>CM070731.1:15170892-15784435 GCA_036346275.1 Otatea glauca | reverse complement strand
ACATGCACTCTGCCTACCCAGAGGCCCAATACCGCTAGACTTATAAGACCGTGAGGGAACTCAACCTAGAGAGAAGAGAGAACAACTAATCACGCATGATAGCAACCTAAAGCACAAGATAAGAGGTCCATGCAAGGCATGCCGAAGTCTAAGTGAGTGAACTCAACTCAAGAAAACAAGCCCAAAGTCACCCAAAAGAAACACAAAGAAAAGAAAAGTCGGAAGAAAACATATAATACATAATATACAAACCAGCCCCCTCACGAAAGGCCGTAAGGGCTCACGACTCCAAGATCACTCCTCAAGGCAACAAATCTGAGCTATCCAAAGGCTTGGTGAAGATATCGCTAATCAAGGTCACTCTCTCTGGTGAGAGCGCGATATCTCCCTTCTCCACATGGTCTCTAAGGAAGTGATATCTAATATCAATGTGCTTGGTGCAGGAATGTTGCACTGGGTTTTTAGCAATGCAAATAGAAGAAGTGTTGTCACAGAAAAGTGGCACACTCTCTATCTCTAACCCATAGTCCCGTAAGGTCGATCTCATCCAGAGCACTGCTACAAAGAAGTGGTCGCAAAGAACATACTCGGCCTCGCGGTGGACTGCAACCCTGCATCGCTTCCTAGATGACCAAGAAATAAGAGAAGTGCCAATGAATTGGCAAGTGCCAGAAGTGCTCTTCCTATCTATCCTACAGCCATCAAAGTCGGCATCGAAAAAGGCTCTAAGAGATAGACAAGAAGAAGAAGAGTACCAAATACCATAATCAGTGGTAGAACGAAGGTACCTGAAGATGCGCTTGACCGCCTGGGGGTGAGAGGCGTGAGGAGAAGCTTGAAATCGAGCGCACGCACACACAAATAAATGTATGTCCGCCTCGGCAAATGAGGTACAAGAGGGAGCCGATCATGCTCCGAAACTCCTTTTGATCAGCAGGCTCACCATCCTCATTGGGCTCGAGGACAGCAGTGGTGGCCATAGGAGTCATCACTGGCTTCCCATCAGACATATCGAAGCGCCTCAGGAGGTAACGGGTACACTTGCCTTGATGCAAGAAAGTATCCTCCCGAGTCTGCTTGATTTGGAAGCCAAGAAAATAGATCAACTCACCCATCATACTCATCTCAAACTCTGTGCTCATCACCTCAGAAAACTGAGACACAAGTGAATGAGACGAGCCACATAAAATGATATCGTCCACATAAATCTGGACGAGAAGAAAATGAGACTCATGGTGTCTAATGAACAGAGTCTTGTCTACTACTCCCATTTTGAAGTCATGGCTGAGAAGATAAGACTTGAGCCTCTTATACCATGCTTTGGGGCCTGCTTGAGTCCATACAGAGCTTTCGAGAGCTTGTATACATGACTCGGAAACTTGGGGTTCTCGAATCCTGGAGGTTGTTTGACATAAACCTCTTCCTCAATATAGCCATTGAGGAATGCACTCTTGACATCCATTTGATAGAGCTTGAAGCCCCGGATGCGAAAATGCAAGCAGATCCTAATAGCCTCTAGCCTAGCTACAGGGCAAAGGTCTCTCAAAGTCAAGACCTCAACCCGAGAAAGCCCCTGCAACTAGCCTAGCCTTGTTGCGAATGACAACCCCATCCTCACTGCTTGTTTTTGAACACCCACTTGGTCCCAATGACATTATGACGAGATGGACGTTCTACAAGCCGCCGACTTTGTTCCTCTCGAAGTTTTCAAGTTCTCATGCATAGCATTAGTCCAAGACTCGCCGATAATGCATGAGTCACATCCTTCTACCAAACGAGGCAACAAAGGCAGAGTGAAGGTAGAAATCGAACAAACTTGATTTTGAGCGAGTGACTCGCCAAATAGATCGCCGATGATCCGATCGTGGATGAGAATGCTGAATATGACGGGAGGTCCAGTAGCGTATGGCCTCTACCTCATGCATGTAAGAGGTAGGAGCAGAGCCACTAGTCGAATGAGAGTCAAGGCAAGGGCTGGCCTTCTTGAGGTGCGTAAATGGAAACAGAGGCACCTCGTGTGTAGGGGACTGAATCAGTGGAACACCATCATCTCCATCATCCTCATCCTCTACAAAGATGGTCTCGAGGAAGAAGAAGAGCTCAAATATCGGGTCTAGCTCCCGGCTAGCCTCATCAAAGGTCACTTTACGTGTCTCTATGATCCTATGCGCATCGCAACCTGCACTTATAGCTACGAGAAGAAGTCGAATAACCTAGAAAGATACCATCGTAAGAACGAGACTCAAACTTATCCAGTTACTGACTTCAAAATAAAACACTTGCAACCAAACACACGAAAATGAGAAACACCGAGCTTTCGCCATACCTCAACTCGTAAGAAGTGCGATGCAAATGTGCTCTCAAGAATACACGATTAGAAACATGGCAAGCAAGAGCTATAGCCTCATCCCAAAACTTCCTAGGAGTATCAGACTGCCTAGCATCGTCCCGCCATTTCTACTGTGGTCCTGTTCTTCCTTTCCACTACGCCATTTTGTCGAGGGACGAGGGAGAGGAGAACTGATGCTCTAAACCAGACTCCACATAGAAACACTCAAAATAGGAGTTCTTGAACTCCGTGCCATTGTCACTGCGTATAACTCGTAGGGCACTAGGGAGCTCAAAAGACAACCTATGAACCAAACCCCTAAAATGGGTAAAAGTTTCATCCTTCGAGGACAAGAAAAACAGTCAAGAATACCTCGAAAAATCATCAACAATGACAAGAACATACCACTTCCCACCCATCGATCGCACTCTAGCCGACCAACAGTGTCCATATGTAAAAGCTGTCCCGGTGCATCACCATCACAACAAAGGATCGGGGATGAGAAGCAAGAACCATCTTGCCATGTCGGCACCGGGAGAGCAAACTAAGTCTTTGACCATTTTGAGTTTGGGCAAACCACGAATGAGATCGTGGTCGCTAACTCGAGTCAAATGATCAAATCCAATGTGACCAAGTCTCCTATGCCGTAAGGAGAGATCACGGACTCGTAGCAATCAAACACCAAGAGAGTCTCCGTAAGAAACAGAAAATCAGCACGAAGACTCTCCCAAATCTAGAAATCCCAAGAACTAACCTCCCGATGAATCGAGGATTCTACAGCATTACTCTTAAAACTCACCTCAAAGAGTCATCAATAAGTCGAGAAACAGAAAGCAAATTGTATTGCACTTACTTACTAAGGCAACATCTTTAAGAATGAAATTGTCATTAATGCAAATGGTACCTTTAGCGATGACTCTACTCAAGAAGCATCCCCAAAAGTGATCAACTCATCACCGGGGCTCGGACTAGGAAGAGAACCATCGAGAATCTCCGGTCATATAACGAGAACAACCGAGTCGATAATCCAAACATCTCCTTCTCCATCCGACTAACCCGATCAAGACACAAGAGAGAAAGATGACTCAAGATCGATAGAGTGAAGACTTAGGAACCCAATATCAACCATACGACTCTCGTGAGTACCACCACGTAAGAAGACTGACTCGAGTGTCTCTCTGATGTTTAACCCAACAAGATCAAGAGTAACTCTAGTAGATGATCTAGAGTCAAATCGGGTTGGCATGCCGTGGTGCAAAAGCCGAACCACCCCAAAGAAGCCGCCTAAAACTCCTACCAGAACACATCACGCCACGATATCTACCTCGATGAGAAAAACGAGGAATATCAAGAGGACGGCGAAAGACTAACTACGAACAGCTCCAAGACTAAAACTCAAGAACCAAGATGAAAACCGAGTCCCGACGCCGCCCAAAAACAAAGCGACTCTCTAACCTGCCTAGAAGCGGTGTGTACCTTAGAGCACTCAAAGTCCGGGATGACCTCAATACCCCTAAGAGCAGCAACACGCCACGCCGAGTGATCTTGGCACGCCAAGGTAAATCTACTAGGTGACCATCTTTCTTACGTAAGGTGCATGTGTACTTCGCTTCCTAGAGACATAAACAGAGTAACACCCTTTGGTCAAGTCCTATGGACAACCCCAAAGAGACCTAAACACGGTGGTGCTCACTCGAGCTACCAAAATCTCACCACTCTTGGAGCCGCGACAATGGTGGGAGGATGCGCCCGAGCGTGCTCCAAGGGATCAAATCCTAGACCTTGATTGAATCTACTAATCTTGGATTGGTCTAGAATAAGATTGAGCTTCTTCTTGCCTCCTACAAACTTCTCGAGAGTGCTCATAAGATACTGGCAATCTCGAAAGAAAGAGGCACAAGAAGAACAGGGGGAAGAAAAGAAGAACCAGAAAGATGAGCTCTCTCAGCACGTGCATTTTTCTCCCTCAGCACGGCTGCCTCAATCTTGAGAGCCTTACAAGAAACACAAGATGCATTTCTAATTCTATGGGCTTGGTCTTCTAATTTCATCCTAAGCTCGACATGGATTTTATCCAAGTCCCCCTCAATCATAGAACATCGCAAGCAACTTTCCTGTGACTTATCTAGTAAGTCCTTAGCAAGATTAGCACACTTGACATTTAAGGATTCATTGTCAAGTTTTAGTTGCCTACAGCCCTCACATGAGCTGACTGGGTCCTTAGAAGCATGCATTTCAAGTTCACCGTTTCTAGAAGAAAGCTTCCTAATGTGTTCGCTCATGGCATCAATTTCGGCAAGCAATTTAGGGCAATTAGCACAAGAGGGAGTAGAGTGAGCATGAAGAAAACTAGCATCTTGTGGAATAGCATCAACAGAATTATCGCTAGCATTCTTCAACTTAAGACTATCTAATTCAGTCAACACACTATCATTCATAGTCCTTAAGTTCTCCAACTCCACAAGAATGGCATCACACAAAGAGCAATCATCAGTGACTCGGGAGGGAGATGATCTAAGAGAAGCTAACTCCCGAGTCAAGGTACCTACTTTCTTCTCAAGCTCCGTACACCTAGCTCTAGCTCTAGCATGAGATTTTCCTAATTTGCAAAAACTTCGCTGAGTCGGGTCATAGGAGGGTACTCGTCCGAGTCGTCAGAGAGCTCATAGTCGCCGATGTCGCTGGTGTCGGCCATGAAACACATGCCGAGAAGTTGTCGCCGCTCTTCTTTTCTTGCGGTTCATCCTCGCCTCGCTGCTCCATGTCTTGGTGTCGAGAGGTTGATGTCGCTGGCGCGGCGAGGAGCGGTGGAAGAGTTTCTTGTTCTTGGAGAAGTTGCGATACTTCTTCTCACGCTGCCGGCCACGAACCAAGGCTTTTGTTGCGTTCTTGTCGGTGTAGTCATTCTTGCCCGAACCTCCAATGTCATTCTTGCCCTTCTCCGCCTTGGGATACCACCAATGTGGTTGGGGCCACCACACTCAAGCAGTGATCATACCACCTCTCTTCTCTCTCTCACCCTCTTGTATGCATGAGAAAACTTATGAGCGAGAAGAGCAAGCTCATTTTCTCAAAATTTTTCAGCTTGGTCATCGCTAGCTCACAAAGGGCGGAAAGAGAGAAACCAATAGAAGGATCAAGAAGAAGATCAAATGGGATCGTGACCAAGGCCATCGATCGAGATTTCGCTCTTCCGTGAGACGACATCGATCTCATGAGTCTTGAGGTGGGAATAAAGCCCGCCAAGAGTCGAGTCGACAAGTCGCTGGTGTCCTTTATAGTGGTCACCTTCATCTCCCAAACACACAAATCGAAAGCGGTCAAGAAATGTCGAGCATTATCCGAGTCCGTATATGCAACCAACCGCCAAGATCGCCAAGTTCTTGGTAAAACGATCAAGCACTCATCAAGACTCTCACCAGCCGCGTTGCTCAAACTTGTTGAACTCACGCTGAATTGGTCCTGCCGAACCGCCTTGATTTGGGTAGTGCCTCATGGTAAGCATCGAGGGTCACCCAAATCTCATGTGCGTAACGAAGGTGAGAAATCCTGCCATACTCATCGCGCTAAGACTCAGATGAGGATGTTCCTTGCCTTAGCATTCGCCTCAACGTCAGCCATATTGCCGGCCGTGACGTTTTCATCAGCAGGAACCTCATACGGGAGTTTCACCTTCTGCCATATCAAGAAGCCCTGGGCAGTGATGTATGACTCCATGCGCGACTTCCAGAATGGAAAATTGACTCCAGAAAAAATGAGATGGCGAACAGAGGGGGGGTGAATGGTCGCAAATAAATTTCCCACAAAATACTCCAACAAAAACCTCGACAAGATCGCTCAAAGGAAATCGCGAAAAACCCGAAAAACTAGACAACTATGTGTACCCCAAGCTTGCATGGATAAGTACCATAAAATATGTGGGGATTTTTGAGTCATAATCCTAGTTGTCTAGTGTCCAAGATAAAGAAGAATCAATCCAACTCTTGCCTTTAGAAAGAACATCAATTTAAATCACAAAAGTCACTTTCAGAAAAGCAAAAGCAGAATTTCCAGAACTTGTCCTCAATTTGAACACTAGGTTGGTGGGTTTCTGCAGCTCACAAAATTTTGAGAATTTTTCTCCCTATGAGAATCAGAGTCATGAAGAACTCCACCATATTTCTCCTCAAAAAGACTAACAAAAAAAACAGGAAAAATCAAAGAACACAGTAAGTCAAGAACTTCGAGCAGAAAGTTTAGGGCTCGGTTTTCACCTCATGGCGCTCAAACGGTGCAACAAGTGAACTCCAAAAATTTTCTGCACGTGGATATCAGAGTGCCGCACCTCCTCCGTGAAGAATCACTTAAAAATGATTTTTATATATTTTTATAAAAATCAAATACTAAATGCTGCGCAAAGAACAAGTTCTGAACAAAGTTGGAACTTGAAAGAAAAGATGTTCTCTACTCAATCCAAGAGTGCAAAAGAGATGTAAAACCATATGAACACACTCAAAACATCCAAGATCAACAGCATTTAGAAGGAGGGGAGGCAAATCCAAATTATGTGAAAGTAAATCATAGAATGTAATTATGGAAAGTAAATACTGAATTTAAATTATGTAAAGTAAAGACATAATGTAAATGCGCAAAATAAATTCAGAGATGGATGGATAAAACTTTCATTTCTAGAAGGAGAGGTTACAAAGCCTCACTTTCATGTGGGCAAAGCTCAAAGGAGCATTCACAAACCTCAAATCCTTCAAGGAGGAGGCTACCCTCCACCCCTATTTATACTACTCTTGGGCCACCTACTACCCTTGGATGAGTCCCTCAACCCTAGAGCACTCATCTAAGGGCTAGGATTAACCCACACACACAGTCATGCAAGGGCTAACCCAAAACCCACACACATACCGGGTTTTCTTGCACGGTTTTCAAAGCATACTACCTAGACCCGCTAACCTTTCAACTAGGCCTCAATCCGACGGCCCTCATTGATCCACGCGGCATCAAGCTAGCATCATCTCCTTTCCGTGTCTTCTTTACTTTCTCGGACTCCGTCTCCGATCATCTTCCGGCGATCTCCCAACCGTCTGGACCTCTGACGCTCCTCGCCTAGTCCCGGTCATCCTCCGCCTCACCATGACCTAGCACCGTTGCCCTGCAACCATCAAAGACAAGAGAACACATCACATAGCAATGCCCACAATGATATGCAATAAACCCATCCAACTCATCACTACCGCGCCCATACGGCCGGTACTGCCACTCCTGGCAGAGACAACTCAAATTGCTTCATTTTGAAAATTAATCCAAATCAAACTCAAACTTGAGCACACCTTGCTCAAATAAAGTCAAATACTCATCACAAACATGGATGGACCTCCACATGGTCCTTCATCGTCGAACCGGGTGTGGCACTCCGAATTGTTCTATGCCCGAACTCGAGGTAGCGCCACCTTTCACCGGCCGGGTTCTGGCGGGCCCGAGTGGACTTGGGGCGCCGAACGGAAGGAAAAGAACAGGTGGACGCGACATCGACCGGATCAAAGTCCGTAGAGAACGGGATCGATCGGCGATGTCGCAGCACGATTCATGAAGATGCGCGTCCAACCCCTGATGAACATGGTGCGCCCCATGTTTCAGTACGAGGGTGCGTCCGACCCCATGAGGACGGTGAGGTCGGAGCTCTCCGTGTCGGAGATCGAGGCCAGGGTGTCCACCGTCTCGGGTGGGAGTTCTACCGAGGTTGCGGGTGGCCACCCCAAGCCATTCTCCTCCTGCAATCCCCCGGACCTGGTAATCCGAGCAGATCCCTTCCTCCTTTCCTCTTCTCCCTTAGCTCTTAGCAGCCGGTCTGATTAGTGTTTTTGCGCTATCCAGGGTCTTGCCGGGATGGTTTCCCGGGCGTGTTTGCCGAGGGAGAAGGAGTTGAGGGCGGCGGCCCGCGCGGAGGCCGCGCTGCGTGAATCCGCCTGCAAGAAGCGGAAGGAGGAGAGGAAGAGGAAGAAGAAGCAAGAGCGCACGACGAGGAGGTCTCCGATACGACCGTCGTTGAATCGGCTGGTCTGGGTTGACCTCCAGCGACGGCAACGACAGCGGCGACGAGGACCCATACCGCGGGATCGACTTCGCGCCGCCGACTGGTTGTGGCTCGATCGAGGCCGCCGGCGCGAAAAGCCGCAGCCGCCGAGCCTCGCATGCAGGCTCCCGGCGGCGCGCCCTCGTGGAAGCGAGGGGCGATCGCCTCCGCCGGGGACCGGCGAAGAAGGCGCGGTTGCCACGCACCCGCTCGACGCTGTAAGTGCTCTCGTCCCCGAGTTGCATTGCCGCAGGGTAGTTTGGGCAGTTGCTAATCGACAGGTTCGAGCTTCAAGTCGAGCCGCATGCCCGGTTGATCGTCGATAGGATTTCGCCAGGAGCGCCCTCCACGCAGAGTAGAGAAAAGTTAGATGTTTTCCTCTCTAATGTAAAAACCTTAGCATGCAATAAATCAAGTTTGGCAAATTCCAATCTGCTTTTGCACTTTCTCACAGATGAACGCCGCGACCATAGCTCTATATACCGCAAGGGTTGGTCAAGCGTAGGTCGGTGCGTTACCATTTACGAGGGAAGCGTGAAGAGGACAGGAACTTGGCTATGAAGCATTTCACGCGCACTTGCGTGGGATAGGAGTGTTCCCGACCGACTAAGGGTCGCTCCGTGTGGGCACTTCCTTCTTCCGCAAAGCGCTACTTAGCAACCATAGCCGCTGGGGCGTAGGCCGTAGCACTTGGGTCGAGAGGGTTACCGTTTTAGGCGGAACCCTGTGGTTGGTCGGGTCACCGACCCACGTGAGTGCATGAACTGGCTGTGCTCATGCGGGAAAGGAGTGTTCCTGACTGACCAAGGGTCGCTCCGTGTGGGCACTTCCTTCTTCCACAAAGCGCTACTTAGCAACCGTGAATACCGGGCGAGGTCAGAGTACTTGGGTCGAGAGGGTTACCGCTTTAGGAGGAACCCTATGGTCGGTCGGGTCACCGACCCGCGTGAGCGCGCCGACTGGAAGCGACCCGCACGAGTGTGCCAACCGGTGGCCCCCGAGCGCCGCGCGGCGACCGGGTACTCGGTAGAGGGTAAAAAATAGCGAGGGACAAGAAAGAGTTTTAGGGATAGAATTGCCTTAACTTTTCTATATTCCATGCGTTGGAGATGACGTTGCCATCCGTGTCCTTGAGTTGGAAGGTGCCGGGTTGGAGAACCTCCACGACGGTGAAGGGGCCTTCCCACGGCGGTGAGAGCTTGTGCCTGTCTTTGCTAGACTGAACCTGGCACAGGGCCAGGTCACCCACGTTGAAGGACCGACCTTGGACCTGACGACTGTGGTAGTGTCGCAGTGCTTGCTGGTACTTGGCTGATCATAGAATGGCCACGTCACGTGCCTCGTCGAGCTGGTCGATGGCGTCTTGTTGGGAGACGAGCCCCGCGGTTCGCCAAAGGCTTGCACCGGGCACCGTGATTCCGTGATCGGTCGGCAAGACAGCTTCGGCACCAAACACCATGAAGAATGGTGTGAACCCGGTCGCCCGGGTCGGTGTGGTCCGCAGGCTCTAGAGGACGGAGGGTGAATCAGCCACCCATCGTCCTGCGAATTTCTTCAGTCGACTGAAGATTCGCGGCTTGAGCCCATGGAGAACCATGCCGTTTGCCCGCTCGACCTAGCCGTTGGTCCGCGGATGAGCCACGGCTGCCCAATCGACGCGGATGTTGAAGTCGTCGCAGAACTCGAGGAATTCCTTCCCCGTGAATTGAGTGCCGTTATTAGTGATGATGGAGTTCGGGACCTGTGGGATATAGATTCCAGGGGATCCTCAGGAAAGGCCCAAGATGAAGGCCCAGAAGATATGCTTCACATCAAGCTTCTTAACCGTACAGAAAGGGATATATCATAACGGAAGTTGAACTTGTGTTTAGAAATGATAGATACAGTTGTAATCCGAGTCGTTAGAAGGATAGATAAAGATGTAA
Organism: Otatea glauca; assembly: GCA_036346275.1. Taxonomy (NCBI): domain Eukaryota; kingdom Viridiplantae; phylum Streptophyta; class Magnoliopsida; order Poales; family Poaceae; genus Otatea; species Otatea glauca. The sequence goes on along the minus strand of CM070731.1, from coordinate 15,774,117 downwards.
ACTCTGTCTTATAACCGACTAGAATCTTGTAACCGATCGAATCTCTTATCCGACGGGACTTATAAGCCGCCCCACCCCACTATATAAGGGAGAGGGCGAGCAACAACAGGGGGATCCGATCATCCAAGCATAGAGCAATCAAGCCATAGAACATAGAACACCTCATATCGCCTGAGCATATTGTGCTTTGAGCAACCCCGATCCAAGAGATCCATATAATCCCAAAGACACAGATTAGGTATTATCTCTCCGCGAGAGCCCAACTCAGATAAACCCCTTGTCTTGTGTGACCTTCGAGTTTGAGATCGAGCGCCACCCTATAAATTCATTGCCGACTACAAAGTCGGCTGGGCGCACTGTAGGGGTAGCGCTCAATCTTTTCCTACTGCACTGATGGCGCCAACCGCGGATTTATCTCCGCCAAAGCTTCCGCTTCAAGCCCGGATTTCGCCGCTAATATGCATGGAGAGCTTGTCACCGATAAAAACCAGATCCAATCGCGTAATCCAGATTTAACCATCTCGTACATTACCCGACTTATCCGAAAACCAATCGCTCCATTAAGAGCGGCCGCGATTTTCGCAGATCTTCTATTGAAGGACGTAAGACGATCTCCATCAAGAAGATCGTGACGCCGCGAAGAAGATCGCCGACGAAGGGTAAGGAGATCAAAACGCGGTCTCCGATCTTTGGGTCGCAATGTCCGGAGGACATCCCGCAATCTGTTGGGAGATCACCGCCTTCCGCGACGCCGATGCAAAACGCCGCCGCTCAAGACGCCTCGACGCTACCGACCGAGATATTGCCGATACCCAAAGAAATTTCCGATTGTGGCTCACATCAAGGCCATGGTGACGGCGGCAACTATCCAAAGAAAATCGTGAGAAGCCACCGAGAAGCGCACTCGCGCCTAACGCGCCACTCATGTCGCTAGCAATGATCGCAACCACCGAGAGTTGGCGCGAGCCACGCACCGCCATCGGAGAAGCACGACAGATCCTGATCACGACTCCGCCAGACATCACGCCAGCGACGAGAGCGTAACAAGGAAGAAAGACATGGACGCCGCGACGACTTCGAGCGCTTTCAAGATAAGCTACGATCGGCGAACGATCAATGCACGATGACCACGACGATCGCAGATTTCATTATCGCCGAGTGGAAGTGACGACGAACGCCGAGTCAATGACTCGCCGCTACAACCTCACTCGACGCTTTGACGGCCATCACCGAGCCAGAAGATCTCCACACCGAGTCCACCCCAAGAAGATGAAAGGTCCATCGATGGGATCCGAAAGATTCACTCCTGGCCACGAGTGGTTTGGCCCGAGGGATTAAACCCCAAAGGCATTGTAAAGTTCGACGGGAGCGAGACCTGTAGCTTGGTTGCAGTCTACGCTCGCGGTGAAGGCAAGCAGAGGAAATCGCATCATGGCGAACTATTTGCCGGTCAATCTCACCGACACAAGCATGGCTCACGGCCTCCCCGCCAACTCGTAGACTCCTCGAGGACTCGGCGAGCAATTCATCGCCAACTTTCGTGGGACCTATGAGAGACCCGAGCACTGTGGGACTCGTGACACCGCACTGTAAGAAGGATGAAACGCCGAGAGACTTCATCCGCGCTCATGCAGAGAAGAACACCGCCGAGACGGTCGAGGTGGTGGTGGTGGCGCCTTCCGTAAAGGGGTAAGCGATCTTGATCTTATTAAAAATGTCCAGAAGCCCCGACTGTAAAAGAAATATTTGCGTTAGCCGATCGCCACGCCACGGCCTCGCATATGATTCGCCGAGCGGCAAGAAGATCATCCCACACAAAAAGCAAGGGCGATAAGCCCGAGTCCTCTAAACACAAGGATAGGAAACGCAAGGGCGAGGAGCGGGTCATGGTAGCCGAGCATAACCGCCCCGAGCCACTCTGAGAGAGGCACCCGACTACAAAGACCGCCATGGAAGCGATCCGTCCTTTCCACCCTAAGGGAAAGCATGCCGCCAAGGACTACTTCACTGCCGCTTTATGCGCTACGAAGTCAACTGCAACCAACCTCACCAAGGGCGGTTGCTCCAAATAAGAAGAAGGAACTCCCGATGAAGAAGATTTCAGAGCCCGAGCAGAGCCGAACTACATCTACGGGGCTCAATCGATACGAGTCCAAGCGAAGCAAAACTCACCGCCGAGATCAACGCAGGGAACCCGCGACTCAATATCCGAAATAGTCCGAGGTCCCGATCACCTTTGATCGAGATCACCCCGACAGGTCCCACATCCGGTAAGTTTCATCTCGCATTTGACCCGGCCAGCGCAGCTGTGAAGCTCAAGAGGGTTCTCGACGACGGCGAAGTGGGCTCAACGCCCCGCTCGCCAAAACTTTCGACGACATGAGCATCCTCGCTCGAGCCGAGGCCAAGCACTCACCCTTTCCACTGAGTAATCCTCGGCATCCTCGCTCCCTGACAGATTTCATTACCCGCTACGCTCGGGACCAAGGATAATTTCCGACCGACCATCAATTTTGAGGTAGCCACTTTCGAGACGGCAGATCATGCCATCTTGGGAAGGCCTAGCCTAGCCGATTCATGGCCATACCTCATTACACTTACTCGGTGTTGAAGATGCCGGACCCAAAGGAGTCATCACACTCGTGGCGACATCACAATCTCGCAATGCGACCGGAGAATCATGAACTTGCCGAATTGCAGTGAAGCTGTACCTGTGCAAGAAACATCCAGCCGAGGTCGCCACGCCCAAGACGAAGGAGAAGTACCATCAAAAAGCAAGCCACCTCGGAATTAAGCCCGCGAAGGAACTAAAAGGATCATTATTGACCCGCTCGACACGCCTAAAACAACCGTGATCGGACAGGCTCGAGGACAAATAGGAAAGCGAGCTCGCCACCTTCCTCCAAGCTAACAGAGATATTTTCACCGAAACCATCGATATGCCAGTGTACCAAGGAGGTGATCGAGCACTCTCTCCATGTTGATGAGAAGTCAAACCCACAAACAGAGGTTTCTGCGTTCGCCCGAATCGCCTAACGCCATAAACAGAAATCATGAAACTCCTAGCCGCAGTTTCATCAAAGAAGTGTATCATCCTAATTGGTTAGCAAACTCGTGTTAGTTCAAAAGAAGAATAAAACTTGGTGCATGTGGCCGATTATATCGATCTCAACAAGGCGTGTCTGGCGATCCTTTGACCGCCCCGATTGATCGTGGTAGATTCGATCACGGTTGTGAAATTTTGAGTTTTCGACGATACCGCAATCACCGATTCGCTTAAAGGAGGAAGATCATATCAAGACCTCATTCATCACGCCTTTCGAGCTTATCGTTACACCACGATAGCATTCGCTAAAAACACCGGCGCGACCTATCGCGCGCGATACAACAGTTGTTTTCACGCCACTGGGCGCATCATGGAGGCGATGTAGACGACGTTGTCGTAAAACTCGAAAGGAAAGATCTTATCATCGACCTAGCCGAGACTTTCGAAAGTTTAAGGGCTTTCAACATGAAGTCAATCTCGAGAAGTGTGTTTTCGAGTATCTTCGAAAATCGCCGATTTATCGTGTCACAACGAGGCATTGAAGCCAACCCAGAAAGTCAAGGCCATATCAAATATGGAACCGCCGACTAACCAAAAAGACGCCCGTGCTTACAGGTGTATGGCCGCCTAAGGTGTTCATCTCCGACCGGGTATGCGAGGTATGCCTTTCTTCAAACTACTCAAGAAACAAGATAAGTTTCAGTGGACGCCTAAGCGCAACAAGCATTTGAAGATTTGAAGACCTTCCCGATGACACCTCCCGTATTAGTCTCACCAATGCCGAAGAACCCCTATTACTTTATATCGCGCAACGCACATGTAGTCGCCACGCGATCATCGTGAGAAAGGAGGAAACGGCTCAGTGCACGAGTCCAAGACCCGTATACTTCGCCGCTGAAGTCCTAAATGAATCCAAGGTACGGTATCCACAAGTGCGTGCTTATTATATGTCAGACTTTACATCTCGCAAGCTTAAACAATACTTCCAAGAGCATGTCATTTCGATAGTCACCTCCTTCCCGACGGAGACATACTTCAAACCAGAGGCCATCGAGAATTGCCAAATGGGCGCTTGAACTCGGGCCTTTGACATTCAATTCAAGCCCCGCGATGGCCATCAAATCCCAAGCACTCACGACTTTATCGCCGAGTGGACGGAATTGCAGACCCGCGATTACTAAGGATCTCGAGTATTGACGATGTACTTTGACGGTTCCTCATGCTCAGCAGCAACGGGGCTGTATAGTGCTCATATCACCAAGTGGAGAAAGATTGAGGTATGTCCTCCAAATATTTTTTCCTCAGATCCAACAACTCCGCCGAGCATGAGGCACTCATTCACGGACCAGACGCCATATCTCTCGCATTCGACGATCGGGCGGTTCGCGGAGATTCAATGCTCGTGGTCAATCAAGTGCGTATGAATGGTCTTGCATCGAGGACAACATGGAAGCATATTGCCAAGAAGTGAGCAAGCTAGAAAGCAATTTCGATGGACTCGAAGCTCGCTCACGTGCTTCGACGGACAACGGCAAACCGACAAATTGGCGAAGATGGATCCTACCGGCCCAAGGTGCCCGTGGAATATTTGTAGAAGAAATTCATAAACCCACGATTAGCGCCTACCAAAAGCGCATAATCCAAAGAGAAAAGGGGAAGAGGCAGAGGTCTTGATTATTACCCCAGATTGACATCTCCATACCGACTACCGACAGAAGACAAGCTACCCAAGATCGCGCCCGCCGAGCGGATCATGCGCCAAGCAAGAGTTATGTAGTCGCTGGAAAGGAGCTTTATCGTAAGAGCTCCTCCGCATACCGCGACGATGCATATCGAACAAAAAGGGAAAGACTCGCCAAAGAAATCCACTCGAATTTGTGGGAACCATGCGCGCCATCGACCGGCCTAAAAGCCTATCGCCAAGGGTTCTTTTGGTCGATCGCCACACAGATGCGAGGACATCGTCCGACATGCGAAGGATGTCGCTTTTTGCACGCCAAATGAACAAGCCAGCAGAACTACAGACTATCCCGACATATGGCCATTTGCGATCCGGGGCTCGACATGGTGGGACCTTTGAAAAGGCTCAAGGAGGCTATACTCATCTCTTCGCTGCCGCTGATAAATTCACCAAATGGATTGAGGCTAAACCACCGCCACCATTACTACGGCAAAGGCCGAGAATTCTTTCACGAGATCGTGGTTAGATTTGGCGCATCTAACCGAATCATCACGATAATGGCACTCGCCAGAGGCGGTACTTCTAGATTGGTGCGAGGAGTCGGGCATAAAATTTCTTCACACAACAAGCACTCAAGTAACTGACAAAGTTGAGCGAGCTAATGGCATGGTGCTCCAAGGCATAAAAGCAAGAATTTTCGATCGACTCCAAACATATGCTACTCGTGGTCAAAGAACTACCTTTAGTACTGGGCTACGAACTACCCTCACAGAGCAACCGGCAATACCTTTCTTTCTCGTATATGGCATGGCGGTCTTACCAACCGAAGTTAGAATTCTGATCCCCGCAGTTCGAGTTATGAAGAGATCGCCGTAAGACAAACCGCTAGAAGACCTCGATGATTGGAAGAAGCTAGGATATCGCAACAATTGCTCGCGAACTACCTCCAAGGCTTACGACGTTATCATGGGCGCAATGTAAAGAGCCGCTGCTCTCCAAATGAGATCTAGTCGTCCTAAGGATGAATCAAAAGAGCTAACATAAACTCTCCCCAAGTTGGGAGGGCCTTACATCATCGATGAAGTAATTCCTCCCTGAGCTTATAAACTTAAGCGAGAAGATGGATCGACAATCAAGAATACTTGGAATATAGAACACCACGCCGCTTTTTCACTTAAAGTTTTTGTACTTCTTTTAATCCTTTGTGAATAAAAGTTCGATTGAAAAGTCGCTTTCATATAACCTCTTTTATAATCGTGAATTCGAGTGCTTCGCTTTATGTTAAGACTCGTGGACAAGATCCATGAATCATATCCCAGCCTCGGGCCGGAGTCGATGAACAAAGGTCACCGGCCAAACCACTCAAGATATATACTTTCATGAAGGAGAAACAGGAACACTTTTTATGCCTTTAAAGGTCAAGAGTCTCTACAATCGACAAAGAAGTATCCTCGACTTCCTCCCGCATCTCTGCAGCTCTATCTTCGCCAACATCGCAAGCGTAGCCTTCCCTAAGGGCCTCAAGATCCACTCGGGATAGAGGGACTTGGTGATCACTGTGGTCCGGCTGGCACCGCTGGTCAAGCTTCCTTCAAAGAGTTCTTGAGGGCCCCTGGCTTCCTTTAGCCTGACGACGACCACTCGCCGAGTGGCCTCTCGCCACTTGGATGAAGCGAACTCAAGCAGGGGCTAGAAGCGCCCGGAGCTCAGCCAGAAGTTTCGAGAATCTTAACTCTCGCCAAGACGGCGATCATACCGAAGTTTTGACCTTATAACTGCAAGGCAAAGCGCTAGAGAGGATAGTAAAGGATCAAGCAAAGACTAGTTGACATCTACACCTTCAAAATCCTTCTAGCTTCACTGAATCTTCCACGCTTTAAGTTTTTCTTCGAGCTCATGAGAGCCGAATCCCGAAATGGAGCAAACACAAGAAATCGCAAGATAGTCGACTAAGCAAAAACATGAAACAACCCAAGAGATAGCTACCTCTGAGAGAGCCGGTGATATCCAGATTCTCCCGGCGCAGAGCGCTTTGTTCTCGTCCGCAATGTCCGAGTTCGACCGGCGATCGCACCCGCCAGATACTCGCTTTGATGTGTGCTAGGTCGCCAGTACTCCCGACGCTGTCCGGATTTTAGGAGCATCCTTTGATGTACTCGACTTCGCCAAGCGCCCCTATTTTCTATAATCATCATAGCAAAAGGTAAATGCGTGGAAGAAGGGCTAAGCAGGACACAGCGTCTTGGAGGAATGCTCACCGGGCGGCATGCGACAAGCCTTGGCATGGATGAAAAGTCATCCTCTCTCTCGCTCTTCCTCCGGTCGCCCAAAAGCTTCAAACCTCATCATCGGCAAAGGCGGATTCATATTAGCCGGGCGAGCAGGGTCATGGGACTCTGTGAATCTCTTCAACCTCGTGGGCGAGCAGAGGCCGGCCAGAGCAACGGATCTGGCGAGGGGCAACGCGAACAGAGACGGCGCCGGGGACTAGGAGACACTTCGCACCCTCGTAAGCGCTTCGCCGGTATGAATTCGGAGGTCCAACTCTCAGCAGACCCCAGTGCAGACCCGACGGCATATCGCTTAAGGGTCCCCGTGAAGAAGAATCGCCAAGAAGACCAAGAATAAAATGGAGTCAACCGAGTAACGGACCTGTTGTATTTCCTCATTCTCATCGGGGCTTTTTGCGAATAGCTGGCCCACTTCTAAGAACCACTCGGACCGCCACGATCGGTGCCCCGCTTCTCCGACAACCCGCGGAGCTCGCGCAAGTGGATCTTGATTTTGGGACCGCCGACCGGACGTCGGGGTCACGAGGTCATCTGACAAGATCTCTTTCCTTCTTTGCAGCAGGCCCTCGCTGAGATCATACCGCGCTCGAGAACAACCCGGGCGAGGAGGCATTTCCAAAGGGGAGGAACATCAAAGAACGCGATGCGATCCTCAAGATGAAGATCAAGAGTTAGCAAAACTTCGAGAACAAAGAAACGCAAAATTCTAATAAAAATCGCCACCGCAGAGGGGGCGTGATATGTTGAAAGATTTCGTGCACTTGATGATAATATGTCGATGCTCGAGATAAAAGTTCTCCACCGCGCGCATAACCTCTCCTTGGCAAATCGTCGCCGCTCCCGGTCGGGTCACTTTTTCCCTATGTTTAATCCCAAATGAACTCGCCCTTCAGCACTGCACCGCGGCGATGAAGTGGAGGGCCAAACCCACTCGTAAGCCCGCTATCTTTCAGCCTTTCGATCGCCAAGAGTTCGCACACTTGATCCATGTCTGAAGAAGCAGGGTAGAACCCCGTGAAATAGACATTGAGGGACGGCGCCCAAAGGAACTGGAGGCGAGACGAGTCGGGTTGGCACAAGAAACCATTCCCTATGCCACCCTTGTTGGAGGCCTTGACAGAATGGCAGTAATCCTTCTTCACCCTTTCCCACTGAATCCAAAGGCCCCGATAACCTTGGGGTCATTTTTGGAGGGATAGGGCTTCAGGAGATAAAGGTGACGAAAGAGGTCGAAATGGGGGCTAATGCCTAGAAAAGCTTCACAAAGGTGGACAAAGAGGGAAATTTGGAGGATAGAATTGGGGTTTAGATTCACCAATTCGATTTCATAAAAGAAAAGAAGGCCGCGAAGGAAAGAACTGATCGAAAGACCAAGGCCGTGGTGGAAAAAGGATTCGAAAACCACCACCTCCTCGGAGCGGGGAGTCGGGACGGATTCACCGGCGGCCGGGTGTGCGGAGATCAAGGCCAGATCAGGCAAGATCCCATCGTCTACCATGGATTTCAGCTTCTCCTCGGTCGTTGTCGAGGTCGTCCAATCTTGTGGTGAAGGCGGAGAAGGAGTAGAGGAAGACGTTCTTGCAGAAAGATTGACAGCGACTCGAGAAGGCAAGAATAGCGAAGGTTAACCTTGGTGGCGGAGAGTTCAGGAAGACGAGAAGGTGAAAGGAGAAAAAGCTCGACGGAAAGATGAACTCGTCCGGGCCGCATTTACCTAGTTTTTAAAGAGAGATTAATAAGGTCTCGCCAATCGGCGGAAAAAGTCACAAACGCCTCATCCCTTCATATTCCTCATAAATGATTTACAGTTCGCCGCCTCGACTTACGAGGCTTGACAGAACTTGACCGATCGCTGCCGAGGCCACGCCGCCCCATGATGGGGCTCGCTTCCACTTACCGTATTAAACGGGATGTGGATGGTCTTCAACTTGAATAAAAACTTGTTTTCTTACGGTATGCCCCACGTTGGACCTTTGGGTGGTTACCGCATGACGGAATCATGTACCGTAAGATTGAGCCCAAACGGGCACAGATCCATGGGCGTGCTCCATGAGGGCCGAGAATGCCGTGCATCGCTTTAAACGAGTACGGACGCCTTCGATCTAAATGTGATACGCCCAAGAGAGCTTTGTCGGTCCGACATCACCGAAAGGGTATCACTCGCCAAGAGCCGCAAAAGTAATATGCTCCAAGAGAGCCTGCTGAACCCGACATCACGGAAAGGGTATCACTCGCCATGAGTCGCCTAAACGTGATACGCCCAGAGAGCCTAAGCCACTCCGATATCAACCGAAAAGATATCACTCGCCAAGAGCCATATGAAATCATGATACGCCCAAGAGAGCTGGGCCGCGTTTTAGGATATGGGTATCATTCGCCATGAGCCAGATAACCTCGCTACGCCCCAAGTTGGACTAAAACTATATCTCGCAATGGATATGGGAATCGCCGCCAAGTGCAACGATGCGCCCAAGTCGAGCCTAAGCTATGTCTAGCGGCAGATGGACTCCTCCTTTCAGGTTCAAGCAACACACAAGGTCCAAGATGCCCTAGAACGAGACTAATACACAGTCAAGGGATAGACAAGAGATTCTTCTACAGAAGGTATTTCTTTATTATGTACAGAAATTCCCTAGGCATTACGCCTAGAAACTATATGTTGCAGAGAACCACGCCTCGCGGCGCTTGGCCGAGCGCCTCGGTGAGGGGATCCCTAGCCCTGTAAAGGGCAGGGACGACCTCGAGGAGGGCGTCGGCGGCCTCGCGGTCGCGCTTCTTCGCCAACTCCTCCAGCTGTTCTTCGAAGGCCCGGTCAAACTCTTCCGAGTGCTTGACTAGCCTAGGGTCCACCTTTGCATGATGATACCACTGAGGCATGACGAGGACAAAAGCTTGAAGCAAAAGAATGGAGGGCGTAGTTTAAGAGATACATTTTGAAGCGCTGGTACGCTTTTATAGCCAATTCGCATTTAAATCAAGTAAGCGCTGGATATTAAGCGTCGAAGATGAAGAGATTTGGTGTTAATGCAACTTCGTATATAAGAGTTTTTTCCTACGAACAAGTTGGCACAGAAAACAAGGCAACCTCAAGATCGCCTGATGACCGCAAGCGATGAAAATTAAAGACTTCAAGCGGAAAAGTATCAAATCTACGTTTGTGACATGATAAGAAGTCCGTAAGGCTGCTCACAAATAAATCAGCTCGGTAAAAGATTTGCGCTTGAGAAAAGCAAAGGATGGAATTTATGATCGAGTTCTTCATAATTCGCCTGAAGGTTTTTTTTGATTGGATAAGGAAACCAGTCGGGATTATAGGCAGGGAGCCCTAAGTAAAGCAGTCGGATCATGAAGCACTCGGGGGCTGCTGTGGGATATAGATTCCAGGGGATCCTCAGGAAAGGCCCAAGATGAAGGCCCAGAACATATGCTTCACATCAAGCTTCTTAACCGTACAGAAAGGGATATATCATAACGGAAGTTGAACTTGTGTTTAGAAATGATAGATACAGTTGTAATCCGAGTCGTTAGAAGGATAGATAAAGATGTAAACTCTGTCCTATAACCGACTAGAATCTTGTAACCGATCGAATCTCTTATCCGATCGGACTCAGAAGCCGCCCCACCCCGCTATATAAGGGAGAGGGCGGCAACAACAGGGGGATCCGATCATCCAAGCATAGAGCAATCAAGCCATAGAGCATAGAACACCTCATATCGCCCGAGCATATTGTGCTTTGAGCAACCCCGATCCAAGAGATCCATATAATCCCAGCACAAAGGATTAGGTTATTATCTCCGCGAGAGCTCGAACTCAGATAAACCCCTTGTCTTGTGTGACCTTCGAGTTTGAGATCGAGCGCCTACCCCATAAATTTATTGCCGACTACAAAAGTCGACAGGACCCCGAACCGAAAAACGATGTCGCGGAAGAAAGTGGCCGCCTGCACCGATGTGATGCTGGCGACTGGCTTGGCCTCTATCCACTTGGTGAACTTGTCCACCGCGACAAGGAGGTGGGTAAATCCCCCGGTCGCCTTTTTGAAGGGCCCGACCAGATCGAGTCCCCAGACCGCAAATGGCCACGCGATGGGGATCGTCTGTAAGGTCTATGCCAGAAGATGCGTTTGCCGAGCGAAGAATTGGCATCCCTCGCAGGTGCGAATGATTTGCTCGGCGTCGGACATGGCGGTCGGCCAGTAGAAACCTTGCCGGAAGGCTTTTCCTACTAGGGACCGGGGTGCAGCGTGGTGACCACAGACACCACCATGGATATCGAGCAGCAGCCGCCTCCCTTAGTCGGCCAGAACGCATTTCTGGAGGACTCCGGAGGGACTCCTTTTGTAGAGGTCTTCTCCGACCAGGACAAAAGATTTCACCTGTCGAGCGAGGCGGCGTACCTCGGTCGCATCGGTGGGGAGCGATCAATCAGTCAGTCGGTTGACGAAGGGCTTCCTCCACGGACCGCCATCAAGACGTCGCGTTCGACTGGTGATTTACGTCGACCGCCGGCGGTCGGAGTGGTCACATCGGATAGGTCGGACGGCCGCTCGGTCGCCGGGTCCAGTTGGACGGAAGGCTGTCGAAGGTCGCAAACGAAGATCCCAGGCGGGACCAGACGTCTTCCGGAGGCGAGATTGGCTAGGTAATCGACCTCACCATTGTAGCGTCTGTAGCTATGGTGAAGCTCGAAACCCTTGAACCTTTCCTCGAGCTTGCACACTTCCCGACAATATGCGGCCATACGGGCGTCTCGGGGCTCCGCGACCTTCATGACCTGGTCGATGACAAGCTTGGAGTCTCCATGGACCTAGAGCCGGCGAGCACCGATGTCAGCAGCGATCCGGAGACCGTTGACGAGGGCCTCGTACTCGGCGACGTTGTTGGTCGATCAAGAGCAAACAATGGCGATCGAGCTTGTTCCCGAGCGGGAGACAATGACGACCCCGCACTGCGCGCCGCTATTGGTGTAGGACCCATCGGTACATTGTCCAAGACTCGGGTCTTCGAGCTTTGGTGGTGCTCGGGCTTCGTCCATTCGCAACGGTCACCAGTGGCTTGCGAGTTGATCGCCGTCCGGGGAACGTATGATATGTCGTGGCCATTGAGCTCGAGCGCTCATTTGGCTATTCTTCCTGAGGCGTCGCGGTTGTGGATGATTTCGCCAAGCGGTGACGTGGTCACTAAGGTGACGGGATGCCGGTCGAAGTAGTGGACCAACTTCCTCTTCGTGATGAGCACCGCATAGAGCAGTTTCTACACCTGCGGGTACCGAGCTTTGGACTCGGAGAGGACTTCACTGATGAAGTAGATAGGCCATTGTACCTTGAGTACATGGCCCTCTTCCGCTTGTTCTACGACGAGGGACGCACTGATGACTTGGGTCGTAGCGGCGATGTAGAGGAGCAGTGGTTATCCTGGTGCCGAGGTGACCAGCAACGGGGATGAGGTCAGGAAAGTCTTCAGTCGGGTGAGGGCTTCCTGAGCTTCCTGGGTCCAGCTGAATTGATCGGACTTCTTGAGCAGCTTGTAGAGCGGAATTCCGCGCTCGCCGAGGCAAGATACGAAACGACTTAAGGCTGCAAGGCATCCGGTTAGCTTTTGGAACCCTTTCAGCTTGCCGACTGAGCCCATCTTTATGATCGCCAAAATCTTCTCCCGATTGGCTTCGATGCCACGCTCGGAGACGATTAAGCCGAGTAGCTTTCCTTTAGGGACCCCGAAAACACATTTCTCGGGGTTGAGCCGTATTCGGTACCGACGGAGGTTCGCAAAGGTTTCCTCCAGGTCGGAAATGAGGTCACCGGCCTTCCTAGTTTTGACGATGATGTCATCGACGTATGCCTCGATGTTACGGCCTATCTGGTCACTGAAGCATGTTTGCATACATTGCTGGTATGTAGCGCCCACGTTTTTTAGACCAAATGGCATCGTTACGTAACAGAACGAGCCGAACAGGGTGATGAAGGAGGTCGCGAGCTGGTCGAACTCCTTCACCGCTATTTGGTGAAAGCCCGAGTAGGCGTCCAAGAAGGATAAGGATTCGCACCCCGCGGTGGAATCAATGACTTGGTTAATACGGGGCAAAGGGAACGGGTCCTTGAGACACGCCTTGTTCAGGCTCGTGTAGTCAACACATATTCTCTATTGCCCATTTTTCTTTTTTACAAAGACAGGGTTAGCCAGCCACTCGGGGTGGCGAACTTCTTTGACAAACCCTGCGGCCAAAAGTTTGGCGATCTCCTTCCCTATGATCCTGCACTTCTCCTCGTCAAAATGGCGCAGACGTTGGGCGACCGGCTTTGAGCCTGGTCGGATGTTTAAGGAGTGCTCGGTGACTTCCCTTGGGATTCCTGGCATGTCAGCGGGCCTCCATGCGAAGATGTCTCAGTTAGCGCGGAGGAAGTTGACGAGCGCGCTTTCCTATTTGGTGGGGAGCGCGGCTCCAACCCGCACGGTCTTGGCCGGATCCTCGGGTCGACCGCGACCTCCTTCGATCCCGCAGCCTTGAAGGAACCAGCCCGACTTGCCGGAGTCGGGGCGCACTCGCCGGTTTCCTCCGAGGTTCACGAGTTCGCGGACGCGATGACCGCCGACGCCACCGCAATCGCTTCGCCGCAGAAGCAGGCAAGCCGAAGATGAGGCCACAGTGATTACTCCCGTGGCCTGCATTTTCGCCTGAGGTAGGTGTAATCGGGATCGCCATGAACTTGGCGAGCACGGCCTCCCTGTGATGGTGTGGTAGGAGTCGGAAAATCCACAACCTCAAAGGTGAGGGTTTCGGTGCGGAAGTTGTCCGCCCCCAAAGTGACGGCAGTCGACCGCCTGAGCGGGTGGGTCTTGGCGCCCGTGATGATGCCGTGAAGGGTGCCTTGCTCGGCGGAGACTCGAGCGGGGACTCATGGCGCAGCCGCCTCAACATATAGGATGTTGAGACCGCTGCCGTCGTCCATGAGCACCTTAGTCAGGCGCTTTGTTCCCATGATAGGGTCAACCACCAGCGGATATCTCCATGGCTGCAGAATGTGGTCGGGGTGGTCGGTCCGATCAAAGGTGATCGGAGATTCCGACCAACGAAGGTATTGGGGAACGACGGGAGTTGCCGTGTGGACCTCGCGGAAGGCGAGCTTGAGCCGCCGATTGTCGGCGTAGCATGCCGCTCCGCCAAAGATCATCAGGTAGCCGTCGGGTTCTGGGAACTCGGCGTTGGCCCTCTTTTCCTCGGCCCGTGGTGCCGGATCTTGCCTCTTTCCCTTACCCCGCAACGTTGTGGGGGTGCCGAAGAGGAAGCGCTTCAGGACTTCGCAGTCCCGGTATTTGTGTTTGATGGGGAACCCGTGGTTCGGACACGGGCTCTCCATCGCTTTCAAGTGGTCGCGACATCCCGTCGCGCTTGTCGCTGGCGGGGTAGTCGCGGCAACACACCGGCGCCTTCTCGCCTTGCTTCCCTTGCCGCTTCCGCTTGTCGGAGCGGTCGAAAGGGGACCCGGCTTGAGCACTGGGCTCTTGCTTAGCCTTCCCTCTCTCGAAGATGGCCCCCACAGCCTCTTCGCCAGAGGCGTGGTTGGTGGCGATGTCCAGGAGCTCCTTGGTGGTTCTGAGCTTGATGCAGCCCAGCTTATGCACCAAGGCCTTGCAGGAGGTGCCGTAGATGAACGCCCCGACAACATCGGCGTCAGAGATGTCGGGGAGCTCATTGCATTGTCGGGAGAAGCGCCGGATGTAGTCCCGGAGAGTCTCTCCCGACTGCTGCTTGCAGCTCTTCAGGTCCCAGGAGTTTTCGGGGCGCTTATAAGTGCCCTGGAAGTTTCCGACGAAGAGGCTCTTCAAGTCGGCCCAGTTCCTAATCGTCTTTGTGGGCAAGTACTCGAGCTAGGCTCGAGCTGAGTCCGCAAGGTAGATGGGGAGGTATTGGATGATGAAGAGGTCATCCGTAGCTCCTCCCGCCCGGCATGCGAGCCGGTAATCTTCCAGGCAAACGTTGGGGTTCGTCGCCCCAGTGTATTTGGCTATGTTGATTGGTGCCCGGAACCTGGCAGGGAAATCCACGTAGCGGATTCCCTGACAGAAGGACCGTGGTCCTGGACCATCGGGGCTCGGGCTGCGGTCGTCGCGGCGACCGCTGTCCACGACTCGTGACCAGGCCGCTTCGTCTGCCGCTTTTTTCCGTGCCTCGATGGTGGCGCGAATGTCGTAGTCGTTGTCGAGGCGCTGGCGCACCGGGGTGCGCGAGGCCTGGGGCTGTTCGCGCTGAGCCACCATCTTTGCCGGACCCAGCCCGTTCCGAGCGACGGTGCGGCTCGGGCGGCTGGAGGAGGTGCCCGAGTGGTGGGAGCTAGAGCCCTGCATGTGTTTCACGGCAGCGCGTTCCACCAGTCCCCGGAGGTTCTGGTATGTCGCCTTGGCCTCCAGGTCATCCGGCTCGGGAATGCCGCGGAGCAGCATTGCGGCTGCGACCAAGTTTTGGCTTGCGTGGGGGAAGAACGAAAGGCCGTCGGATTCCTCCACCAGCTGGTG
The DNA here is from genome assembly GCA_036346275.1 of Otatea glauca. Taxonomy (NCBI): domain Eukaryota; kingdom Viridiplantae; phylum Streptophyta; class Magnoliopsida; order Poales; family Poaceae; genus Otatea; species Otatea glauca. The sequence goes on along the minus strand of CM070731.1, from coordinate 15,758,585 downwards.
GTGAACCTGACGCGCGCGTGCGCGCACGGCACCAGTCGCGAGTGGGGGCTCGGGCTGACTCTGGTCCAGGTCGGCCTGGAGTTTGTCGAGCTCGACCCTTCGGGTCTCCAGTTCCTTGCACTATTGTTGGAGCTCGGCGCGGCTTGGGTGCGTTCAGCGCGCTCGCGCTAATATTCCTCTTCCTACGCTCTGGTGCGCTGGATGAGAGCTCCCGTAGTCGCGGGGGTTGCGGTCGAGTCGACCACACCCGCCATGTTGCACTCGCGAGAGTGCGGTCCGTCGGCAGGGCGTTTCGTGTCGGAGCTGGAGTCGTGGCTGGAGGAGTCTTCCAGTAAGTCGTGGACGGAGGACGGCATATAGCCGGTCATTGCCACGAGATGCGAGCCCACGGGGGGTGACGTAGTCACCCTCCCGAGCTCACGGGTGTCGTTGCCAGAGACGACGCAACGCTTGGTGAGCTCCGGTCTCCGGGTCCGCACGGGAGCCTCGAGCCAGAGGTTGCCAAGATCGTCGGAAATGGAGTTCGGGTTCCTAGAGGATGCCTGGTCTCGAAAGGCGGCGGGGACGAGCATGAGCTTTCCCGCCGAAGTGGCGACAAAGTCGAGGGAGCCGAAACGGATCTAGCTCCTTGATGCGGAGACGTCGTCGTGGGTGAAGGAAGCCATCAAGGAAGAAAATGGGAATCCGGAGATAACGACAAGGACGCCGCTGGCCCTACCGTCGCGCTAATCGCCGGCGCTTCACCACCGGCGAGTGAATTTTTAAGTCTAAGGGACCGCGCGTTCCCTCTCCTTGAATGGTTAGACTCAGGAGTCCAAGATGTATACTCGGTTCGGGCCAACGTCCCTACTCCGGGTGTGTGGTGGTGCTATATTGCTACGGTGCGTATGATCGCACGCTTTTTATAGCGGAGCCGAGGGCTCAAATAGGTGAGAGCGAAAACAAGATATTCGTGAAGACCGAGAGGAGGAGTCCCGCCTCTCCCAGAGGATCCTGCCTCCCTTTATATAGCCAAGGGGCAGGTTACATGGGAAGTTGGGAGAGGAAAGGATGAGGTGATCTATGCTAGGAGCTCGGTCCTTCGTCTTGGCGATTGGACGTCGCTCGCTTCCCCACACCGGGTTGGTGGACTCACCGAAAGGAGTAGTTTGCCGCTTCACCGAAATAGCGCACCGCCCTCCGCAAGCCTCGCTGCTACCGACGTTGCCTCGGGAGGAGCGCGCCCTCATGCCGTCTTGCTGCTCGACGATGAGACCGGAGCTTGACTTCGGCAATCTCCTCGCCACCTTGGGAAGGAGCCACCTGCCCCCGCACAGTCACTCTGAGCTGTCGTGTCCGTAAGGCGCGTGGCTAATGGCCGGCGGAGGCATGACACTTGGCGCTCGGTGGAGATCGCCTCGGCTTGGTCGGAGCTCGTGGGGAGTCCGACCTGTGGCGGGGGTCGGACGCCCTATTGGGTCGGGAACGAGCTTGGGGCAGCTCGTTAGGTCGGGGTCGATCGTCCTTCGTGGCCTTGCGGGGTCTTTGGTCGGAACCGGGCTTGGGGCAGCCCGTTCGCCACTCCGGGCCGTTGGAGTACCCATGGTATGAGTACTCATCAGTTAATAAATCAATTTTTTGGCGAAAAATTCAAAAAAAAGAAAAAATTGACCAATTTTCACCAATAATCGTGATATTTCCTCAATAATCGCGATATTTGACTCGATAATCGACCGACCGAGTGAACTTCTTCGGCGGTCGATTTTTGAGCGATTTTTGCTCGATATTCACCGAGAATCGCGATATTTGCGTTGCATAAATATTTTCAAATTTTTAATTTTTTTTAATTTAACCGGTTTATAGACCGGTATTAAATATCGTACCGACTTGATAAGATCTATAATCACGCTATTCGAGCGGATATTGCGAACCTGAGTCCACCCACCATCCTAGCTAGTTTGTTTCCAAATCTTGTCAGTTTGGCCACACAAACACTCGTGTTAAAGCAAACAGCTGCCGCGACACCGAGTAAGTCATCCTCTGAGACAAATGGCTCTTTTTGCTACCTCACTGTCGCTAGTATAGTAAAACAACACTATCACAACAGAAATGATGGTGTGACTGGGGTTCACAGAACCGCCGTTTACCGCTTGAAAACAGTATCAGTCCGGTACGAAAAGAAAAACTCCTCGGTTTACCGGTTAAATTTATTTTTAAATTAAAAAATTTGAAAAAAATTATCAAAAATTCCCTAAAGTTAGTATTAATTGCTTTATGACCTTTGATGTGAATATTGTTTTTGGAAAAAGAAGTTTGGAGACGTTTTTGAGCCATTCAAAATGTAAAAATTAGAAAATCCATAAAAAAAGAAATTAAAAGTATTTTTAGTAGCAATATTTGTTCAAGTATGTCAAGTAGCAATATTTACTTCAATATATTTTAGTAACAATATTTGTTCAATTATATTTAGTAGCAATATTTGTTCAAGTATGTCAAGTAGCATTATTTATTTAAACATATTTTAGTAACAATATTTGTTCAATTATATTTAGTAGCAATATTTGTTCAAGTATGTTAAGTAGCAATAGACGACACCCGAAAATGGTACTATTTATTCAAGTAGCGATATTTATATGCACAGAAATTATCTTGCAATGGTATATTTCAATATGTTAATGTTATCCAATATTGAAAAGCTTAGTTCTCATCATATGCATGCATGAACTACCAAAACTTTATGGAAGTTGTACTCTGTATCACTAGTTATATTCTGTACTTATTTTGTTGTACAATGTGCAATTTAACACAAGTAATTTCTTGCAAATTATTTACACAAGCAATTTCTGTAAGGTATTGAAATGTAAATGGTGTTGATATGTAAATGGTATTGGTATGTCATTATGTGAATGACTATTTTTGCACTTGTTGGATTGATATGTGAGTAGTATTGAAATGAAAGGTTATTTGTTGACATATTATTGCTAAATTCCTACTTTACAACTTGCAATTGTTTAAAATATAGCAAAGATTATGTCGAAATTTTTTCATATTTAGGAAAAATCATGCCAAAATTTTTTCGTGTTTTCCATACTTTTTTTTATATATTTCTTATATTTTCCTTTTTTTTGCCCTTCAATGGATTTAAATTATACAACATTTCTTTGCAATTTTTCCTGATTTTTTTACATTTCCCCCTTTTTTTTCAGTTGTCTTCGGTTTTTAGCGGTTTTTGTTCATTTAGCATGAAAACACTCGCCAGTTTGACCAGATTTTAAATTCGTTTGACTTTGCAAACCATCCGATTTTTAATAGTTTTCGAGCCGTTTTTTACGGTTTTCAATACCGCCGGGGTTAAAATTCGAGCTCGATATAGTTTTGTTAGCCTGGGTGTAACAAGTTTGGTTCACAGTGATGGTAAAACAATACTATCACACCATGAAGGCTACGCCATGATGGGTATGGTAGTGCTGTTATGCCATAACAAATATCTTGATCACAAGCGATTATTAATAAAATAAATAAATAAATTCACTCTGCCCGGATCTTGAGGTGTCAAGAGACGTAGGAAATGTTGTTCTGCAAGTGAATAATATATGTTCTGTCGGCGACGCATGTCACTAGCAAGGCTACGCGAAATTTTAGACTCAGCTTATTATGTTTGCTGGAAGAATTTTTTTCGTTTAATTCCGGTCTTATACTCTAATATAGCATATTTTAAAACATTTATTTTCATAGTATGGAAGTTGTGAAGGACCATACGAAACATGTTTCGAAGATTAATTTAGGGTCTGCTTTGATAACGGGGGTTTGAAACTTCGGATTCGAATCCCTGTGATTTTAGTCCAAAATTGTGCTGCATCTTAGATTCATCCAGACATCCCATTATGTTGTGTTTGTTGCTACGTGGCCCAGTTATGTCCGACAGTCTGAGTTGTGCACGAGTTCGGCAACCTATGTCATGCATCCAAAAGTACGTCTTTTCAAGTGAAAGCCGTAAACCTCAAAGGACATATATGACTCATTCAATTACGTGCCGATTGAAACCATCAAGTAGAAGTTTGACGGAGAAGATGGCTAACCTGTTGATGCATGTGAAGAAGGAGAAACATGACGTGGATCCTCAAGCAAGGACGATATTGATTTTTTTTCTTTTCTTTTCTTTTTGAGTGAATTGCCTAATCATTATACCACATTATTTATGAACTGGAAAGGATTTGGTTATTGTAGGGGTGCCCAGGGGTAGGAATTGGGTTGGGTTTTTTTAAACCGCCATGTGGCAGAGTGGGCATAGCACGGCTTAAGGTTCGATCTGATCTGCATTGGAATGGGTTGTAACGACACGGTACGTTTGGTTAGACCATGCCAACTGGGCACGGTGGGTAGAACGACACGGCATGGTGGAACGGGTCATGCTTAGGTCGACACGATAAGCCATGGGCCTGCACACGGCACATGCACGGCACAGCCCACCCGGCCGGCGACAGGGCACTCAATCGGTAGCACAACCCGTGGCAGGGCCTGTGGCATATGGTTGGCGCGCACATAAGGTATAAGTTTTTGTACTAAGAAACATCATATACTCACACAAGTACTACAATATAACTCTGTAGCTATTCACAGTTTAGATATGTGGGCCAATATGTAGGTATTGTGTCAACCCGATCTAGCAGGATGCCCACCCCTAGAGGTTAGGATACACCACCTTTCAATCAAGCAAAATGTGCTAGTAAATTAAACAACCTTGTGTGTGACATTGAAAAAGCGTAGTTGTTCTTTTACACACTGGCATTTGTCATCTAAAATAAAAAATAATAATAAGGACTTTAAGTTGACTTAGACAGGAGCTCTTTGTCCGAGTCTGAATCGGGCACCTAGGAGGCAATTTGGATTTGCCATTTGCCAGTCTTGTACCGCACCGAACGATTTTCTTTCTTTTCCTTTTTTTTCATCTAAAAAAAGCCAGGTGTGGGCTTTGATTTGGTCTCTAGTGTTTCGGCGGTGTGATTGTGACTGTTCGAGTTGGGCGTGGGCGGTGGGTACGGGTGCTGATGTCAACGTCTTCAAAGGTTTTAATAGCTTTCACGATGAAGGTCCAAAATTTCGTAGTGGGTACAACCGTACAAGCCACTACGACTGCTTTTGGCTCGAGCAGTTCTTTCAGACTTTTTTTTCGATATATGTTATATAAATAAATCTTAAAGTATATAAAAAATAAATAATTATTATTTACCTTTTAATCATATTTTAACATTTGTACAATTAAAAAATCAATGGTTTTTTTAACCCAAACGCAAAGATGCGGATCAATGTAGCACTATAGCTAGCGATAACTCTGCTATTTGACGATCTTGTACGTAACAATAACTCCGCTATCCTAGATAGATACCAATGGATCAAAATATTAGATCTATTTTGAAATCCAACATTACTAAAAGTCCAAATAGATTTCTTATAAGGGGTGTTTGGTTGGTGGGATGAGGTTGAATAGGATAGGATGGTCCTATATCATTTGGTTCTATTGTTTTAGATGACTGGAATGATTCAAGATCTATATGAAATATTCCTCAAATTTGTATCCCACCATCCAGGATGGAATGATTCAATTCAAACAATCAAATATATGGATGATTTTTTTTCTTCAATCATCTCATACATATACCACTTGGTATAAGCAACTAAACACACCATAAGTATACACCATGAGAAAATCTAATAAAAAACTTAAGTCTTACCCTTTTTCAATAATACAATATTCATATTTCTCAGTGATTAAGTACTTATTGTTAAGAATATTATGAAATAGTTATTATTGTTATGAGATAAGATATTCGTAACCGTATTCGGTTGGACTCTATCTCTATGTGTGGGTGAATCCGAATATATCTCTTGCTACCTTATACTATATATTGGGCACCCCTCATGTACATGAATGAATCTAATAAAGCGAGAGAACTTTGCCTCCTACTTTATGTGTGCTCCCGTTCTTCCTCTTGAGATTTCGTTGGCGTGCTATTGATTGATCGCGGGTGAACGACTATATTTTACAACACGTTATCAGCACGAAGCTCTACCGAGGCTACCGATCGTGATCGTCTGCCTGTGACAATCTACACGGCATCGAATTTCATCCTGCAACACGCGATCAACCTACATCAAGCTCTACGTAAGTTCAATCTACGCCGGTTGGTCGCACTCGAACAGAAAAGTACATCCTGTAGATCGTTTCAATCTGTTCAAATCTAAAAAATTGCAAATTTGGAGCTGCAGCTCATCCTCTAATAATATGCATAGCATAGCATCATGTACTTTGATCCACCGCATTGTTTAGAATCTAGAATCTGATGCATGAATTTGCAAAAAATGCAATGCCCTGTTGGCCGCGCCGCTCGCCGTGCCGCCCTATTTGTCCACGCCGTTCGTTCGGCAGAACTGCCCTGTCGGCCGTGCCGCTCGCCGCGCTGCCCTGTTGGCCGCGCTGCACTGTCATCTGCGCCATCGCCGGGCCGGCCGAGTCACGCTGACGTCACCGTCGCGCCCCCAGCGCCACGCTTGGCGCCGCCATCACGCCCGCCTAGTCACGCCGCGCTTGGCACCTCCGAAGCCTGAAGCGCCGCACAGAACCTTCTGGGTTTTCGCGCCGGTTGCCACTTCTTCCGCGCCTGTCACCGTGGTTTTGCACCAGCAGCGCCGGCACGGATCTGCACCGCCAACTGCTTCGCGCCCGCCGTGCCGCCTCAATTCGCGCCGACATGGTTGAGCTATGCGCGTATAAATGGCAGCGGCGAAGCCCCAAAGACCAAAGGCTAGAGTTTTGGGCGTGATCTCGAGCCGCTTGCGCGCTTGGACTGAGCTTTGCATATGGGCCGAACGGGTAGCCCAGGCAATAAAAGGTTGATGGGCTGCCAGCCCATCAGATTTTTAGAAAAGAAAAAAACGGAAAATGTTATTAATTCTGAAAATTGATATGTAACCACTAGAAATTAGATTTCCTAGGTATATGGGCTTCCGTAAAATTTAGTATATTGATATTTAGCACATATTGGAAGTTTCATACTCTCGGTTTATTTTCTAGCTTTATGCCATATTTATTATGTGCTGAAATTTATTTTCTGTTATTTAAGTGATTCCGAAAATTGCTTTGTAATTAACAGAAAATGCTAGAAAATTATGGAAAATTATATATGACCCATTGATTAGTGTCATATTGCTGTATTATTTTTCTTAGCATGATTTCATGTTTATATGTGCTGGACACCTTATTTTCTGTTACTCAGTAATTCTGAAAATTGCTTGGTAATTAATAGAAAAGAATGAAAAATGCTAGGAAAATTGTATATAGCATATTGAAAGCTCCATATCTTTGGATTTATTTTCCTAGCATAATTCCATATTGATATATGTTGAAATTTATTTTTCTATTGCATAGTAATTTTGAAAATTGCTGAATAATTAGCAGAAAGCCATGTAAATTGCTAGGAAAATTCTGGGAAATTTTAGATAATTATCTATTGAATAGATATAGACCAAGCTTTATTGGTTGAATAGTGAGCATGCAATATAATGATTTTACCAGTAGTAAAAGTCATTTTGCATAAATAGAAATAGGATATGATGGACATTGCAAAGAGGGAACTTATTGAGCTTGCCCTGAATGGCAACAATTACCTTACCTGGGTAATGAATACTAAGATTAATTTGATAGCTCAATCTTTTAGAGCTTCTATTTTCCCAGCCTGATGCTGGTACCACTGCTCTTCCCGAAGCCGTCAGATGTACGACTCTGCACCTCCTGAGGCACCATCTTCATACGGACCTGAATGCCAAATAGTTGATGGAAGATGACTAGCTGCTATTTTTTGAATTTCCTGAAGGAAAATATATAACCAGTAAAGATCCGTCCTGTTGCCAGAAGCACAGCGCGAATGGATCTTGTCGCACTTTCAGGATTTTAAAGGCTGTGGTAGCATATAATTTTTGTCATACACAAGCTTATCATTGATTTAACATTATGTAACCAGAAAGTTACTAATGCTAAAAAGATCGACAAGATATTGTGCATATTTCACCCCAATATAAGGATACTGCTGTAACAGTATCGTCGCCAAGTATCAGAAGTACTTCGAGCTTATATGCATTTTGCTAGAAGCAGAAAAACATGATGAACTCCTGGTGAAGAATCATCATGTACTTCCCAATGTGAGTTTTGCAATGCCCGAAGCACATGCAAATGCTCAATAGGCTAGCAATAGCCAAGGCCGCAGAAAGGGCCAATGGAGTAAGGGGATAAGTGGAAGAATGACAAATCAGATAGGGGAAAAGGCATTTCATAGTGAAAAAGTAAAGGTAATGGGTCAAGGGCTTCCAGAAGTAAGGCTGCAAACCCTGAATAATCATGTTTAGGTATAGATACACTGTCCATTGGTCATGCAACTATCACATCCCGAAGCATGTGGTAGACCTTTACATACAATCCACTGGAAAACTAAATAAGACTCGGGGAAATAATATTGAGGCATACTTCACCGTTCAACCTGTTGTTGATACGGATGTTGAGAAGTGTGATGATATAATTCTTGAAATTATTGAGTTCGAGGAGTCCCAGGAGGGCACCTACGTCTCATAAGGAGACCTCCATTAGTCTCCTAAATATCCCTTCACTTTGCTAAGTCGATGTCACATATTCCGTATAAGCCTCCTCATTAGTTTAGCCCTAGTTCCTGAATGAACATTTGGTCTACGCTCCTGTTGAGCGATTATCATTCAAAAATTGAATATTGATATTTCCCAGATATTTGATTAATTGTGCTATACTTGTTCTATATTTTACAATTTGTTCCTGATGCAACAATTGTGTGATTGTTAAATCATACCTTTAATATAGAATAAAGTATAATCCTATAGCGGAGGAGGAAATCTGTCTAGAAGACAGTTGTACCACACTTAGTGAATTGAAAATATTATGACTATCGCCAGAAGCAATACTCTCATAGTTGGCACTGGAAGAATGCCATATTATACTCTGAGTCCAGTCGTACTCTCTTAAATTTAAAGACATTGGTCTGAATCGTTTTCATATGGAGACAAAGAATGATGGTACAAAATACCTACTCATGACTAAGTATAATGGGTGTAATAAACGTGTGGTTGAAAACTTCATTCATTCTCCTCCGGGTTATACTATGCACATATAAAACATGAAGTTTGTGTTGCGATAAAAACCCAGAAATATTTAAGATCTGACAGATCGACTGTGTTACCCTGAGTTGAATATTATGAGAAGAATAATTATAATTCTGCTGGCCATAGCATAAAGACTTTTCTAGACTTGAAGTTTTCTTATGCCTGGTTATGCTAAAAGAAAGCTTATTCTTAGATCTTCTTACCTAAAAAGTTAGGGAAGAATCACTGAATTTTCTGGAGAAAATTTAAGGTGATATCTATGGACTGCTCACTCTGTCGGGTCCTTTAAGAAATTTTTGGTGTGTGATAGATGCTTCTACTAGATAGTCCTATGTATGTCTCTTATCTACTAGAAACCATGCTTCTGCCAAAATTAATTGCCCAAAGTATTAAATTAAGAGCCTATTTTCTAGAAGAAATGATCAAGTCTATTCGAATAGACAATGCTAGCGAGTTTACCTCAAAAGTATTTAATGATTATTGTATGGCTCTGGGAATTAATGTAGAGCATCTCGTACCTAATGTCCACACTTAAAATGGCCTTGCAAAGTCATTATATTAAAAGAATAAAAACTTATTGCTTCGCCACTCTTGCAGAATAGTAGGCTTCCCACCAGTTGTTGGGGTCACGTAGTACTGTATACTGCGGTAATAATTCAACTCAGAACAACTGCACATTATGAAATTCCCCCATTGCAGATAGTGCGTGGAAAGAATCAAGTATTTCCCATCTGCGAAAAACTGACTGTTTTGTATACATGCCAATCTCTTCATCACAGCGTACCATCATAAGACCTCGCCAGAAGTTGAGGATCTATGTAGGTTATGAATCTCCGTCATGTATTAAAATACCTAGAGCCTATGACAGGGGATCTGTACACGGCTCGGTACGCTGATTGTACTGAGGACATTTTTCAGCATTAGGGGGAGATAAGTACCACATTAGAGAATGCCGAGTCCTTAGATCCACGCACGACAGAGACCAAACTTGAAGTTTGGAGGATAATAAATCTGCAATAAATAAGCTTATAATCTGCCAAATGCCTTCACTGTTCATAAGAGAGTGAAAAGATCTCATATACTTGCAGTATATGCACCTGAAAGAGTGGAAATACCCTAAAAGGATATTGAACCCACTCTTAACCCTCATGATAAAAGAAGGGGGAGGCCTCCAGGTGCACAGGACTCAATTCCGCGGAGACATTCGCAAAAGTAGAGTACCAAATAAATGAGAACACTACCCATGACAGTGAAAGAAGCTCAACCTGATGTTGAGAAAATCCCTAAAGTGGGCCATCCTGGAGATGGTAACATCCCTAAAGTGATCCATCCTGAAGATGATAACCCAGCGTATATTTGCGCGCACAATCTAACGCTGGAAAGTTGGAACACCTAGACTCCATCGTTGTGGGAAATCACGAGGAGCTGAAAGAAATTAATAAAGAGATATCCCTGAAGTGATGCAGGAGAATTGTATAAAAGAAAGACTACAATTATCGACATATATTTTTGCCTCTAAAATTGCTAAAAGCTGGATCCAGAACCAAAGTCCATGGTAGAGTGCCAGAAGCGCTAAGATAGGGTCAAATGAAAAGAAGCAATTGAGGCAGCACTCGCTTATTAAAAGGAAAGCTGTGGTCCTGTTGATCAAACATCTCCTAAAGTAATCCCTATAGGATCAAATGGGTTTTTCATTCGAAAGAGAAATGAAATACCTAGGTGGTGAGATATAAAGCGAGGCTTGTAGCATAAGGGTTCACGCAAGACCTGACATCGATTACGATGAAATATATTCTCCTGTAAAGAGTGGAATAATGTTTCGAAATTTAATATTAATGGCAGCAAGTTTAAACTTATCAATATAGTTGATAGATTAAGTGACCACATATATATGGGTCACTGGATACAGATATTTATATAAGATTCTTTGAAGGAATTACAATTCTGAATCCTAATAATCGCAACATGTATAGCGTCAAACTGAAGAGATCGCTATACGGATTAAAACAGTCGAGGAGAATGTGGTATAACCGACTTTATGAGTTCCTCCTGAAGAAGGAATGTTGGCCTTGTGTGTTCATAAAAAAAATACCAGAATGGATCTTGTATCATCTCAGTTTTATGTCGATGATCTGAATATCATCGGAACCACAGATGAGATAGAAGAAGCAAGTGCTTACCTCATGACGGAGTTTTGAGATGAAAGATTTGGGTAAAACCAAATATTGCTTAAAGCCTGCAGCTAGAGTATTTCCTAGAAGGAATTTTTATACACCAGTTTTCTATACCAAGAATGTATTGGAAAGGTTTAATATGGATAAATCGTATCCATTAAAACCCCCCATGGTCGTAAGATCCCTTGAAGTGGATAAAGACCCTTTCAGACCAAGGATGGAAAATGAGAAAGTATTAGGACCTGAAGTCCCATACTTATGTATCTTGCGAATTGCACAAGACGTGATATTGCATTCGCAGTGAGTTTGCTAGCAAGACATAGTTCAGCCCCAACCAGAAGATATTGGGTTGGTGTCAAGACTTTACTCAGATACCTCCAAGGTACTCAAGATCTTGGATTGTTTTTTCAGAAGAACCAAGATTTAACCATGGTGGGATATATGGATGTTGGCTATCTTTTTTATCCCCACAGTGCCAAATCTAAGATTGGTTTTATATTTCTATGCGGTGGTACAACCGTTTCTTGGCGGTCTTTTTAAGCAGACCTTGGTAGCTACTTATATCAATCACTCAGAGATTATAGCTTTATATGAAGCCTCACGTGAATGTATTTGGCTGAGACATGTGATTAACCATATCCAGAAGTCATGTGGTCTTAACAGCGTTGATACCCCCACAATTATCATGAAGATAATGCTGCTTGTGTTGCACAAATGCAAATGGGTTATGTGAAAGGCAATATCATAAAGCATATTGGCCCTAAGTTTTTCTATCCTAACAAACTCCAGAAGAACGGTGAGATAAAGATTTTGCAAACTAAGTCAGGCGAAAATCTTGCAGATTTATTCACTAAGTCCTAGCCAAAATATACATTCCAAAAATGTGTTAATGGTTTTGAAATGAGACGACTTAAAGATATGCAAAGTTCAGGGGGAGTAAATCCCTGAACCATGACCCTTTGCTTGATCCAGAAGGTCATATTTTAAATCCCGAAGATTATAAGTTGCACTCGTTTTCCCTTAGTGAGTTTTCCTGAAGTTTTCTCACATGAAGGTTTTTAATGAGGCAACTAGTGTAACATGGAGTGTGAGTGCAATGTACTCTTCTCTCCATCTCTTTTTTCCCATGTTTTTTGGGAGGAGTTTTTAACGAGACATATGCATTACGCGGTATTCGCCCAAGAGGGAGTGTTATGAGATAAGATATTCGTAACCGTATTCGATTAGACTCTATCTCTATGTGTGGGCGAATCCGAATATATCTCTTGCTACCTTCTACTATATATTGGGCATCCCCCACCCCCATGTACATGAATGAATCTAATAAAGCGAGAGAACTTTGCCTCCTACTTTATGTGTACTCCCGTTCTTCCTCTTGAGATTTCGTTGGTGTGTTATTGATTGATCGCGGGTGAACGACTATATTTTACAACAATTATTTATAATCTTTTGGACATGTATTAGTATGTCTGTTGATTCTAGACTTGACTCATATTCTTACTATAAAAATATTAATACCTTCTAAAATACTATACTTTAATGATTTATTTGGATGTGACTTATACTATATACATATTTAATTTCTTTAATATTTTAATACTGAAAATACGACGAAAGATAGTTTCAACGATAGCTTAGCAATAGCTATTGTAGCTTTATTAGGACCTTGCTGTAAAAACCACGAAAATCACGAAATTTAAAACCTTGAAAAAAAATACATAGAATCACCTTTCCTTTGTTAAATAGAATAGCAAATAATGTATTAGGTAGGAACCATGTTAAAATATAAATTAGATGCAGAAGAGAGAATGTGTAGAAACATTTCAATTTGCGACGCAATTTGCATCGAGATATACGTTCAAATCATAGAGAAGCTCTGGGATCTAGTCGCGACGAGGTGGGAGGACTATGCAAGTACGCTTCACGTGGTGTGTTTGTAAACCAAACATTCATTCGCAATTTCGCAGTGACATTTTCATACAGTCCATGATGGCGATTACCAACAAAACGAAGGCCGCTAATCGAAAAGAAAAAAAAACAAAGAGATGTGCCTTTATGCATCTTCATTTAATACAAGTAACATAAATCTTAAAACAAACGAATGAGTAAGTAATCATTAACTATCTTTTATTCATTCTTTAATATTTATATAACTTTTAAAAAAATACAAAGCATTTCCAAAACAAAATCAAAACAAAGGCCACAGGAAAAGAGAATACGAAAAAAAAAAAAAGAAACAGAACAAGATGAGGGATTTCGGTCCTTCTACCCCGTTTGGCCCATTGTGATTCGGGCTCTTCTTGGGTGACGACCTGCTTGCTTCACTAGCCCGTTTGAGCCACTGTTGCCATTTACCACCATTATACAGTTATACTCTTCTTCTTTTGAAAGAATCTCCCTCTTCCTGGCGAAATTGCAATCGTCACGTCTCAATGGTCAAGATTCAATAGTTTGTGCTACAAGACTCGTAGTGAGCTAGCGGTTACTCCATTGATTGATGTCCATGATGCGCTCTCCAGCCTCATATTGAGAATTAGTTTGTAATCTTTCTTAATCACTCCTTTTCCCTGTAATTACCATTTTATATTTTCTCTTATATATATATATATATATATATATATATATATATAATAGGATCCTTTTGTACTGTTTTCATTCAAAAAAGAAAGTAGTTTCGTCTTAATCCAATAATTATGGAAATAAAGGAGGATATGCTTCTCTAACCACCAAATCATGTAATTTTTTCCCCACATGTGCACCCCTTTGTTTCCCCAATCGCCTGGCTTAAGAAGGAACTAGGTAGATTTCACGCGCTACGCTGTGTGCGGTCGGTTTTAATGTATTGAAGTATTCAGAAAGCAAAACATACCAACATCGTACAATATGAAAAACATACATACGGTAATACATCCTAGATCAGACAAATAGATTAATAGGATATCAGACAAACATAGTAATAGATGAATAGGAAGCATAATAGATTAGAAATATCTAGTTTTCATATGCTATCTACATGATATATAGCCCCACAACAAAAACTACCTGCATCATGAACAGAATGTGAAGCCAATAACAAGTATAGATAGTCTAAAGGTACACAATCAAAGTTTTCAGATTTTGAGAAATATGCCTATTTGCACCTGATACGTTCTTGGCTACTTGAGAATATATAAACCAGATGCAACTAAACCTGTTGATACTGAGTACATTGCTCTCTCAAAATTTTCTGTTCGCTGCCTCCAGTAATGGGTACTTGATCATCACCACAAAGACTTTTGCTCATTTTCATCGAGTTGAACTTGCTCAAGATTGGCATCTGTGTGATTTCTTTTGCAGTGTTTGGATAATGTAAGTAGGTAGAAATCTCATTTTAGCCAAAAGATCAACAAGAACCAATCGAGTCACAATTTCGAGGAGTGAGGCAAGACCTGAGCTCCTGGTGTTGTTGTCGTGGCTGATCCGGCGAGATCGACACCACAGGATCCGCACATAAAACGTGGAGAGGATGATAATGACGGTGGCGATAAGCAGCTCGTGATGATAATGGTGGTGCCTCTCCACTATGATAACTGTAACATAGCAGGCAGCTCAAGGAGTGAAAACTACGCACCTGGGCATTTTCAAGAAATATTATCTACTAACCCGAGAGGATGAACAGTCAGAGCTTCTTCTAGGTTTGGAAAAATGTGTTAGTTTATTTGGAACGGTCCTGAAGTTAGAAGGATTTGATGATAGCACACTCTAACGGAAGAATAGGTATGATGGCACTTAAGTTGCAGCACAATTCCCACTATAGCAGTAAAGCAACGTTTTCCTCTGAAATTTGAATAAAGCATAAAATCCTAAAAATGCATTTTTTTGCGGAACTCCAATAAAAGAACAGTTTGTTATCTCAGTTACGACACTGAAGCAGCATTCTTCGTTGAAATTTGCGAAACAAAACTACAATGGAACTTAGGTCGCAACGAAATTTCTAAAATAATTGTAAAGCAATGTTTTCCTCTCAAATTTGAATAAAAGCGTAAGATCCTAAAAATGTATTTTTTGCAGAACCCCAATAAAAGAACAGTTTTGTATCTCAACTACGACACCGAAGCAGCATTCTTCGTTCAAATTTGCGAAACAAAACTACGCAGATCCCAGAAAAACTCTTTTTTCCCCTGCCATTCTGGAAGGAATAGTAGCGAACAGCTAAATTCATAGGGGAAAAACTATGTAAAATTTAGACGATAAACTTATCTGGAACTCGGAAAAAAACAAGAAGAACACGTAGTAATTCAGAACAAACCAGAAAATGCAGGGCCTGATCCCTTAGCAGTCAGCACCAACACCTACCAACGGGAGACGCTGGAGAAAAGGAGAAATAATTTCAAAAATTCATAAACAATAAAAATGGCATATCCACAACTAATGAATAAGGATAGCCGAGAAGCACACCATGCATGATTTGAGGGTAATAAAACCATGTACTTGCATTAAGTAATATAGAACTGAATTCATAAACACATACCCCACTAAGGCACTAATAGCTATAAGAAATCAAGAGGCAAAGAGCAAGCATGTAAAAACGCACAATGCATAACTAAATCAATATATGACTAATATGAAATTAGCTACTAAGCTGTTACATGGTCGGATACTAAAAGTAGCCAACATCATAAAGTATCTGTACATACATAGTTCTTTCAATAGGGAAACTAATTGACAATAGGACCTAACAAACTCCCATATCATTTTCAAACTTAATTTTTTTAAAAAAAATCAAAGGTCAGTGTGACATCCTATGAGCAGCAATTTAATCATTCCTTACATGTAACCACGAAACCTCATTGCAAATGAAACAATGGGAGAAACATTTAGCGAGGAACGACTGAGCAAGATCGTACAATTCTTGTCTTATAACTCTAGTGACTTGAGCTACAGGGCAAAACGAAAGAAACAAAGAAGCTACGACCTCTATGATAGTAAACCCACAATTCCCAATACCCGAGTTCAGTCAATCACTTTCACTTCCAGGAAGAAAAAGAAAACTCTTTCAAACAATCCAAGTAAGAATAATTGAAGCTTTTTTTGTTGCCATTTACTTTGCAAAGAAAGGAAGGAAGGAAGTACAGTCCAAATATCCTTCTCCTTGCTTCACAAGAAAAATAAAGTGCAAACAATTGGACAACATCCTAATAATGTAACACTGAATAAAAGCAGCATTAAAGACCAGAAAGGAGAAACTAACAAACCCCATTACCTCAGTCCAAGAAAGATCAAATTATTTGTTTACTCCCGAAGATGCCTGCAAGAACACAGAAAAATGTAAGATCCCTGCAAGAATCGGAAGAGGGTACCGCAAAAGATTGAAGAATGAAGACCACAGAGAAACCGGAAATTTACCAACGCACTTCGTTTCAAACAAAAAATGGTCAGGAATTTCACTTCGCCTCCAGATAATGGTATCTCCAGATAATGGATCCTGTAAGTAACACGGGTGATATGAGGTGGCCGGGGCCGGCTCCATGGCACAGCAAGTTTGGGGCCTCTGCTGGGAGGCCGAGTCGCAATCTCTTGGACCTGCAAGCTAAGGAGTAATGGTGGAGGGGTAGATGGCAGGCGTACGCCGTCGAGGGAAGGGGCAGCAGGTGGAGGGAAGGTGGAGGCGGAGCGCGGTTGGGAGGTGGAGGGGTAGTCAGCGAGGGTGGCGTAGTAGTAGGGGACCTCGTGCGAGCTCGCCGTCCCTCCGCGCCAGCTACTGGGCCTTGACCCAGGTCGATGAGCGATGGTGGGAGAAGCCAGGTGGGGAGGAAATCTGGAGAGAGGCACATAGCCAGATCTAGAAAAACAAATACAAACCAAAACGTCATCACTAACAATAGCACATTTCGAAGAGAAATCACAAAAACTGGAAAAACCGCAAAGCAACCATGTGGAAGAGGGATCTGAAAGGGGGAGTATTGTGGAACCTGTGGACTCCTCGAGGAACCGCCCCGCGTACCCGGCCAGCATCGGCAGAACCGGCAGAGAGAATGAAGGGATGAAGGGGAGCACCTTCGGGGGCTCGACACAGGAGCCGGAAGGGGAGTACCAGTGGAGCGGGCCAGACAGGTGAAGGGAGAAGCGGCGGAGGGCGCAAAAGGGAAGATGGAAGGGGGAGCACCGTCGAGGTGCGCGAGGTGGGTGACGGGATAAACGTCGGAGGATGCAAGAGGGAAGCTGGAGGGGGGAGCACCGGCGGAGCGCACGAGACGGGCGACAGGAGAAGCGGCGGAACATCAAAGGGACCAGCGGAGCTTCCGGGGTGGGGAACGAATGATGCAAGCGAGGCTGGGAAGAAGGAACAGCTGGAGAGTGACTGTGCCCACGACGTACCCAAGACGAAGGAATCTACGACGGAGAAAGAACCAGTGGCGTCAGCACGACAGCGAAAAAGAACGGTGGGCCAAATGAAAGGATCTGTCTGCGATTTCATTTTTTTTGAAGGTTTTTTCGCCAAAACAGTGACGTGGCATGGCTGGCCTCGCGGCATTTCTTCCCAACGTAATAGATATATTATTTGAAGAATGGAGAAGCAAATTGTGGATGAGGTTGAAATGAACTGAGATGGGAAAAGTTGGACTCATTCAATTCAACTACTCCTTGGTTGAAGTTCACCCTCGACGAGCATCGCATGATGAGCTTGCCCTCGGTGACCGCGTGACAAGCTCATGCCGTTTGAAAGACCATGTGGAGGTCTATCCATATTTGTGATGAATTATTGAT
This sequence comes from Otatea glauca, assembly GCA_036346275.1. Classification (NCBI taxonomy): domain Eukaryota; kingdom Viridiplantae; phylum Streptophyta; class Magnoliopsida; order Poales; family Poaceae; genus Otatea; species Otatea glauca. The sequence continues at coordinate 15,740,505 of CM070731.1, read as the reverse complement.
ATATTTGAGCATGTGGTGCTCAAGTTTAAGTTTGATTTAAATTCAATTTTAAATTTCAAGCATTTGATGTGCTAGCAGTGTTGGACGGCACTACCGACTTAGATTGGCGGTAGTGTTGGCCTTGCGGAGCTACTGGCCTTGGAGCGTTAGTCTTTTTACAGATATGTGATTCTCTGGGTTTAGGCAAGAGTGGTACTACCGGCCTCCAGTAGGCGGTAGTTATTTTCCAAGAAGGGTGTTTTTCTAAGTTGTATAAGACCGGCACTACCAACCATAGGGGGTGGTAGTGCTGACTTTCCAGTGAATGGTTTATCAAGGTTTGCATTTTGTTGATTCAATTGCATATTTTTGTAAATAGTGCTATGTGATGTGTTTATTGTAAGTGTGGCTGTAGGACTCTGGGGCTATGTCATAGTGAGGTGAAGGCCAGACTGGGACTAGACTAGGAGAGCAGAGGTTCAGAACAGTCAAGGAACGTCGGAAGATGATTGATATCAGGAAGACAAGAAGCCGGAACATAAAGCATTGGTGATGGACATGACAAGCAACGGCATGGATGGGGACTAAGTTAAGGGAGGAGTTAAGATCCAGAACAGTCAAGGAAGCCGATACCGCTATGGTGAAGATGTCAAGGACATGTGACGCGCCAAGTGACTTGGGCTTGTTTGCATGCGAGGATGGTTCGAGGGAGTCCGGGCGCGTAAGAGGCTTGGCGGTAAGTCATTGGGGCCATGTGGAAAGCAACGAAGCATGGACGATGCTTCGAGGAGAAGGAAAATCGGTCATTAGGGCAGATTGGTAATTTATACAATACCGACGGCTGAGGCGGTTTGAAAAACCGCGGCGGTGGCTTAAGTAGTTTAGATCAAGCCAAAGTGGAGTTAGACTCAAAATTCGAGCTCATGAAGTGAATTGGGCATCAATGTAAAGGCTGCTTTGAGAAGTGTGCTTGTTTGTGTAAAACCCGGTATGGTATTGGGTTAACGGGTTAGCCCATGTATGTAAGGACCCGAATCCACTGATTCGAACCCACCGTGTTTACCGCACTAGTCCCAGGATCAACGCTAGTGCACACAGCTTAATATTGGTACATATCACATCATACTCAATGATAATAATACTCCATTTATTGATATAGCTAAGTGTATGATCTTATGCCCAACTTACATTATTAAGCCACGCAGGGCTAGACTGGAAATATAAACTAAGAAATATGCAGCAGAAAATAGAAGACGTAGATGGCTCATCAGTTCACCACAGGCAAATGACAAGGTTCGGACCCTAACAATTCGTGTCCTCCTGGAACTCCTCCTCCAACAAAGGTGTAGACTCTCCAACTGTTGATTGTTGTTGTTTGGCAAGGGTGAGTACATAGAGCACTCAACAAGTTGTGCACAGAATGCATTCCTATGTAATTATATGCAAAGCTTATTTCAAAGGAAAAGGCTATTATGGCTATTTTGCAATAAGCAACATCTATGAACAAATACAATAAATAGATTGTAAAGACTGTAAAACAAATAACAGTAATAAATAGATTCAACATTTCTCAAGTAAACCAAGTTTCCAACCCTAAGTCAAGTTCAACCTTCCTCATAGCAATTCCGCCATCCCAACCAAGTTTTCCATTTAATTAAGCTAACCCTTAACTGTAATTCCCGAGCATTGCCCAATACCTCGAGCACGGCTATCCGAATAGATTTACACTCTGCAGAGGTTATGCACTTTACCCACACGATACAACCATACATCACAAAGGCGAGTGATTATAACAAAGCCTTTACAATGCACTACCTTAACCTGATACTACCCGTTAAGGTTTCAACACTAGTGGGTCTAAAAACCACAACCAGGGCCCCCCTCTTGCGCCTTGTGAATTACTCCATAACTCGGGAAATCACACTGCCAATAATAGTATCAAATTAAGACATTGCAAATTAATCAGCTATGCTGTCCCATACCAGACATGTGGTTGCATGATTGACTCGGGTCAAAGACTTGCAAGGTTAAGTCCTTAGGATGATCGAAGCAAGATTTCCACATACCCTCTGCCCATCGAACCCACCTTGGCATAATCGCCCTTGTCACTTGCCCCAATCTAAGTGATTACCACCCCAGTTGATTACCAAGCACCACGTGCTATCAACAATTCAACATCGTTGCGTGACATGACTCGCCACTACAACTCAATCTCATTGTGTGATCTCACATGACACACAAATTCACATCATTGTTCCTTATTCCATTAGTCAAGATTAATCATTGATGATTCATGTACATATGATGACGTGGCATGGCTAAGCAACTATGACGTTCTAACCATCCCATATTGATTTTAGTATAAACCAACTATAACGAACCAATCTAGAGTGACAATAGATCATGGCATACAAATGACAAGGTAGGGTATAGATCAATTGGTAGATTAACTAGATCCCAATTTAACTTGGAACAATTGTATACTTGAAATATTATGCAATAGAGTAAAAAAATATAGCAATTTTATAAACATGGGTTCAACATGATCAAAGCACAACTTGCCTTGGAATAGGTTCTGATCTTGCTCTGGAACTTGATCTTGAGTTGACGGATCCTCCTCCGAAGCGTCGCACAATTCAACGTCTACGTGAACCGAAGGAGAAAAGAAAAGAAATACCAAAATGGAGCACAAATGAACTCCAAAAATCAAATAAAATTCAACATTAAATAGATCTCAATTTTACAAATTTTTATAAATTTGAATCACCCAAATACGAGTTAAAATGCAAAAGTTATAGCCTTTCAAAGATTGAACTAATTTTGAAAATACAGAAAATAGAAAATCCGAATTTTCCCGAATTATTTTTATACTAAAAAATCGTATTTATGATGTTAGTGTGACCTCATGATGATTTCAGCATCGCAGAATTTCCAATCGGATTATTTTCCAACTGAAAAACACAATTATGACGTCAACGAGTCTTCGGACCAATTAGAGACCAACACGCATCATGGTCTATAGACTTGGCTCACGACGCTGGCCGGTCCATCGTGTACCTGGTGCACGGCGCTTCGGCCCTCATGCTCAACACGCGGCACCATCGGATTGGCTGCGCTGCCGTCCGTGCCGATGCTCGACACGCGGCGCACATCCACGGGTCTGATCAGATCGAACGGCAGCGGCTGACTACGACGCGGCGAAAACCTAACCGTGCGATTAGATCCAACGTTGCTTGCTTACGGATGAGCTTTAGTGTTGATGGGCGGCGCGGTGGCGTGTTTTCACCGGAGCAGAGGAAGACGGCGTTGGCGACGGTGTTCTGGCGCGATTCCGACGCGAAGAAGTAGCTTTTCCAACGCGGCGCGCCACGAAGCACTCGGATGTGGAACCAAAGCGGCGAAAGGCGGCTTGACGGCGGCGGAAAATGAAGAAAACCACGGCGGAAGCTTCGGCAAACTTCGGCGAGCTCACACGGGCGGGCAATGACGTCTCAGCGTGTGCAACTCGACCAACAGATGTAGCGCGGGGTGAGGAATCCAACGCACACGACGGCGCTTTAAATAGGCGCATGGGAAGGCGTGTGCGCTGCGGAATACATGGCTGATACGGAGGCGGTCGACAGAGTCCGGCGGTGACTCGGAGAGGTGACATGGCTCCATCCTGCGCGTTCAACTGGCGACAATTTGACGGCTCCCAAGCGACGGAGGCGCGGGTGAATCTTAATCACTTGATCATAATCCAACGGTTGAGACTCAAGGTGATTAGGGTTTACAGCGAGCAGGCCGACAAGGGCCGATTTGGGCTGCACAGTACTGGGCTTTGGCCCATTACTATTCCATTAGATTTTCACTAGGTTTTTCTTTTAAAATAATTCCAGAAAATAGATTGATTTATTTTAGGCAATAAAAATGCTAGGAAAAATCCCAGAAAAATCTCAAAAAATACTTTGATATATTTTGAACTCAAATAAAATATTTTTGGAAAAACTTTATATTAATAATACATATATTGAATTATTTCTCTTAAAAGGTCAATATACATATTTTAAAATAAATTTAAATAAATTCCAAAAAAATCCAATAAATTCTAGAAATTCACAACGTGCATAAATAACAATAAAAATAATAATATGGAAATTTTTGGGATGTTACAATGTAAATGTAGATGGTATTCACAAGTGTATCCAGGTTTTATGATTAGGGTTTCCTTTACTATATAAGGAGATTTAGTGGATTATGGTTTCCACAAGATTTTTGGTTTTCTTGTTTGGGTGTGTGAGTGCTCCTTGGAGCTTTCCCTCAGGTGAGAGGCTTTGTAATCCATCCCCATGATCTGAAATGAAATCAAAATTCGTGCTCAAGTTTTGTCTCTTATTTTGATCTTCCCTCTTCTTGAGTTTTTTTATCTTTCTTGGTGATTTCTTCTTCTCTTGATCTTGCGTTGCTAAGGATGCATTTGAATGATGGATGAATCCTCTGTGGATCATATCCCAATCATCTAGGAAAGCTCTTACATGATCATCAAGAGATTTTTCAAGAAATTGATTTTTGGCTTGAGAAGGAAGGATTTGAGGTAGATCTTGATCTTGCATATTTGAAGGCAACTTCTTTGGGATTCTTGCTTGCTGTGACATGTGGGAGCCAACTAAGATTATCTTGATAATCAAATCCCTACGAGTAATCTCAGGGCAAAGTTTTGGATTTTGACTCGATTTTCGTGCAACCTTCAGTAAATTTGAAAAAGGTCAGAACTTTGAAGTCAATCCTTGTTATTGAAGATTAGAATAGGTTCCTGACATCCTTAGGAATGTGCATACAAAGTTTCACGAGTTTTGGATCATCCAATCAAAAGTTACATCAATTTTGGATTTGAACTCGTGCCGATTTTATTGTTCATTTGCCTGATTTTACTATTCACTGTAGTACCGCTCCTACATAGGCGGTAGTACCGGCCTCCTGGTGAAACTCTCAAAAAATTTTCTTTTCCACACTTCTTTGATGTAGAGAGGTTTTGGGTAGATTTCTTTGTAGATAAAATTTGTTTTGTAATCATTCACCCTCCTCTGATCGCCATTTCGATCCTTCACAGGTACAGTCTTGCACTTAGGGAGGGAGTCTGGGCTTGTCCCTCCTTATCGCCACACACACCTATAGTGCACATTGAGTTGTTGGATCCAACTAATGGTCTGTTTGTTTTTTGCTTTGGATTCTCTAAAAGCTGATTATAGATTGTGGTTGTAGAGAAGTTGATTCTCCAAAAGCTAGAATCCAAAATCATATATGGAGTGGATTGTAGATTCTAGTGTATATGAGTGGGCTGGATTGTGAGAATCAGATTCTAGAATCGGGCTGTTTGTTTTTTATTCTGCTTTTAGGGCTAGAATCCAGAATCAAAAGCTAAAACAAAATAAGAGTAATGTTAGTATGCTACTAATGACATCTGATTGAAAATTTTACATATTTGCAAGGACAAAAGAGTCCGTTTCCGCTCTGCCGATAGACATTGATCTTATAAGAGTGGCATTTCTGAAAGAAATTTTCAAATCCATTTTTTATTCAAACATTTGAAACTGAAGTGTGGCTGAAAATTGTAAGAACTCTAGCGTTTGTTGTCTCGTGGGGACTAGATGGTTATGTTGTCAGTTTAAAACATTACTCATTTCAAACGTATCCAGTGTTACAGCTGGTTGAGGGAAAAAAGAAATGAGAGAGAGACGAGCTACTGATTTTTCTTTTTCTTTTTCTTTTCACAAAGGAGGACCCCTTCGTCTGGCATGCCGAGGGAGTTCATGTGCTATCCTATTTTGATCTCTCCCGATCTGCACGGCTTAGAAACCCGCCCAGGCGATGCGGTTTAGTTCTATTGTCGAGGGCGATGCTGCACAAGTTGGATCGATTGATGCCGCTTGATAGTCACATGTGTTCAATATGATCACATCACAGTATGACACAGGTTGTTGGATGCATTCAGCAAACAATCAGACACCTTCGGGGACAGCAAGAGCTTCGGCATTTTCAGCACTGCTGAAAGATTGTAAATAGCTCGCCAGTATGGCATTCCACAAGGGCCGAAACCTCTTCCCAACACTTCTTAACAGTTAACAGTGAAAACTACGGAATGTTAGGGTAGGGCAGTCGGCAGTGTGATCCTGACATTTTCAGTCTCACATCCGACCGGCAGAATCCTTCTGGTAAAATAGCACGGTTCTCATTCCTTGATGCGTATATTTTGCCCCAAAACTGGACTGCTTTAATTTGTCCCTAAACTGGAAAGATAGGGAATCAATCCACACGCATCTGTGTGCGTGTAGTGTGTATGGTTTTTTAAGTGTGTACGTTTATATTGTACTCTTCGAAAAAAATCCACAGACTTCTCTTGATGGCTTTGCCACAATGACTGTATGTTTAAATGACCAATTTAAATACTTCTTCGTACACTATTATGGCCCTATTTGTTTCGACTTTTTCACTGGTTTAAAAGCAGAAAAGTCAAAGTCGAAATAAACAATTGACTTTTAAACCAGGCTTACAAAAAACTAAAAGACTCCATATAACTATAAGCCAAAAACCAGGTGAGAGGTGCTTTTTTGGGTTTTTTTGGGATTAAATAACCCTTTGACACTGGAAGTCTCCAAAATTACCCACCAAATGCCATTATATATAAACTCAAGAATCCTTTTCCCATCTCCTCATTTCTCCTCATCTTCTCTCGATCCCCTGTGCGACATGCCTTCTGCCTCCGCCTCTCCGGTCTCTGCCGTCCCCGACCTTCTCCCTCCTCCGCCGTCCCTAGCCTCCTTCCTCCTCCACCAACCTGGATCCGGCGCTGCCTGGGTTGAGGCGGCTGAACCCGAGTTTGGAGCAGCGGGAGGCTACAGGGTCCGAGCGTGGCGCAGGTGGAGCTGAACTGATCTGGCCGTAGCACGGCGGGAGGCAGGTGGAGACGGACGGACCCGAGGATGGAACGACAGGAGGCGGTCGGATCTAGTGCAGTAAGAAGTGACCGGATCCGCCTCATCGAGCCCCTCAGTATATGTTTTTATTTAGTTTGACGAGAGTTTAGAATTGTTATGTTATTTTTAATATGAGAAGAGTTCAAAATTGCTATGTAGTAAGAGTTTCAAGTTGATAAATAATTATGCTCAGAATGAAGTTTGATCTCAAGATTAATCTATATTTTTCAATACGACATTCGGTGAAGAAGGTATGAAATTTTTTAATTAGATAAATCAGTACATAAGAAAAGTCCTTACAACTTAAAGGGTATTTCAAATTTTCTAGCAATAAGCTACACCATCCAGCCCATCAAAAAGCCAGAATACCAAACAACATGTTTTGGCTTAGAAGCAGACGGCTTAAAAGCTCGTTAAGTAAAAAAAAACTAGATTTAAACCAAAAACCAAAAAACCTAAGCTGAAACAAACAGAGCCTATATTTTGAAGTCCAAAAGTTGGACTACATATCATCCATCCATTAAAGATGGAAGATTTGTTGCGCTATAGGCCGTTTGAGCCGGTTTGGCGGCGGCTCGAGCCGAGCCGCGATTTTTTTTAAGTTTGGGTCCTTTTTCCAAAAAAAAATTACGGTTATATCCTTTTCGGGAAAAAAAATACGATTAGGTCCTTTTTTGGAAAAGAATATATATTACGTTTAGGTCCTTTATGCGTTTTTAGTCATTGCGCTCGGGTCCTTTTATGGAAAATCAAAATTACGTTTAGGTCCTTTTCGGGAAAACCCGTTTAGATATTTTTTGGAAAAAAAATATACATTGCATTTAGGTCTATTTTGCATTTTTCTAGCATTACGTTTAATCCCTTTTTCAGAAAACACAAAATTCTGTTTAGATCCTTTTCTGGAAAAAAAATTATATCCTTTTTTTCGTTTTCCGTTTTTCCCAAGGCGGACCTTCTGTTCCAGCGAAATCGCGGATTGTATCCTTTTAAACGTTTCGCGTGTTTCCTCGATTTAGTTGCGTGAGGAGCGACGCCCGCGACGTAGCACGCCGCATATGATTATATAGTATGATTTATATATTATACGAACAATGATGCGAACGTTTAGTAACGGAGGGTGTATCATTTTTCCTCCTCAACTTTATAAATTCTTTGTGTGCGTGCAAACAAAGCCTTAAGACACGTATGTGAAGGCGTGAAGCTGAGGAAGCATTTATGTTCCCACTACTACACAAATATACATCACAATCGGTTCTTTTTTATCATCACAATCGGTTCTGGTAGTGACACAAAGTCATGAGACAGAGATGAGGTGGTGCTATTACAGTCGGTTCTTGCCCGATAGAGATGAGAGTGTCATCTCTATCGCTTCTTTAGAAGAAGAGATAGAGATGACACTCTCATCCCTATCGGTTCTTTATAAGAACCGATAGAGATGAGGTGGTCATCTCTATCGCTTTTTACAAAGAACCGATAGAGATGATGCACTCATCTCTATCGCTTCTTCTAAAGAACCGCTAGAGATGAGGGGCTCATCTCTATCGCGTTTTCTAAAGAACCGATAGAGATGATGTGGTCATCTCTACCGCTTCTTACAACGAACCGATAGAGATGAGGGGGTGTGCTTTTTTCCAATTCACCGTCCTAATTCAGCACATATTTCACACAGTATGCACATATCACATTCAAACAACATAGATTGCACACATTATGCACATATCACATTCACAGAACACAAAAACTTCACATTATATTTTCACATCATTAAACTCCAAATCTACCATATATTATATTCTACTGTTTACCTTTCTAATTAAGCATTGTCAGTTGTGACCGGTCATTTAAGGAGATGATTGCAATGTGCTTGGTCAAAGATCAAACTAAGAGGCCAACAGTTGAGAAGTTGCTAAAGCATTCATTTTTCAAAAATGCAAAACCTCCAGAATTGACACTTAAGTGTATCTTACCTGATTTACCTCCTCTATGGGAGCGTGTAAAGACACTCCAGAGTTGCTAAAGCATTCATTTTTCTGTCTTGATGATCAAGGTCAAAACTGACAATGTAAAATTCAAAGGTAAAAAAGGTAAGTAATGTTACACCAAAATGGAACAACATGATAAGCTAATGTTAATTATTAACAGGTTTTCAATCATTATTTTAACATAATACTACACACTTCACTATTTCAGCACAAATGGGAGCTAACCTTCAGACTTCCTGCTACTACAATGTTAATTTCCAAAGTTGTACTGCAGGCCCACAACTATAAAGCAACCAATAATCGTAGTTGACTCTGAAAGTTTGAAACCATATATCGATTCATATTCCTCTTTTTTCACAAAAAGAACATAAAACAATTACACAAGAATACATTGGACATACCTATTTAATAATAGCCCAATATCTGAATTGGCAAATGTAGCACTAGATTGAAGAAAATTGGAAACCTTAATATCAGTAGCAGTATAGCAGAAAACTGAAAACTCATTATTTCAATAATAACATTAAACCCGAACTTGCGGAGTGCACCACCAAGTCTTCATGAATGATGAACAAAATATACATGCAAATATTCTAGAAGTCTACCAGAACAAACATAAGAACACCTGCACAACAAACCAAGAAAATGGTGAATATATCACGATTTAAATCGATGAAGGAAGACAAAGAAACTCGGAAATGTCATTAACTGTAGATCGCATTACTATTCACAACTTAAGAAAAGACAAGTGGTGCGGAGAACTAATTGTAATTAGTGCTTTAGGACAACTATTTTCATTATTCCTTAGAAGCAAAATGGACAATTGACTGAGAAATTCGTTTGAATGCCCGTATCTGATATAGCAGGATGATATTTGGAAGTTGTTACTAAAATCTCAAATTCTTGGGAACAAACTGATGAAGCTGAGAGTCAAATTCTTTGGAATATCAAGAACTGATTACAATACAAGTTAATTTACAGGCTTCTACATAGACCACAACCATACACAGTTTGATTATGGAACAATTGAAACATTGAAAAATTGAAAACCTTATATCAGTATAAAAACACTGAAAACTCATTGTTTTCCAAAATTATGCCACGATGATCTTTGGATCCATTACACCCGAACTTGCCAAGAACACGTAGTCTTCATGAGTGACGACCAAAATGAACACAGTATCTAGATCCTACCAGAACAACGATAAAACACCTACACATCACATATTTCGTCCAGGAAGGAAGAAAAAAACTTTGAAATGCCATGAACTGTGTATTACACTTCTGCAAATTATGAGAACACAAGCGGGATGGAGAACAAATCATAAATAATGCTTTAGAACAAAGAAATATGAGAACCCTTCCTACCATTATATTTACCAACAGAGAAAGCTTGCATTAGAGCCATACTGAGAAATCCATATCACCAAAGTCACCAACTGCAGCATAAATAGCATGAGGTCAGTTTGCACTAAATTAGATAGTACTAAAACCAACACATACTGCAATCAAGACTTACTTCTAAGGTCTTCATCATCCTCATCTTGCCATTTATCCCAGTCAACCTTCAAGAAGATAGGTAGAGAGGAAACAATTATGCATAATAAGAAACCTTCTTACTAGGAGGCGGCGACACTTGAGGGCGTGGGAGGCGACGCTTGAGGGCGGTGTGCCGGGATGAGGTCGCCGGTGGAGGGAGAAGCCGCCGAAGGAGGGAGCTGGTCGTGGAGGCCGAGGACACCAGGGTGGAGGACGCGTCGGTGGGGGGAGGAGGCGCCGGAGGGGGGGGGGGAGCTGGTCACGGAGGCCGAGGACGCCGGGGTGGAGGACGCGCTAGTTGGGGGAGGAGCCGCCGGAGGGGGGAGTTGGTCGCGGAGGCCGAGGATGCAAGCTAGGGTTTGAGAGGGCGAGCTACAAGTGAAATGGCGCGGGATGAAAAACCGAAGCGCGCAACGCATTAAAGCTGTCCGAGCTCAGGCATCTTGTATCGGTTCACAAAGAAAACCGATTCTGATAAAATACTATCTATATCGGTTTGTATAAAGAACCGATACTAATAACAACGATCTATCTATATCGGTTTTCATAAAGAACCGATGCTTATAACCGAGACACCTATTTGTATCAGTTTTTATAAAGAACCGATACTAATAAGTTATTTGTATCGGTTTTTAGAAAAAACCGATACTAATAATTGTTGCACTGGACAAGTCGATTTATAGAGCATCACTATCGGTTTTTCACAAAACCGACACAAATATTTACCATTATCACTATCGGTTTTTGAATAAAACCGACACAGATGTATCTCATTGCACAAAGCTAATAATAGAACATCACTATCGGTTTTTCATAAAAACCGACACAAATTATGTAATTAACACAATTAGTTTTTTTAGCAAAATCGACACAAATTCTGTAATTAACACAATCAGTTCACTATCGAGTTTGAACTCACTTCACTATCGTTTTTTCACTAAAAACCGACACAAAAGTATATGAAGGTACTATCGTTTTTTCATAGAAACCGACACAAATAAAAAAGACATCCGTATCGGTTTTCAGAAAAAACCGACACAAATGACTAGATATCAGTATCGGTTTTGAGCCGGAACTGACACAAATAAAGAGCATATCAGTATCGCTTTTTTGCTAGAACCGACACAAATGAAGGTTTTAGGGTGAACTAATACACATTTGTGTTAGTTCTAATAAGGTTTTAGGGTGAACTAATACACATTTGTATTAGTTCTAATAGGAAACCGATTGTAATAATATTTCATTAGGAACAAATTGCGCATTTACACCTTTTGTGTCGCTTTTTAGTAAGAACCGATTGGATTGACCAATTAGGTACTACATCACAATCGTGCACCTATCATTAAAATGACCATAACTTTTGCATGCGATGTCCGTTTTTGATGTATGAGTACTCGAATCGAAGAGGACAAAGAGATAAGTGCAAGCCTAAGTCGTGAATTCTTCGCGAGGCTTCGAAAAAAGTGTCAACCCCAAAAAACGACGTTTAAGGCCTCAAAACAGCCTCTGAAGTTTCGGTACCCGTTTTCGTTGATTGTTCATTGCTAGTTTCAATTTGCTTTCATTATAGCTTGTGTAATCCTTGTTTCCAGTTTATATTTTAGAGTATGCTCATTTGTGAGAGTTTGATTCTGAAAAAATTTTATATAAAATAGATATTACCCTCATCACAATTGGTTTTTTGCTAGAACCGCTTGTGGTAATACCCCCTCATCACAATCGGTTCTTTCTCAGAACCGGTTCTGAGAAAGAACCGACAGATGAGGATGTGTCATCACAATCGGTTCTAGCCAAGAACCGATTGTGATGATGGGCACCTCATCTGTGTCGGTTCTTAGATAGAACCGATTGTGATGATACCTCTCATCACAATCGGTTCTAACTCAGAACCGATTGTGATGACTCTGGTTCCAAAAATTACAAATTACATACATATATCACAATCGGTTTTTTTCTCAAAAGTTAGAAACCGACACAAATGAAGCGTTAGTATTGTACCATTTTGTAGTAGTGTCCGATGAACAAGTTGAGAAAAAGCTAGGCCATACACTAGCTGTATGGAAGATCCTGCTCTATCTCTCATGATCCTGACCGGTCAAGTCACCTGACCTAATCACGTATAATTGCGCGTTTAGTGAAGAAGATAACGTTTTTTCTTTTTCTTTTTCTTTTTTTTCAGAATAGAAGATAATATTTGGACAATTCAGAGTCCTAATTCGATTCTAACGTAGTTGAGTTCTCCAAATGATAATATCGTTTTACTTTGGAAAGTATCACAAGTGGGATCTTTTTTACTTAAAGAAAACCGACAAGTTACTAACTCTAGTTCAAAATGAATGTTGTTATTTCATCCGATTTTAAATGTAAGTCGTTTCAGTTTTAGGCACACAAATTAGTAACTAAGAAAAATAACCATGTTGCTCTTTTGTTTATTACTATACTTTAGTGGTTTCATCCGTAAGTGTGTTGGGAAGGAGATAAAGCTTGAGAGATAGATCTTATGCCTTCACGAGAATACGAGCCTTTATTCAATGGAGATATAATAGAAAGAAATTAGATAAGTGTACCTCACCGTTGTACACTATCTTATATTTAGTGAAGAGTTGAGAAGGCTAAAATAACTTATATTTGAATTAGAAAGAGTATATATCTTCTATATTTTTGGGAAATGTATGTTGTTATGTTATAGCTTATGACATACTTTGCCCCTATTAATTGTATGACCATCTGGTTAATACCACTACTACTCCATTTAATAGGGGCATTTAATTGTGGTATATCTGGGGTGAAAAGTTATCTAGAAAAGAAAAGGAAGATTCTTCACGAAACATGATATTTGACAACTATAAATATGCTTTTTCTGAGATCTAGGAAATGGACATGAAAAAAAAAGTAAAGGTACAAACTTGAAATGTCCGCCAGTAATTTTCGCACATGCTGAAATGCTGGATTGCGGGAGGGCGCCGTCTTCTTGATCAGCTTCCAACTCATCGTTCATTTGTCAAACGATAGTCCTCAACCGACCAATAATTATATGTAAATGTATCAATTACACCGGTCGCAACTACTGTTCGATATATTCAACAGTATTATGCTTGAAAGATTCAGAAGTTAATTCTCTACTATCTACATGCATACTCACTTTTGAGTTTTTGAAAGAGAACGAAATGTATCCAATCATGTCGCATTATCAACTGAAGAATAGAGGCATGAGTCCATGCTTTCTTGCTCCTAATTTCTCTTTATGCGGATGATGCCATAATCTTTGTGAACCCAGGAGTAGCTGAAAGTATTATCGCAATCCTACAGTATTTGTAGGATGTCTCTGGCCTTAAGGTAAACCAGCAAAAGAGTACAAAAGCTGCGATCTAATGCCGGGACCTACCTTGACATTCTACAACTCTTCATCGGCGCCGTCTCGCGTACATGGAACACCCCAACCCAACACTTAGCTTGGAATGCAACTACTACTAACCACTTTCACTCTAAATTTAAACCGCTGTGACAAGATTTCAGCAACATTTTTCCTCAATATACTACTCAAAATATAATCCACATGGTATTTATGGACTATATTATAAGATATTTAGTTTAAGAATGAAATTAAGCAACACATGTATAATGCTCATGATCTTGCACCCAAGAATGCTCATGATCTTGCACTCAAGAACGCCTAGAACTATGCGCCCAGAGCATTGCCTAGCTAGACGTACGTGCAACTAGCGTCAATATAAAGATAAAGCGGTTCTTTAGTTCGTCAACGGCTATAAACCACATTAACCCACTACTAAGTATTACCATTAAGGCCCATTATAAAAATTAACTGTCGATTTTTGTAGTCGCCAATGAATTTATGGGGTAGACGCTAGATCTCAAACTCAAAGGTCACACAAGACAAAGGATTAGACAGGTTCAGGCCATCGACGGTGGAGGTAATACCGTAGTCCTATGTGCTGGGATTATGTGGATCTCTTGGATCTAAGATTGCTTATGTCTCTGTTGTTGCCCGCCCTCTCCCTTATATAGTGGGGGTGGGGCGGTTTACAGAGTCCCGATCGGTTAAGGGATTCCAATCGGTTATTGGATTCTAGTCGGTTACAGGATAGAGTTTACATCTTTATCTTACCCTGCCAACAACTCAGATTACAAACATAACTCTTATATCTAAATATATGTTCAACTGTCTTTAGAATGTATCTCCTTGCGCACGGCAGCAAGGCTTGGCGCGGAGTTTATCCTCTGGGCCTTCCACTTGGCCCTGTCTCCTCTTCTGCGCTTCTGGGCTGGCCATGAAGACACCTGGGTTCTTATATTCCACAGTAGCCCTCGAGTGATTCATGATCCATTGCTACATTTTTATCCGGGCCTCGATTCTGGATCAACGTTTCTAGCTTTCAGCGTAAACCTCCGACTGATTTCTTTTTTTGATTTGAACGCTTTTCTTTGCAGCAAGGGGATTATGAAGGACTCGAATATAACCCCCGTTTTTTGTTCCAACTGATTATAATCTTCTGTCTGACAGGTTTATTGTGGGTGGCTTCGTGGATCTGACCCATATTTCATACGTGGATTAGATACTTCTTCCCGCTCGAAGCGAAACCTTAATATCTTTCCTCTTCATGGATCAATACCGGACAGTCTTCGAGGTTGTTTTTATTTTCTGTGTCAATCCAATTTCTGAAAACCTCTTTGGCTTCTGAAACTATATTAACTCCAAGTTTTCTCGGCTTCTGATGCATTTACTTCATCCTTACCGTATCGGCTATAAAAGGCGAACTAGTGCTTTCAGAATTTTATCCTCTCACGCTTAGCTCTCTGTTTTCTTACGCCAAGCTTCATCTTCTTTATGAGGAATCACATGGACAACCAGGATCCTACGCTTGCTGAATTATGGGCACTCTTCAACCTCGCCATGGCCGAGTGGGCGGAAGACAAAGCCGTCGCCCTCGACCGCGTCGCCGTCGACACCTTCCTCGAGATCTTCCCTGCCCTTTGCAGGGCTAGGGAGGCCCTCGTGGAGGCGCTCGGTGGCGTGCGGCGGGGAGAAGTTTAGGGCCCCTGTAAATGTAATATTTCCCCAGGCATAATGCCTGGGGAACTTATATAATAAAGAAATACCTTTTCCAAGCATTTTTCATGATTGTCATTTGGCATAGCTTAGACCCAGCTTGGGGTATATCGAAGCTTGTATGGCTCTTTGGTCGGGCGATGACCATATCCGATTGTTGTAGGATTACCTTAGGTCCAATCTCGGGACATATTAGCTTTGCGCGTCTCTTGGCCGAGTGACCCATATCCGACTGTTGTAGGACATAGCTCTGGTCCGACTTGGGACATTTTACATTCACGTGGCTCTTGGCCGAGTGATACCTATATCCGACTGCTGTAAGATATAGCTTAGGCTCGACTTGGAGCGTATCGTACTTACGTGGCTCATGGTCGAGTGATGCCCATATCCGACTGCTGTAGGATATAGCTTAGGCTCGATTTGGAGTGTATCATATTTTCTTGGCTCTTGGCCGAGTGATGCCCATATCCGACTGCTGTAGGATATAGCTTAGGCTCGACTTGGAGCGCATTATATTTACGTGGCTCTTGGCCGAGTGATGCCCATATCCGACTGGTGTAGGATATAGCTTAGGCTCAACTTGAAGCGTATCATATTTGCGTGGCTCTTGGCCGAGTGATACTCATATCCGACTGGCTTAGGACATAACTCTGGTCCATCGTGGGACGTATCAAGGTTTATCCGAACGGTATCCGTACTCGTTTATTACGACGCACAACTTATCGACCCGTCTTGGGGCATACCATTGGATCCGTGCCTTATCAGGCTTAACCCGTGATATATGATTTCGTCATGCGGTAACCAACTAGTGTAACATTCCAAAAATTTGGATTTTAGAATGTTTAAATTTGAAAATTCACCATTTGCATTTTTCTTGAATTAATTTCAACTTAATATGAATTTTCTATTTGTAAAAGGATTTAATTTGGCTAATCTATCCATCAAACAAAAGATTTTCAGTTTTAGTTGGCTTCATTATGCTGCAAGGAATTTTCCTGTATTTTTAGAGATTTTTCTGAATTTATTTGCTATTTATTTAAATTTATTTGCTTTAATTTGAATTTCTGGAATTTCCTTAATTCGGAAAATGATTTTTATTCTGGTTTCCTTCTCGGGCCGAATCCTTTCCTCCAACCCGGTCCATTCCTCCTCCCTCGGCCCGCTTCGCCCGCGCGGCACGTTGGCCCAGCCCATCTTCGAAACCCTAGCGCTATGGGCGTTGGATCTCGATCTGGCGGTCGAGACTCGCCGGCGTGGCCACACGCGTGTGAGTCGTCTGATCGGTGCCGCGTGGACGGCTAGCGTTGCGCCACGTCGCCTCCGTCTTCTCTGGCAGGCCGCCACCGCCGTCGCCGAATCCCGCAATCACCGCCGTGATTTCCTCGCCGACCGCGTCGTATCCGCGCCGAAATCATCGGCCTCCGCGCCTATTTAAAGCACCGCACCGTTCCCTCTCGTTTCAGAGAATCACATTGTCGCCACCCCGAGCTCCACTTTTGCGCCGCCGTGCCCGAGGATCTTCGTCGCCGTCTTTCTTTCTCGCCGGTGAGCCTCCGCCGCTTATTTTGGTCTCTTCGAGTTCCCTGCATCTCCCTCTTTCTTTTGCCCCATATCCGAGCGCATCTCGTCGCGTTTTGCTCCGGCGGCGTCGCCTTCTTCTTCGCCTCCAGCCTTCCCAGCACCAGCGCCGCCGCCTCGCGCCGTCGCTCTCCGTCGATGAGCCGTAGTCGTCTGATCTTTCCGCGTACACGCCAGATCGCGCCACGTCGTAGCCGCCCGCGCCCCGCGTCCCCGCCGTCCGATCCAATCGGGCGGCTGGATCGCGACACGTGGCAAGCCCGTCGACGCCCGCTCGACCCAGCGTGGCGGCCGCATCGGTACTGCGTCGGCCACCACGTGAGCCACGGCCGTCGCGTGGCCGCCACGTCAGCGTGGTCCGCCACGTCGGCATCTCTCCTCCTCGGTGAACCCGGCCCACCGTGAGTCGTGTCTCTGACGCGTGGGTCCCACGTGTCAATTGACATTTCTTTTTCTTTTTATTCTTTTCCAGAAAATCTCGAAATTCCAGCCAGTTGCGTTGCGCCATGTGTCAGCCTCTCTGATTTTTCTGATTTTCTGATCTGGGAATCTTCCAGGAGCCCGTTCTCCTTCGTTCGAGCTCCGATTCCAGTGATTCAAATTTCTAAATTCTTCTAAATTCAAGATCTATCATCCCGTACCATTATTTTCAATTTTTGAATTTTATTTGAATTTATTTTATTTATTTGCTCTCATTTCGCGTGTAGACGACGCAGTCGAAGATCAGTCGAATCAACAATCAGAAGTAGAACCAACAAGAGGCAGCGAACGCAAGTCTTCCTTGAACATATTGATCCCAAATTCACAAAATGCCTATATTGTTTTAAATTATGCATGCTTACTTTTATGCAATGTACTTTAAATATAGTTTTAGAATATAGTTAAATACCAGAATTTGTTATAACCTCATTGGTATTTATCATGTCGAACCTTTGACACCCTAGATGATATATACTAGCTATTTTATTTGGTGATATCCAATAGATTAGCATGGAACGGTAGAATTGCTTAGTCCAGCTTAAGCGTTTCGGTATTGTGCCATTATGGGAATCATTTCAAATGTTGTTTAAACTTATTTGTGAAATTGCGGCAATTGGTGTTGCTGCTGTGATTTAAGTAAAATAAAGTGGAAATGGTTTAGACTGGGGCGGATGGGTGTTTGGCAGGTGCAGAAAGCACGAGACCTTGGTATGTGAATGTTCCGCCCTAGTCAATTAAGGACCGAAGCGTGTGTTACCATGGACTGAGCACTACCGTACAACCACAAGTCTATATGGGTACGACCTGGCTAAATAATTTGTGCGTATCATTATTAGCTTCGCCAGTTGGTGAGTGCCAGATGTTGGCAGGCGCAAGAGAAGGCTTCTGTACTGGGCAGCTAGAACCCTAACAGCGGTGAAACCTTAGCGGGCGAGGTTATTAGTGGGGTTGTACATTGTAAAGGCCTTGTCATGATCTCTCTGCCGACACACCAAAAGAAGTGTGTTAATTGCATGGCAACAAGAGTCGATCATGTCTTGTGGGTAAAGTGTACACACTCTGCAGAGTTAAAACTACTTAAGTAGCCGTGCCCACGGTCAAGGGCAGGCAAGGTATGCTTGCACATTGTAGATTTTATTGTTTTGCTTTAAAGGAAAATGTTGGTTTGTGAATCCGTGAGCAGATGGAACTCTCGGTTATGGTTTGGCGGATGGAGCTAGTCAGGTAGATGGAACCTGCTTTAATTGTCAAATCAAATTCAATTACTATACAATTACATTTTGTTCATGCTTTGTGAAATTACTATTGGTATTTACAGTTAAACATTGCTTTATGCTAAAAGAGACATATTATGCCTTCAATTGTTTAGCCTTGCATATAGTTATCATGCATTATGTTTCCAAGACTTGCGGAGTACATTTTGTGCTCACCCTTGCAACATCCCCAACTTTCCACAGAAGAGTGTGCAGAAGCTGAAGGTGACTACGACTTCTACGCTTGTGGTTACGACGAAGGCGATCCAAAATGCTAGGACGCAAACCCCAGTCGATTGCCTGTTGGGCAAATGGATGGGCTTATCCTGCTTTTGTTATTTCGTTTCCGCTGTTTCTTATTGAACTCAAGCTATGATGCTGCTTATTTGTAATAATTGGCCATAAGGCTAATACTCTTTTGCTTAATTAATATTATTTGATTTGTGATATGGATGTGTTGTCATCACTGTTTCTACTGTGTGTGCTAGCTTTTCCTGGACTAGCACAGGTTATACACAGAGGGTTCGGATTTGGAGATCCGGTCTCGAAAGAGGTGGTATCAGAGCCATATCGACTGTAGGTCGCATCCCTAGTTAGTCTGGTCTTCTTAGCAAGAACTTCAAAATTATTTTCTAAATTAAACCAACGAATTGCTATGAATAGATTATCTCATCTCATCTTATTATTAGGTTCTTACTTCTTTCCTTTGCGAAAATATTATTTTAAAATTTTATTTTATCTTATCTCTTGAAACTTCTCAAAGCCTCGAGCCTTGTGCAAGAATCCAGATCAAGGAAGAAGATGATC
Source organism: Otatea glauca (assembly GCA_036346275.1). Classification (NCBI taxonomy): domain Eukaryota; kingdom Viridiplantae; phylum Streptophyta; class Magnoliopsida; order Poales; family Poaceae; genus Otatea; species Otatea glauca. The sequence goes on along the minus strand of CM070731.1, from coordinate 15,720,866 downwards.
AAGCCGTCAAAGAGTATATCCGAGAAGACTCCCATATAGGATAAGTTAATTGTGCTCAGCAGTGTTGGAGCAGGTCACCCTTTCTAGTTTAGCAACGTATAGTCCGAGTGTATTTGGATTTTTGTTGCCTGTTTGTTGGGTGTGTTGTACACTTGCCCTAGCTCTGTGTTGCAGCCACCTTTCATTTGGAGTTTTATAGCTTGTTTGGTCTTGGAATGGCTACCTCCCTAGTCCTCTCATCTATTGCTAACCTAGCCCTGGCCGTTGCTTCAGATGGAAGGTCAAGGAAGAGGTCATGGAGCTGGTCGCAGAGGAGGTCGTGGTCGTGGTCAGGTAGAGCCACAAGAGCAGCAGGATATTCAAGATCAGCAAGAGCAGCAAGTGCCGCCGCCGTCGCCAGTCCAACCCCCAGTCGCAGATATCGAGCAGATGATGGCAATGTAGCTTCAGTTGTTGCAGGCCCTTGCTCAGAATATGGTAAACAATCCGCACCAAAGATCGGCCGCATGCGGTGATGCCGCCCACCAAAGCTTGGAGAATTTATGAGAACTAGACAGCCTACCTTCACGGGAGTAGGTGAACCCTTGGAGGCAGATGATTGGTTAAGAGATGTGGAGAAAAAGCTTCAGTTGGCTCAGTGTGATGACCATGAGAAGGTTCTCTACGCGAGCCATCAGTTAAAAGGAGTAGCTGCTACTTGGTGGGATAACTTTTGTGCTGCCCATCAGAATGCTCAAGCTATAACTTGGGAGGAATTTTCTGAAGCCTTCCGTACTGCTCATGTGCCTACCGGCATAATTGAAATGAAGAAAAGAGAATTTTGCAAGTTGCATCAGGGAAACCAGAGTGTTTCTGAGTATCTGAATAGGTTCACCCAATTGTCGAGGTATGCACCAGAGGATGTGGCTACTGAAAGTGCCAAGATCTGGAGGTTCATGGAAGGACTTGACCCTGACATCAAGGTGCAGCTAGTTGCTTTGGATTTTCCGAATTTTCAGCATATGGTGAACAAAGCACTAGTGCAAGAGGATGCTCAGCGCCAACAGCGGGAGTCCCGCAAGAGAAGGATGGCATTCCAGGCTCAGTATGGAGCAAGTGGTTCTCGTCAGCGCTTCCAGCCTCAGCAAGCCAACAGGACACCAGTTCAAGAAGCACCCCGTACTCCTAATTCGAGACCTCGCCCAATCGCTCAAGGACCCCGGCATAATGCGATGCTCGGCCAGCAGAAGGGAATTCAAATCTGCGAGAATTGGTGTTTCCATTGTCACGGATGGGACATTATGCGAAAGAATCGTCCTCGAAGCGTCGACAAGTGACCCCAGTGCCGTTCAACTTGGGATCCAATTCCGCTAGAGCTCCTGCGCAAGGACAAGGTCGTGGAACACCTCAGACGCCAAGAGCTCCGCAATCCTTTGGAAAAGGACGTGTCAACCATGTGACCGCCGAAGAAGCTCAGGAGGCACCAGATGTGATTTTGGGTAAGTTCCTTGTTAACTCAATACCTGCCTCAGCATTATTTGATTCTGGAGCATCGCATTCTTTTATATCGAAGAATTTTGTTGAACAATTTGGTTGGGAAACCTTTACCCTTAAGAACCCTATGATAGTTCAATCACCGGGAAAAGAATTGAGAACTAGTTCAGTATGCCCAAGTGCAACCATAAAAATCAATGGGGTAGAATTCCTAGCGAATCTTATCATCTTGGATTCAAAAGGAATAGATGTCATCCTAGGGATGGATTGGTTGACCAAATATAAAGGTCAAATAGATTGTGCCAGTAGAGCCATCACCCTCACCAATTCAGAAGGAATTCGAGTGGAGTATATGTCTGATGAGTCTTCAAGTAAGAAGTGCACTTTGAATAGATTGGAGGAAACAACTTTGGAAAGTATGCCCATAGTGCAAGAATATCCAGATGTATTTCCTGAAGAATTGCCAGGTATGCCGCCTGATCGAGATGTAGAGTTCGTCATAGAGCTAGTCCCTGGTACGGCTCCTATTTCAAAGAGACCCTACTGCATGCCAGCCAATGAACTTGCCGAGATGAAGAAACAGATTGAGGAGTTACAAGAAAAAGGATACGTTCGTCCAAGTTCGTCACCTTGGGGAGCGCCAGTTCTTTTTGTAAAGAAGAAGGATAATAGTTTGCATTTGTGCGTAGACTATAGAGCCCTGAATGAAGTCACAATCAAGAATAAGTATCCGTTGCCCAGGATTGATGACCTGTTTGATCAGTTAAAAGGAGCATGTATTTTCTCCAAGATCAATCTTCGATCTGGATACCATCAGTTGAAAATAAGGTCACAAGATATTCCGAAGACAGCTTTTGCTACCCGTTATGGATTATATGAGTTCACAGTTATGTCATTTGGTGTGACCAATGCACCAGCTTATTTTATGAACTTGATGAATAAAGTGTTTATGGAGTACTTAGACAAGTTTGTGGTAGTATTCATAGATGACATTCTTATCTATTCTAAAGATGAAGCGGAACATGAAGGTCATTTGAGGATGGTGTTAGAAAAGCTCAGAAATCATCAGTTGTATGCTAAGTTCAGCAAGTGTGAGTTTTGGTTGAAAGAAGTTGCTTTCTTAGGTCATATAATTTCTGCTGGAGGTGTCTCAGTCGACCCTGAAAAAGTGAAAGGTGTACTTGATTGGAGGCAACCCAAGTTAGTGCACGATATCGAAGTTTTCTTGGTTTAGCGGGATACTACGAAGATTCATAGAAGGATTTTCAAAGATTGCAAGACCGCTTACCCAGTTGCTTTGAAGAAGGAAAAGAAGTTTGAATGGTCTGAAGCTTGTGAGCAAAGTTTTCAAGAATTAAAGAAAAGATTGACCTCAGCCCCAGTGCTCATTTTACCAGACATTCGGAAGAACTTTGAGATTTTCTGTGATGCTTCAAGACAGGGTCTTGGATGTGTCTTGATGCAGGAAGGTAAAGTAGTTGCATACGCCTCTCGGCAGTTGCGACCACATGAGGAAAACTATCCAACCCATGACTTGGAAATGGCTGCAGTTGTGCATGCATTAAAGTTGTGGAGGCATTATCTCATCGGGAATCGATGTGAGATCTTTACAGATCATAAGAGTTTGAAGTATATCTTCACTCAAGCAGACCTCAACCTAAGACAAAGAAGATGGTTGGAGTTGATTAAGGATTATGATGTGGGAATACATTACCATCCTGGCAAGGCTAATGTAGTTGCTGATGCATTAAGCCGGAAGAGTTACTGCAATAATTTGATGATTCAAGAAGATCAACATACTCTTCACGAGGAGTTTCAGCGTTTGAATTTGGAATTAGTGGATGAAGGTTTCGTCGCTGCTTTGGAGATTCAACCAACCTTGGAGGATCAGATCAAAAAGATGCAAAAGTCAGATAAAGAAGCTGCTAAGATCAAGGATAGAATAAAGGAAGGTAAAGCCCCAGGATTTTCGGAGGATGAAGAAGGAATCGTTTGGCTTAGAAAAAGTATTTATGTGCCGAATCAAAAAGAGATTAAGCAGTTGATATTAAAGGAGGTGCATGAATCAGCGTACTCAATTCATCCAGATAATACTAAGATGTATCATGATCTTCGTGGTATATATTGGTGGCCAAGGATGAGAAAGGAAATCGGAGAGTATATAGCTATGTGTGATGTATGCCAGCGAGTTAAAGCTGAACATCAAAGACCCGCAGGATTGCTACAGTTAAAGGTACCTGAATGGAAGTGGGAAGAAATTGGAATGGATTTCATTACAGGACTTCCTAGAACCAGACCAGGTTATGATTCAATATGGGTTGTAGTGGATCGATTGATAAAAGTTGCACATTTCATTCCTGTGAGAACAACTTACCAGGGAGATCAACTTGCAGAGTTGTATATGTCACGAATCGTGTGTTTGCATGGTGTGCCAAAGAGAATTGTATCAGATCGAGGCACTCAATTCACTTCAAGGTTTTGGCAAAAGTTGCAAGAAGCATTAGGTACCAACCTGAATTTCAGTACAGCTTATCATCCTCAGACAGATGGACAAACTGAGCGAGTAAATCAAATCCTTGAAGATATGTTAAGGTCTTGTGCTTTGTCCAATGCGGCAAGTTGGGATCAAAGTTTACCTTATGCAGAATTCTCATATAACAGCAGTTATCAAGCAAGTTTGCAGATGTCGCCATTTGAAGCCGTGTATGGAAGAAAGTGCAGAACACCTCTCTGTTGGAATGAAACAGGAGATCGCCAAGTCTTTGGTCCTGATATGTTGCAAAAGGCTGAAGAACAAGTAAAAATGATTCAAGAAAGATTGAGAACAGCACAGTCTAGGCATAAGAGCTACGCTGATAATCGTCGGAGAGAGTTAACCTTTGCTCCTGGTGACCATGTGTACTTGAAAGTCTCACCGCTCAGAGGAATGCGTCGATTTCAAGTTCGTGGAAAATTAGCACCAAGATTCATTGGACCGTTCCCAATCCTAGCTAGAAGTGGAGAGGTGGCTTATCAGTTAGAGCTGCCGCCGCAGTTGTCAAATGTGCACAATGTGTTCCATGTGTCACAGCTAAAGAAGTGTCTCAGAGTACCAGAAGAGCAGATGCAGATTGAGGATGTTGAGCTACAGGATGATCTTACCTACCCAGAATATCCTATCAGAATTTTGGATGAGGCAGAACGCAGAACAAGAAACAAGATAATCAAGTTTTGCAAGGTTCAGTGGAGCAACCATTCAGAAAAGGAAGCAACCTGGGAGCGTGAAGAAGATCTTAGAGCAGAGTATCCCAACCTTTTTCCCTAGTCTGTCCAAATCTCGGGGTCGAGATTTCTTTTAAGGAGGGGAGGTTTGTAACATTCCAAAAATTTGGATTTTAGAATGTTTAAATTTGAAAATTCACCATTTGCATTTTTCTTGAATTAATTTCAGCTTAATATGAATTTTCTATTTGTAAAAGGATTTAATTTGGCTAATCTATCCATCAAACAAAAGATTTTCAGTTTTAGTTGGCTTCATTATGCTGCAAGGAATTTTTCTATATTTTTAGAGATTTTTCTGAATTTATTTGCTATTTATTTGAATTTATTTGCTTTTATTTGAATTTCTGGAATTTCCTTAATTCGGAAAATGATTTTTATTCCGGTTTCCTTCTCGGGCCGAATCCTTTCCTCCGACCCGGTCCATTCCTCCTCCCTCGGCCCGCTTCGCCCGCGCGGCGCATTGGCCCAGCCCATCTTCGAAACCCTAGCGCCATGGGCGTTGGATCCCGATCTGGCGATCGAGACTCGCCGGCGTGGCCACACGCGTGTGAGCCGTCTGATCGGTGCCGCGTGGACGGCTAGCGTTACGCCATGTCGCCTCCGTCTTCTCCGGCCGGACTCCGCCGCCGTCGCCAAATCCCGCAATCACCGTCGTGATTTCCTCGCTGACCGCGTCGTATCCGCGCCGAAATCATCGGCCTCCGCGCCTATTTAAAGCACCGCACACGTTCCCCTATCTCGTTTTCCGAGAATCGCCGCTGTGCGCCGCCCCGAGCTCCACTTGTGCGCCGCCCCGAGCCCTGGCCGTCGTGTGGCCGCCACGCCAGCGTGGTCCGCCACGTCGGCATCTCTCCTCCTCGGTGAACCCGGTCCACCGTGAGCCGTGTCTCTGACGCGTGGGTCCCACGTGTCAATCGACATTTCTTTTTATTTTTATTCTTTTCCAGAAAATCCCGAAATTCCAGCCAGTTGCGTTGCGCCACGTGTCAGCCTCTTTGATTTTTCTGATTTTCTGATGTGGGAATCTTCCAGGAGCCCGTTCTCCTTCGTTCGAGCTCCGATTCCAGTGATTCAAATTTCTAAATTCATCTAAATTCAAGATCTATCATCCAGTACCATTATTTTCAATTTTTGAATTTTATTTGAATTTGTTTTATTTATTTGCTCTCGTTTCGCGTGTAGACGACGCAGTCGAAGATCAGTCGAATCAACAATCAGAAATAGAACCTGCAAGAGGCAGCGAAGGCAAGTCTTCCGTGAACATATTGATACCAAATTCACAAAATGCCTATATTGTTTTAAATTATGCATGCTTACTTTTATGCAATGTACTTTAAATATAGTTTTAGAATATAGTTAAATACTAGAATTTGTTATACCCTCATTGGTATTGATCATGTCGAACCTTTGACACCCTAGATGATATATACTAGCTATTTTATTTGGTGATATCCAGTAGATTAGCATGGAACGGTAGAATTGCTTAGTCCAGCTTAAGCGTTTCGGTATTGTGCCATTATGGGAATCATTTCAAATGTTGTTTAAACTTATTTGTGAAATTGCGGCAATTGGTGTTGCTGGTGTGATTTAAGTAAAATAAAGTGGAAATGGTTTAGACTGGGGCGGATGGATGTTTGGCGGGTGCAGAAAGCACGAGACCTTGGTATGTGAATGTTCCGCCCTAGTCAATTAAGGACCGAAGCGTGTGTTACCATGGACCTAGCACTACCGTACAACCACAAGTCTATATGGGTATGACCTGGCTAAATAATTTTTGCGTCTCATTATTAGCTTCACCAGTTGGTGAGTGCCAGATGTTGGCAGGCGCAAGAGGGGGCTTCAGATCAAGCGGTAGAACCCTAACAGCGGTGAAACCTTAGCGGGCGAGGTTAATAGTGGGGTTGTACATTGTAAAGGCCTTGTCATGATCTCTCTGTCGACACACAAAAGGAAGTGTGTTAATTGCATGGCAACAAGAGTCGATCATGTCTTGTGGGTAAGGTGTACACACTCTGCAGAGTTAAAACTACTTAAGTTGCCGTGCCCACGGTCAAGGGCTAGCGAGGTACGCTTGCACATTGTAGATTTTATTATTTTGTTTTAAAGGAAAATGTTGGTTTGGGATTCCGTGAGCAGATGGAACTCTTGGGTTATGGTTTGGCGGATGGGGCCAGTTAGTTAGATGGAACCTGCTTTAATTGTCAAATCAAATTCAATTACTATACAATTACATTTTGTTCAAATGATGTTTTGTGAAATTACTATTGGTATTTATAGTTAAACATTGCTTTATGCTAAAAGAGCCATGTTATGCCTTCAATTGTTTAGCCTTGCATATAGTTATCATGCATTATGTTTCCAAGACTTGCGGAGTACATTTTGTGCTCACCCTTGCAACATCCCCAACTTTCCATAGAAGAGTGTGCAGAAGCTGAAGGTGACTACGACTTCTACGCTTGTGGTTACGACGAAGGCGATCCAGAATGCTAGGACGCGAACCCCAGTCGATTGCCTGTTGGGCAAATGGATGGGCTTATCCTGCTTTTGTTATTTCGTTTCCGCTGTTTCTTATTGAACTCAAGCTATGATGCTGCTTATTTGTAATAATTGGCCATAAGGCTAATACTCTTTTGCTTAATTAATATTATTTGATTTGTGATATGGATGTGTTGTCATCACTGTTTCTACTGTGTGTGCTATCTTTTCCTGGACTAGCACAGGTTATACACAGAGGGTTCGGATTTGGAGATCCGGTCCCGACAACTAGTGACTCAACGTGGGGCATATCACAAGAAGATATTTTTAATTCGGACTGGAGGACACCCATGTCTCGCTTAATTCGATAAGTGATTAAACATCCCGTCATGGGGAGCAACGTGTCCTCAATATGACTTGATCAAACCATGACTGCCCCCGTATGTCGGGACGCCGAGCTAGCAAATCATTTTCCCGCCGATTCGGCGAAAACCTAATTTTTCTCCCCTTTTAAGACTAAGATGTGCATTGCCCGATGGTTCATTTCTTCATCGCGCACTTCTGCCGCTTCTGCTTCCTTGCCTCTCCAACTTCTCCATCGCTAGGGTTAACTACTGCTGCGCTCGCATTCTCACACCGCCGTTGATCTTTCCTCCAAAAATGTCTTCTAAGTCTTCCCAAGATACCTCCGCATAGCCTTTGCCCCAAGATTGGACCACCTTGATTACGACGGAGGAGCGGCTGCAATCCATGGTAGACGACGGGGTTCTTTCAGCCTTGACCTTGATTTCTGCTCGCCCAGCAGCAGGTGAATCCATCCATACTCCTCGTTCTGAAGAGATTGTTGTTTTCGAATCTTTCTTTCAACGCGAGCTGAGCCTTCCTGCCTGCGCTTTTCTTCGCGGTCTTCTCTTTTTCTACGGCATCGAATTGGTGAACTTGAATCCCAATTCTGTCCTTCTAATCTCCATCTTTGTTCATCTTTGTGAGGCATTCTTGGGCATCCGCCCTCATCTCAATCATTTTCGCCATTTTTACCTTCTAAAGCCATATCCCTCCAAGAGCGACCCCAAAGTGATTGGAGGAGCCGGATTCCAATTACGGGAAGGGTTAAAGAAAAATTACTTTGCCATTCCCTTCAAAACTTCCAATAAGGTTTGGCACCAGGAATGGTTCTACTGCGCCAATCCTGATCCTGCTCTCCCCTCTTTTGTCGGGCGCCGACCTAAGGTGTCCCTTTCCTGGGTATCTGCTCCCAATGCCAGCGACATGGACCAGGTGCAGGATCTTCTGGTGCTGATTGAGAAATTAAAAGAAGATGGTCTTACGGGAGTTGGCCTAGCCCTACATTTTGTCGCTCGTCGGGTACAACCGCTGAAAGAGCGAGTCCATCTGGGGTATGAATTTAAAGGGCAGGATGATCCGACCCGGGAACTATCCGAATCGGCGTTAAAGGAGCAAGTATATGCTCGGGTAGGCGACTTTTTCATCCCGAGCATAGAGATCTCCTCCATCAGATGCCTAAAGGCCTTCACTGCATCAAACACTCATCCGGAGGTAAGAAAGTTTAGCTGATAGACTCCCACATCCGTCTCTGAATGACTTTTAACAGTTATAATACCCCTTTCCAGGATCGGTTGGCTTTCTTCAGTGACGCAACTCTCCCAGAGATGCCTGTTCATAAGAGCGCTCCCTGGAAACGGCCTGCAAGCTCCCAAGCCGGAGACCGGGCCGCTAAGAAGGGGAAGAAAACAATGGCAAAGGACTCCCCGAAGCCTCGGCGCCCGACTGGTGGACCCAGAATCCAAGATCCTCCAGCGCAAGCCCCGGTGCCTTCAGTTCCTCCTCCGCCTAAGCCTGTGGCCCAGCCGAGTCCAATTCCGAGTGACTCGAGCACTCGGGATGAGCTTAGGGTTACAGATCACAGCCCCCGACTGGTCCCTCTAGAAGTGGTTCCGCCTCTCGCAAGAAACCACCAATGAAAATAAAGAAGTCCGACAGGTTGGATGTCTTGTCGACTCTTACTCGACGTATTTTGCTGGCTTATTCACCGATTATTCTTCTTATAGGAATCCTTCGTATGATGTTCCTGTCGGGACACCGTCTGGGGCCCCTAAAGAGACTGGGTCCTGGGATATACATGTCTTGGTTGAGGAGGCCCCGCAATCTGCCTCGCCCGAGGACACGGGGGCTCCTTCCGAGCCACTGCCACCTTCGTCAACTCCCCGTGCTTCGGCATCGGGTCCTGCTGCTCAAGAGCCTGTCTCCCGTCCATCCCCCGAGGTTGAAGAGGTTCCCCGAGATCCGCCGACTCCTCTTCGCCCCAACTCATAATGCAAACCGCATGGGTTGATGAGGAAGGGGAGCTGAAGTCTCTTGACGACTCGGCAGAGGAGGAAGAAAGGAATGACTTTTATACTCATGCCGCTGCCTGTGCTCGCCTGGCCCGAGTAATATTCTTACTACTCTTGTCACCTTTTTGGTTGTGTCGGTTAGCACGTTGTCACCTTTTCCTGCAATGGTTACAGAAATTGGGAGAACGCTCTGAAAAGAAATCCGAGTACCCCCAAAAGATGCTCCCGGATGTCAGGACGCGCTAGGAATATCTGGCCGAATTGGAGCAGATCAAAGCTAAACATGCAGCCGAGTTGCAAAATCTCCGGTTAGAGGTCCAAGCCCTTCGGGAAGAGAAGGAAACCCTGTGGCAGGAGAAGCTAGAGGTCGTTGGCTCCCTTCGAGGTAGATATTTCCTGGACCATCCCGTGTTTTCAACAGCTTGGCCCTCCCTTGCCTTCATTGTCTTCTTGGTACTTCTTAATAATCTGTTTCACTTGCAGAATACAAGTTCAAGACGTGGGCGCAATACGCCGCGTATAGCGAAAAAGTCGAGGCCCTCGAGACGTCCTGTACTAAGCTTTGCGAGGCCTCTGACCCGTTGCTGAGGTTGCTTCATCTCGGAGGTGAGAGGCCACTCAGTAGGGCTCAAGTCATCTCCTAACTGGAGGAAGCCCCCAAGGAACTTAAGATTCTCTTGAAAGAAACGGCGACCAATGGTGCTAGCCAGACTCTGGCGATCACCAAGTCGCTTTATCCCCGAGTGGATCTTGAGGCCATTAAAGATGGCTATGCCTGTAACGTGGATGAAGACCGGGCAGCCGAACTCTGGGATGAAGTTAAGGATGCTTCTTCGGCTGTCGCGGAAACCTTGGACCTGTGAATGAATATATAAAAGTGTTTCCTTGATCTTGCAATTTTTCTTTAAATATGTTTTTTATGCTTGATGAGGCCATCCGAGTGGTTTCGACTTCTTAGATATTATGTCCGACTAGTTTAGCCCCCAGGTTCTGAGGCATGGTTCATGACGTATGTCTCAGAGTCTTAAAATTTGTAGGAGCGAAGCACTCGGACGCATAACTTTCGAGAAGATTATATGAGAACAACTCTAAGAATGAACATTCATTCATAAAAAAGCAATTGAATTACAGAGTTCAAGCGAAAAAACAACGTAGCTGTTCTATGTTCTAGGTGTTGCTGACAATTGTGCCGTCCTCATGCTTGAGCTTATAAGCTCCAGGGCGTACCACCTCATCGATGATGTAAGGGCCCTCCCAGCTTGGGGAGAGCTTATGCTCGCACTTCTGATTCTTTCTAAGGACCAAATCTCCTTTGGAGAATGCGCGGCTTCTTACATTGTGACCGTGATAGCGGCGTAAGCCCTGAAGGTATTTTGCCGACTGAATTGCTGCAATGTCTCTGGCTTCTTCCAGTCGGTAGAGGTCTTCTAGCCGGCTTTCTTCCGAAGTGATCTCCACATAGCTCCGAACCCGCGGGGATCCGAATTCCAATTCGGTGGGTAAGACCGCCTCTGAGCCATACACCAGGAAGAAAGGTGACTGCCCGGTTGCTCTGCTGGGGGTGGTTCGCAGCCCCCAGAGTACCGAAGGCAAGTCTTTCACCCACCGAGTGGCGTATGGTTTGAGACGATCGAAAATCCTTGCCTTTAGGCCTTGTAGCACCATACCGTTGGCTCGTTCGACCTGCTCATTACTTCGGGGGTGTGTACTGATGCGAAGCAAATTTTTATGCCGAGTTCACCGCACCAGTCTTGAAATATGCTTCCTTTGAATTGAGTGCCGTTATCCATGATGATCCGGTTTGGTACGTTGAATCTAACCACGATTTCATGGAAGAATTCCTTGGCCTTTGCGGTTGTGATTGTGGCGACTGGCTTGGCCTTAATCCATTTGGTGAATTTGTCGATGGCCACAAAGAGATGGGTATAACCACCTTGAGCCTTCTTCATAGGTCCCACCATGTTAAGCCCCCAGACCGCAAATGGTCAGGTGATTGGGATGGTCTGCAGTTCCTGCGCCGATTTGTTCAACTGTCGCGCAAAGAATTGGCATCCTTCGCATGTCCGGACGATATCCTCTGCGTCAGTGACAGCAATCGGCCAAAAAAATCCCTAACGGTAAGCCTTGCCGACTAAGGTTGTTGACACCGCGTGATTCCCGCAGATTCCCGAGTGGATTTCCTTGAGAAGATCTCTTCCTTCTTGTTCTAATATGCACCGCCGTAGTACACCAGAGGGGCTCCTGTGATAGAGTTCTTCCTTGATTACCACATAGCTCTTGCTTCGGCGCATTATTCGTTCGACCTGCACGCGGTCTTTGGGTAGCTCGTCCTTTGTCAAATAGTCCAGATACAGAGCTGTCCAATCGGAGGTAATGACTAGGACTTCTGCCTCTACGCCTTTCTCCACTGGGATGTCCGACTTTTGACGAGTGCTTATTGTGGACTTATGGATTTCTTCGACGAATACACCCTCAGGCACCGTGGTTCGACCGGATCCCATTTTTGCTAGCTCGTCGGCTGCTTCATTGTCCCGACGGAGCATATGAACAAGTTCCAAGCCGTCGAAGTTGCCTTCTAGTTTGCGTACCTCCTGGCAATAAGCAGCCATGTTGTCTTCGATGCAGGACCATTCTTTTTGCACCTGATTGACCACGAGCATTGAATCTCCGCGAACTACCAAACGTCGGATACCGAGTGATATGGCGATACAGAGCCCATGGATGAGTGCCTCGTACTCGGCGGCGTTGTTCGACGCGGGAAAAAGTATTTGAAGAACGTACCTCAACTGCTCTCCACTTGGTGATACGAGCACTATTCCAACCCCCGCGCTGTTGAGTGTGAGGGAACCATCGAAATACATCGTCCAATATTCGAGTTCCTTGACGTCTGCCGTGTTTTGAAGTTCTGTCCACTCGGTAGTAAAGTCTGCGAGTGCTTGAGACTTGATGGCTGTGCGAGGCTTGAATAGGATATCAAAAGCTCTAAGCTCAACTGCCCACTTTGCAATTCTCCCAGTGGCCTCCTGTTTGTGAATTATATCTCCTATCGGGAAGGAAGTGACCACCGAAACAGTATGCTCTTTGAAGTAGTGCTTCAGTTTGTGAGATGTAAGAAGTACGGCATATAATAATTTTTGCACTTGTGGATACCGCACCTTAGATTCACTCAGGACCTCGCTGATGAAATAGACCGGGTGCTGGATCTTCTGCACGTGACCCGACTCTTACCTTTCTACGACGATTGCAGCGCTGACTACGTGTTTCGTTGCCGCGATGTAAAGTAACAGAGGTTCCCTTGGCATCGGTGAAACCAAGACCGGGGGTGTCGTTAAGAAGGTCTTCAAATCTTCAAACGCTTGCTGTGCCTCAGGCATCCATTGGAACTTGTCCTGCTTCTTGAGGAGTTTAAAGAATGGCTTACCTCGCATACCCAGTCGGGAAATAAACCTGCTGAGTGCGGCCATGCACCCTGTAAGCTTCTGGACATCCTTTTGGCAAGTCGGCGGTTCCATGTTTGATATGGCCCTGATCTTTTCTTGGTTAGCTTCAATTCCTCATTGGGATACGATAAACCTGAGCAGTTTTCCCGAAGATACTCCGAAAACACACTTCTCGGGATTAAGCTTCATGTTGAAAGTCCTTAGACTCTCGAATGTCTCGGTTAGGTCGGCGATAAGGTCCTTCCTCTCTCGAGTCATTACCACGACGTCGTCCACATATGCATCCACATTGTGTCCGAGCTGGGCGTGAAAACATCACTGTATTGCGCGCTGATACATTGCACCAGCATTTTTCAACCCGAATGCCATCGTAGTATAGCAAAAGGCCCCAAAGGGTGTGATAAACGAAGTCTTGATATGATCTTCCACCTTTAGGCGAATCTGGTGGTACCCTGAGTAGGCGTCGAGGAAACTCAGGATCTCGCACCCAGCGGTTGAATCAACCACCTGATCAATTCGAGGTAGCCCGAAGGGATCCTTCGGACATGCCCTGTTGAGATCGGTATAATCAACGCACATGCGCCAAGTTTTATTCTTCTTTTGAACTAGTACAGGGTTTGCCAACCAGTCGGGATGATACACTTCTTTGATAAAACCTGCAGCTAATAGCTTGGTGATCTCCTGCTTGATGGCATTTCGACGATCTGGAGCGAACCGCCGGAGCCTTTGATTGATTGGCTTCTCCTTTTCATCAACGTTTAAAGAATGCTTGATCACCTCCTTAGGAACACCCGGCATGTCGGATGGTTTTCAGGCAAAGATGTCCTTGTTAGCCTGGAGGAAGGTGACGAGCGTGTCTTCCTATTTATCCTCGAGCCCTATCCCGATCAAAGTCGTCTTGGACGGGTCGGATGAGTCGAGAACAATCCTCTTGGTTCCTTCGCCAGGGTTTATCCTTGACGTGGCCTGCTTCTTGGATGGGATGTCGCCTCCTTCTTGCAATGCGCCAGCCTCTGCCTGAATGTTCTTACCCTCGGCGGTTGTCTCCTGTAGCTCAGCAAGTTCACAGTTCTCTCGGTCGCATTTGAAAGATCGCTTGATGTCGCTGCGAACAGTGATGACGCTTTTGGGTCCCGGCATCTTCATCACCAAATAGGTGTAGTGCGGGACGACCATGAACTGAGCCAGACCGGGTCTTCCCAAGATAGCGTGATACGCTGTCTCGAAATCTGCTACCTCAAAATTTATGTACTCGGTTCGATAGTTGTCTTTAGTACCGAAGGTGATGGGCAAAGCAATCTGCCCGAGTGGAAACGAAGAAGCCCCAGGGATCACTCCTTGGAACGGCTAAGAGCTCGGCCTTAGCTCGGAGCGAGGGATGTTCATGTCATTGAAGGTTTTGGCGAATAAGATGTTGAGTCCACTCCCTTCATCGATCAAGACTTTCTTGAGCTTTACATTGCGAATGATGGGGTCGAGCACTAGAGGGTACTTACCCGGATGTAGAACTCGGTTGGGGTGATCTGATCGGTTGAAAGTGATCGGGACTTCAGACCACTTTAGGTACTAGGGGGTTGCCGGTTCCACCGCATTGATCTCCCGAGCGGTAAGCTTTTGCTTCCGCTTGGACTCGTATCCGGTGGAGCCCCCGTATATGTAGTTCAGCTCATGCTCGGGCTCTTAGAAATCGTCTTCGTTGGGAAGGTCTTTCTTCTTGGCAGCCTCGTCCTTCGCTGGAGCTGTTTGCTTGTTGCTTTCGTGCGCAAAACGCTTCAAGGTGAAGCAGTCTTTGGCGGCGTGCTTTCCCTTAGGGTGGAAAGTATAGATCGCATCCATGACAGTACTATAATCGGGCGCCTCTCTCTGAGTGGCTCGGGGCCAGTTGCGTTCTGCTACCGTGACTAGCTCCTCGCCTTTTCGTTTTTTTTCTCTGTGCTTTGAGGACTCGGCCTTGTCGCCTTTATTCTTCTGTTGCGGGCGATCCTCTTGGTGCTCAGCCAGGGCGTCTGAGGCCGTTGCATAGCGGTCGGCCAGTGCAAACATCTCCTTTACGGTGGCCGGTGGTTTCCTGGACATTTTCTTGATCAGATCAGGATCGCTGACCCCTTTTTGAAAAGCTGCTACCACCACTGCATCAGATACATCTCTGATGGTAATCTTCTTCTGCATGAAACACCGGATGAAATCTATCAGTGTTTCGTCCTTCTTCTGGTGAAGCTGATATAGGCCCCATGGGGTGCCAGGCCTCTCATAGGTTCCCTGAAAGTTCACGATAAATTGATCGCAAAGATCGCTCCAGGAGTGCAACGAGTTCGCAAGAAGTCCTGTGAGCCATGCTTGGGTTGAAGGGGTGAGATTGACTGGCAGATAATTTGCCATCACATTTTGATTGCCCCCGGCCGCTTTAACTACCAGGGCGTAGACCTGTAGCCAAGCTTCTAGATCTCGTTCCCCGTCAAACTTAACGATGCCCTTGGGATTGAAACCTTCGGGCTATACTACTCGGCGTAGCTGAGAAGTGAACACTCGGATTTCGTTGATGGATCTGTCATCATGATGAGGGGGAGTCTGGCATAGCGAGCCTCTGGCTCGGCAATTGTCATCAAAGCGTCGGGGTGGAGTTCGGCGCGGTGAGCCCGTGGCTCGGCATTAGTCGTTGTCGCTCCGATCCCGGCGATGATGGTCTCTATAGTCGTTGAAGTTGTCGTACCTTTGATCGCTTTGTCGATCGTGGCCGATACCGAAGCGTTCGTGGTCGTCGTAGCGCCGGCGCCGCTCTTCCTCTTCCCGCTCTTGCCGTCTGGCTGTAATGTCTTGGCGGAGGTCACGGTTGAGATTTCGGTGGGCGTCTCTGACTAGTTGCGTGGGGTGCCGAATGCCCGTATTCCGACTGGTAGCGGTCCGACTGCTAGCGACGCGAGTAGCCGCGTGGGAGCATGAGTGCGCCTCTCCTACCGGCTTTTCCTGATTCTACTGAATCGCTGCCGCCGTCACCATGGCCTTGATCTGGGCCACGATCGGGGCTGCCGGGCTATTGGACGCAATCATCGGGTCGGCGTGTCGAGCGTCTTGGAAGCGACGGCGTTACTGCGGTGTATGGAAGACAGCTTGGTCTCCCAATCTGGATTGTAGGATATCCTCGTGGACATTGCGGCCGCGAGATTGAAGCGATCGCGCTTGTACCTCCTTACCCTTACGAAGTAGGCGATCTTCCTCCGCCGCCTCTTGAATCTCTTGCTGGCATTGGAGATCGGTCTTCTGCTCTTCTATTACGAAGATGCCACGAAGATCGTAGCAAATTCTCGTGACGCCGACTGGTTTACTGGCCGAGTCAGAATGGCATACCTAAGATGGATCGACCTGATCTTTACCAGATTGGATCTGGTTTAGGTCTAGGCGAACAAGTTCTCCGAATGCGTCTGCGACGAAGTCTAGGCTTCCGAAGCGGAAAGCCTGGCTGGAGATGAAGGTGGTGATGATTTCGCTGATTGCTGCCATCGAGCTTGTAGGAAAAGATTATAGCGCTTCCCCTACCTGGCACGCCAACTGTCGACTTTTGTAGTCGACAATGAATTTATGGGGTAGGAGTTAGATCTCAAACTCGAAGGTCACAGAAGACAAAGGATTAGACAGGTTCAGGCCCTCGACGGTGGAGGTAATATCCTAGTCCTGTGTGCTGGAATTATGTAGATCTCTTGGATCTAAGATTGCTTATGTCTCTGTTGTTGCCCGCCCTCTCCCTTATATAGTGGGGGTGGGGCGTTTTACAGAGTCCCGATCGGTTAAGGGATTCCGATCGGTTATTGGATTCTAGTCGGTTATAGGATAGAGTTTATATCTTTATCTTACCCTGCTAACAACTCAGATTACAAACATAACTCTTATATCTAAATATATGTTCAACTGTCTCTAGGAATTATCCCCTTGTGCACGGCAGCAAGGCTTGGTGTGGAGTTTATCCTCTGGGCCTTCCACTCGGCCCTGTCTCCTCTTCTGGCGCTTCTGGGCCGGCCATGAAGACACATGGGTTATTATATTCCACACTAACTAATTACGAAAACCATTAAAGTCCAAATATGACAACTAAAAGTGATATATAAATAATTAATTGCATGTGAAGTGCATTTGATACTCCCACCTATGCACGCCACCTTCAATGTTCATCTAAAAACAACAACAAAAGTAAAGGTGAGTCCACAACTTATTAAGTACATAATAAACACTTCACACAACATACATTTTTACATTCATATCACCGTCATTTAATTCTTTCATTAATGCAAATGCTACTCTATACTACACGCTCATAATACACATCATATAACTTATACCGGTATAGCTGGTGAATACCTATCGATGTATCACCATCTCATTCACTCCATCCTATAGAGGTGCCTAGTAAAGTAGGTCTTTTATGTCAACCAAAGTGGACCATCTCTTTCATGATATGGGTATGCTTATAATGCAAATGCATGAAATCCAAATTCATTTGTCAGACTTTCATCGTCATGTATTCACCATATTAAATACAAAATAGGAAGGTAAATATCTCATAAGCATTGAGTATCACTCCCTTAGTCACAAATAGTCATTTTGGATATGGATGTAGTCAAACTTTTGAAATTTTGATTACCAATATCTTTTTAAATATTTAGATTGGATACATGAAAATGATATTTGTAGATTTGTCTCAAAAAGTACTTTCATAATATTATAATTTTATTGGATTTTATAAAATGTTACAATAAAAATTAGTGATTAAAGTTGTGTTTTGAAGGCCATGCCAATATCCAAAATGTAACTATTTATGACCGGAGTAAAAGACAAATGAGTAATTGAAAGACCATGTGGAGGTCTACCTATGTGTGTGATGAGTAACTGACTGTGTTTAAGCCTGTGGTTATCAAGTTTGAGTTTGATTTTGAATTGGATTATAATTTTAAGTAATTTGAGGCGTTGTTAGGGTGGGCAGCACTATCGGCCCTCAGTACTACTAGCATCATGATGGTGGTAGTAATTTTCCAAGAAGATAGTTTTTCGGGTCTCACGGAAATCAACACTACTGGCTTAGGGGGCGGTAGTATCGGCTGAGCGGCTGTATCGGCTTGTAGTTGGCGGTAGTTATTTTCCATAACGAGATTTTGTGAAATGGAAATTGCGATTATGTAATGTTTATTGCATATCTTTGTGAACAGTGCTACGTGACATGTTTGCTTGTCTTTGTTGGTTGCAGGACTTCAGTGCTAGGTCATGGTGAGGCGGGGGAGACCGGGACTAAGCTAGGAGAGCTGAGGTTCAGAACGGTCATGGGACGCCAGAAGATGACTGAGGCCCGGAAGTGGTTGCGAGCTAGGAAGACAAGGAGCCAGAGTATGAAGCATTAGTAAAGGACATGGCTGGCAATGGCATGGACCAGGACTAGGTTTAGGGAGGAGTTGAGGTCTAAAAAGGCCAAGAAAGCCGAAGCCGACATGGTAAACCAGACTGGGACATGTGGTGCGCTAAGTGACTTGGGGCCGTTTGCAAGCGAGGACAATTCGAGGGAGTTCAGACGCATGAGAGGATTGGTGAAAGTCATTGGGGTCACATGATGGGTGATGAAGCATGGATGATGCTTCGAGTGGAGGGAAACGACCGGTCATGGGGCAAATTGGTAATTTGCCCATTACCGAGGATTGAGGTTGTTTGGAAAACCACGGCAGTGGACTAAGTAGTTTAGATCAAGCCAAAGTGGTCATAGACGCAAATTCGGGCTCGTAAAGTGCATTGGGTGTCATGAAGAAGAGTGCTTTGAGAAGCGTGATTGTGTGAGTGTATAACCCGTTATGTGTGTTCGGTTATCGGGTTAGCACATGTAAATATGGATGATATCCACTTGTGTGTCTAGGTTTTAGGGTTAGGGTTGCCTCCTCTATATAAGGAGATGTAGAGGGAGGTGAGGCCTTAAGCTACTAAGCCCTAAGACTATAGATTTAGGGTTTTCACAAGATTTTGGTTTTCTTGTATATATGTGTAAGTGCATTGTAACATCCCGGCACCCCACGTGCCCTGGATGTCACACCCTCAACAAGACCCAACACCCAACATTAAAAGAAAACAATGCATAGCAACTAACATACTAGTAGGTAGTCGAACTTACTAAAAATTTCGGCAGCACTTTCCCTTAAACTCGGACATCCAGTCAACAGGCAAAAGACAATATACAAGCATAAAAAAATAAGGAAGAGTAAATCTAAGAAACACCACCACCAACAACAAACAACCTATACTCTAATCATGATCCATAACCCCACAACTAACATTTCAGGACATGAACTAAATAAACATAACCACAAAGCCCTCATAGACTACACACAAAGGATAATTAGAAACAGCCTCGAATTAATCACCACAACAAACAAAAAAACTATTACATCGCCTTAACATGTGGGTGACTAATTCAAATTATAGCGAGTGTGACAGTAGTGCTAAAGTCCCTTCCCATATGCCGCTCTTGAAGGTACCTAGAATAAAATAACACAAAACAAGCGTGAGTCCAAAACTTAGCAAAGTGTATCATATCAAACATACTTATCCAACTAAAATTTTCAAACAGTAGCATAAACACATTTCTCATACCAATCAACAAGTCCATATATCATGATATCATCGTCGGTTACCACCTTCACTTCATTACTTATTTAACATACATACCTCATTAAACTCTTTGGATGAGTCTACGACTCATACAAGCCTCATTTAAATCTCTTCAGATGAGTCCATGACTCAATCCCAACTCTACACATTTCCATTTAACACAAAGAATAATCATTAAAGATGCAATGCAACATGCATGCTCATAAATGCATCTTTCATAGCATATACCGGTATTGCCGAGTGCACACCCGTCAGTATGCACCCTCTCATTCCCTTCCATCCCATGGAGGGGCCTACTCTTACTGTCTCGCT
Organism: Otatea glauca; assembly: GCA_036346275.1. Classification (NCBI taxonomy): domain Eukaryota; kingdom Viridiplantae; phylum Streptophyta; class Magnoliopsida; order Poales; family Poaceae; genus Otatea; species Otatea glauca. The sequence goes on along the minus strand of CM070731.1, from coordinate 15,700,915 downwards.
CCCATTCTCCTCGGTGAATGGGACTACAAGGTAGGACTTTCGTGCTCACTACGTGTGAGCACAGAGGCCCACATTAGCATGGGTCGCCTCTTCTCTTATGAATGCACAAATGCAATTAAATGAATGAATGAATAGCAAATGCATTCTATTTCAACATTCACATCTCCATCAACATGAACATAAATCTAACCATCATCATCAGGTCAACCAATAGAATTAACAAAACCTTTAAATTCATACTCATTTAGCATTTCTCTTTTACCCATATAATACAACATGCATTCACCACAACCATTTCAAAATCTTTCAACATAAACATACTCATAATGCTTAGCAAGAAATCGATATCCTAGCAACATACTAGTGATACACTTGCCTCTAACCGCGAGGAGTGGGGTGGCGTGAGGTTGAAGCCACTCCCGAAGCTACTCAGCATGGAAAAAAATAACATTTACATACACACAATTAAAAACTATATAGATTAGTACACCACATAACGTTTCCAATCCCAAAATCAAAACAACCCCATTTCCAACAATTGGAATTCCGGGCAGCAGGTGTTAAAAAGGGCATATCTCCCAATTGGCTAATCCAAACATTGAGTTCTTGAACTCAAAATGATCACAAGAGGATAATCTACCATTAACCTACAGCCCTTCATTCAGGAGATGCACCAAACTTTCACAACTTAGAGATGTACAGAGATTACACACTTTAATTCTAACACAGGACAGTCCATGTTAAAATGTGCATAACTTCAACTGGCTAAGCTAAAAGTTGAGTTCTTGGGCTCACAATGACCACAAGAGGATAACCTACAATTAACCCCTAGACATTCGTTTAGAAACGGAGCTTAAAGTCCTCAACTTGCACTTTTAGTTTCAGTTCAGATTCTGAATTTTTCAGTAGATTGCAGTTTTAAGGTAGCAACTTCAAAATAGCATAACTATTGATTTCTGAACCAAAATCAAGCAAACAAGGACATTTTCTTGATCTACAGGAAATTTTATAACTTTCTCCAGGCAACCAAAGATTCTAATTCGACTTGTAAATAGCCCTAAATAGTGGCTCAAAATCTCAGCTACCAACACGAACTAAATCAGAGCAGTCTGTACTAAAAAGGTCATAACGTTTAATTGGCTGAATGAAATTTTGTGTTCTTGTACTCTAAAGAAACTTAAGAACACGAGCTACAACTTTCTCTACAGCCAACTACTCAGGAAATGATTCTATCTTGCCCAAATCACAGTCGCAAAACTGGTCTGAGCACAGCTCAAAAACTGAATAGAGTTCCCTCCAACCCTAGAGCCAATTTCCCTCCAAAATCCCCAAATCCAAGAACCCTAGAACCATCCCCACCTGCTAGGACCTCCATTAGCACAGCAAGGAACAAAAAAAAGGTTGAATCCACTCACCACAAAGGGAGAAGGAAAGGGGGAAAAACTGCTGCTTGAGCTTGCTGCTTGCTGTCTTTGCTGCTGCTGCCCTTGCTGACCAAGAGGGAGGAGAGGGAGGGGGAGGCGCCACTTGGAGGGAGGAGGACCAGGAGATGGCTGGCTTGGAGGGGATAGCCACGAGTAGCTAGTTTAGGCCAAGAAGAGGAAGCCTCCAGGAAGAAAACAAGGCGCAGGAGAAAAAAATGGGAGGGGAAAGAAAAAAGGGAAAAGAAGTTAGGTGGGGAAAAGAAAACCCGGTGGTACACCCACCCACCTGCATTTTTTTTCACTTTTCGGATCACTAGACCAAGGATTTCGATCCGCAATATTACATTCTCCCCGTTTTACAGGAATTCGATTCCGAATTCCCCGCATGCGAACTACATGAAACAAAGTCTACAAGGGACTTAGACATCTTTACACTTAACCTAAACAGCTCACGACACTTCTCACATGAGTGAGGCTCCAACACGCAAAATCAATGCATTCCCAATCATAATCCATAATCAACCAATAACTCAATCACAACCAATCATTAGGCCAGATTCCATAACATGCCACCGTCGCAACAGCCCGATGTAACTCAAACCATACTTTTCTTTTGGCACTGAAGCACACTATTTCTTTTTACCAATGATTCTGTACAAAAGAATAGGGTATTAACCTTTAAACTCAACTTCCAACTCCCACTTCAGCTTCAATCACAAAACTTTAATCTTCCCTCTCGACCTCTCTACCACGATTCAACTTACTTATGACAACCGGAAGGGCATAAGGCTACTTACTCTAATACATCTCTAAACCAAATCTCCACCCATCACCCATACCATCCGATTAAATATCCAGCGTTCTAAACTTGAACCCCAAAGAACCTATAACATAGATTCTCATATCTCCCAAATAATTAACCTTTCTAACAAAAGGACCATAACCAACCATTTCAAAATCCTTCAACATAAACATACTCATAATGCTTAGCAAAAAATCGATATCCTAGCATCATACTAGTGATACACTTGCCTCTAACTGCGAGGAGTGGGGTGGCGTGAGGTTGAAGCCACTCCCGAAGCAACTCCACTTGGAAAAAATAATATTTACACACACACAATTAAAAACTATATATATTAGTACACCACATAACGTTTCTAATCCCAAAATCAAAATAGCCCCATTTCCAACAATTGAAATTCCGGGCAACAGGTGCTAAAGAGGGCATATCTCCCAATTGGCTAATCCAAACTTTGAGTTCTTGAACTCAAAATAACCACAAGAGGATAATCTACCATTACCCTACAACCCTTCATTCAGGAGATGCACCAAAATTTCACAACTTAAAGATGACTACACACTTTAATTCTAACTCAGGACAGTCCATGTTAAAATATGCATAACTTTCAATTGGCTAAGGTAAAAGTTGAGTTCTTGCTCTAAATGACCACAAGAGGATAACCTACAATTACCCCCTAGCCATTCATTCAGAAACGGAGCTTAAAGTCCTCAACTTGCACTTTTAGTTTAAGTTCAGATTCTGAATTTTTCAGCAGATTGCAGTTTTAGGGTAGCAACTTCAAAATAACATAACTTTTGATTTCTGAACCCAAAGATTCTAATTCGACTTGTAAATAGCCCTAAACAGCAGCTCAAAATTTCAGCTGCCAACACGAACTAAATCAGAGCAGTCTGTACTAAAAAGGTTATAACTTTTAATTGGCTGAATGGAAATTTGTGTTCTTGTACTCTAAAGAAACTTAAGAACATGAGCTACAACTTTCTCTACAGCCAACTACTCAGTAAATGATTCTATCTTACCCAAATCACAGTCGCCAAACTGGTCTGAGCATAGCTCGAAAACTGAATAGAGTTCCCTCCAACCCTAGAGCCAATTTCCCTCCAAAATACCCAAATCTAAGAACCCTAGAACCATCCCCACCTGCTAGGACCTCCATTAGCACAGCAAGGAAAAAAAAAGGTTGAATCCACTCACCCCAAAGGGAGAAAGAAAGGGGGGGAAACTGCTGCTTGACCTTGCTGCTTGCTGCCTTTGCTGTTGCTGCCCTTGCTGACCAAGAGGGAGGAGAGGGAGGGGGAGGCGCCACTAGGAGGGAGGAGGACCAGGAGATGGCTGGCTTGGAGCGGATGAGCCAGGAGGAGCTGGTTTAGGCCAAGAAGAGGAAGTCTCTAGGAAGAAAACAAGGCGCAGTAGAAAAAAATGGGAGGGGAAAGAAAAAGGCAAAAGAAGTTAGGTGGGGAAAAGAAAACCCAGTAATACACCTACCCACCTGCATTTTTTTTTCACTTTTCGGATCACCAGACCAAGGATTCCGATCTACAATATTACATGCACTTTGGGAGTTTTGCCCTCAGGTGAGAGGCTTTGTAAACATCCATCTTACTTTGAAATGAAATCAAAATTCGTGCTCAAGCTTTGCCTCTATGTTTGATCTTCCCTTTTCTTGAGTTTTTTTATCTTTCTTGGTGATTTCTTCTTCTTAGTCTTGTGTTGCCAAAGATGAATGATTGATGGATGAATCCTCTAAGGATCACATCCTAATCATCTAGCAAGTTCTCACATGATCATCAAGAGATTTATCAAGAAACCAGCTTTTGGCTTGAGAAGGAAGAATTTAAAGTACGTTTGAGGGTAATTTTCTTGGAGTTCTAGCTTCCTCTAACATGTGGGAGACCATCTAAGGTCATGTTGATCATCAAATCCCCACGAGCAGGCCTAGGGTGATGTTTTTGTATTTGACCCTGTTTTGGTGCAACCTTCAGTATACTCGAAAAAGGTCAGAAGTTTGACGTCAATCCTTGTGATTGAAAGTTGGAATAAGTTCCTGACACCCATAGGAAGGTGCATACAAAGTTTCATGGGGTTTGGATCAGCCGATCAAAAGATGCACCGATTTTGGTTTTGAAATCATGCTGATTTTACTGTTTATCCCTGATTTTACTATTCATCAGATAGTACCAGGATTTGCACTATGGTAATGGTGGATTTACTATTCATTCTGGTACTACTAGCCATTTAATTGCGGTAGTGCCGCCCCAGAGGTGAAATTCTCTGAAAATTCACTTTTTCGCACTTCTTTGATATAGAGAGGTTTTGGTTGTTTTCTTTGGGGGTAAAATTTGTTTTGTTATTCATCCCCCTCTGATCTCTATTTCTGGTCCTTCAATTGGTATTAGAGCCAAGTTTTTTATTTTATAGATTTTTTCCTTCAATTGGTATTAGAGCCAGGTTTTTTATTTTATAGATTATGACCTGTCTCAAGAGTCATGGCGCCAGATAAGTATTCTACCAAGCCTCTAATATTCTTTGGGGTGGATTATCTATTTTGGAAATCCAAGATGGAGTCATACATCACTGTTTAGGGATTTTTGATCTGGTAGAAGGTGAAGCTCTCGTATGAGGTTCCTGCTGATGAGAACATCAATGCCACGAATATGGCTGACGTTGAGGTAAATGCTAAGGCAAGAAATATCCTCATACGTGTCGGATAATACTCGGTATTTTCTTATGGCACTTGATCTTTGGGTTTGGGAGATGAAGCTGACCTCCATCAAGGACACCACAGACCTGTCGACTCTGGCTCTTGACGGGCTTTATTCCTGACTCAAGACTCATGAGATTGACATCATCTCTTGCAAGACAAAGTCACAGTCAATTGCCTTGGTCATCGATCCTACCACTTCTAAGGATTCCTTTGGTGTTTCCCTCTCGACTCTCTATGAGATGAGCGATGAGCATCTAGAGAGTTTTCTAGAAAATAAGCCTGCCCTCCAAGCCAGAAAATTCTCCCATGCATACAAGAGGGTGAGAGAGAAAGAGAGGTGGTTTCATCACCTACTTCGAGTGTGGTGGCCCCAACCACATTTGGGCAAACTACTCCAAACTGGAGAAGGGCAAGAATGACTACGGCAGTGTGAACAAGAATGACTACACCAACAAGAACCGCAACAAGAAGGCTCTAGCTCGTAATCCCACACGTGAGAGGTACCACAAGTTCTCGAAGAACAAGAAGCTCTTCCACTGCGTCCTCACCGCACTTGACAACATCTCCTTCTCTAACACTGAGACATGGAGCAACGATAATGGAGAGGATGACCAACGTGAGAAGACCAAGGGCAACGGTGACTTTATCGATATGTGCTTCATGACTGATGAGAATGGCTTCAATGATGATGACCTCTACAGCAAGTCTGATGAGATACCTATCTACGATGAGCTCAAGTGTGCTTTCTGCAAACTAGGAAAATTCCATTCTACGGCTAGAGCTAGATGTTCAGAGCTTGAGAAGGAAGTAGGTTGTTAGTCATGGGAGTTTGCTTCACTTAGATCTAGACCCTCTTGTGATGCTGATGACTGTTCTTTGTATGATGCCTTGCTTGTGGAGGTGGAGAACCAAAGGACCTTGCATGATAGTGTGCTTTCTGAGGTTGAGGTTCTTAGAGTGAAGAATACTAGCTTGAGTACTATTGATGCTATTCGTGTTGATGCTAGACTTTTTCATGCTCCTACATGTACTTCTTGTGACAATTGACCTCAGTTGCTAGCTGAGACTAATGCCATGACGGTTCACACTAGGTAGCTTTTTGTTAGAAATGAATAACTTCAACAATTTACTTCTAAGGACCCACTTAGCTTATGTGAGAGCTATAGGCAAATAAAATTTAACAATGATACTTTGAATATCAAGTGTGTTGAACTTGCTAAGGGCCTACTAGCTAAGTCACAAGTTGCTTGAGCTAGATGTGCTGAGATTGAGGGGGACATGCATAGGATCCATGAAGAGCTTAGGAAGAAATTAGAGGCTCAGAGTGCTAAGATTAGGAATGCCAAGTGTATTTCTTGTAAAGCCCTCAAGATTGAGGCAACGTGCATAGGAACAAAAATGCATGTGCTGTTTGTTTTTCCTCTGCTGGCTCTTCATCATCTTCTTCCCCTGTTATTCATGTGCCTCTCTCTTTCAGGAGTGTGAGTACCTCACGAGCACTCTGAGAAGTTTGTTGGAGGCAAGAAGAAACTCAATCCCATCTTGGACCAATCTAAGATCAGTAGATTCAATTAGGGCTTAGGATTTTAATACTTGGAGCACGTTCGGGCACATCCTCCCACCATTGTATGTGCCTTCAAGAGTAGAGACATTGTGGTTGCTCTCAAGTCTAGCACCACAATGTTTAGGTCAGCTAGCGTAGTCCATGGGATCTCTAGTGAGAAGATCGCCCCTTCTGCTGCTTCAGCCTTTGGCAAGTTGAAGTACTCATGCACCTTTTGTCAGAAGGATGGACATTTAGCTGACTTCTACTTCAGGAATGCCAAGATAGAATGTCGGTAGGCCAACCCAGCTTTAGCTCCAGCTCCCAGACCTTCTTCAAGTGTTGTTTCTGATTTTGTGAGAGTTGAGCGTCAGAGAGATGTTAGAGTTCAGTCTTTTGCTTCCTTGACTAGCACTTCTGCTCGTCATTTGGCTCAGTATTGGGTTCCTAGATGTAACATTCCAAAAATTTGCCTATAATCTTATTTTATTGTTATTTGTGCATTTTTGTGGTTTTCAGAATTTATTGGATTTATCTGGACTTTATTTGAATTTATTATAAATTAAGTATATTGGCCTTTTGTGAAAATTAATTAAGTATAGATAAAGTAAATATAAAGTTTTGCAAAAATATTTTATTTGAGTTCAAAATATCTCAAAGTATTTATAAGAATTTTCTTGGATTTTTCCTGATATTTTCATTGGCTAAAACTAATTAAACTAAATTCTATAATTATTTTAAAAGAAAATACGCAGAAAAATCAAATGAATAGTGATGGGCCAGAGCCCAGCACTGTGTGGACTTTGCATCGCATTGGTTTGGGTAAGTTTGGATTATATCTGTTGGATTTGGAAAGGATGGATCTGATCGTGCCATGTCAGGAGTGATCGCAGCTGTTGGTCGTCGATCTGGCGGCTGTCCGTTGTCGTCTCCGATCGGGACTCCGGATCCGTCACTGATTCGTTGCTGTCGTCGTGTAGAGGCTTGGTTTCCTTTTTGCGAGAGATTGCCGAGGCTATAAAAGGGGAGGGTAGCTGCCCGAGGATCGCCGTGAGCTTGCGCATCCGTAGCTCTAGCCGTTGACGCCCATGCCTCCGCCATTCGTGCGCTTTTGCTCGCCGAAGTTCCCGTATGTAGCACCGTCGCTCGTTTTCTTGCCATGGTTCCACTGTCAAGCCTTCTTCCGTCGCACCGGTTCCAGATTTGAGGTCTTTGTGTCACGCCGTGTCGGATCAGCAACGTCTCATCACCAGGAACTCGCCGGAGTGCCGTTTGAAGCATCGTCGTCTTCGCATCTGGTGGAGCTATGCCGTCGTGCTGCCATCGCTGTGATCAGGAGCTGTTGACCGTAGAATCTTCATCGGACCACCGAGGTCTTGTCGCGTCGCATCGTCAACAGTAAACTTCATCTTCTATGTGTGCCGTTAGATCTAAACTGAGCGGTCGAGATAGTGCCGTGTAGGCGTATATTGGTGATCGTTAGTTTAGTGCCGTGCGGTTCAGATCGTGCTGTGCGGGAGGGCCAATGTTGTGCCAACGCGTGGCAGCGTAGTCACCGAAGCGCCGTGCGCCAGGTTCACAGTGGACCAGAGGAGGTTTTGTGGACCGGGTGTATGGACCGAGGCCACGTGTCAGCCTTCGATTGGTTCGGGTGGCAGTGATGTCAGTGTGACGCAATAATGCGATTTTTCAATATAAAAATAATTCGGTTTATTTCTGATTTATCAATTTTTGAATCTTCTTCGAGCCTGTTCTTCCTCATACGAGCTTCGATTGGGTTGATTCAAATTTCTAAAAATTTGTAAAATCAAGATATATTTAATGGTGAATTCTATTTGATTTTTAGAGTTTGTTTTCTCTCTATTTTTGTGTTTAATCACTATTATTGTCTCGATTCCCGTAGACGTTGATTTGTTCGATACTCCGGAGGAGGATTCATCGCTTCAAGACCCAAGCTCAGAGCAAGATTAGAACCTATTCCAAGGCAAGTTGGGCTTTGATCATGTTGCACCTAGCTTTACAAATTTGCTATATTGTCTTTTAACTATTGCATAATATTTCATGAGTACAAATAGTTTTGATTACTTTGTGATCTAGTTATTATGCCTAGTTGAGATATACCCTACCTTGTCAATTGTATGCCATGATCTAATTGTCACCCTAGGATGGTTAAATTATTAGTTGGTTATTATTAGCAATCAATATGGGTTGGTTAGACCGTGTTAGTCTACTTAGCCATGCCACGTACATGTCACATATTTGGAATATTGAAAGTTAATCTTGACTAATGAGATATGGAACAATGATTATGGAAATTGGTGTGTCATGAGTTGTCACACAGTGATGTTGAGTTGTTGTGGCGGGGAGGTCACACAACGAGATTGAATTGTTGATGGCATGTGGTGCATGGTAATCAATTGGGGTGGTAATCATTTTAGATCGAGGTAGGTGGCAAGGGGCAGCATGCCATGGTGGGCCAGTAAGGAAGGGGTATGTGGAAGTCTTGCCTCGGTCATTATAAGGACTTAACCTTGCAAGCCTTTGACCTTAGTCAATCATGCAACCATATGTCTGGAATGGGATAGCCTAGCTGACTAATTTGTAATATCTAGATTTCGGTGCTGCTGTTGTGAATAGTGGGTTCCAGGATTGGGTAGACTCACATGGCGCAAGAGGGGGGCCCTGTTGTGGTGGTTTAACCCTTTAGTGTTGAAACCTTAGAGAGCAGTACTGGGTCTAGACGGAGCATTGTAAAGGCTTTGTTACGATCACTCGCCTTAGTGGTGTATGGTTGCATCATGTGGGTAAAGTGCATAACCTCTGCAGAGTGTAGAACCTGTTCGAATAGCCGTGCTCACGGTATTGAGCAATGCTCGGGAATTACAGTCAAGGGTTAGACTTTTCTTTAAATGAAACTTGGATGTGATGGTAGTTCACCATTGGAAATTGGAAGATGATTAGGAGTTAAACTACGTTTACTTGAGAAATGTTACAAATTATTATTATTGATAGTTGTTTTACTGCTTTCGATCTACTTACTGTATTCTTTATCAAACGCTGTTTTACTGCAAATTAGCCATGTTAGCCATTCCTTTGGAACAAGCCTTGCATATAGTTATGATAGAATTGCATTCTGTGCACAAATTATTGAGTGCTTTATGTACTCACCCCACCTACAACAACAACCTCAGAGGATGAAGAGGTTACACTTACTACGGAGGAGGAGTACCATGATGGTGTGAATGCTTAGGGTTCGAGCCTCTTCAGTTGCTTGGGTGAACTGGGGAGCCGCTACGTTCGTTTATTTTCTGCTGCTGCATATTTCCTATTTCTTAGCTTAATCCCTGCGTGGCAATAATCATGTAAGTCACAGCAATTATTACAAATTAATGGAACTATTATCTTATTCCGCTGTGTATGATTGTGATAACATCTATGTTGAGCCTGTGTGTGCTAGCGTGATCCTGGACTAGTGCGATATACACAGAGGGTCCGGATTTACATATTCGGGTCCCGGCACTAGATCTGCACTTATATGCCTCAGTACTGAGTCATTGACCTCTCACTTTCATTGATTCAGGTTTTTAGGGCTGGGAAGGGAGAGGTTTGGATTGTAGACTTCAGCTATTCTCGCAACATGACCCGAGAGTCTTGTTGGTTCTCTTCCTTAGTCTATGCTCCTGGTGATAAGCTAATCACCTATGAGGATGCTTCGTCAGGTAGAGTCATCGCTACAGGTACCATTCGTATTAATGATAATTTTATTCTTAAGATCATTGCCTTAGTAAGTAAGCTGCGATACAATTTGCTTTCAATCTTTCGGCTTACCAATGGTGATTTCGAGGTGAGCTTCAAGCGTAATGTCTGTAGAATTCTCAATTCATCTGGAGGATTGGTTTGTAGGATTTCTAGGTTTGGGAGAGATTCTTGTGCTAATTTTGTTGATTCCTCTAGTATTTCTCTTCATTGCCTAGTTGCTTCAAAGTCTCGTGATCTCTCTTTTTGCTATAGAAGACTTGGTCACATTGACTTTGATCATTTCACTACTACAGAAAAGGCCATCACAGAGGGTTCGCAAGCCATATCACAGATGGTTTTATGAGCCGTCTTTATCGAAGTGTTAGTAATGAAAAAGAGTCATCACAGACGGTTCCAAATTAGAACTGTCTGTGATGTATCTGTAGGATCGATATACACTAAACTAGCAATCAGAGGGGGGGGCGAATGATTGCGTAGAAGCTAAAACCAAATTTTTGATCTACTAAAAATTCACCCTAATTCGGACTCAAATAATTGCTTCGTATTCAACAAAACAGAGTAGATGCATCCTGTAAATCATGAATTCTCGGAGATCCAGTTTCGGATTGACCTAAAATTTGCACTGTAGAAACTAGATTCTAATATGAATCTAACAAAAAAAAGAATCAGCTCGATCGGACCTACAGTTCAAAAGTTATTAACCTCGCAAGTATGCTGTGACACATTATGACGAGAACTGATCAAACCCTAATTTCGTGATTAATCACAATCTACAAAAGATTAACCAACGAAACTTTCAGGAACTCTAAATTGACGCCCTAGGAAGGTTTTGGATTTATCAAATCAAGAAGAAACTCAAAGAATCAAGATAGACAATGATTCAATCTACTAAACCGAAAACCAGACAAACTAACCAGAAATCGGATATGAACAACAATACGAATCACTGTAGCATCGACGTTTACTGTAGTACCGCGATTTTCCTTTGCTTCTTGTCTGCTCGCTGCAAGGAACTCCAGGCCGTAGTACATGCAGCTACAAGAACATGCAGGAACTCGTTCACCAAGCCAAAAGGACTAGTTCTCTTCACGTGAATCAAAAATCAATCCAGCTGCATGGCTTTCCTGATTGTCAACACATCCAACCGCCAGGGATACAAGGCAAAGATTCCAGACGCACGAAGAAATTGATTTTATTTCTTTTTGTCTAATTTTGTTACATCACTCCAAATAAAAGAGTACAAACCCTAATACATAGCTCTCTCACCTAAACAGGAGACACCCCTCTCCTATTTATAATGAGCAACAGTTCGCATGTATATCTACTTGGCCCAACACGGCCTAATACATGCAAACTACCAAAAATTCACACATGCACGCGTACGGCTCACCTGTCGCACTCACGTGACTAACCAGCCTCCATGTGCACCGTTCTCTAGCCCGAACGTCCCGCATGACATCCTTGACCACTAAGACCTCAGTTCCTCCTGAACCTAGTCCCAAACCTCAGTTCCTCCATGAACCTAGTTCTGATCCCGGCATCGACCACGTCCGCCCTCAAGCAACACCTGCACATGGATTTCACAATCTCCCCTTTGATGAAAACATTGGCAACACCACTTAGAATTGAACATTGACATTCACCTCACAAGAAATGTTTTTGAAATAAAAAAGTTTTAAAATCAAAAGCCGAAGTGAAAAATAGAAAATCTCCCCCTTTGACAAATATGCAAAGTGAAAAACTCCCCCTAGGTGAAAATAAGAAAAATCTCCCCCTAAGAAGAAAAGTGTGAGTGAATGATTAAATACCACTTGAACAAGAACATGTGCATGTGTAAAGCATGTACAAGAATGTATAAAAGTTCTACAAAATTCTCCTCCAAATTTTTCCAAAGTGGCAAAAATCTCCCCCTTTGACAATGGATTCATCAAGAACACAAAAGAGAGAAAACAAAATCTTTTTTAAGTTTGACAATTTTTTTTATGTAATGAGCATTCTAAGTCATCCACAAATGTTGCAAATTCATCACCAAGCCATGCTATCAAAAATACTTGCACCCTCAAATCTACACAAAGATAATGTAGAGTAAGAATAACTAGAAATCAAGTACTATTAACAATTTATTGCATGGCATGATCTCCCTTTGTCAACAATCTCAAAACCTGAAAACATTGAATTTTTGTGCACTTATTGATGCTTGAAAAATTGATTCATTAATCGATTGCAATAGAATGTAAAATTTTCAAGGAATTAAATATACTATCAGCCTTACTTTTGAACCATGCCAAGCAATCATAAGCTTAAGGTTTCATGGTTTCGGTCATACACAACCTCTTCCAAATTCATATCAAAGTGCAATGATAAGCAGTCTTGTAAAGAAGAAGTGCGATAGTACATAACCTTGATCTTGCATTTATCAACAATCACTCTTTGAGCTTTAGCACTTAACTTTGATAAATTTCATATTTAGCACTTTTTGAGCAGGATCAAGATAGCTAAGAAAGTTCAATCATGACAAGATTTAATTCAAGTTGTCATTTCAATTAAATAGTCATGACATAAACTACACCATATATGCATAAATATGAAGTTGCAAAGACCATGTAGCATAAACATGGCTTCAAATGACATATATGTATCAAATACAATGCTCATTACTTTTTCGTTATTTTTCTCTTTTTTTGTTTTCATTTAAGAAACATACAAAATAAAATGTATGTTACAAAATATTACAAAGTTTTCAAAAACTCCCCCTCAAAACAAACCATCTTAAAAACTTTCTTCAAAATTGTCACCCAATGGGATTAATTTTATAAACAAAAGTCTAAAAAACAATCCTTCTAATAGGCAAACGAAAGAAATTTTCACCAAAAGTCCATTAACTCCCCCTCAAACGAATAACCAATGAAATCAAAAGAGAGGTGATGATATACATGTGTTTGAGTTATCAAGGTATGTTCAATTAAGCATAAGCATGAATCATGATAAATAAGTACTAAGCATGAAAAGGCATGATATAAGATATAACATAATTGAACATGCCAGAGGATACATATGAGCATATAAGCAAACATCTCATCTCATACCACAATTAGATATCTGTGAATGCAAAAGATATGAGTGTATAAAATAGCTCACAAAGTAGGTGAAGAATTATCGCACATGCCTCTTGAAGGCCATCTCAAGGGTGAGAACCATCCAAGTCTTGATCACATCTTGCAAAAGACCAAGATCCACTAAGCTTCTGTTCTCCAACCCGCATCTCAAAAACCTACATAGCACTAGAAGATGTCGAGGCCTCGGTACTGGGGTTAGAAATAAAGCATTTAGGAATCCAGTATTGAGACACACGACGAGTAGGCACAACACGAGTATGCTTATACACAAAAGCAATTTTAACATGTCTCGTGTTTCTAGTAACAAAAGATGTTTGCATCACCCTAGGCACATAATGAGGAGTAAAGCATGCCTGTCTGAAATTAGACCTAACCTTAGCCTTTTCTTTCTTTTGTTGTTTGGCTAGTCTAAAGCAAAAATCTATTAAGTGTCCATCTCTACCACAATGAGTGAAAGTGTACTTAACATGATATTTAGCTTTAGAAGTAGAAGCAACATTTGCATTCATTATAGTAGAAGATAAAACTCCAGCAGACTTAAAAACAAATTTTTTTAGGCTCATTGACAATTTCAAATTTTCCACTTTCAAGTGCCTTAACAACAGTGGGAGCATGTTATTTATGATGAGCATAAGAATCAAAATCTAAACCTTTATTATGAATGCTAACCCTTGATTGATCCAAAATCATGTTTAGGTTTTTCTTTCCTTTAGTGAAACGTTCTAAAGATTTTTCCAAATAATCAACCTTTCGAGAAAGAGTTAAACAATTATTGCAGGGAACGTCCACTTTTCCTTTTTGCTTGCGACAAGTTGAGCATGAAAGAACCTCATGTGTGAGCAAATCATTTGTCATTTGAGAAACTCTAGCATTAGCATCATGAAACTTCAATTCAAGAATTGAACATTTAGAACAAGAAGTTGATTCATCCAAATCAGAAGTAGAGCAACTAGCATCTTTAATTTGTTTGCAATTCAAATCAACAAGTTTCTCATTCTTCTCAATTTCATTTCTAAGTTTATCAAGAGTTGAAGCATGAACATTTCTTAGTGAAGTAAGATCAGAATAAATTAAGTCATATGATTTGCAAGCATCATCATCAGGAATCAAAGATTTAAGTCTAACAATTTCAGCATTCAAAGATTCCACAAGTACCTCATGTTTTTTAATTTCCTTGTTAAATTTATCAAGCAATTTACCAAGACGAGCAACAACAATAGCTAATTCATCGTAAGAAGGTTCTACCTCATTGAAGTCGCTGTCATGATCATCATTGGTGAAGCTGTCGCTGCTTTTAGCCATGAGACACAACCCTGTCAATTCATGCTTGCTTGGAATTGTTGTGTCATCTTCACTGCTCTCCGAATCCACATCACTCAAATTTACTTGTTCAAGAGCGGAAAGAACCCGGTGGATAACTTTGCGGTTGATGAAGCTTTTCTTCTTCCTATCACTTGGAGAGAACTTCTTCTCTTTTCTTTTGTCATTGTCCTTATCCTCCCTTGATGCTTTACTTGCAAGTTTAGGACAATTTGAACGAATGTGGTTGAGATCACCACACTCATAGCATCTTGGAGGTCCACCGCCAATTCTCTTCCTCTTTCTCACATTCTGCAAAGCTTTATTAAAACGAGAAGAGAGTGATGCCAAGTCTTCTTCCGGAAATTCCTCAATCTGTTCATCGGTTAGTGAAGACAAGAAAGACAAAGCAAAACTTGAAGAAGCATTATTATGAGACATGCTAGATTGGGAGGTCAAATCAATTGATTTGTGATCATTCTTCCTAGCAAGAACATCCAATTCATGAGTTTTTAATTTAGAGAAAAGAACATCTAAAGTAAGTGTACTCATGACAGTTGATTCTCTAATAGATGTAACTTTCATCTCCCAAATAGACATGTCTAAAGCACCAAGTAATTGTCGAGCATTAGCAGCAGCATCATAGCTAACTCCAACAGCATGCAAATTACTAAGAATTTTATTAAAACGTGCAAAGAAATCATCTAGCGACTCACCAGGCTTCATCTCAAATCGCATGTATTCTTTCTTATATATATCTTGGCGAACCTCTTTGACATTGTTTGATCCTTCATGATAATCACAAAGAGATTTCCATACCTCATATGCGGATCGAAGATGAACCACTCGATCGAAGTCGCTGTGTCCCAAGCCCTGGATGATCAAGTTGCGAGCCTTGCTGTTTGCTTCAACATGTGCGCGATTGGCGTCGTTGACATTGTCGTTCTTAGGGACTTCGTACGGCTTGTAAACCTTCTCCCAAATTACGAAGCCCTGCACCAGGATGAACGCCTCCATCTTGGCCTTCCAAAACTGAAAATCAACACCATCGAACACACACGGATTTATCGAATAACGATCCATGAATCTAATCACCGGTTAAGATAAATTAGAAAAACCGTGTTGTGATACCACTTGTACGATCGATATACACTAAACTAGCAATCAGAAGGGGGGCGAATGATTGCGCGGAAGCTAAAACCAAATTTTTGATCTACTAAAAATTCACCCCAATTTGGACTCAAATAATTGCTTCGTATTCAACAAAACATAGTAGATGCGTTCTGTAAATCATGAATTCCCGGAGATCCAGTTGTCGTATTCAACAAAACAGAGTAGATGCAATTTGAACTGTAGAAACTATATTCTAATACGAATCTAACAAAAAAAGAATCAGCTCGATCGGACCTACGGATCAAAAGTTATTAACCTCGCAAGTATGCTATAACAGATTGTGACGAGAACTGATCAAACCCTAATTTCGTGATTAATCACAATCTATAAAAGATTAACCAACGAAACTTTCAGGAACTCTAAATTGATGCCCTAGGAAGGTTTTGGATGGATCAAATCAAGAAGAAACTCAAAGAATCAAGATAGACAATGATTCAATCTACTAAACCGAAAACCGGACAAATTAACCAGAAACCGGATACGAACAGACACACGAATCACTGTAGCAAATAGTGAATCACTGTAGCATCGATGTTTACTGTAGTACCATGATTTTCCTTCGCTTCTTGTCTGCTCGCCGCAAAAAACTCCAGGCCGTAGTACACAGCTACAAGCACATGCAGGAACTCGTTCACCAAGCCAAAAGGACTAGTTCTCTTCACGTGAATCAAAAATCAATCCAGCTGCATGGCTTTCCTGACGCTCAACACATCCAGCCGCCAGGGACACAAGGCAAAGACTCCAGACGTATGAAGAAATTGATTTTATTTCTTTTTGTCTAATTTAGTTACAGCACTCCAAACAAAAGAGTATAAACCCTAATGCCTAGCTCTCTCACCTAAACAGGAGACACCCCTCTCCTATTTATAATGAGCAACAGTTCGCATGTATGTCCACTTGGCCCAACACGGCCTAATACATGCAAACTACCCAAAATTCACACATGCACGCGTACGGCTCACCTGTCACACTCACATGTAACCAGCCTCTATGTGCACCGTTCTCTAGCCCGAACATCCCGCATGACACCCTTAACCACTATGACCTCAATTCCTTCTGAACCTAGTCCCGAACCTCAGTTCCTGCATGAACCTAGTACTGATCCCGTTATCGACCACATCCGCCCTCAAGCAACACCTGCACATGAATAAACAAGAAACCGTGTACGAGCACAAGTCCACGACTTGACTCAAGATTAGTCCATGCAACCACTCACACGAGCGCATTGCATCAAGTAAAACAATTACCATGCTATCACAAGTATATCAAATAATCATCTGAAACAACACGTGCAAAAGCACAGCACATGCCATGAACACAACCACTTTGCAATGCCAATTTCACTACTAAGCTAATTTTTCAGCACATGATTTCACAGTATCATTATCACAGACGTTCCAAAATGGAACCGTCTGTGATGAGGTTATCATCCTAGATGGTTCTAAGGAATAATCGTATGTTAAGATCACATCAGCACAGTCGATTCCAACATGGAACCATCTGAGATGGTGACCTCATCACAGACGGTTGCAATTAGGAACCATCTATGATGTGGTAACATCACCGACGGTTCCAAAATGGAACAGTTTGTGATGGTACTACATGATAGACGGTTCTAAATTTGGAACTGTCTGTGTTGAGCTTCACAGACGATTCTTCCTTCGAATCGTCTGTGATGTTAATTTTGTATTTTTTACTAAATTTTAATTTATTGTCTAGCTTTAGGAATTGCTAGCCATGCCCTCTAAAACAAAAGGCAGTACACAGCATCACCAGTATATTATTACGACATACATTTAACAAATGAACTCCAACCACATGTTACACCACATACAACACATCCATTTCATAAATCAACTCAAATCGCACGTTATAACATATATACAACGCATACATTTCAGAAATCAACTCACATATATACTAACTATTTGGATTCAGAACTACAAATGACAAATTCACAGCATAAGGTTCACAAATTAATTAATTCTGAATGCATGATAAGTACCAAATTTACAACTCATCAGTTGAGCCCTGAGTAGCATCTGCCCTTTGGATGTAAGACCTCACGCAGCAAGAAGGCACAGAGGTGTCCTCGAATACTTAGCAGGTTAGCCTTTTCTAATGCAGATTTAGCGCATTGCCAAGCCTGTCAATGAGAAGTTTAAAGTCTTGCGTGAATATAAATTGATAAGTGGAGACAATTGTTGCAAGATTGACAGACCTCTATGTCATTGGTATTGTGTGAACCAACGAGGAGTCCCATTTTGTGGCAAACATAGAATCCACATAGGTCAGTGCCCTTTGGCTGCTGGTGGCACTGCCAAAACATAATAGGCTAATTAGTTCCTAAGGTATTATTATGGAGTGTAAGGATTATCGGATTCCGGAAAGCTGTAAGTAGCTTTAGAGTTGCTGGGCCGCCCTTCTTGTGTCTCCCTCCCCTATATTTGTAGATACCGAACGACGTGTTGAGTAATTGTTTGATAGGCTGCAAGTCATGGGTGCCACCCCTTTTGGAATCAAGGTAAATGACCCGGTTCTCTCTCGGTATAATTACGAGTAGAACCAAGTGAAACCTATACAGGTATGTCGTCATAGTCATTGAACCAACCTTCGAGGTGCGATATATAGTCAAAATCAACAAGTGTAGCATCTAGACGAAGCACTTACCACAAGTTGTGTGGTAAGAGTATGAATTTTTTGTCCGAATGAGTCAGCATTACTTTTTCAACGTACTCATGGACGGCTCGTATATTTTTGTCCATGGTTTGCTTGGTCACTATGTGTGGGTCGACGAAACCCACCCATTGTTTCCTTGCGTCTGTTTCCATGGTCATGTATCTACATATACAAAATCAAGGATCATATATATATGTATATGACATTTATATATACATGGTGATTGCACACACTTACAATGTCCAGCATCTTATGAGTGAGGCGTCGAGCACTCTAAGGTTGTACAGATAGAACAAGTCGGAGAAGTCGACCACGAAGATGCCATCTAAAAACCGGTGTAAGAAATGCTCCTCATTGAAGCTCATCGAGATACTTGATGTCTGTTGTGCCACCGGCTTGTTGGCTTGTTGCATGTACCAATCTTGCAATCTAATGCAGTATAATGTAAGTGTCTCCTTGGTCTCATCTAGTACGAATGGCTACCCCAACTTGAATTTCCGCACCAATGGGGCAAACAGAGAGTTATGGACTGACGTGGTCCCTTTCGATTTACCGTTGTTTCCACCTCCCCTTCTACCAAATGTCATCTTCACAGGAGACGACTGGGCCCGAACTGTAGTAATGGGCTGTACCTGATGGCACACAGTAGCAAATTTGGTGGGCTCCTTCAGTGCATCACATGGCTCTGGTAGTGCTGATAGCTTCGACGCATCATGCGGCTCTGGTAGTGCTTGTAGCTTCGATGCTCCTGGGCAGGCATTGAGGAGATGTCCTTCTTGGGCCACAGGATGAATGTGCTGATGGCATCCTCTATTGTGATGATCTCATCGTTTGGGGGCATCTCCAGCGTGATGGCCTTACAAATTTCATGTACATCGTCGACATGGACCTTCGCGTAGCTTGGCTCTAAAGTATGACCGTTCATAATCGCCCTTCATCGGATGCATACGCACATCCCCAAGCAGCCTGTAGGGGAACAGAGCTGTTGGCAAGCCTTACTTGTAGATTGCACGGTGTGGCCATCTACACAAGGGTACAAAAGTAATTAGCTAACATATCGAACATTAAAGTCTATCTAAGGAGCATTGCAAACATGTTACCAAGGTGTCATCAGGAGGAAATCTGCCTTCATCCATGTCCGTCTCAGGGGCGGACGCGCAGCTGCTCTGACGGTTGGTTGGGCTGAACTACGCATGTGCTTCTTGGGCTTGCACATTCCATGCCTGCCTCTTCGCAAACGCCCTTTGCTCTATCTTTTCCTCAAGGCTTCGTAGCTGACTATCAAACTGTGCTTTGAGCCTTTCCTCATCCATTTCCTCAATCAGGGCTACTAGCCGTTCCTCACGCTCGACTTTGCTTTACTTCCTACTCTGGTACGTGTTCGAGTCATGTGGGAATCTCATTTTCTAGGGAACGAAAACACCTAGGCCTCGGGTGCGACTCGGGTGCTCCTTGATTCCCAAGGCATTGGAGAGTATGTCTTTCTCTCTGTTCGAAGTGAAAGAACCCTGGGAAGATTCCGTGCTCAACGATATTAGGCGTTGGGCCACGTCCTCATCAGCGGGGTTTGCAAAGGACACGTCGCCCGAAGAAGTGGGACGTGACCTCGCTCTTACCTAGTTTTGGGCACGCTGGTCCACGATGGAGGCAAACAGTGGCACGACCTCCTTCTGGACTGCCTCATCGTCCTCCCTCATCCATTGCATGATCTTGCCCGCTTACCCAGTTGACCCGAGTCTGTGTGGATGTGTGTTTTTTGACTGGACGGTTTTATGCGCCGAACTTTGAAGTACGAACTCATCTATCATCTTCAACTCAACAAATCGTCCCCAAAAGTCTTTAGAGATGAACCCGTACTTCTGGAATGGAGTCATTTCCTTATTGACGTAATTAGTGATGAGGATGCTTTTGAAGTTCTTCTAAGCCTTTCCCGCCACTAGCAACGCGTACCGTCGCAGTGCAGGCATGGCGTCTTGTGGAAGCTCGAATCACATGAATATTTCTGTCACCAGGTTATCACACTCGTCATCTGCCAGCGTCTTCCATGAAGGATAGGTGATGGAGACCCTTTCACGCCCAACGATCCCGCACATGGTCCAGAAAGCTGTCGTAGCCTTTGGAGGCGCGGTAGGAGCCCCATCATGCTGATCGACCGCCATGATGGTGTATCGGTTCTGAGGCCTTTTACTAAGCCCTCTTGGACCGTGCCTCTTTCCTCCTACGTTGGGTGCGTCATCAGACCCATTCGACGGCGAGGATTGATGGGACATCATCTTGTATGATGCAAGGTTAAGAATAGGTAAGTTAAGGGAAGCAAATTTCAATTAAAAGTAGGTAAGTTATGGCAAGCCGATGCATAAAATGTATGTACTTGTCATTCATACAACGAATCATGTCTTCTATCACAAATTGAACTGAAGATTGTATTATATTGCTCTCACATAGGGGTTGATTGAAGATTTTAAACCTTCAACCTTAATCACGAATGGGCTAACAATTAATTCAGTGAATAAGGCCTTGAACCCTTACCACCTTAATATGCACTAAATTAACAATAGACTACCAGTGAACCCTAATTACCACCTTAATCTGCACTAAATCAACAATATACTACCCTTAATATGCACTAAAACAATCGAAGCACCAAAACTGATCCACTCAATGAGACGTTAAGCACACCAGTAAATAGTTAAGATTAAACTAGAAGCTAGTATATATAATGAAGTGCAGACAGAAAGGTAATAATAGTCAAGAACAAGCTATTAGCCAGATATACTCTAATCAGTGAATGAATCTACACTTTCCAGCATATAAGTCTATGGTTCAAGGCCTAGTTCATGCAAATAAATGTTCTAGTCATCACAATACCCATTATCATCATTGAGCAAGTAAGGCAACAAAAAACAGAGAGCAATTCTTAGAAAACTCACAGAGGGCATGGGGGAGGGAGGAGGGCACCACTGACAGGGAAGGGCGCCGCCGAGGGGAGAGGGCCACACCACCGAGGGGGGAGGGCACGACCGGGAGTCGCCGCCAAGTAGGGACGGTGCCGCTGAGGGGAGAGGGCACGTGGGAGGGAGGAGGGCACCACCGAGGGGCGAGGGCGTGGCCGAGAGTCACCGCAAAGTGTGGAGGGCACCGCCGAGGGGGAGGGCACGGGAGAGGGAGAAAGGCACCATCGAGGGGGGAGGGCACGGGAGAGGGAGGAGGGCACCACCGAGGGGGGAGGGCGCGGCCGGGAGTCACCACCAAGTGGGGAGGGTGTCGCCGAGGGGGAGGGCACAAGGGGAGGAGGAGGGCGCCGCCGAGTGAGAGCGCTAGGTTTGCAAATTGACATCGTGTGGGACTTAGTAAATGGCAAGCGTGGGGCAAGGGGTTTAGCGTGGGAGAAGGGCATCCCAAATGGTACTGGGCTTGAACCATCTGGGATAAAGTCATCCCAAACAGTTTAAGCCCTAAACTGTTTGGGATGAGCCAGTTTTATTTTTTTGTTGTCAATATTTATTTAAGTTTGTGTCATTAAATATAATACATACATACATCTCGTTAATTTTAATTAATACATATATCACACTAATTATAATACATATATCATATTAATTATAATACATACATCTCATTAATTTTAATCAATATATCTAACTAATTTTAATTAGTGTACATCATAATAATTATAATACAAACATGCATCTCATTAATTATTTTGTGTACAAAATTAGCCCTTCACGATGATCAACACGTGTGTAGCTCGCTTCCTCAGGTTGGTCTTCCTGGATCGTGACGCCGGTACCAACAGGAGGCAACTCGTCAAACTGATTGTATTCTTCCTCATCTACCACATTCTCGACTCCGACATCCTCCTTTTTCCTTGAAGAACAACATGCCGCTTCTTGTTGGACGGGTCAGTTAAATAGAAGACTTGAACAACTTGGTTAGCGAGAACAAATGGTTTATCTTGGTATCTGACACGTTCGAGGTCCACAGTTGTGACGCCGTCATTGTCAACCTTCACGTATTGTAGGTTAACTCAATGGCACTGAAATAAGGGGATCTTGGAGAGTACATAGTCAAGCTCCTAAATTTCCTCAATGAACCCATAGTACATGCTCCTCGTCGATTCAGTTATATTCAGTGCGTCAATGCGAACACCACTGTTCTGGTTTGTGCTCTTCATATCCTGATCTCTCATGTAAAATGTGTACCCATTTAAGTTGTATCCTTTCCATGTTACGACCGTAAATACCGGCCCTTTTACCAACCATGTCAGCGTATCACCTGAAGAGCTTCCAGTGATGGGTTATTGGTCCTTGAACCATCTGTTGAACTGAAGGTTATGATGTGTGATGATCCAGTATTCCTGCCACGACGGATTCTCTTGCCGTAGCCAGTTCTTGTGCTCGTCGATATACTAGGCCACAATAGCCATGTGTTGCAAAACTGTGAAATAGGCTTTAGCGCACTCAACCGGATCAGGCGTGATTGCTTTCCTTCCGATGGTCCCGATGCCCTAGAGC
Source organism: Otatea glauca (assembly GCA_036346275.1). Classification (NCBI taxonomy): domain Eukaryota; kingdom Viridiplantae; phylum Streptophyta; class Magnoliopsida; order Poales; family Poaceae; genus Otatea; species Otatea glauca. The sequence goes on along the minus strand of CM070731.1, from coordinate 15,677,902 downwards.
CTCCCCTCATGGCGGGATCGAGGCACAACTATCGGTTTGACCTGAGCCATGTAATCCACACAGAATTCGATGACCTCTTCGGTTGCATAACCTTCAATAATGCTACCCTCCGATCGAGATCGATTCCGTACGTAGGACTTGAGAGTTCCCATGTACCTCTCGAACGGGTACATGCTACGTAGGAAAAGAGGCCCGCACATCTTTATCTCCCTCACAAGGTGAACAATGTGATGGACCATGATATCGAAAAATGACGGAGGGAAATACATCTCAAGATTACATAGAGTTATGACCACCTCGGCCTGCAGAGTGAAAGATCGAAATGGCGATCAGAGGGGGGATGAATGATCCCAAATAAAATTTTCCCCCACTCAAAGTACTCCAAACCATCTCGTAACAAAAATCTGAAACACCCAAAGATTTTCCTTCAAACTGGTGTTTTTCAGATTCGCACACTCTCCAAAACCCGAACAATTAGACAACTATGTGTACCCCAAGCTTGCATGGATGAGAACCATGAATTATGTGAGGGATTTTTAATCACAATCCTGGTTTTCAAGTGTTCAAACAAAGAGGAATCAACTCGAAGACTACTTTTCTAAAAGAGATAAAGCAAAAACACCAAAGTCTCTTTCTAGAAAAGTAAAAGCAGTTTTCCAGAAATTGTCCTCAATTGAAGCAGGTGGTTGGTGAGTTTCTGTTGCTCTAAAATTTTTTGGAATTTTTCTCCCTATGAGAAGTTTAGTCATGAAACACTCCACCAAACATCACCTCAAAAAGCATTGTAGAATAAACATGAAAAATCAAGCATTACAGACAGTCAGGAACTTCTACCAGAATATTTGAGGCTCGATTTTTACTTCATAACGATCAAACGGTGCAACCAGTGGACTCTAAATTTTTTATAGAGATTTATATACGAGTCATGCACCTTCTCCAATAAGAATAACTTAAAAATTATTTTTTTAGATGTTTATAAAAATCAAATACTGACTGCTGCACGAAGAACAAGTTCTGGACAGATTTGCAATTTGATAAAAACTTGATCTCTAGTCTATCCTAGGGTACAAGAAAGATGTAAAACCATATGAACACCCTCAAGACATCCAAGAAGAATAGCATTTAGAAGGAGGGGAGGCAAATCCAAATCGCGATAATGTAAATGCGGGAAAGTAAATGCTGAATTTAAATTGCGTAATTTAAATACGTAATGTAAATGCGTAAAAGAAATAAAACATGAACATAAATGAAGAACATTTCATTTCTGGAAGGAGAGGTTACAAAGCCTCATATTTCATGTGGGCAAAGCTCAAAGGAGCATCAAAAACCTCAAAACCTTCAAGGGGGGAAGGCTACCCCTCCACCCCTGTTTACACAACTCTTGGGCCACCTACCACCCTTGGATGAGCCTCTAAACCCTAGAGCATCCATCAAGGGCTAGGATTAACCCACTCAACCAGCCATGCAAGGGTTCACCCAAAACCCACAACACATAATGGGTTTTCTTGCATGGTTCTCAAAGCACACTAACTAGACCCGCTAACCTATCAACTAGACCATGAAACAACGGTCTTCATTTATTCACGCAGCGTCTAGCTAGCATCTCATCCGTTCCTTGTCTTCACGGCTTGCACGGACTCCATCTCCGATCATCTTTCGGCAATCCCCGACCGACTGGACCTCCGACGCTCCTCGCCTAGTCCCGGCCATCCTTTGCCTCATCATGACCTAGCACCGTCGTCCTGCAACCATCAAAAACAAGGAAACTCCTCACATAGTAATGCCCACAAAGATGTGTAATAAATCCATTAAAGTCCACTCATTAAAATTCATTTTTACTCGATCTGGCCGGTAGCACCAGGAAAACAGAGAAGACCTCAAATTGCTTCCAATTGAAAATATATTTCAAATCAAACTCAAACAAGAGCAACCCAAGCTCAAATTTAGTCAAATACTCATCACAAATCTGGATAGACCTCCACATGGTCCTTCAATCTCCCCCTTGATGAGTATATTGACAAACACAACAAAAGGCATATGATTTGAGTTTGAAGAGGATGAAGAAGAAAGCAATTTTTTAGTTGCAAAATCAAACTTGGTCCAAAGATAAAAATTGGAGCCGTTGACTTTTGTAGTCGGCAATAAAATTATGGGGCAGGCGCTATATCTCAAACTCGAAGGTCACACAAGACAAGGGGTTAGACAGGTTAAGGCCCTCGACGGTGGAGGTAATACCCTAATCCTGTGTGCTGGAATTATATAGATCTCTTGGATCAAAGATTTCTCAAAGCGCAATGTGCTCTGGGCGATATGGTGTGTGTTGTGTTGAGATGATTGCTCTATGGCTCCCCTCCTGTTGTTGTCCGCCCTCTCCCTTATATAATGGGGGTGGTGCGGCTTACATAGTCCTGATCGGTTAAATGATTCTAATCAGTTACAGGACAGAGTTTACATCTTTATCTACCCTGTTAACAACTCGGATTATAATTGTATCTTTTATATCTAAATATACATTCAACTGTCCATAGGATGTACCCCCTTTCGCACGGCAGCAAGGCTTGATGTGGGGCTTATCCTCTGGGCCTTATACCAGGGCATGTCTTCTCCTCAAACGATACTGGGCCGGTTGTGAAGATACCTGGTTTCATATATTCCACAATAGCCGCCGAGTGATTCATGATCCAATTGCCACGTCTCTTTCCGGGTCTCAACTTGAATCATTGTTCTAAGCTTCCTGCGTAGACTTTCGACTGGTTTTTTCAGCTTCTTCTTGCAGCAAGTGGATTATGAAGGACTCGAATATAACCCTTGATTTTTTACTTAAACTGGGTATAATCTTCTGTCAGACGTGTTTGTTGCGAGCGGCTTCGTGGACCTGACCTATATTTCAGATGTGGATTGAATACTTCTTCCCGCTCTAGGCGAAGCTTTAATATCCTTTCTCTTCGTGGATAAACACCGAACAGTCTTCAAGGCTGCTCTGGTTTTCTGTGTCAACCCAAATTCTGAAAACCTCTTTGGCTTCCGAAACTATATTAACTCCAAATCTCCTCGGCTTCTAATGCATTTACTTCATCCTCACTGTATCGGCTATAAAAGGCGAACCAGCGCCTGTAAAATGCATTCCTTCGCGCTTAGTTCTCCATTCTCTTACTCTGAGCTTCACCTTTTTTCGAAAAGATCTCCATGGCCAGCCAAGGTCCTTCGACTGCTGAGTTGTGGGCACTTTTCGACCTCGCTATGGCGGAGTGGGCGGAAGATAAAGCCGCCGCCCTCGACCACGTCGCCGTCAACACCCTGCTGGAAATCTTCCCCACCCTTTACAGGGCCAGGGAGGCTCTTGTGGAGGCGCTCGGCCGCGTGCGCCGGGGTGAGGTTTAGGGCCCCTGTAAATATAATATAATAAAGAATTACCTTTTCCAAGTATCCTTCATGATTGTCATTTGTCTTGGCTCTGACCCAGCTTGGGGTACATCGAAGCTTGCATGTCTCTTTGGTCGAGCGACATCCATATCCGATCGTCGTAGGATACATTCTTAGGTCCAAACCTCGGGACATATTAGCTTCACACGTGGCTCTTGGCCGAGCGACATCCACGTCCGATTGCTGTAGGATATAGCTTAAGCCTGACCTGAGGCATATTAGGATTTTCATGGCTCATGGCCGAATGATACCCATATCCGACTGCTGTAGGATATAGCTTAGGCCTGTCTTGGAGCGCATCATGCTTACGTGGCTCTTGGCCGAGTGATACCTATGTCCGACTGGTGTAGGATATGGCTCTGGTTCAACTCGGAACACATCGAGGATTTCTTGGATCATGGCCGAGTGATGCCCATACCCGACTGATGTAGGATATGGCTCTGGTCCAACTCGGGACACATCAAGGTTAATCCGAACGGTATCCGTACTCGTTTATTTCGACTCACAGCTTTTCGACCCTTATGGGGCATACCATTGGAGTCGTGCCCGTTTAGACTCATCTCGAGATATATGATTCCGACATGCGGTAACCACCTAGCGACCTAGCATGGGGTATATCACAAGAAGATATTTTTTATCCAAATTGGAGGTTATCCACGTCCCGCTTAGCACAGTAAGTGATTAAACATCCCAACGTGGGGAGCAACGTCTCCCAAATATGACTTGGTTAAACTACGACTATCTCTGTAAGTCAGAACGTTGGGCCAGCAAATCATTATGAAGCATAAGAAAGGGCGAGACGTTTCGCAATCTTTTTCCCGCCGATTCGGTGAAAACCTAATTTTTCCCCCTTTAAAGGCTAGGCCATGCGTCGCCCGGCGGTTCATTCTTTCCACCGCGCACTCTTGCCCCTTCTGCTTCCTTGTCTCTCTGATTTCTCTGCCACTAGGGTTATCCGCTGCTGCGCCCGCAATTTTGCGTTGCCATTGATCTCTCCTTCGAAGATGTCTTCTTCTCCTTCCAAGGTCTCCTCCTCGCAGCCTTCGCCCCAGGATTGGATGACCTCGATCACGATAGAGGAGAAACTGCAGTCCATGGTGAATGATGGGGTTCTCCCAGATTTGGCTTTGATCTCCGCTCGGCCGGCTGCTGGTGAATCCATCCCCACTCCTCGTCCTAAAGAAGTCACGGTATTTGAGTCTTTCTTCCAGCGTGGGCTGCGTCTTCCGGTCTGTGCTTTTCTCCGCGGCCTTCTCTTCTTCTATGACACCGAGTTGGTGAACTTGAATCCCAACTCTATTTTGCTAATCTCTATCTTTGTTCACCTTTGCGAAGCTTTCTTGTGCATCCGCCCTTATTTTGATCTTTTTCGCCATTTTTACCTTTTGAAGCCCTACCCCTCAAAAAGCGACCCCAAGGTAATTGGGGGAGTCGGATTCCAACTTCGGGAGGGGCTAAAGAAATCGTATTTTGCTATTCCATTCAAGTCTTCGAATAAAGGCTAGCACCAGGAGTGGTTTTATTGTGCCAATCCTTATCCCGCTCTCCCTTCTTTCGTCGGGCGCCGGCCGAAGGTGTCCCTCTCTTAGTCTTCTGTCTGTGACGCCTGTAACATGGATCAAGTGCAAGACCTCTTGGTGCTCATCAGCAAATTAAAGGAAGAGGGCCTCACAGGGGTTGGTTTGGCCCTTCACTTCGTTGCTCGCCGGATTCAGCCCCTGAAGGAGCATGTCCATCTGGGGTATCAGTTTGAGTGAAGGGACGATCCGACCCGGGAATTGCCCAATTTGATAACGAAAGAGCAGATTTTTGCTCGAGTAGGCGATTTTTTTATCCCGAGCGTCGAGATGCCCACCAGATGCCCCAAGGCCTTCACTGCATCGAATCCTCCTCCTGAGGTGAGAGATTTTTGCCGATAGATTTTTACATCCATCTTCTGAATGACTTCGAACTTTTTAATCTTCCTTTCCAGGATCGAGTGGCCTTCTTCAGCGATGCGCCTCTTCCGGAAATGCCCACTCGTATAGGCGCTTCCCCGAAGCGGCCAGCAAGCTCTTTTGCAGGAGATCCCGCCACCAAGAAGGGGACGAAGACAGTGGCCAAGGACCCTGCAAAGCCCCGACGCCCAACTGGTGGTCCCAAGATCCAGGAACCGTCAGCACGAGCTCCGGTGCCTTCGACTCCCTTTTCCTACGAGCCCGTGGCACAGCAGAGTCCAACTCCGGGGGACTCGGGCGGTCGGGAGGAGCCCAGGGTGTCAGTTGGCGGTGCCCCGAGTGTTCCCTCCGGGAGCGGCTCGGCCGCTCGGAAGAAGCCCCTGATGAGGATGAAGAAGTCCGACAGGTTTGTTCCCCTATTGACTCTTATTTGATGCGTTTCGCCGGCTTGCTTACTGACAGTTCTTCTCGTAGGAATCCTTCGTTCGATGCTCCCGCCGAGGCACCGTCTAGGGCTCCTGAAGAGGCTGGGTCCCCGGAGGTTGATGTCTTGGTTGAGGGGGCCTCGCTCGAGGACACAGGAGCGCCCCCTGAGCCTTAGCCACCTTCACCGATGCCTCGTGCTTCAGCATTGGGCTCTGCTGCTCAGGAGCCCATCCCCCGTCTTTCACCCGAGGTTGAAGAGATCTCCCGGGTTCCGCCGACTCATGCTCGCCCCCGTCTCATAATGCAAGCTGCATGGGTTGATGGGGAGGACGGCTTGAAGCTCCTGGACGACTAGGAGGAGGAGAGGGAGAGGAATGACTTTTACAGTCATGCCACTGCTTGTGCACGCCTAGCCCAGGTAAAATTTTCTCTACTCTCACCGTCTTCTTGCTTACGTCAGTCAGCATGTAGTCACCTTCTCCTGTGATAATTACAGAAATTAGGGGAACGTTCCGAAAAGAAGTCCGAGTACCTCCAAAAGATGCTTTCGGAGGTCCGAAAGCGCCAGGAATATCTGGCTGAACTGGAGCAGATCAAGGCTGGACATGCAGCCGAGCTGCGAGCTCTTCGGTCAGAGGTCTAGGGGCTGTGGGCTGAGAAGGAGACTCTTTGGCAAGAGAAGAAAGATGTCGTCGGCTCCCTTCGAGGTAGATATTTCTCGGACCATCTCATGCTTTCATTTAATCATCTGGTTTTTTGATCTTCTTATCATCGTGACAGCTCGAGACTCTACTAATGTAAAGCTCCATGGGCAACTTAAAGCTTCGGAGAAGGAGCTAGAAGGTACGGTCGGCAGCTTGGCCCTCCCATGTCTTCATTGCTTTCTTGGTACTTCTTAATACTCTGTCTTGCAGATTATAAATTCAAAACACGGGCGCAATACGTTGTTTTTAACGAGAAGGTTGAAACCCTTGAGGCGTCTTGCGCTAAGCTTCGTGAAGCCTCCGAGCCGTTGTTGAGCTTGCTTCATCCCGGAGGCGAGAAGCCACTCAGCAGGGACCAGGTCATCTATCGACTGGAGGAAGCCCCCGAGGCGCTCAAGGGACTCTTGAAGGAGATAGCGGCCAATGGTGCTAGCTAGGCTTTGTCGATCACCAAGTCGCTCTATCCCCGAGTGGATCTTGAAGCCGTTAAAGAAGGCTACGGCTGCAACGTAGACGAATATCGGGCCGCCAAGCTCTGGGAGGAAGTCAAGGATGCCTCTATGGCCATTGTAGAAACTCTGGAGCTGTAAACGAGATATATGAAAATTTCTCTTTGTTCTTGCATTTTGTCTTTAAAGTATGCTGCTCTATCCGAGTGGTTCTGACATATCGTTGTCCGACTAGTCTAGCCCCCAGGCTCTGAGGCGTGGTTCATGATGCATGTCTCAGAGTCTTAACATCGTAGGAGCAAAGCACTCGGACGCACAAATCACGAGAAGTTTGAACGAAAATAACTCTAAGATCGAACATCCATTCATAAAGAAACAATTGAATTACAAAGTTCAAGTGAAAAAATGACGTAGCTGTTCTATGTTCTAAGTGTTGCTGACTGTCATGTCGTCTTCACGCTTGAGCTTATAAGCTCCAGGGCGTACCACCTCATCGATGACATAAGGGCCTTCCCAGCTTGGGGAGAGCTTATCTTCGCACTTCTGATTCTTTCTAAAGACCAGATCTCCTTTAGAGAATACGCGGCTCCTCACATTGCATCCGTGATAGCGACGTAAGCCCTGAAGATACTTTGCCAACTGAATTGTTGCGATGTCCCTGGCTTCTTCCAGTTGGTTGAGGTCTTCTAGCCGGCTCTCTTCCGAAGCGGCTTCTTCATAGCTCTGAACCCACGAGGATCCGAATTCTAACTCGGTGGGGAGGACCGCCTCTGAGCCATACACCAGGAAGAAAGGTGACTGCCCGGTTGCTCCGCTGGGGGTGGTTCGCAGCCCGCAGAGTATCGAAGGCAATTCTTTGATCCACCGAGTGGCGTATGGTTTGAGACGATCGAAAATCCTTGCCTTTAGGCCTTGTAAAACCATGTCGTTGGCTCGCTCAACCTACCCATTACTTCGGGGGTGTGCTACTGATGCGAAGCAGATCTTTATGCCGAGTTCGCCGCACCAGTCTTGAAATATGCCGCCTTTGAATTGGGTGCCATTATCCGTGATGATTTGGTTTGGTACGCCGAATCTGACCACGATTTCATGGAAGAATTCTTTGGCCCTTGCAGCTGTGATTGTGGCGACTGGCTTGGCCTCAATCCATTTGGTGAATTTGTCGATGGCCACGAAGAGATGAGTATAGCCGCCTTGGGCCTTCTTCAAAGGTCCCACCATGTCCAGCCCCCAGACCGCAAACGGTCAGGTGATTGGGATGGTTTGTAGCTCTTGTGCCGGTTTGTTCATCTGTCGCGCGAAGAACTGACATCCTTCGCATGTCCGGACGATGTCCTCCGCATCTGTGACGGCAGTCGGCCAGAAAAATCCCTGACGATAAGCCTTACCAACTAGGGTTGATGACGTCGAGTGATTCCCGCAGACTCCCAAGAGGATCTCCTTGAGGAGATCCCTTCCTTCTTGTTCTGATATGCACCGTCGTAGTACACCAGAGGAGCTCTTGCGATAGAGTTCTTCCCTGATCACCACATAGCTCTTGCTTCGTCGCATTATTCGTTTGGCTTGCACGCGGTCTTCGGGTAGTTTGTCCTTCATCAAATAGTCTAGATATGGAGCTGTCCTATCGAGGGTAATGACTAGGACTTCGGCTTCAATGTTCTCCGTCGGGGCGCCCGGCTTTGGCCCAGTGCTAATCGTGGGCTTATGAATTTCTTTGATGAATACTCCCACGGGTAGTGTAGACCGGTAGGATCCCATTTTTGCTAACTCGTCGACCGCTTCGTTGTCTTGGCAGAGCACATGAACAAGTTCCAGGCTGTCAAAGTTACTTTCTAGCTTTCGTACCTCCTGGCAATAGGCTGCCATGTTGTCTTTGATGCAGGACCATTCTTTTTGCACTTGGTTGACCATGAGCATTGAATCTCCGCGAACCACCAAACGTCAGATACCGAGCACCGTATCCGAGCACTATGGCGATACGGAGCCCATGGATGAGTGCCTCGTACTCGGCGGCGTTGTTCGATGCGGGAAAAAGTATTTGAAGAACGTACCTCAACCATTCCCCACTTGGTGATATGAGCACAATTTCAGCCCCCGCGCCACTGAGCATGAGGGAACCATCGAAGTACATCGTCCAATACTCGAGTTCCTTGACGATCGCCGGGTTTCGAAGTTCTGTCCACTCGGCGGTGAAATCGGTGAGCGCTTGAGACTTGATGGCAGTGCGAGGTTTGAATAGGATATCAAAAGCTCCAAGCTCGACTGCCCACTTTGCAATTCTCTCGGTGGCCTCCTGGTTGTGAAGTATATCTCCTATTGGGAAGGAGGTGACCACCGAAATAGTATGCTCTTGGAAGTAGTGCTTGAGTTTGCGAGATGTCAGGAGTACGGCATATAATAATTTTTGCACTTGCGGATACCGCACCTTAGATTCACTCAAGACCTCGCTGACGAAGTAGACCGGGTGTTGGATCTTCCGCACATGGCCCGGCTCCTCCCTTTCTACGACGACTGCAACGCTGACTACATATGTTGTTGCCGCGATGTAAAGTAGCAGAGGCTCCTCTGGCATCGGTGAAACCATGATCGGGGGCGTCGTTAGGAAGGTCTTCAAATCATCAAATGCTTGCTGTGCCTCTGGAGTCCACTGGAACTTGTCCTGTTTCTTGAGGAGTTTAAAGAATAGCATACCTCGCATAACCATTCGAGAAATAAACCTGCTGAGTGCGACCATGCATCCTGTAAGCTTCTGGACGTCCTTTTGGCAAGTCGGCGGTTCCATATTTGATATGGTCCTGATCTTTTTTGGGTTGTCCTCGATGCCTCGTTGGGATACGATAAACCCGAGCAGTTTTCCCGAAGATACTCCAAAAACACACTTCTCGGGGATAAGCTTCATGCCGAAAGCCCTTAGACTCTCGAACGTCTCGGTCAGGTCAGCAATAAGGTCCTTCCTTTCTCGAGTCTACACCACGACATCATCCACGTATGCCTCCATATTGCGTCCGAGCTGGGTGTGAAAGCACCGCTGTATCGCGTGTTAATACGTCGCGCCAGCATTTTTCAACCCGAATGCCATCGTGGTATAGCAAAAGGCCCCAAAGGGCGTGATGAACGAAGTCTTGATATGATCTTTCGCCTTTAGGCGAATCTGGTGGTACCCTGAGTAGGCGTCAAGGAAACTCAAGATCTCGCACCCGGCGGTTGAATCAACCACTTGATCAATCCGAGGTAACCTGAAAGGATCCTTCGGACATACCTTGTTGAGATTAGTATAATCAATGCACATGCGCCAAGTTTTATTCTTCTTTTGAACTAATACAGGGTTTGCCAACCAATCGGGATGATACACTTCTTTTATAAAGCCTGTAGCTAAAAGCTTGGTGATCTCCTGCTTGATGGCTTTCCGGCGATCTGGAGTGAACCGCCGAAGCCTTTGCTTGATTGGTTTTGCCTTTTCATCGACGTACAGAGAATGCTCGATCACCTCCGTAGGAAGACCCGGCATGTCGGATGGTTTCCAAGCAAAGATGTTCTTGTTAGCCCAGAGGAAGGTAACGAGCTCGTCTTCCTATTTTTCCTCGAGCCCTGTCCCGATCAGAGTGTCTTAGATGGATCGGACGGGTCAAGAATAATTCTCTTGGTTCCTTCGCCGGGCTTCATCCCTGACGTGGCCTGCTTCTTGGATGGGATGTCGCCTTCTTCCTGCAACATGGCCGCCTCTGTTTGGATATTCTTCCCTTTGGCAGTTGCCTCCTGCAACTCGGCAAGTTCATGGATCTCTCGGTCGCACTCCAGAGATCGCTTGATGTTGCTGCGAACCGTGATGACGCTTCTGGGTCCCGGCATCTTCATCATCAAGTAGGTGTAGTGCGGGACGGCCATGAACCGAGCTAGTCCGGGTCTTCCCAAGATAGCGTGATACGTCGTCTTGAAATCCGCTACCTCAGAATTTATGTACTTGGTCCGGTAGTTGTCCTTGGTATCGAAAGTGACGGGCAAAGAAATCTGTCGAGTGGAAACGAAGACACCCTAGGGATCACCCCATGGAACGACTGCGTGCTCGGCTTTAGCTCGGAGCGGGGGATGTTCATGTCGTTGAAGGTTTTGGTGAATAAGACGTTGAGTCCACTCCCTCCATCAATCAGGACCTTCTTGAGCTTTACACTGCGAATAACAGGGTCGAGCACCGAAAGGAACTTACCCAGATGTAGAACTCGATTGGGGTGATCCGAGCGATCAAAAGTGATTGGGACTTCAGTCCACTTTAGATACTGAGGGGTTGCTGGTTCCACCGCATTGATCTCCCGAGCGGTAAGCTTATGCTTCTGCTTGGACTCGTATCCGGTGGAGCCCCCGTAAATATAGTTTAACTCGTGCTTGGGCTCTTGAAAATCGTCTTCATCTGGAAGGTCTTTCTTCTTGACCGCCTCATCCTTCGTTGGAGCCGGCTACTTGTTGCTTTTCCGCGCAAAACGCTTCAGGGTGAAGCAGTCCTTGGCGGCGTGCTTTCTCTTGGGGTGGAAAGGACAGATCGCTTCCATGACGGTACTGTAATCAGGGGCCTCCCTCCGCGCGGCCCGTGGTCGGCTGTGTTCGACTACCGCGACTAGCTCCTCGCCTTTTCGCTTTTTGTCTTTATGCTTGGAGCACTCGGGCTTGTCGCCTTTGCCCTTCTGTTGCGGGCGATCTTCTTGGTGCTCGGTCAGGACGTCTGAGGCCGTGGCGTAACGGTCGTCTAATGCGAACATCTCCTTGATAGAGGCCGGGGTTTTCTGGACATTTTCTTTATTAGATCAGGATCACTTACCCCTTTTTGAAAGGCCGCCACCACCACCGCATCAGATACATCCCTGATGGTGTTCTTTTTGTGCATGAAACGCCGGATGAAATCTCTCAGCGTCTCGTCCTTCTTCTGGTGCAGCTGGTACAGGTCCCACGGGGTGCCAGGCCTCTCGTAGGTTCCCTGGAAGTTCGCGATATATTGATCGCAAAGATCACTCCAAGAGTCCACTGAGTTCGTAGGAAGTCCCGTGAGCCATGCTTGAGTCGAGGGGGTGAGATTGACTGGCAAATAATTTACCATCACATTCTGATTGCCTTCGACAGCTTTAACTGCCAGGGCATAGACCTGCAGCCAAGCTTCGGGCCATACCATTCGGCGTAGCCGAGGAGTGAACGCTTGGATCCCGTCAATGGATCTCTCATCATGTTGAGGGGGAGACCGGCGTGGCGAGCCTCTAGCTCGACGATGGTCGTCAACGCGTCGGGGTGGAGTTCGGCGCGGCGAGTCTAGGACTCGGTGATCGTCGTCGTTCTGACCCCGACGGTGATGGTCTCTATGGTCATCGTAGTTGTCGTACCTCCGATCACCTCGTCGATCACGGCTGGTGCCAAAACGCTTGTAGTCGTCGTGGCGCCCGCGTTGTTCTTCCTCGTCCCACTCTTGTCATCTAGCGGTAATGTCTTGGCGGAGGTCGCGGTTGAGAATTCGACGAGCGTCTCCGACTGGCGGTGTGAGACGCCGACTGCCGGAGTTTTGACTAGTTGCAGTCCGACTGCTGGCGACATGAGCGGCCACGTGGGAGCGCGAGCGTGCTTCCTCTACCGGCTTTTCCTGATTCTGCTGAATTGTTGCCGCCGTCACCATGGTCTTGATCTGGGCCACGATCGGGGCTATCGGGCTGTCAAACGCAATCATTAGATCTAGCGTATCGAGAAGCGTCTTCGAGGCGACGACGTTCTGCATTGGTGTGTGAAAGACAGCTTGGTCTCCCAAGCTGGACTGCAGGATGTCTTCTCGGACATGGCGGCCACGAGATCGAAGCAATCGCGTCTATGCCTTCTTTCCCTTACGAAGCGGACGATCTTCCTCCGCAGCTTCTTGATCCTCTTGCTGGTGTTGGAGGTCGGTCTTCTGTTCTTCTATGGCAAAGATGCCACGAAGATCGTAGCAATTCCCTACGAAGCCGACTGGTTGGCCGGCCAAGCCAAAGTGACATACCTGAGATGGGTCGGCCTGATCTTTACCAAATTGAATCTGGTTTAGTTCTAGGCAGGCCAGTTCTCCACGTGCGTCTGCGATGAAGTCCAGGCTTCCGAAGCGGAAAGCTTGGCCGGAGATGAAGGTGGCGGTGATTCCGCCAATCGCTGCCATCGAGTCTGTAGGGAAAGATTATAGTGCTCCCCTTACCTGGCGTGCCAACTGTCGACTTTTGTAGTCAGCAATAAAATTATAGGGCAGGCGCTATATCTCAAACTCGAAGGTCACACAAGACAAGGGGTTAGACAGGTTCAGGCCCTCGACGGTGGAGGTAATACCCTAATCCTGTGTGCTGGAATTATATGGATCTCTTGGATCATAGATTGCTCAAAGCGCAATATGCTTTGGGCGATATGGTGTGTGTTGTGTTGAGATGATTGCTCTATGGCTCCCCTCCTGTTATTGTCCGCCCTCTCCCTTATATAATGGGGGTGGTGCGGCTTACAGAGTCCTGATCGGTTACATGATTCTAATTGGTTACAAGATAGAGTTTACATCTTTATCTACCCTGTTAACAACTCGGATTATAATCGTATCTTTTATATCTAAATATACATTCAATTGTCCATAGGATGTACCGCCTTCCGCACGGCAGCAAGGCTTGATGTGGGGCTTATCCTCTAGGCCTTATACCTGGGCATGTCTTCTCCTCAAATGATATTGGGCCGGTCATGAAGATACCTGGTTTCATACATTCCATAGGAACCATGACCAAGTTGACGAAGAGGAATTTAGATTTTAAAGTTAAATTTAAGAAAGAGCAAGTTTTCAATAAAAACTCTAAAATCCAACTAAACATGTCAAATGTGATTATGAGATTATGATCCAAAAGAAGTAGTAGCATAGTTTTACAAAGATCATAATAACCAAATCAGCATTCACATTTTTATCTTTTTGGTGTTGCCTTTTCTACGTTTTCTCCCTCTTTTGGCAATATAGGCATCAATTTTTTATGAATGCATGAAATGCAGTCGAAAGAGCTTTGAAGATTATCCAATTGATCAAAATGAAAAGATATTACACCAAGCTTGTCAATTTCAGAATATGACTAAACTAAGACATGTCCAAGACCAATACATTTTATGAAAAAGCTTAGTTTTACAATATTTTATTTTAGCATGATTTGACAAGTGCAAAACTTAGCAAAGTTTCAAAGCTAGAAGCAAAACCACTCAAGGATCAAATGGAAAACCTAGAGTTCAACCTACTCAACACTTTGGGGAATTTTGAAGTGCATATAAGGTCTTTCAAGCTCATTTTTTAATTTATACAAAATTTCTTTATGACTTTAAAGAAAACATAGCGGGGTGCAAATGTTTGACATTATTTGCATTCTTTATCCACTTATGTGTTTGATATTTGCATTTTTTTTTAATTGACTCAAGCCATTTTCGATCATCTCAAGAGTAACTCTTAAGAGAATGATCTTGGTCATACACAATATATTCCAAGTTCATCCCAAGTGCAATGGGAAGCATGAAGAGGAACGCGGTATGCTACGCTAGCACAAAAAAAAAATCTACCGCGAAACCAGAAAGCTACTCGCAAGAAGGGGATCATAGATAAGATTACCACTAGATGCGCAGTTGCGGAATCCTTGTGCGTCGATGTAGTGGATCGTCCTCGCCCGCGATCGTTGCGTCGATGTAGTGGATCGTCCTCGCCTTGCCGTGGATCGTCCTCCCACGCCGCGATCGCGGCGGTGTCACCGATAGTCCACACATCCGGAGATGGAGCGTCGTGCGTCGGTGTGCAAGCACACAGTCGCTCGGCGGGGCAGCAAGAGGAGTAGGCTAGGGTTTGAGTGAATCACTCCTAAAGCGTGGGAAAGCACACCTGCGCCCTCCTCCTCCCCTCCTTATATAGCCACGAGATGAAACCTAAACTAGGGCCCATCGTGTGCTAAGCCCACGAGTTCATTAATTACGGATCAATCCAAATTAATGCGTCGACCCATTAAGTGTGTGATCCTGCGGGTTCACGTGCGTTTGGGCGTGGATTCGGAAAACTCCTTTTCAATCCAATAGTTGGTAGTGGCTTCTTGCAAAGTATGCCATCTCCCAAACATACTATGATCAAATCGGACGGAACCTATCAAAAGTACTCATGTAATAATCCCTTTGCCAAGTATATGAAGATTGATCTTAAGGCGAGAAGCATGTCATCCTTTGATGATTCAATCCATCTCTCGTATCAGTGATATATTAATAAGTTGTGATTGACTCCTCAATCACGGCATGGCATGCACTTCCTTAATCATATCACACGAGTGGCCTTGTCATATATCTCCGTTTCATTGGAGTGGCAAATTCCATCTTGACTGCTCACTTCCCTCTGCACGTTTCATAGTAAACATGAAAGCTACCTTTATAACTATCAGGTTAGGAAGTAGTGTTTGATAGCCCCAAGGAAAACTATTACACATGTAGGGAATATGACAATCTCAGGTCTAAGGATCATACATCTACTAGGTATGAGATACACTGATGACACATAAGAATGAAACATTCTCGCAGTGTCCCATTGCGGGTCTATCTAACCCATGTTCTTCAACATGCGTGCACAATGTATAGATGATATCTCCATATCCCATGATCTATGAAGCATGATCATCGATCACTACATGTGCTGATCTATTCATCGTTGTCCTATACGATGATATCCGATCAGAGATATTTATCGAATACATCATTAAGTAAAGAGCTTCATAAGCAAGTCACATACTTGTTGATCAATACAATGATATACATTCATTGGACCAATAATCATATTATTATTCATAAACATAGTCATGTTACAATCATCTAAATGATTGCGTCAAGGGCATAACACTTACAAAGCAATCTCGTGAATATAAAGTGTTGAGATAAATTTTGCACAAAAGAGTCAATTTTTTTTTAATTTTCAATTTAGCACATATGAGCAATTCTGAAGGGCTCAAATATGGATCAAACAAATTTCACCCAAGTTGCTATAGGGACTCTATAGAAATCCAAAATTTCACAATTCATAGTTAAAACCCCTAGAGAAGAAACTTAGTAAGTAAAAGCAACATGTTTTGTCAAGTTTTTTAAAGCTTTCAAATTTTTCAGATTTTAATAAGCTTAGCATGATAGATGGACTTGGACATATCTAAGCTAGTGATTTTCTTTAAAAGATATAGCATGATGTATTTCATGAAGATTGAGTCAATTGCATAATAGACAAAGCTCATAAAACAGAAAATGCAGTCCAAATGCAATGCATGAACAGATTCCCAAACTCCCCCTCAACAAACGAATCAATTTTAAGCTCAAATATGGTTAAAGTTGAGTTATTATCAAGATTAGGCATAAGGACAACCCAAATAAACTCAATAACAACCAGAAAAACAGAATGAGGAGAAGAAGACAAGAAACTGCAAAACTGGATGGCTATTGAGCATAGATAAGATAGAAGAGACTCACTACGGCTCATACTCGCTCTTATCTTCCCCAATGACTGACATAGGGAAGCTGACTCTAGATCCCAACTAAGGAGTGTACACAGACTATGTCTACCCAGGAGGCCCAATACCTGCTAGACTTATTAGACTGTGAGGGAACTCAACCTAGAGAGAAGAGAGAACAGCTAATCACGCATGATAGCAACCTAAAGCACAAGATAAGAGGTCCATGCAAAGCATGCCAGAAGTCTAAGTGAGTGAACTCAACTCAAGAAAGAAATAAACCCAAAGTCACCCAAAAGAAAAACACAAAGAGAAAAGAAAAGCTGGAAGGGAACAACGTTTTACATAATATACAAACAAGCTCCCCCTCACGAAAGGCTGTAAGGGCTCACGACTCCAAGTTCACTCCTCAAGGCAACAAATCTGGAGCTATCCAAAGGCTTGGTGAAGATATTGGCTAACTGGAGGTCACTCTCTACAAACTGAAGCGCGATATCTCCCTTCTCCACATGGTCTCTAAGGAAGTGATATCTAATATCAATGTGCTTGGTCCGAGAATGTTCCACTGGGCTTTTAGCAATGCAAATAGCTGAAGTGTTGTCACCGAAAAGTGGCACACTCTCTATCTCTAACCCATAGTTTCGCAAGGTCGATCTCATCCAGAGCACCTGGCTACAGCAACTGGCTGCAGCAACATACTCTGTGCAACTCCGAACTGCTTCCTAGATGACCAAGAAACAAGAGAAGTGCCAATGAATTGGCAAATGCCAGAAGTGCTCTTTCTATCTATAATACAGCCAGCAAAGTCGGCATCAGAAAAGGCTCTAAGAGATAGACAAGAAGAAGAAGAGTACCAAATACCATAATCAGTGGTAGCACGAAGGTACCTGAAGATGCGCTTGACCGTCTGGCGGTGAGAGGCGTGAGGAGAAGCTTGAAATCGAGCACACAGACACACAACGAAATGTATGTCCAGCCTCGAAGCAGTGAGGTACAAGAGGGAGCCGATCATGCTACGAAACTCCTTTTGATCAGCAGGCTCACCATCCTCACCGGGCTCGAGGACAGTAGTGGTGGCCATAGGAGTCATCACCGGCTTCCCATCAGACATATCGAAGCACCTCAGGAGGTCACGGGTATACTTGCCTTGATGCAAGAAAGTACCCTCACGAGCCTGCTTGATTTGGAAGCCAAGAAAGTAGCTCAACTCGCCCATCATACTCATCTCAAACTCTGTGCTCATCACCTCAGAAAACTGAGATACAAGCAAATGAGATGAGCCACCAAAAATGATATCGTCCACATAAATCTAGACGAGAAGAAAATGCGACTCATGGTGTCTGATGAACAGAGTCTTGTCTACAACTCCCATTTTGAAGTCATGGCTGAGAAGATAAGACTTGAGCCTCTCATACCCTGCTCTGGGGGCTTATTTGAGTCCATACAGAGCTTTGGAAAGCTTGTATACATGACTCGGAAACTTGGGGTTCTCAAATCCTTGAGGTTGTTTGACATAAACCTCTTCCGCATTATAGCCATTGAGGAATGCACTCTTGACATCCATTTGATAGAGCTTAAAGCCCCGGGATGCAGAGAATGCAAGCAGGATTCTAATAGCCTCTAGTCTAGCTATAGGGGCAAAGGTCTCCTCAAAGTCAAGACCCTCAACTTTGAGAAAGCCACATGCAACTAGCCTAGCCTTGTTGCGAATGACAACCCCATCCTCACTCTGCTTGTTTTGAACACCCACTTGGTCCCAATGACAAGATGACCGGATGGGCGTTCTACAAGCTGCGACTTTGTTCCTCTCGAAGTTTTCAAGTTCCTCATGCATAGCATTAGTCCAAGACTCGTCGGATAATGCATGAGTCACTTCCTTCGGCTCAAGCGAGGCAACAAAGGCGAGTGAAGGCGGCTGGACAAACCTGATTTTGGCGAGTGACTCTCTCAAACAGATCGCCGATGATCTAATCAGGTGGATGAGAATGCTGAATATGACGGGAAGGTCCAGAAGCAGAAGTGGCCTCTACCTCATGCACAGAAGAGGTAGGAGCAGAGCCACTAGCTGAATGAGAGTCAGAAGGCAAGGGCTGGCCTTCCGAGGTGCAGAAATAGAAACAGGAGGCACCTCAGGTGTAGAGGGGACTGGATCAGGTGGAACACCGTCATATCCATCATCCTCATCGTCTACAAAGATGGTCTCGAAGGACGAAGAAGAGCCTGAAATGTCAGGTCTAGCTCCTGGGCTAGCCTCATCAAAGGTCACTTCATAGGTCTCTATGATCCTATGCGCATCGCAACTCCAGACCCTATAACTACGAGAAGAAATCGAATAACCTAGAAAGATATCATCAGAAGAACGAGACTCAAACTTATCCAGGTTACCAGACTTCAAAATAAAACACTTGCAACCAAACACACGAAATGAGAAACACCGGCTTTCGCCCATACCTCAACTTCGTAAAAGTGCGGTGCAAATGTGCTCTCAAGAATGCACGATTAGAAACATGGCAAGCAGTAGCTATAGCCTCAGCCCAAAACTTCCTAAGAGTCTTGTACTCGTCTAGCATCGTCTGGCCATTTCTACAGGTCTGTTCTTCCTTTCCACTCGCCATTTCTTTGAGGATGTAGGAGAGGAGAACTGATGCTCTAAACCAGACTCCACACAAAAACTCTCAAAATAGGAGTTCTTGAACTCCGTGCCATTGTCACTGCGTATAGCTCGTAGGGCACTAGGGAGCTCAAAAGATAACCTATGAACCAAACCCCCAAAATGGGTAAAAGTCTCATCCTTCGAGGACATGAAAAACACCCAAGAGTACCTCGAAAAATCATCAACCATGACAAGAACATACCATTTCCCACCCACTGACTGCACTCTAGCTAGACCAACAGTGTCCATATGTAAAAGCTGTCCTGGTGCATCAGTCATCACAACAGTGACTGGGAGATGAGAAGCAGCAACCATCTTGCCATGTCGGCAAGGAGAGCAAACTAAGTCTTTGACCATTTTGAGTTTAGGCAAACCACGAATAAGGTCATGATTGCTAATTCGAGTCAACTGAGCAAATCCAATGTGACCAAGTCTCCTATGCCAGAAGGAGAGATCACGGGACTCTGAAGCAAACAAACAACGGAGAGAGTCTCCAGAAGAAGCAGAAAAATTAGCACAAAAGACTCTCTCATATCTAGAAATCCCGCAAACTAACCCTCCTGAAGAATCGAGGATTCTACAGGCGCTACTCTTGAAACCCACCTCGAAAGAGTTATCAATAAGCTGAGAAACAGAAGGCAAATTGTATTGCAAATTACTCACTAAGGCAACATCTTTAAGAATGAACTTGTCATTAATGCAGATGGTACCTTTAGCAATGATTCTACCTGAAGAAGCATCCCCGAAAGTGATCAACTCATCACCGAGGGCTCAGACTAGGGAAAAGAACCATCGAGAATCTCCGGTCATATGACGAGAACAACCGGAGTCGACAATCCAAACATCGCCCTTCCCCATCCGAAGAACCTGATCAAGACACAAGAGAGAAAGATGACTTAGTACTGGGATAGAGTGAAGACTTGAGAACCCAATACTGAACCACACGACGCCTCAGAGTACCAGTCACAGAAGAAGACTGGACTCGAGTGTTTCTCTAACATTTAACCCTAACAAGATCAGTAGCAACTCTAGTAGATGATCTAGGAGCTGAAACTGGGTTGGCCTGCCATGGTGCAAAAGCCGAACCACCCTAATGAAGCTGCCTAAAACTCCTACTAGAAAACACCTCACGCCGCTGATATCTACCTCGATGAGAAAAACGAGGAATATCAAGAGGACGGCAGAAAGACTGACTACGAACAGCTCCAGGACTAAAACTCGAAGAACTAGCATGAAAACCGAGTCCAGGACGCTGCCCAAAAACAGGCGACTCTCTAACCTGTCTAGAAGTAGTGTGTACCTTAGGAGCACTCAAAGTCTGGGGATGACCCTGAATGCCCTTAAGTGCAGCAACACAGTCACGCCGATTCATCTTGGCGCGCCTGAAGCAAAAATCTACTAGGTGACCATCCTTCTTACAGAAGGTGCATGTGTACTTCGCCTTGCTAGAGGCGTAAACAGAGTAACACTCTTCCGGGTCGGAAGTCCTATGGACAACCCAGAGACCTAAACACGGTGGTACTCACTGCAGGAGCTACCACAATCTCACCACTCTTGGAGCCGCAGCACAATGTTGGGAGGATGCGCCCAGCGTGCTCCAAGGATCAAATCCTAGACCTTGATTGAATCTACTAATCTTGGATTGGTCTAGAATAAGATTGAGCTTCTTCTTGCCTCCAACAAACTTCTTGAGAGTGCTCATAAGATACTGGCAATCTCGAAAGAAAGAAGCACAAGAATAACAGGGGAAGAAGAAGAAGAAGAACCAGAAAGATGAGCTCTCTCAGCACGTGCATTTTTCTCCCTCAACA
This sequence comes from Otatea glauca, assembly GCA_036346275.1. Classification (NCBI taxonomy): domain Eukaryota; kingdom Viridiplantae; phylum Streptophyta; class Magnoliopsida; order Poales; family Poaceae; genus Otatea; species Otatea glauca. The sequence continues at coordinate 15,657,029 of CM070731.1, read as the reverse complement.
CGGCTGCCTCAATCTTAAGGGCCTCACAAGAAACGCAAGACGCATTTCTAATTCTATGGGCTTTGTGGAATATAAGAACCCAGGTACCCTCGTGACAAGCCCAAGAGGGAGGCCCAGAAGATAATCCCCGCGTCAGGCCCGTTACCGTTCCAAAAGAGACATATCCCAAAGGAAGTTGAACATATATTTATATATGATGGATGCGGTTGTAATCCGACTCGTAAATAGGGTAGATAAAGATGTAAACTCTATCCTGTAACCGACTAGAATCTTGTAACCGATCAAAATCTCTTAACCGATCAGGACTCTGTAAGCTGCCCCCTCCCCGCTATATAAGGGAGAGGACGGGCAGCGACATAGGGATCGAATCATCTAAGCATAGAGCAATCAAGCCGTAGAGCATAGAGCCCAGAACATATAGCGCTTTGAGCAACCCCAGATCCAAGAGATCCACATAATCCCAGCACATAGGATTAGGGTATTACCTCCATCGCTGAGGGTCTGAACCTGTATAATTCCCTGTCTTGTGTGACCTTCGAGTTTGAGATCGAGCGCCTACCCCATAATTTCATTGCCGACTGCAAAATTCGACAGTTGGCGCACCAGGTAGGGGCAGCACTTCAATCTTTTCATACAGACTCGATGGCATCGATCAGCAGATTAATCGCCACCTTCGTCTCTGGCCAGGCCTTCCGCTTCGGAAGTCTGGACTTCATGGCGGATATGTGCGGAGAGCTAGTCTACCTGGACCAAGGCCAGATTCAATCTGGCGATGATCAGGACAAACCATCTTAGGTATACCGCTCTGATTTATCCAAAAAACCAGTCGACGCTATGAGAAGCCGCTGCGATTTTCGTGGCATCTTCTCGATCGAAGGGCAGAGGATCGATCTCCATCAAGAAGACCGAGAAGCCGCAAAAGAAGATCGTCGGCACAAGGGTAAGGAGGTACCGATGCGGTCCCTTCGATCGCTTGGTCGCAATGTCCATGAAGACATCCTGCAGTCTAAGTTGGGAGACTTGTCCGTTTTTCGCACACCGATGCAAAACGTCGTCGCTTCCAAGACGCTCCTCGACACACTGGACCCGATGATTGCATCGGATAGCCCGATAGCCCCGATTGTAGCCCATATCAAGGCCATGGTGACGGCGGCAGCGATCCAGCAGAACCAGGAAAAGCTGGTGGATGAAGCGCACTCGCACTCCCATGCGGCTACTCGAGTCGCCAGTAGTCGGACCGCAACCAGTCGGAGCATCGGTAGTCGGCGCCACACACCACCAACCGGGGACGCTCGCCGGATTCTCAACCGCGACCTCCGCCAGGACATCATAGCCAGGCGACAGGAGCGGGACGAGGAAGAAAGACGTGGACGCTGCGACGACTACGAGCATTTCGGAACCGGCTACAATCGACGATACAACCAAAGGTATGGTAACCGCGACGACCGCAGAGACCACCACCACCGGGGTGGGAGCGACGACGAACGCCGAATCATGGACTCCCCGCGCCGTACCTCACCCCGACGCGTTGATGACCGTCGCCGAGCTAAAGGCTCGCCATGCCGGAGTCCCCCTCATCATGATGAAAAATCTATCGACGGGATCCGGGAGTTCACTCCTCGGCTGCGCCGAGTGATATGGCCCGAAGGATTCAATCCCAAGGGCATCGTAAAATTCGACGGGGAGCGAGACCCTTAGCTTGGTCGCAGTTTACGCCACAGCACTAAAGGTCGCTTGAGGAAACGGTATCATGGCAAACTATTTGCCAGTCAATCTCTCCCCCTGGACTCAAGTATGGCTCACAGGCCTCCCCGCGAACTCGGTGGACTCCTGGAGTGATCTCTACGATCAATTCATCGCCAACTTCCAGGGAACCTACGAGAGGCCTAGGACCCCATGGGACCTGTACCAGCTGCACCAGAAGAAGGAGGAGACACTGAGAGATTTTATCCGACGTTTCATGTAGAAGAAGAACAACGTCAGGGATGTATCCGAGGCGGTGGTGGTGGCGGCCTACCAGAAAGTTGGCCTGTACCGCTCGAGAAATCAACGCAGTGGAACCGAAAACCCCCCAGTATTTGAAGTGGTCTGAGGTCTCGATCACCTTTGATCGTAGGGATCACCCCAACCGGGTCCTACATCCGGGTAAGTTTCCTCTAGTGCTTGATCCTGTTGTGCGCAGCGTGAAGCTCAAGAGGGTTCTGGTCGATGGCAGAAGTGTGCTCAACATCCTGTCCACCAAGACCTTCGATGACATGAGTATTCCCCGCTCCAAGCTAAAGCCGAGCGCCCAGTCGTTCCATGGGGTGATCCCCGAGGCGTCCTCGTTCCCGCTCGGGCAAATTTCTTTGCCTGTCACATTCGGCACAAAGGATAATTTTCGGACCGAATATATCAATTTTGAGGTAGCCAATTTCGAAACGGCGTACCACGCTATCTTGGGAAGGCCCGGCCTAGCCAGATTCATGGCCGTGCCGCACTACACATACTCGATGATGAAGATGCCGGGACCCCGAGGTGTCATCGCGGTCCGTGGAGACATCAAGCAATCCTCGCAATGCGACCGAGAAAATCATGAACTCGCCGAATTGCGGGAAGCGTGCGCCGAGGCGAAAAATATCCACACCGAGGCTGCTACGTTGCAAGACGAAGGGGACGTTCCAGCAAAGAAGCAGGCCACCTCAGGAATCAAGCCTGGCGAAGGAACCAAAAGAATCATTCTTGACCCATCCGACATGTCTAAAATGACTTTGATCGGGATAGGGCTCAAGGACAAATAGGAAAGCGCGCTCGTCACCTTCCTTAAACCAACAAGGACATCTTCGCCTGAAAACCATCCGATATGCCAGGCGTACCAAGGGAGGTGATCGAGCACTCTCTCCACATCGACGAGAAGGCGAGACCGATCAAACAAAGGCTTCGGCGTTTCGCTCCAGATCGCCGGAACGCCATCAAGCAGGAGATCACCAAGCTTTTAGCTGCAGGTTTTATCAAAGAGGTGTATCACCCTGATTGGTTAGCGAATCCTGTATTAGTTCAAAAGAATAATAAAACTTGGCGCATGTGCGTTGATTATACTGATCTCAACAAGGCATGTCCGAAGGATCCCTTTGGGCTGCCCCGAATCGATCAGGTGGTCGACTCGACCGCTGAGTGCGAAATTTTGAGCTTTCTCGATGCCTATTCAGGCTACCATCAGATTCACCTAAAGGCAGAAGATCACATCAAGACCTCGTTCATCACGCCTTTCGGAGCCTTCTGCTACACCACGATGGCATTCGGGCTGAAAAATGCTGGCGCAACTTATCAACACGCAATGTGCAGGCATACGTGGACGACGTCGTGGTAAAGACTCGGGAAAGGAAGGATCTTATCACCGACCTAACCGAGACGTTTGAGAGTCTGAGGGCCTTCAGTATGATGTTAATGTTAGTGTTATTGTAACATCCCAAAATTTGCCCAAATATTATTTTATTGCTCAGAAGTGCATTTATGATTTTCTGGAATTTATTTGGATTTTTCTGGATTTATTTGAATTAATTTTAAATTAATTTTATTGACCTTTTGTTCAAATATATTTAAATTTATGCAAAGTTAAAATAAAGTTTATCAAAAATATTTTATTTGAGTCAAGGATGTCTCAAAGTATTTTTGAGATTTTTCTTGGATTTTTCCTGAATATTTATTTGCCTAAAACCAATTAAATGAATTTCTAGAATTATTTAAATTAATAAAGTTTTAAAAATCCTTTGGAACAGTATCGGGCTGAAGCCCAATACTGTGTGCCTGAGGCCCGCTTCGGACGGCCCAATCAGCCCGCCTCGAGTAAACCCTAGACGCTTCGAATCTACACCGTTGATCTCGATCGGTCGCTTGAGATTCGTCCGCGTGTTCGAGCGTCCTGAGGCGTCGGATGAGCGCCGCGTGTACGCGCCGGATGCAGCTGCGTCGCCATTTTGAGTCACCGCCGGAGTCCGCCGCCACCACGGAGCCGTCTTCGGAGTTCGTGCCTTGCACGCCTTCCAGTGCAGCTATTTAAGGCGCCGACGCGGGCACGGAACCCCTCACCTCGCGCCGCGCATCTTTCCCAAAGCCCGAAGCTCTGAGTCGCCGTCGTTCGCGCGAGGGAGCTCGCCGGAGTGGTGGTTCTTGCCGTGGTGGTTTCCTCGCGTTTTAAATCGCGTTATCGAGTCTACGCCGCCATGGTGCCATCTTCGAGGTTGCCCGGACCGAGCCGCGTTGAACCGCAGCTTCTCGTCGTGCGAAACTCCCCGGAGCGCCACGTAGAGGGTCGTCTTCTTCGTCATCGGTGAGAATCGGCCGCCGCGCCTCCATTTCGAGTCTAGGAGCTTGGAACCGCGGATCTGAACTTCGGCGGTTGTGCGCAGCGCCACGTCGCGAATCATCGATGGATCGTCCGATCCGTTTTCCTCGGACGGTCGAGCGGTGCGTGCGACCAATCAGGGTGTGCTGCGTGTCGGGCTCAGCAGCCGAGGTGCCATGGACCGAGTTCACGGTGGACTAGCTCCGAGCCGTGGATTCAGTCTATGGACCCGGACGCGTGTCGCGCTCTGATTGGCTCAGTCCAGCGTTGACGTCACGCTAACATCATGCTTGCGTCATAAATGTATTTTTCAATTGGAAAAATAATCCGATTGGAAATTCTGTGATGATGACGTCATCATGAGGTCACGCTGACGTCATAAATCGGTTTTTCAGTTTAAAAATAAATCTGTTAATTCTGATTTTCTGATTTTTGCAATTTCAGTATTTATTTCAAACTTCAAAAGGCTATATCTTTTGCATCGTAACTCGGATTTGAGTGATTCAAATTTCTAAAATTTTTTAAAATTGAGATCTATTTAATGGTTAATTTTATTTGATTTTTGGAGTTCAATTGCTCTCTGTTTTGGCATTTATTTGGTTTTCTTCTTCGGTACGCGTAGACGTTGAATTGTGCGACGCTTCAGAGGAGGATCCAACAACTCGAGATCAAGTTTCAGAGCAAGACCAGAACCTATTCTAAGGTAAGTTGTGCTTTGATCATGTTGAACCCATGTTTATAAAATTGCTATATTTGTTTTACCCTATTGCATATATTTCAAGTATACAATTGTTTCAAATTAGATTGGGCTTAGTTAATATACCAGATTGATCTATACCCTACCTTGTCATTGTATGCCATGATCCATTGTCACCCTAGATTGGTTCAATATAGTTGGTTAATAATTATAATCAACATGGGATGGTTAGTTCATATTAGTTGCTTAGCCATGCCACGTCATCACATGTGTCAGAATCATTGATAATTAATCTTGATTAATGGAATATGGAACAATGTTATGAACTTGTGTGTCATGTGGGATCACACGATGAGATTGAGTTGTTGTGGCGAGTCATGTCACGCAACGATGTTGAATTGTTGATGGCACGTGGTGCTTGGTAATCAACCTAGGTGATAATCATTTAGATTGGGGCAAGTGACAAGGGGCGAGGATGCCAAGGTGGGCCCGATGGGCAGAGGGTATGTGGATGTCTTGCCTTGATCACACTAAGGACTTTACCTTGCAAGCCTTTGACCTGAGTCAATCATGCAACCACATGTCTGGTATGGGCCAGCCTAGCTAATTAATTTGCAATGTCTTAATTTTGGTACTATCTTGGTCGGTGTGAGTTCCCGAGTTATGGAGTAATTCACATGGCGCAAGAGGGGGGCCCTGGTTGTGGTTTTCAGACCCACCAGTGTTGAAACCTTAGCGGGTAGTACTAATTAAGCCAGAGCATTGTAAAGGCTTTGTCATGATCTCTTCGCCGACACACCAAAGGAAGTGTGTTAACCCGGAAGGCACCAAAGAGACGATCATGTCACGTGGGTAAAGTGCATAACCTCTGCAGAGTGTGAAACTATTCGGATAGCCGTGCTCGCGGTATTGAGCAATGCTCGGGAATTACAGTTAAGGGTTAGCTTAATTAATTGGAAAACTTGGTTGGGACGGCGGAATGCCATATGGAAGATGGAATTTGATTTAGCATTGGAAACTTGGTTTACTTGAGAAATGCTGAATCTATCTATTATTTTTATTTGTTTTACAGTCTTTGCAATCTATTTATTGTATTTGGTCATAAATGCTGCTTTATTGCAAAATAGCCATGAGAGCCTGTCCTTTGGATAAGCCTTGCATATAGTAACATAGAACTGCATTCTATGCACAACTTGTTGAGTGCTTTAAGTACTCACCCTTGCCAACAATAACATCACTAGTTGAAGAGTCTACATCAATGTCGAAGGGAAGATTCTAGGAAGAGACGAATGTTTAGGGCGCAAGCCTTGTCAGTTGCCTGTGGTATACTGAGGGGTTGTCTACGTTTTCATTCCGCTGCAGTTTAATATGTCATTCAGCCTTGCGAGGCATAATCATGTAAGTTGACCATAAGGTCATTCAACTAGTAGTATATATCATATGATGTCTTTCATAATGTTTCCGCTGTGTATGATTGTGATATCTACTGATGTTGAGCCTGTGTGCAATAGCGTGATCCTGGACTAGTGCGGTATACACAGAGGGTCCGGATTTGCTTATTCGGGTCCCAACAGTTATGCCCTTGAGGCAATCATTTAGATGATTGTAACATGACTATGTTTATGAATAATATTATGATTATTGGTCCAATGAATGTATATCATTGTATTGATCAACAAGTATGTGACTTGCTTATGAAGCTCTTTACTTAATGATGTAATTCGATAAATATCTCTGGTCGGATTTCATCGTATAGGACAACGATGAATAGATCAGCACATGTAGTGATCGATGATCATGCTTCATAGATCATGGGATATGGAGATATCATCTATACATTGTGGACGCATGTTGAAGAACATGGGTTAGATAGACCCGCAATGGGACACTGCGAGAATGTTTCATTCTTATGTGTCATCAGTGTATCTCATACCTAGTAGATATATGATCCTTAGACTTGATATTGTCATATTCCCTACATGTGTAATAGTTTTCCTTGGGGCTATCAAACACTACTTCCTAACCGGATAGTTATAAAGGTAGCTTTCATGTTTACTATGAAACGTGCGAGAGGAAGTGGCGATCAAGATGGAATTTGCCACTCCAATGAAACGGAGATATATGACAAGGCCACTCGTGTGATATGATTAAGGAAGTGCATGGCCATGCCGTGATTGAGAGTCAATCACAACTTATTAATATATCACGGATCGAGAGATTGATTGAATCATCAAAGGATGACATGCTTCTCGCCTTGAGATCAATCTTCATATACTTGGCAAAGGGATTATTGCATGAGTACTTTTGATAGGTTCTCATCCGATTTGATCATAGTATGTTTGGGAGTTGGCATACTTTGCAAGAAGCCGCTACCAACTATTGGATTGAAAAGGAGTTTTCGAATCCATGTCCAAACGTCGTGAACTGCAGGTCACACACTTAATGGGTTGGGACGCATTAATTTGGATTGGATCCGTAATTAATGAACCTCGTGGGCTTAGCACGTGGATGGGCCCTAGTTTAGGTTTCATCTTGTGGCTATATAAGGAGGAGGAGGGAGGCGCAGGTGTGCTTTCCCACGGTTTAGGAGTGATTCACTCGAAACCTAGCCTACTCCTCTCACTGCCCCTGGAAGCGACTGTGTGCTTGCACACGCGCACGGCGTTCCATCTCCGGGCGTGTGGACTCTGCGGTGATCTTTGTTGCGGCTGCGGCGTGGGAGGGCGATCCACGGCGAGGTGAGGACGATTCACTACATCGGCGTAACGATCGCGGCGAGGGCGATCCACTACATCGGCGCGGAAGGATTCCGCAACTACGGCGTCTAGTGGTAATCTTATCTATGATCCCTTCTTGCGGTAGCTTTACGCTGCGGTAGATTTTTTTGTTTGTGCTAGCGTAGCATACCGCGTTCCTCTTGATGGTATCGAGCCATCTCGTATAGTTTTGTGATCTGGATGTTGCACATATGATGTGTAAGGTTAGTAGATTGGATCTATTACATGTTCACCAGTTCATGTGATGAATTGGTGACGGCGACCATCGATGAGATCGATCGGTTTAGGGTTTGAGAAAGTGCAAACCGACTCAATCTTGATTTGGGTGAGTCCGTTCATGGTGCGACGTTACCCTTACCGGTCGGGTTACCTCCATCGTGGTTTCAAAGCGTATCCATATGGGACCAAGCCAATCAGATTGAGTTGGATTGGGTCAATCTGGTTGATCCATGGTAAGCGCAAACAGATTCAATATTGATTTGGGTGAGTTCGTTCATGGTACGACGTTACCCTTACCGGTCGGGTTACCGCCATCAGGGTTTCTAAAATGTATCCATATGGGACCAAGCAAATCATGTTAGATCAGATTGGGTCAATCTGGTTGATCCGTGGAAATTTTGAGGGTGTTTTCCCATGTCAAGTTGATGGAGGCATTCATTACTTGTTTTCATACTCAACAAACAAGAGTTACATATGATGTAATTAGCAAAAGTGTTGCTTACCTATGTCATTAAATTTCTAGCAATGATGCCAAAGCTCACTAGTGTTTGATGAATATGGATCTTGAATACTCACTATGTGTCTATAAAAGGGACATAAAATAGGAGTGTCTTTAATTAAAAGGTTTAATAAAATTTTTACATAAACATAGTGCTTAGAATCTTTGCATGTTTTTGTTGTAGTTCAATGGCACCTTCTCCTACTCCTGCTACACCTGGTTTTGCTTTGAGATCGGTTTTGGAAAGGAAAAAATTGAATGGAACTAATTTTGTTGATTGGTATCGCAACCTGAGAATTGTTCTCAAGCATGAAAAGAAGGACTATGTTCTACAGAATCCAATTCCTGATGAACCAGCCGAAAATGCTTGCTCGAATTTGAAGGTTGAATATGAAAAGCATGTTAATGCTTCAGAGAGTCACCGTCTCATGCTAGTCACCATGGACTCTGAGCTCCAAAAGCAATATGAGGATTAGGATGCTTACAATATGATTGTGGGCTTGAAGGGCATGTTTGGGAATCAAGCAAGAGCTGAGAGGTATGGTATCTCAAAGCTTTTATTTGCTTGTAAGTGGTCAAGGCGATCCGGTCGATCCTCATGTGATCAAGATGATTGGTTACATTGGGAGATTGGAAAAACTTGAGTTTCCCTTAGCCTCGGTTTGGCCACAGATGTTATTCTCCAGTCTACGCCTCGAGCTTTGAGCCATTCCTTATGAATTTTCATATGAATAGCATGGAGAAAAGCCTAACCGAGCTACATGGGATGCTCAAGGCTGCTGAGGAAAGCATTAAGAAAAAACCCAATCATGTGATGATGGTTCAGAAAACAACTGCTTTCAAGAAGAGGAAGGCTAAGGTGGGAGGCAGGGAAAGAGCAAGGGCAAGGGCAAGGGCAAGGCTCAAGATGAGATCGCAAGCTACAAAACTAAGCTTGAAGCTTAAAGTTGGCCCTCAACTGATACCCAATGCTTCTATTGCAAGAAATCGGGGCATTGGAAACGGAATCGCGAAAAGTACAGCGGATAAGAAGAATGGAAATGTGGTTTCCACTTCGGTATTAATGTTATAGAAATTAATCTTGCTAATTCTTCACTCAGCTCATGGGTATATGATACCGGTTCGGTTGCTCACATTTACAATTCATTACGTAATGATAAAGAGTAGAGACTTGGCAAAAGGAGAAGTGGATCTTGGCGTGGGGATAAAGCAAGAGTTCTTGGTCTTGCTGTTGGCACATACCCTTTGCATTTGCCTTGATTAGTTTAGAACTCAATAATTGTTATTTTGTTCCATCTTTGAGTAGAAACATTATTTCATCTTCTTGTTTGGAACATGAAGGTTATGATTTGAATAAAGAACTTTGTTTGTTCGATATTTTGAATGATATGTATTATGGTCGTTGCCCCATGGTGGATGGGTTGTACGTCCTTGAACTCGAAGAAAAACCTGTCTATAATATTAATGTAAAAAGGCATCGGCCTAATGATTTCAACCCTACCTTTTTGTGGCATTGTCGCTTAGGTCATATAAATGAGAAGCGCATGAAGAAGCTCCATGGTGATGGACTTCTAACCTCATTTGATTTTGAATCATTTGAAACATGTGAATCTTGTTTACTTGGCAAGATGACAAAAGCTCCTTTCACATGTTTTAGTGAGAGAGCAAGTGAATTATTGGCCCTAGTACATACGGATGTATGTGGACCAATGAGCTCATTGCTAGGGTGGGTTTGATGCTTTGTAACTTTTACCGATGACTTGGTAGATATGGATATATCTATTTAATGAGGCATAAATCTGAAACTTTTGAAAGGTTCAAAGAGTTTGAGCGAAGTACAAAATCAACTTAGCAAAACAATAAAACACTTACGATCCGATCGTGGTGGCGAATACTTGAGCCAAGAGTTTGGTGATCATCTAAAGCAATGTGGAATCGTTCCACAACTTACTCCGCCAGGAATGCCTCAATGGAATGGCGTGTTCGAACGACGTAACCGAACTTTATTAGATATGGTTCGGTCAATGATCACCAAACAGATCCGCCATTATCCTTCCGGGGTTTCGCTCTAGAGGCAATGCGTTCACTTTGAATAGGGTCCCATCAAAATCCGTTGAGAAGACGCCATATGAGATATGGGTCGGAGAAGACCCATGTTGTCATTTCTCAAGATATGGGGATGTGAGGCTTATGTAAAATGTTTACAATCGATAAACTCGCACCTAAATCAGAAAAATGCTTTTTTGTGGGGTATCCTAAAGAAACAAAAGGATATTACTTTTACAAAAGAAACGAGAACAAAGTTTTTGTTGCTCGAAATGGTGTCTTTTGGAGAAAGAGTTTCTTTCAAAAGAAATCAGTAGGAGTGATGTGTATCTTGATGAAGTTCGAGAATCACATGAATATGTTCAAGCTACCATCGAACCCTCACAAGATGTACAAAGTGTTGTACAACTTTGTGGAAGAGACTCCACCCAACGTAGGTCGGGAGGCCACGTCATGTACCTATAAGATATGGGAATGACATATTATTGTTGGACAATGATGAGCCCACGACTTATGAAGAAGCAATGATGGACCCAAACTCGAAAAATGGCTTGAAGCCATGAGATCCAAATTCAATCCATGCATGACAATCAAGTTTGGAACTTGGTCGACTCTCCGATGGTGTAAAACCATTGAGTGTAAATGGATATTCAAGAAAAGATAGACGTAGATGGAAATGTTCAGATCTATAAGGCACGGTTGGTGGCAAAGGGTTTCAAACAAGTTCAAGGAGTTGACTATGATGAAACTTTCTCACCGGTAGCCATGCTCAAGTCTGTCCGGATCATTTTAGCTATTGCTGCATATTTTGATTATGAAATATGGCAAATGGATGTCAAAACAGCCTTCCTTAATGGGAATCTTTCTGAGGATGTATACATGATACAACCTGAAGGTTTTGTTGATCCTAAATATGCTAAAAGGGTATGCAAGCTTCAAAGATCCATTTATGGGTTAAAGCAAGCATCTCGGAGTTGGAACATTCGTTTTGATGAAGTAGTCAAAGGTTTTGATTTTATCAAAAATGAAGAAGAGCCTTGTGTTTACAAGAAGGCTAGTGGGAGCGCACTTGTATTTCTGATTTTGTATGTGGATGACATATTATTGATCGGGAATGATATTCCTATGCTTGAAGATGTTAAGACTTCATTGAAAAGGAGTTTCTCAATGAAGGACTTGGGAGAAGCATGCTATATCTTGGGCATAAAAATCTATAGAGATAGATCAAAAAGGTTAATTGGATTAAGTCAGGAAACGTACATTGACAAGATATTGAAAAGGTTCAATATGCATGAATCCAAGAGAGGTTTCATACCAATGTCACATGGCATCAGTCTCTGCAAGAATCAGTGTCCTTCGACATTTGATGAGCGAGACAGGATGAGCAAGATTCCATATGCTTCAGCTATTGGGTCTATTATGTATGCCATGATCTGTACACGCCCAGATGTCTCATATGCTCTAAGTGTCATGAGCAGATACCAAGCGGATCCTGGTGATGGTCATTGGATAGCCGTAAAAAATATCGTAAAGTACTTGAGAAGAACTAAGGGTATGTTCCTTGTTTTTGGAGGTGAGGAAGATCTGGTTGCAAAGGGTTACACCGATGCAAGCTTCCAAACTGACAAAGATTATTTTCGATCGCAATCTAGGTTTGTGTTTACACTTAATGGAGGAGCAGTAAACTGGAAGAGTTCCAAGCAAAACACGGTGGCCGACTCAATGACAGAAGCGTAGTACATTGCGGCTTCGGAGGCCGCAAAGGAAGCTGTGTGGATAAAGAAGTTTATCACAGAGCTTGGTGTGGTCGCTAGTGCCTCTAGTCCAATGGACATCTATTGTGATAATAGTGGTGCCATTGCACAAGCAAAAGAGCCTAGATCACATCAAGTCTAAACACATACTCCGTCGCTTTCACCTTATTCGCGAGATTGTGGATAGAGGTGGCGTGAGAATATGCAAAGTACATACGAAAGCCAATGTGGCGATCCGTTGACAAAGCCATTTGCCACACCTAAGCATGAGGCGCACACAAGGTCTATTGGTATTAGATACTTAATTGATTGACTCAAGTGCAAGTGGGAGATTGTTAGTGTTATGCCCTTGAGGCAATCATTTAGATGATTGTAACATGACTATGTTTATGAATAATATTATGATTATTGGTCCAATGAATGTATATCATTGTATTGATCAACAAGTATGTGACTTGCTTATGAAGCTCTTTACTTAATGATGTAATTCGATAAATATCTCGATCGGATTTCATCGTATAGGACAACGATGAATAGATCGGCACATGTAGTGATCGATGATCATGCTTCATAGATCATGGGATATGGAGATATCATCTATACATTGTGGACGCATGTTGAAGAACATGGGTTAGATAGACCCGCAATGGGACATCTGCGAGAATGTTTCATTCTTATGTGTCATCGCTGTATCTCATACCTAGTAGATGTATGATCCTTAGACATGATATTGTCATATTCCCTACATGTGTAATAGTTTTCCTTGGGGCTATCAAACACTACTTCCTAACCGGATAGTTATAAAGGTAGCTTTCATGTTTACTATGAAACGTGCGAGAGGAAGTGGCGATCAAGATGGAATTTGCCACTCCAATGAAACGGAGATATATGACAAGGCCACTCGTATGATATGATTAAGGAAGTGCATGGCCATGCCGTGATTGAGGAGTCAATCACAACTTATTAATATATCACGGATACGAGAGATTGATTGAATCATCAAAGGATGACTTGCTTCTCGCCTTGAGATCAATCTTCATATACTTGGCAAAGGGATTATTGCATGAGTACTTTTGATAGGTTCTGTCCGATTTGATCATAGTATGTTTGGGAGTTGGCATACTTTGCAAGAAGCCGCTACCAACTATTGGATAGAAAAGAAGTTTTCCGCATCCATGTCCAAACGTACGTGAACCCGCAGGTCACACACTTAATGGGTGGGGCGCATTAATTTGGATTGGATCCGTAATTAATGAACCTCGTGGGTTTAGCACGATGGGCCCTAGTTTAGGTTTCATCTTGTGGCCATATAAGGAGGGAGGAGGGAGGCGCAGGTGTGCTTTCCCACGCTTAGAGTAATTCACTCGAAACCCTAGCCTACTCCTCTCACGCCCCGCCGAGCGACTCGTGTGCTTGCACACGACGCACGGCGTTCCATCTCCGGACGTGTGGACTCATGCGGTGATCTTTGCTGCGCGGCGTGGGAGGACGATCCACGGCGAGGTGAGGACGATTCACTACATCGACGTAACGACTGCGGCGAGGACGATCCACTACATCGACGCGCGAAGGATTCCGCAACTGCGCGTCTAGTGGTAATCTTATCTATGATCCGCTTCTTGCGAGTAGCTTTCTGGTTACGCGGTAGATTTTTTTTGTGCTAGCGTAGCATACCGCGCTCTTCTTCAGTTAAATCCCGAGAAGTGTGTTTTCGGAGTATCTTCGGGAAAACTGCTCGGGTTTATTGTATCTCAGCGAGGCATTGAAGCCAACACGGAGAAAGTCAAGGCCATAATAAATATGGAACCGCCGACCTGCCAAAAGGACGTCCAGAAACTTACAGGGTGCATGGCCGCGCTCAGTAGGTTTATCTCCCGACTGGGTATGCGAGGAATGCCATTTTTCAAACTTCTCAAGAAGCAGGACAAGTTCTAGTGGACGCCGGAGGCACAGCAAGCATTTGAGGATCTGAAGATCTTCTTAACAACACCTCCGGTATTGGTCTCACCGATGCCGGAAGAACCTCTGCTACTTTATATCGCGGCAATGACTCATGTGGTCAGCGTCGCAATCATCGTAGAGAGGGAGGAGCTGGCTCACGTGCACATGATTCAACATCCGGTCTACTTTGTTAGCGAGGTCCTGAGTGAATCCAAGGCACGGTATCCACAAGTGCAGAAATTATTATATGCTGTACTTACGTCTCGCAAGCTTAAGCATTATTCCAAGAGCATGCCATTTCAGTGGTCACCTCCTTCCCGATTGGGGATATACTTCATAACCACGAGGCCACTGGGAGAATTGCCAAATGGGAAGTCGAGCTCGGGGCTTTAGACATCCTATTCAGGCCCCGCATTGCCATAAAATCTGAAGCGCTCGCCGACTTTACGGCCAAGTGGACAGAGCTTCAGAACCCGACGATTACCAAGGAACTCAAGTATTGGACAATGTACTTCGATGGTTCCTTCATGCTAAGCGGTGCGGGGGCTAGTATAGTGCTCATATCGCCAAGTGGAGAAAGGTTGAGATATGTCCTCCAAATATTTTTTTCCCGCACCCAACAACGCCGCCAAGTATGAGGCACTCATTCACAGACTCCGCATCGCCATATCCCTCGGTATCCGACGACTGGCAGTTCGCGGAGACTCAATGCTCATGGTCAATCAAGTGCAAAAGGAATGGTCATGTATCGAAGACAATATGGCGGCCTACTGCCAAGAGGTGCGCAAGCTAGAAGGAAACTTTGATGGCCTAGAGCTCGTTCATGTGCTCCGACGAAAAAACGAAGCAGCCGACAAGCTGGCAAAGATGGGATCCTGTCGGTCCAAAGTACCCGTGGGAGTTTTCGTACAAGAGATCCATAAGCCCACGATTAGCACTTGGCCAAAAGCGGACGCTCCAGCAGAAAAAAGCGAAGAAGCGGAGGTTTTGGTCATTACCCCAGATTGGACAGCTCCATATTTGGATTACTTGATGAAAGACAAGCTACCCGAGGATCTTGTACAGGCCGAAAGGATAATGCGCCGAAGCAAGAGTTATGTGGTCGTCAGAAAAGAGCTCTACCGGAAAAGCTCCTCTGGCGTATTTGTGAAGGTGTATATCAGAACAAGAAGGGAGAAATCTGCTCAAAGAAATCCACTCGGGAATTTGTGGGAATCACGCGTCGTCATCAACCCTGGTTGGAAAAGCTTATCGCCAAGGATTTTTCTGGCTGACTGCTGTCACGGATGCGGAGGATGTTGTCCGAACATGCGAAGGATGTCAGTTCTTCGCACGACAAATGAACAAGCCGGCGCAGGAATTACAAACCATCTCGATCACTTGGCCATTTGCGGTCTGAGGGCTCGACATGGTCGGACCCTTGAAGAAGGCTCAGGGAGGATATACCCATCTCTTCGTGGCCGTCGACAAATTCACCAAATGGATCGAGGCCAAGCCAGTCGCCACCATCACGGCGGCGAAAGCCAAAGAATTCTTTCACGAGATCGTGGTTAGATTCGGCGTACCCAACCGAATCATCACGGATAACGGC
The DNA here is from genome assembly GCA_036346275.1 of Otatea glauca. Classification (NCBI taxonomy): domain Eukaryota; kingdom Viridiplantae; phylum Streptophyta; class Magnoliopsida; order Poales; family Poaceae; genus Otatea; species Otatea glauca. The sequence goes on along the minus strand of CM070731.1, from coordinate 15,641,181 downwards.
ACTCAGTTCAGAGGCGGGATATTCCAAGACTGGTGCGAGGAGCTTGGCATAAAGATTTGCTTTGCGTCAGTGGCGCACCCCCGAAGTAATGGGCAGGTTGAACGAGCCAACGGCATGGTGCTACAAGGCATAAAGGCGAGGAATTTCGATCGGCTCCAACCATATGCCACTCGGTGGGTCAAAGAATTGCCTTCAGTGCTCTGGGGGCTGCAAACCACCCCTAGCAGAGCAACCGGGCAGTCACCTTTCTTCCTGGTATATGGTTCTTAGGCGGTACTACCCACCGAATTAGAATTTGGATCCCCGCGGGTTTGGAGTTATGAAGAAATTGCCTCAGAAGATAGCCAGCTAGAAGACCTCGATCGACTGGAAGAAGCCAGGGATGTCGTGAAAATTCGATCGGCAAAGTACCTTCAGGGCCTACGTCACTATCACGGTCGCAATGTAAGAAGCCGCGCGTTCTCCAAAGGAGATCTGGTTCTAAGAAAGAATCAAAAGTGCAAACATAAACTATCCCCAAGCTGGGAAGGCCCTTACGTCGTTGATGAAGTGGTTCGCCCCGGAGCTTATAAACTCAAGCACGAAGACGGCACGGCAGTCAGCAACACTTGGAATATAGAACAGCTACGTCGTTTTTTCGCTTAAACTCTGTATTTCATTTGTTCCTCTATGAACAAAAATTCAATTTGAAAGTTGCTTTTATATAATCTTCCTTACAATCATAAAAACGAGTGCTTCGCTCCTATGATAAGGCTCAGGGACATGCATCATAAGCTATGTCCCAGAGCCTGGGGGCTGAGTCAGTCGGACAAGATTTCCAGTCAAACCGAAACTACAAGTTGTCGGAACCGCTCAAGGATATATGCATTTTATATTCAGATAATGCAGGAGCAGGGAACACTTTTACACACTTTTAATTTACAGGTCCAAAGTTTCCACGATGGACAGAGAGGTGTCCTTGACTTCCTCCCAGAGCTCGGTAGCCTGATCTTCATCTACGTTGCGAGCGTAGCCTTCCTTGACAGCCTCAAGATCCACTCGAGGGTAAAGCGACTTGGTGATCGCCAAAGCCTGGCTAGCGCCATTGGCCGTCGTCTCCTTCAAAAGGTTCTTGAGCGCGACAGGGGCTTCCTCTGAAGAGGAACGCGGTATGCTACGCTAGCACAAAAAAAAATTTACCGTGAAACCAGAAAGCTACTCGCAAGAAGGGGATCATAGATAAGATTACCACTAGACGCGCAGTTGCGGAATCCTTCGCGCGTCGATGTAGTGGATCGTCCTCGCCGCAGTTGTTGCGTCGATGTAGTGGATCGTCTTCACCTTGCCGTGGATCGTCCTCCCACGCCGCTGAGCGCGCAGCGCCACCGCAGATAGTCCACACGCCCGAGAGATGGAATGCCGTGCGTCGTCCGCAACCACCGGTCGCTCGGCGAGGGCAAATGAGAGGAGTAGGCTAGGGTTTCGAGTGAATCACTCCTAAACCGTGGGAAAGCACACCTGCTCCCTCTCTCCTCCTCCTCCTATATATATAGCCACGAGATGAAACCCAAACTAGGGCCCATCAGTGCTAAGCCCACGAGGTTCATTAATTACAGATCCAATCCAAATTAATGCGCCTCACCCATTAAGTGTGTGACCTGCGAGTTCAAGTACGCTTTGGACGTGGATTCGGAAAACTCCTTTTCAATCCAATAGTTGGTAGTGGCTTCTTGCAAAGTATGCCAACTCCCAAACATACTATGATCAAATCGACGTAACCTATCAAAAGTACTCATGTAATAATCCCTTTGCCAAGTATATGAAGATTGATCTCAAGGCAAGAAGCATGTCATCCTTTGATGATTCAATCCATCTCTCGTATCCGTGATATATTAATAAGTTGTGATTGACTCCTCAATCACGGCATGGCCATGCACTTCCTTAATCATATCACACGAGTGGCCTTGTCATATATCTCCGTTTCATTGGAGTGGCAAATTCCATCTTGATCGCTCACTTCCTCTGCACGTTTCATAGTAAACATGAAAGCTACCTTTATAACTATCCGGTTAGGAAGTAGTGTTTGATAGCCCCAAGGAAAACTATTACACATGTAGGGAATATGACAATCTCGTGTCTAAGGATCATACATCTACTAGGTATGAGATACAATCGATGACACATAAGAATGAAATATTCTCAAGTGTCCCATTATGGTCTATCTAACCCATGTTCTTCAACATGCGTCCACAATGTATAGATGATATCTCCATATCCCATGATCTATGAAGCATGATCATCGATCACTACATGTGCTGATCTATTCATCGTTGTCCTATACGATGATATCCAATCAGAGATATTTATCGAATTACATCATTAAGTAAAGAGGTTCATAAGCAAGTCACATACTTGTTGATCAATACAATGATATACATTCATTGGACCAATAATCATATTATTATTCATAAACATAGTCATGCTACAATCATCTAAATGATTGCCTCAAGGGCATAACACTAACATCCTTCAGCCGAGAGATAATCTGGTCCCTGCTAAGTGGCTTCTCACCCGCGGGGTGAAGCGAACTCAGTAGCGGCCCAGAGGCCTCCTGAAGCCTGGCGCAGGATGCCTCGAGGGCTTCGACCCTCTCGCTGAAGACGGCGTATTGCGCCCGAGTTTTGAGTTTATGATATGCAAGACAAAGCATTAGAAAAGGCAATAAAGGCATGATGAAGCCGAGTCGCCGGTTATACCTTCGATCTCCTTCTCCAACTTTTCCCTGGAATCCTCCGCGGTTTTGAGTTGTCCTTGGAGCTTCGCAAAGGAAGAATCCCGGGCTGATAAGGAGAAAAGAAGATCAAAAAGTTGGTTGGTTAAACGAAAGCGTGGGGCAGACCCAATAAATGGCTACCTCGAAGGGAGCCGATAACGTCCAGCTTCTCCTGGCGAAGAGCGTTGTGCTCCTCCCACGACGCCTGGACCTCGGACCGAAGGGATCGTAGCTTAGCTGCATGCTCGGCCTTGACGCGCTCCAAATCGGCCAAGTATTCCTAGCGTGTCCGGATTTCGGGGAGCATCTTCTGGAAGTATTCGGATTTCTGTTCAAAGCGTTCCCCTATTTTCTGTAACCATCACGGGAGAAGGTAACCGCATGATGAACAGCGGAAGCAGGAATACAGTGATGGTGTAGGAGAGCTTACCCGGGCCGCACGCGCGCAAGCCGCAGCGTGAACATAAAATTCGTTCCTCTCCTTTTCCTCCTCCTCCGGGTCGTCCAGGAGCTTCAAGCCTTCCTCCTCGTCAATCCACGCAGCCTCCATTATGAGCCGGGGGCGAGCAGGGGCTGGCGGGACTCGGTGGATCTCTTCGACCTCAGGGGACGGGCAGGAGGCCGGCTCCTGAGTAGCAGAGTTCGGTACTGGAGCAGAAGGAGTAGGAGACGACGCAGGAGAACTAGAAGGCATTTCGGTATCCCCGAGTGCGGTCCCCACGACCGGCGTGCAAGCCCTCGGGGGCTCAGCTTCCGCAGGGACCGTAGACAGCGCCCCGACAGGAACATCAAGCGAAGGATCCCTATGAGGAGAAATTGTCAGCAAGCTAGCAAAACGAGCCAAATAGGAGTCGTCAAGGTAACAAACCTGTCGGACTTCCTCATCTTCATCGGGGGCTTCTTCCAAGTGGTCGGACCGCCCCCGGAGGGACCACACGGGATGGTACCGGTTGGTGCTCGGAGCCCCACTTGGAAACCCGAGTCCTCCGGCACTTGACGCGGTGGAACCACAGGCTTATCCGAGTGCGGTCAAGAAATGTCGAGCATTATCCGAGTTAGGGTATATACAACCAACTGCTTGAAGATCGCTCAAAATCTTTGTAAAATGACTGAAACACTCATCAAGACTCTCACCAGCGTGTTGTTCAAACTTGTTGTACTCACGCTTGTACTGATCCTGCCTCACGGTCTTGATTTGAGTAGTGCCCTCATGGTAAGCATCGAGGGTCACCCAAATCTCGTGAGCGGAACAGAGGTGAGAAATCCAATCATACTCACTGCGGCTAAGACCCTGTATGAGAATGTTCCTTGCCTTAGTGTTCGCCTCAACGTCAGCCATATTGCCGGCCGTGACGTTTTCATCAGCAGGAAACTCAATCGGGAGTTTCACCTTCTGCCATATCAGGAAGCCCAGGTCAATGATGTATAACTCCATCCGCGATTTCCAAAACGGAAAATCAACTCCAACAAAAATAGGAGGCTTGGTGGAATACTTGTGCATTGCCATGGCTCTTGAGACCGGTCAAGATCTATGGAAGAGCAAAACCAGCTCTGATACCAATTGAAAGATCGAAATGGCAATCAGAGGGGGGTGAATGATCCCAAATAAAATTTTCCCCCACTCAAAGTACTCCAAACAATCTCGCAATAAAAATCTGAAACACCCAAAGATTTTCCTTCAAACTGGTGTTTCTCAGATTCGCACAGCCTTCAAAACCCGAACAATTAGACAACTATGTGTACCCCTAGCTTGTATGGATGAGAACCATGAATTATGTGAGGGATTTTTAATCACAATCCTGGTTGTCAAGTGTTCAAACAAAGAGGAATCAACTCAAAGACTACTTTTCTAAACAAGATAAAGCAAAAACACCAAAGTCTCTTTCTAGAAAAGTAAAAGCAGATTTTCCAGAAATTATCCTCAATTGGAGCAGGTGGTTGGTGAGTTTCGGTTACTATAAAATTTGTGGGAATTTTTCTCCCTGTGACAAGTTGAGTCATGAGAAACTCGACCAAACATGACCTCAAAAAGCTTTGTAGAATAAACATGAAAAATCAAGTATTACAGACAGTCAGGAACATCCACCAGAATGTTTGAGGCTCGGTTTTCACTTCATAGCACTCAAACGGTGCAACCAGTGGACTCAAAAAACTTTCCGGAGATGGATATATGAGTTGTGCAGCTTCTACAACAAGAACCACTTAAAAATTATTTTTCTAGATATTTATAAAAATTAAAGACAGACTGCTGCACGAAGAACAAGTTCTGGACAGATTTGCAATTTGATAAAAACTTGATCTCTAGTCTATCCTAGGGTGCAAGAAAGATGTAAAACCATATGAACACCCTCAAGACATCCAAGAATAACAGCATTTAGAAGGAGGGGAGGCAAATACAAATCGCCATAAAGTAAATTGCGAGAATGTAAATGCGGGAAAGTAAATGCTGAATTTAAATTGCGTAATTTAAATGCGTAATGTAAATGCGTAAAAGAAAAAAACATGAACATAAATGAAGAACATTTGATTTCTGGAAGGAGAGGTTACAAAGCCTCACATTTCATGTGGGCAAAGCTCAAAGGAGCATCAAAAACCTCAAAACCTTTGAGGGGGGAAGGCTACCCCTCCACCCCTATTTATACAACTCTTGGGCCACCTACCACCCTTGGATGAGCCTCTAAACCCTAGAGCATCCATCAAGGGCTAGGATTAACCCACTCAACCAGCCATGCAAGGGTTCACTCAAAACCCACAACACATAATGGGTTTTCTTGCATAGTTCTCAAAGCACACTAACTAGACCCGCTAACCTATCAACTAGACCATGATCCAATGGTCCTCATTGATCTACGCAACGTCTAGCTAGCATCTCATCTATTTCTTGTCTTCATGGCTTGCACGAACTCTATCTCCGATCATCTTCCGGTGATCCTCGACCGTCTGGACCTCCGACGCTCCTCGCCTAGTCCCGACCATCCTTCGCCTCACTATGACCTAGAACCGTCGTCCTGCAACCATCAAAAACAAGGAAACTCCTCAAATAGTAATGCCCACAAAGATGTGTAATAAATCCATCAAAGTCCACTCATTAAAATTCATTTTTACTCGATCTAGCCGGTAGCACCAGGAAATCAGAGAGGATCTCAAATTGCTTCCAATTGAAAATCTATTTTAAATCAAACTCAAACAAGAGCAACCCAAGCTCAAATTTAGTCAAATACTCATCACAAATCTGGATAGACCTCCACATGGTCCTTCACAGAGCATCTAGTCCTTCAGGATCGATAACCTTCTGAGCAATTGTGTTAAAGAGAAAACACAGCCTTCTGATTGTCTCCCGGACCTTACTCAGTAAAATACTTCTAATTGCCACAGGGATCATCTGTGTCATAAGCACATGGAAATCATGGGACTTCATGCCAGTTAAACTCAAATCTTGCATCGAAACAAGTCTCTTCATGTTGGATGAGTAACCAGACGGAACTTTCACACCATGCAAGCACTAGCACAGTTCGGTTCTCTCGGCCTTGGACATAGTGTAACAAGCAGGTTCACAGTATGTTTGGCCTTTATCGGTCTCTTTCGGTGCTAACTCAAGTCTGATGCCCATATCGACCAAGTCAAGCCATGCGTTGATACCGTCCTTTGTTTTACCCTTAATGTTCAGTAAGAGACCAATTAAGCTATCACAGACATTCTTCTCTACGTGCATCATGTCGATGCAGTGTCAAACTTCTAGGTGCTCCCAATAAGTTAGGTCCCAAAATATTGATCTCTTCTTCCACATGCTCTTCTCACGGATTCTCGATTTATGTCCCTTTCCTAGCGCAACATCCAAGTTCTTAACCATGTCATGAACGCTTATCTCACTTAAAGGCTTTGGAGCTAAAGTGTCTTCGGTCGTGCCATCGAATTGTTTCTTCATCTTGTGGTATGGGTGATTCCTCCGAAGGAACCTACGGTGATGCATGTATACGGTTTTGCACGAATGATTCAGCCACACACTCTCGGTATCATCCATGTAGTGAGTACATACTTTGGCTCCTTTTGTACTTTGCCCCGACAGGTTAGCAAGGGCAGGATAATCATTTATGGTGCAGAACTGTAACATCCCAAAATTTGAGTTTTGGAATTTTGAATTTGAAAATGAACATTTGCAATTTCCCTGAATTAATCCAAGCTTAATTTGATATTCCATTAATGAAAAGATTTAATTTGACTAAACTATTCATCAAACTAAACATTTTTAGTTTTAGCTGGGTTCATTATGCTTCAAAGATTTTTTGTATTTTTGTAGATTTTTCTGAATTTATTTGCTATTTATTTGAATATATTTGCTTTTATTTGGATTTCTGGAAATTAGTTAATTTGGAAAATGTTTTATTTCAAAAATCCTCTCGGGCCAATTTCCATCTGGCCCATTCTGTTTTTTCGTCGTCCCGGTCCAGCTCCGCTCCACGGCCCATCTCCCCAGCCCGCGTTCGTTTGGCCCGCTTCGCCGGCGCAGCCCAGCTAGCCCAACCGTGCGGACTGTCAGATGCACGCCACGTCTGCGGTCCGGATGTAGCCCGCCTTGTCGCCGTAAACCCTAGCGCCGCCACGTCCGAATCGCCTGCGTCTGTGCTGCCTCTTGGAGTCCATGCCTCGCACACCTCCCCAGTCCTATTTAAGGCGCCGCCAACCCCCGTCCGAGGTTCCCCTCACGCCGTCGCTCGTTTTGCTCCATCTCGCGAAACCCGAATCATCGCCATTGCTTCGCCAGAGCTCACCAGAGTTCTCCGCCACTGCCAAAGCTTTTCGCCGCCTCTAGCTCCTCCGTTGGACCCTCTCCGCCACAGCCGAGTCGCCCTTCGTGTCGCCCGTGACCTCCTCTTCCAAATCTGCATCGAGCCGCGCCTGATCCGTGACCGTTCTGCTGATTGCCGTGGCTTCTTCCTCGGGTCCGGTGAGCTGCGTCGCCGTCTCGCCGTCGCTCTCCGTCAACGAACCGTGGCTATCCGATCCGTAGCGGGCGCTCTGGATCTTGCCACGATGCCGCCGCCGCGTCCTTGCATCTCGACCGTCCGATCTGGTCACGCCGTAGGATGCGTTACGCATGGCCGTCCACGTTACCGCTGTGTCACCGTCTGAGTCAGCGCTCACGTGTGCGTCACCTTAGCACCTGTGGGATATAGATTCCAGGGGATCCTCAAGAAAGGCCCATGATGAAGACCCAGAGGATACGCTCCACGTCAAGATTCTTAACCGTACGGAAAGGGATATATCATAACGGAAGTCGAACTTATGTTTAGATATAATGGATACAGTTGTAATCCGAGTCGTTAGAAGGATATATAAAGATGTAAACTCTGTCCTATAACCGACTAGAATCTTGTAACCGATCGAAATCTCTTAACCGATCAGGACTATGTAAGCCACCTCACCCCTGCTATATAAGGGAGAGGGTGGGCAACAACAGAGGCATTCAGTCATCCAAGCATAGAGCAATCAAGCCATAGAGCATAGGACACCTCATATCGCCCAGAGCATATTGCGCTTTGAGCAACCCCTGATCTAAGAGATCCATATAATCCCAGCACACAGGATTAGGGTATTACCTCCATCGCTGAGGGTCTGAACCTGTCTAAACCCCTTGTCTTGTATGACCATCGAGTTTGAGATCCAGCGCCTACCCCATAAATTTATTGCCGACTACAAAAGTCGACAGTTGGCGCGCCAGGTAGGGGGTGCGCTTCAATCTGTTCCTACAGACTCGATGGCATCAACCGGCAGATTCATCGCCACCTTCGTCTCCGGCCAGGTCTTTCGCTTTGGAAGCCTGGACTTCGTCGCTGATATGCACGGAGAACTTGTGTGTCTGGATCAGAACCAGATCCAATCTGGCGGAATCCAGGGCAAACCATCTCGGTACATTACTCGACTTACCCGAAAACCATCGGCTCCATTAGGAACGGCCGCGATTTTCGCAACATCTTCTCAATTGAAGGACAGAAGACCGATCTCCATCAAGAAGATCGTGACGTCGCGGAAGAAGATCGCCGACGTAAGGGTAAGGAGATCCAAACGCAGTCTCTCCGATCTTTGGGTCGCAATGTCCGGGAGGACATCCTGCAATCCAAGTTGGGGGATCAGTCCGTCTTCCGCACGTCGATGCAAAACGTCATCGCTTCGAAGACGCTCCTCGACGCACTGGACCCGATGATTGCATCGGACAGTCCGGCAGCCCCAATTGTGGCTCACATCAAGGCCATGGTGATGGCGGCAGCTATCCAGCAAAATCAGGAGAAGCCGGTTGGAGAAGCGCACTCGCGCTCCCACGCGGCCACTCGTGTCGCCAGCAGTCGGACTGCAACCAGTCGGAGCGTTGACAGTCGGCGCCATGCACCGCCTAATGGAGACACTCGACAGATCCTTGACCGCGACCTTCGCCAGGACATCACGGCCAGGCGACGAGAACGGAACGAGGAAGAAAGACACGGACGACACGACGACTACGAGCGTTTCGGCGTCAGCTACGATCGGCGGAACGACCGAAGGTATGACGACCGCGACGATCACAGAATTCATTACCGCCGGGGAGGGAGTGACGACGAACGCCGAGTCAATGACTTGCCGTGCCGAACCTCACCCCGACATATTGACGGTCATCACCGAGCTAGAAGATCGCCACGCCGGAACCCCCCCAGCAAGATGAAAGATATATCGACAGGATTCGAGCGTTCACTCCCCGGCTCCGCCGAGTGGTTTGGCCCGAGGGGTTCAACCCCAAAGGCATTATAAAGTTTGACGGGGAACGAGACCTTGCTTGGTTGCGAGTCTACGCTCGCGGTCAAGGCGGCAGTGGAAATCGACCGTCATGGCGAACTATTTGCAGTCAATCTCACCTCAACACAAGCATGGCTCACGGGCCTCCCGCCAATCCGTAGACTCGGAGTGACTCATGCGAGCAATTCATCGCCAACTTTCGGGGACCTATGAGAGGCCCCAGACTCGTGGGATCTCAGATCAACCGCACTGAAGAAGGATGAAACGCTGAGAGACTTCATCCGGTGCTTCATGCAGAAGAAGAACACCGTCAAAGACGTGTCAGAGGCGGTGGTGGTGGCGGCTTTCCAAAAAGGGTTAAGCGATCCTGATCTTATTAAAAAAATGTCCAGGAAGCCCCCGACCTCCGTAAAAGAAATGTTTGCATTAGCCGACCGCTACGCCACGGCTTCAGATGCTCTGGCCGAGCGGCAAGAAGATCATCCCCGACAAAAGAGTAAGGCTGATAAGCCCGAGTCCTCTAAACACAAGGATAGGAAGCGCAAGGGCTAGGAGCTGGTCGCGGTAGCCGAGCATAACTGGCCCCGAGCCACTCGGAGAGAGGCACCCGACTACAGCACAGTCATGGAAGCGATCTATCCTTTCCACCCAAAGGGAAAACACGCAGCCAAGGACTGCTTCACTCTGAAGCGTTTTGCGCGCGAAAGTCAACGGCAACTAGCCCCAGCCAAGGGCGAAGCCGCTCCTGCGAAAAAGAAGGATCTCCAGAATGAAGAAGATTTCCAGGAGCCTGAGCAGGAACTAAACTACATCTACGGGGGCTCCACTGGATACGAGTCCAAGCGGAAGCAAAAACTTACCGCTCGGGAGATTAACGCGGTAGAACCAGCGACTCCTCAATATCTAAAGTGGTCGGAGGTCCCGATCACCTTTGATCGAAGGGATCACCCCGGTCGGGTCCCACATCCGGGTAAATTTCCTCTTGTACTTGACCCGGTCGTGCGCAGCGTGAAGCTCAAGAGGGTCCTGATCGACGGCGGAAGCGGGCTCAACGTCCTATTCGCCAGGACATTCGATGACATGAACATCCTCCGTTCGGAGCTGAAGCCAAGCACTCAGCCCTTCATGGAGTGATCCCCGGGGCATCCTCATTTCCCCTCGAACAGACTTCTCTCCCCGTTACGTTCGGTACCAAGGATAACTTCCGGACCGAATACATCAATTTCGAGGTAGCTAATTTCGAGACGGCTTATCACGCCATCTTGGGAAGGCCTGGGTTAGCCAGATTCATGGCCATACCTCATTACACCTACTCAGTATTGAAGATGCCGAGGCCCAAAGGAGACATCTCGCTCTGGGGTGACATCAAGCAATCCTCTCAATGCGACAGGGAGAACCATGAGCTTGCCGAACTACAAGAAGCAAATTTCCAGGCAAAAAACATCCAGGCCGAGACTGCCACGCTCCAAGACGAAGGAGAAGTCCCATCAAAGAAGCAGGCCACCTCAGGAATCAAGCCTGGTGAAGGAACCAAAAGGATCATTCTTGACCCGTTTGACACGTCTAAAACGACCGTGATCGGACAGGGCTCGAGGACAAATAGGAAAGCGCCGCCACCTTCCTCCAAGCCAACAAGGATATTTTCACCGAAGCCATCGATATGCCAGTGTACCAAGGAGGTGATCGAGCACTCTCTCATGTTGATGAGAAGTCAAAACCCACAAACAAAGGCTTCATGGTTCGCTCGGATCGTCAAACACCATAAACAGAAATCACGAAACTCCTAGCCGCTGGTTTCATCAAAGAAGTGTATCATCCCGATTGGTTAGCAAATCAGTATTAGTTCAAAAGAAGAATAAAACTTGGCGCATGTGCGTTGATTATACCGATCTCAACAAGTCGTGCCCGGGATCCTTTGGGCTGCCCGAATCGATCGTGGTAGATTCAACTACCGTGGTTGTGAAATTTTGAGTTTTCTTGACGCATACTCGCTATCACCGATTGGCTCAAGGAGGAAGATCATATCAAGACCTCGCTCATCACGCCTTTCGAGCTTCTCGTTACACCACGATGGCATTCGGGCTAAAAACGCCGGCGCGACTTATCGGCGCAGTGATACAATGTGTTTTCACGCCCGGCTCGGGCAAACGTGGAGGCGTATGTGGATGACGTTGTTGTAAAAACTCGGGAAAGGAAAGATCTTATCATTGACCTAGCCGAGACTTTCGAAAGTTTAAGGGCTTTCAACATGAAGCTGAATCCTGAGAAGTGTGTTTTCGGAGTATCTTCGGGAAAACTACTCGGATTTATCGTGTCACAACGAGGCATTGAAGCCAACCCGGACAAAGTCAAGGCGATATCAAATATGGAACCGCCGACTAGCCAAAAAGATGTCCAGAAGCTTACAGGGTGTATGGCCGCTTTAAGCAGGTTCATCTCCCGACTGGGTATGCGAGGTATGCCTTTCTTCAAACTACTTAAAAAACAAGATAAGTTCCAGTGGACGTCGGAAGCGCAACAAGCATTTGAAGATCTGAAGACCTTCCTGACGACACCTCCTGTGTTAGTCTCGCCGATACCAGAAGAACCCTTATTTCTCTATATCGCGGCAACGGCACATGTAGTCAGCGCTGCGATCGCTGTAGAAAGGGAGGAAACGGCTCAGGTGCACAGAGTCCAACACCCGGTATACTTCGCAGTGAAGTCTTAAGTGAGTCCAAGGTACAGTATCCACAAGTGCAGAAGCTACTATATGCCGTACTCCTTACATCTCGCAAGCTTAAGCACTACTTCCAAGAGCATGTCATTTCGGTAGTCACCTCCTTCCCGATCGGAGACATACTTCACAATCGAGGCCATCGAGAATTGCCAAATGGGCGCTTGAACTCGGGGCCTTTGACATTCAATTCAAACCCAGACGCCATCAATCCCAAGCACTCACGACTTCACGGCGAGTGGACGAATTACACCCGCGATTACTAAAGATCTCGAATATTGGACGATGTACTTTGATGGTTCCCTCATGCTCACGGCCATGGGCTGTATAGTACTCATATCACCAAGCGGAGAAAGATTGAGGTACGCCTTCCAAATTTTTTTCTGCATCCAACAACGCCACGAGTATGAGTCACTCATTCACGGACCAGACGCCATATCCCAAAGCATTCGACGACTGGCGGTTCGCGGAGATTCAATGCTCGTGGTCAATCAAGTGCAGAAGGAATGGTCTTGCATCGAGGACAACATGGCAGCATATTGCCAAGAAGTGCGCAAGCTAGAAGGCAACTTCGATGGGCTCGAGCTCGTTCACGTACTTCGATGGGACAACGAAGCAGCCGACGAATTGGCGAAGATGGGATCCTGCCGGTCCAAGGTACCCGTAGGAATATTCGTAGAAAAATTCTCAGAATTTTGTGAGCTGCAAAAACCCACCAACCTCCTGTGCAAATTGAGGACAAGTTCTGAAAATTTTGTTTTTGCTTTTCTGAAAGTGACTTTTGTGATTTGAATTGATGTCCTTTCTAAAAGCAAGAGTTTGAATTGATTCCTCTTTATCTTGGATACTAGACAACTAGGATTATGACTAAAAAATCCTCACATATTTTATGGTACTTAGGGTACACATAGTTGTCTAGTTTTTCGGGTTTTTCACAATTTCCTTTGAGCGATTTTGTCGAGGTTTTTGTTGGAGTATTTTGGGGGAATTTTTATTTGCGACCATTCACCCCCACTCTGTTCGCCATCTCGGTCCTTCACAAATTTTCATAGGAGATGACTTTCCTAAGGGTTATTGGACCGAATCCGGTCAAATTCGGCCCTAAAAGTTTCAAAACCGGCCAAAAAAACATGAAATTTCGGGGTTACTGTAGCATTTTCAAAAATTTTTATTTTTTTTCGGTCGGTACTTTAGATTTCAGGGTGATCCGAAATCCGAAATTTCGCTGAAATTCGACGAGATTTGGAACCCTGGGTGCTAGCATGTACAAGGTCGAGTTCGTACAGTGGACGCCGAACTCCATCCCGTGATTGAGCGTCTTTGAGTAGGCCATGCGGTCCATGTGTTGGAACAGAAGTAATTTTCTCTTTTATTACTTTTCACTCTGTTCATTTAGAAAATTTAAATCTACCTCTATATTTATATCCAAAACTACTACAACCCTATTTAACGGAATATGATTCTACTTTCTTGTTCTAATCGGACTTCTCATCCTAAACTTTTTTAATATAAACTTTTCAAACTATAATTTTTCTATTACAAGATTATTTCTATCACCGTGAGGCTTCGGGTACGGGGAGGCTGTTCGCATATTTGCATGATGCGCGGCGTCAACCAAAGAAGAAGAAGGGCAGGGACGTGGTGGTGAACTTTGGGAGTATCAATTTTCAAGTGAAGCTGTCACGACAATAGTTTATGCTGGCTCCGGCCTCGAAGAACCGCTGGGAGATAGATTGGATCCGCAAGTGGTTCTACTATCGATCATCGGCTTCGGAGGGCCTTCATTCGAGGGGGAGGCCCGATCGTGTTGATCGTGTCTCCGGAGGTCATAATTACCGAACGCGAGGAGGCCCGGTTGGGCCTTTTTGCAAGGTCTTGTTGTGCGCATGAGCATGTGTGACCTCGCAGAAGAGTTTTGGCTTGATTCTGGTGTAGCCGTTATCCGTGAGCTTGGACCTGTAGCTCGGGGATGAAACTAATGGCCTTCGGCCTATCATCACGGATGCTCGAGCGGGTGAGATTGGAGATGTTTCCCATGGCGGTTTGTCTGGACTGTTTATGACGGGGGATTTTGTTGAAGACATAATGACGATGGAAGAGGCGGAGAAGGCAGCGGAGGTATTTTTGGGTCCATATGCATTGGATGAACTTGGCCCGAGGGGCAAGCGTTGTTCATGGCTCGCACGTGAACCGCGTCTGTGCGAGCCGTGATTGGTGCGTGCCCGAAGGGGAGGACCATGATGAGGAGCGACGAAGGAAACTTCCACGGGAGGATGCGTTGGGGACGGTGCCGGCTGTGCCGCTTCGTGCTAGGGCTCCGTGCGAGCTTCCTGTGGTCAAGGTTTTAAATTTTGGTTTCGGAATGAATTTCGTCTCAGGCTGGATAACGAAATTTTGAAATTATTTCGGATGAAATTTGAATTTGAAAATTCAAATCCGATCTAATCCGGAAAATAAAAACCGAAATTCGGCGAAAAAAACCCAAAATTTCGGGCGAAATTTCCGAAATTTCGGGCGAAATTTCGGGTTTTTTGCACTGGCTGAAAAGTGGTCTAAACGTTATCGAAAAATTTTGAAATTTTTTTGGAGGTTCCTGACACAATGCTGATATTCTCACAAAAATTTCAGCTGATTATCACATCTAAGGAATTTTTAAAAATTCGGAGAGTGGTACTGTCCTGATAAAACACTGACCGACAAGTTTGATCGGAATGAAAAATGGTACAAATCAAGTTATAAGCTGTTGAAATTTTTTTTGCATGGTTATGATCCATAACTAATATTATCATAAAAATTTTAGCTGATTATCACATGTGAGGAATTTTTAAAAATTCGGAGAGTGGCACTGTCCAGACAGAACACTGATCGACAAGTTTGATCCGAATGGAAAATGGTACAAATGAAGTTAGAAACTGTTGAAATTTTTTGTGCATGGTTATGATTTATCTATAATGCTCTCATAAAATTTTCAGATGATGATCAAACTGTATAAATTTTTAAAAATTCGAACAGTACTACTGCCCTGTTAAAAGGCTTACCGGCAAACTTGAACAAAATTAAAAATTAAGTAAACCATAATTTTTTTTGAAAATTTTACAGAACGGTGATAAGGAAGTTCTTAATATCCCATAAAAATTGTGATTAATGATCACACTCCAGTGAATTTATAAAATTCTTACAAGGCACAGTACCATTTATGTTCTTTTCTTTTTTGATTTTTGAAATATAATATAACAAACGAAGTTCAATGCTTGCATAGATTTGATTGACCAAACAAAAAAAGTTTAAATTTTTAAAAAAATTTATATAATGGTACTGAGTAAATTATTAATCTCTCAAAAAAAAATTAGATAATAATCACACTCAAGAAAATTTATAAAATTCTGACAATATAACTGTCCCAATTATGTTCATTCTATTTTTTATTTTTTAAAGATAACAAATGAAGTTAAATTATTTTGAAATTTTTTATGTTTGATCCTAAACTACTAAGGATGGTACCATAAAATGTTTAGATTTTTATCAAGATTGTACAATTTTATAAAAATCGGACAGTGTTTCTGCCAAAATTTTAAAATATTTAAAAATTAGGTTTTTCAACAAATTTTCATAGGAGATGACTTTCCTAAGGGTTATTGGACCAAATCCGGTCAAATACGGCCGTAAAACTTTCAAAACCGGCCAAAAAACATGAAATTTCGCCCAAATTTGGTGAAATTTCGCCGAAAAAACTGAAATTTCGGATTTTACTGTAGTAATTTGAATTTTTTTTTCCGGACGGTACTTGAGATTTCGGGGTGGTCCGAAATCCGAAATCTCGGCGAAATTTCGCCGAAATTTGGAACCTTGCCTGTGGTACACGTCCGTGCTTCTCCGAGCGCTGAGCCATCACCGGAGGCCTACGCTGCCGCTGCACCGGATGCTGGCGCCTTTGGTGGTGCGAGTACGCCGCCGTCTCCTGGTGACACCTCCACGATGAAGGCGTAAAGGCGCCTCCGGTGGTGGTCTAGAGATGGAAGACTTCGCGGTTGTTTACATTGCACCTAATTCCGAGACCATCCATTCTTCGGGTGGTGGGGGAGATGGTGTAACATCCAGAAAATTCAAGAAAACTTGAAAATAGAAATACTAAATTTTGAATGAATTTAGTTCTACATTTTTTGGAATTTCCTGATTTATCTTATTCTTTTTGGATTTTTGCTCTAAAAGAAAAGGCATTTTTATTGAAATTGTAAAAAGACAAAAACAAAATATCTGCAAAAAAATATTAAAATAATATAAATCCCCAGAACTCTTTTTAGGCGGTCAAAAGGTAATATAAACACATTAATTGATGAAAAGAAATAAGAAATTAATCATGAAGTTTTGACTGAAAACAGTACAATGTCAGATTTTTGTAAAAATCTAAAAAATTTATCTTGGGCTTAAATTTTTACCACGCCTTCCCCAGAGAAATTTTTATCTCTAATAATAATATAAAAAATTAAAACCCAATTTAGAGCCTTTTAAAATTCAAATACAGAAAACAGTAAAATCTGGAAATTTTATTTTCGGAATTATTAGAAAATAAATATATAATATAAAAATATGAAATTTTTATACAAGATCGTTTGTATTATTTAAAATATTATAAAAAATTTACAAAAAATTATGGCTATATTTATGTCCTCAAATAAATCAAAAACAGAAGGGAATGAATTGGACAGAATAGATTGTCAGAATTTTTAGAATTTTTACACAGAGTATTTTAACCTTAGATTTTTATTTTACAGCAAGTATTATCCTTTAAATACATAAAAAAAATTTAAAAAAATTGACACCATTTGGTGGCCCAATTAATTGCTTGATCGCGTGCCGTCTAGAAGATGGGAGAAGGGTAGCCATTCTCTGTGACCGACTTGTGGGCCCGTTTTCTTATCTGGACCCGCTGACCAGCCAGAACCCCCTCAACCCTCTCTTGCTGACTGCCAGATGGGCCCTTGCCCCAGCTGCCAGAATCTTCTCCTCCATTCTCTTCTTCTCCCCGTCTCTACCGCGACGAGCCCGACATTTCCCTGCCATGGCACACCTCGAACGACGAAGAGCAGCGCCGACCTGTCTCCTCTCTACTGCGACGCTTCTGCGGCTGTATTTTCCCCTGAAATCCACTGCCACGGCTGGGTGTTGACCGCCGCAAAAACCCAGCCGAGAGACTTCCGCGTCCAAACCCTGTCAAACTGCCTCCATCTGCCTATTTAAGCAGGGCCGATGCCACACACCCTCGCATCTTCACACATCTCCCTGGAGCTCCACAGCTTGAGCAACACTTCCACGGCACCGCCGTTTTCGCCATTTCCAGTGAAACCCGAGCTAGAGCATAGAACTTAATTCGGTTGCTACGGTGAGTGATATTCCAATTCCATGAGCATCAGGCGCGGAGCTGGCCAGGCCTAGCCCAAATAGCAATGTAAATTACTGGTTATATCTAATTTGGGTCCGAGGCTTAGTACTGTGACTTGTCCAGTTGAACCGGTATCTCGGCCCAGTCCCGATCATCCCATTCCCTCCCCACCCCGACCCGTAGAAGTCCCTAGCCCCCGCTGCCTCCAGCCCTGCCCCTGCGCCCGCCGCCTCCAGTCCCTGACCACCTCTAGCGTTGCCCTCATGGTCTCCAGCCCGGTAACCTCTAGTTCTGTGCACGCCTCCTCCAACGTCGTCGCCTCCAGCGCCATCAGTACGTCTAAGCTCGGCCCCGTCGCCTCCAGCCCTGCATCCGCCGACTCCAACCCCGCCGCCTCGAGCCCCCTCACTGCCTCCGGTAGCGCCATCGCCGACCGCCCCGCACCCACCGGATCGAACCTGTCGGGACCCGAATATGCAAATCCAGACACTCTATGTATTCAGCACTAGTCCAGGATCACGCTAGTGCACACAGTCTCAACATAGATGAAATATCACAATCATACACAGCGAAAGAAAAAAAAGACATCATATATTAAATACAACTAGTTACATGACCTTATGGTCAACTTACATGATTATGCCTTATAAGGTCAACAACAATTTAAGCAAAGAATGAAAGAAGCGTAGATGACCCTCAATATACCACAGCAAATCGACAAGGTTCAACTCCTAGATATTCGCCTCGTGGAACTTCTCCTCCTTCGAGTTGTAGTCTTCCCCTCAACCGATGATTTTGTGGGTTGCAAGGGTGAGTACATAAAGCACTCAACAAGTCGTGCATGTAATGCAATTCTAACATAGCTATATGCAAGGCTTATTCCAAAGAAATGGCTAACATGGCTATTTTGCAATAAGCGACATTTGTAAATGAATACTGAGATATAAATTGGAAAGACAAGAAACAAATAACTGTATTAGATAGATTCAACATTTCTCAACTAAACCAAGTTTCCAATCCTATGTCAAGTTCCAACTTTTCATGGCAATCCTGCCATCCCGTTCCAAGTTTTCATTTCAAAAGTCTAACCCTTAACTGTAATTCCCGAGCTTTGCTCAATACCGTGAGCACGGCTATTCGAATAGGTTTACACTCTGCAGAGGTTGTACACTTTACCCACAAGATACAGCCGCTCACCACACAGGTGATTGTCCGCAACAAAGCTTTTCAGGAACTTCTACCTTAACCAAAGAACCTCTCCGGCATTGCCTTCACCATCACTTCCCTCACACAGAGCCGAAGTATAGGACAGGCCAATCACCGTTGGATGGGCGCCAAGCCGTAGCACAGGTACGCTCCCGCATGATACACCCTGTGTCTTCGTCACCCCGAGGTATCAGAGGAAAGATATCAGAACCCTAATCAACTAGGTCTGTCCCATATCGGACATGTGGTTGTACGGGTGACTCGGATCAAAGGCTTGCAAGGTGAAGTCCTTAATCGACCAAGGCAAGACTTCGGACTCAACAAGGGCACACAACCCAATGTGGCACACAGACTCACATCACTCCTCAACCCATTGCCACACAGCCCACACCGCACACACTCTTGCCACTTGCCTCGGCCTAAATCATTTCCCACCCATTGATTATTGTGCAACACAAGCCAAGAATAACTCAACATCGATCGGAACCACACGAGTCTCTCAGACCTCAATCTCATCATGTGGCATCATCACACCACTTTTCAAAATACATTCAATATTTCTTTAATCAGTATTGTAGCATTTTTTCGAAAGATCACTCATGATTCGTTGTAAGGCTAAGCATCTACTCACGGTCTAGCCTCCCGTGTTGGCACAATATTAACATCCAACTAATATAATCAAACTTAGGGTGACAATGATTTAGGGCATACAATTAATAATTTCAAGGTGGCATAACAAAATGGGTTGATTAACTACATTATCCCAAATTAATTTAAATTTATTTTTAATAAATAAGCATGCATAATTTCAAAGCATAAATTACATTTTAAAATCTGGGATCAAAATGATCAAAGCATCACTTACCTGGCACTTGCTATAAACTGCTCTTTACTCTTTTTAATTGATCTTTGGCTTCCTCAACCTTTGGCTCTTCAATCGAATGCTTCGACTTCCTCGTCCTTCAGCTACTTCGGGTAACTTCTGGATGCACGTCTAACGACAAAGAAGCACAAAAACAACAAAACTCAAAAGCAATTCAAATAAACTCCAATTTAATATTAGATTGGTACTGAACGGAAGGGATTGAATTTAGGAACTTAGATTTGATCGAAGATCGGATGAAAGAAAACAGGCTTTCAGAAGATTTATTGAGAAGGTTACGACTGATAATTAGGGAAAGACGGAGTATATTCCAGGAGATATCCTTCGAGATTAATTAACTCGATTGGACAGATATTGACATATGGGCTCTTGATCTATAGATCGGGTCCATAAAGATATGTTAGTTCATGATGAACTAAACTGAGGCTCGATGTTGACTTTTGTTGACTAAACAAATACACTGTCAAACAAAAGAAAGATAAACTAATAGAATAGATATAGCACCAGGATATGTCATATGGCCAATGGTCTATCGACCAAGTCCACGAATGAATTCTAGGTTAATGGCAGATTAGATTTTCAGGGATAAGACAAGGACGGATGGAGTCGACATTCAGTGCAATCCGATCTAGGGTTCAGTCATACATCAAAAAAGAGACTTGACGATAACAGGGCGATGACGATATGTAGTAAGACAGTACAAATATCTTACTACGGTGGACACAACGAGGAAAACCGCAATACCGGCAGCGTGGCTCACGATGAACTCAGTCCATCGAACCGGTCTTAAGTTAGGTTTTGGTCCGGCTTTGCAGATGATAGAAAGATAAAGCTAGACTCACAAGGAATGGGGTTAGACCACGATAGGACGATAGAAAGGATAATGACATCGCGCTACGCTCTTGCTGGAATGCGCGTATGCGATGATTGCGAAGCGAGAGCAAAGCGTTAACGGCGGAACGTTAACGAAGAAACGTTAGCAGCGGAACGTTAACGATGGAACGTTAACGGCGGAAGGTTAACGACGGGACGTTAACGGCGGGACGTTAACGACGGGACGTTAACGATGAAGGTGAAGCGTTAACGGAACACTTATGAGATTGTAAGGAGGCAACCCTCGGTTGAAAGATAGGGCAGCGAGGTCATGACATGGCTCAAATTTGGTTTGAGATCTGCGGGGTACACATATCGTGACGCAACGACAAATTGGACCAAGGGTTAAGTCCGGGTTTGAGCGAAACGATTTAAGGATGAATACACTTGGCATAGGGTAGGATGGTAGGGTTGGCTCTGCGATTAAAGGTTACCAAAGATGGCGAACCGAAATGCGCACCGACACGAAGGACTAGGCCAAAAGACGTCGGGTAGATTCTAGAACATGGCTTTGACGGCAACCGGGGATCAATGAACTTCAATGGTGGGAAAAACAGGGGATATTGATCTTCTGGACACAATGACATGGCCACGACAAACCAAAATGGTTGGCGGCACAAGACGACGCGCGGCGGTGGCAAAAAGGCGACGGTAACGAATATTAAAATTTTCGGAGGATGGAACAGCAGAGGGGAAGTGAGCACCACGTAGAACGCAGCGAGACGATCTCAACGGTATAAGCGGATTTGGCGGCAACCCAACGGACAGATCACAAACTACCGATGAACGACTGCTAACGCTAATAGATCAAACGATCATAACTATCAAAATAATGGATGAAACCTAACCAAAATTTACAGAGAGCTATCTGGGATCATTTGGCACAATATGACTTGAACGGATCTGAGTTTTACCTTCTGGATCAAAGGGGAACGCGCGACGAAGTTTTCTGCCGTACGTACGCAGTCTGATTGGGGAAGATTGATTTTTCTGCACAAATCCTGTGGGCAAAACCTTGAGTTAGAGTGAGCACCGTGTAGAGGACATCAAGAGGAGTCTACAGAAAAAATTTCACGGTCAATGAAGGAGAATGGGGGACGGCAAGATTCGAGATTGGAACGGCCATAACTTTTGATTCCGCTAATGAAACTGCACCAAATTTGGTGGAGAGATAGATCTGACCATATGGCACGAGATGACCCGAGCGGATTTTAGAAAAACTCACCGGTATGATAGGGAACGCGATGCCAAAATCGGCCGGCGATGGCGGTGCACCGGAAAGACATGGCTGCGGTTTTTAGGGTTTGGGAGGTGCTCTGGGGATTAGGGGTGCGTGGGAGGGGTCTTAGGACAGTTATATAGGCTAGGGAGTCGTGTCATATAAGGAAACACGAAGAAAAACCGGATTTAGATTGAAAACAGATCGGATCGAACACCTGGGGCATAATGAACAGTACCAGGTGACGTGGCGCGTTGTGGTGCGTCGAATGGAGATCGGAAGGCTGAGGCTAGGCGATGATGTGGCCGAATCTGGAGCTGCCACGTCGATTTAGCCTATTTCCGAATTAAAATAATTCCAGAAATTAAAATAATTCATTTAGAGCAATAAAAATATCAGAAAAATTCTGAAAAAAATTCTATAAAATATTTTAAGACATTTGGAGCTTGAATAAAATATTTTTAACCAAACTTTATTTAAAAGTTTACAGTATTTAATTAGATTTAACAAGAGGTTTAATTTAAATTAATTTCCAAATAAATCCAAATGAATAGCAAACGAACTCCGAAAAATCTGAAAAAAATATAGAAAATTCTTTGAAGCACAATGAACTCAAATAAAACTAAAGTTATTTTAATTGAAGTTTATATTAGTCAATGTAAATTATTTTAGCATTAGAAAATTTCAGATTAAGCTTTATTAAAGCGAGAAAATCAGTGGGGATTTTTGGAAAGATGAACTAAACAAAAGATTTTTGAAAACCCAAATTTTGGGATGTTACAAACGTCCCCCCCTTAACAGAATCTCGACCCCGAGATTAAGGTTGTCTATAGAAATAGGTTCAGGGGGACTCAACTCTTGAGACTTTCTTGAACTTCTAAGCAACTGCACACTGGGCAAGGTTGCTTTCGAACAAACGCTTGACAACTTCCAAAATTTGTAGGCTGCGCGATGCGGATGAGATCCTTCTGCAATTCCACTAACTTCCACGGTGTCTGCTTTCCTGGCACAAGAAGGCACTCCTTCTGTTGAGACTCTTGAAACATATCATGCACTCAGACTGACGTTCTGGCATCTCCTTTGATAGGCTCCTTTGCTTTCCGTCCTTTAACTCTCGGTTTTCTGCTTCTTCTAGAAATTGGACAAGCGACATTTGACAGTGAAACTTGCTTGCAACTCTGCGGTCTTACATAACATTCCAGTTGATCTGTTTCTATCTCTATCAGCTTGATTCTCGAGTACTGCCTTAAACTCTAGATCAACTGAATATTCCTTCACATTGAACTCAAGCTCCAACTATTACAGAGGTAATGGCATGGTTATGCTGGCATACACTATGGTAGCTAAAGTAATTCGTCAGGAAAACAATTATCCTTTGTAGCTATTAAGCATACGCAACAACTCCTTTTCTTCTGATATGATGGCACATCCACATTCTTGGCTCAACCATAACGGATCAACCGTCCTTAGTCGTCTCCGATATCTTGAAGTTAAACGATCACAAATCTTTCTCGAAAAACACTCTCGCTCCTCTTAACTGATCAAATCTTTGACCATAAACCAAAATTGCCTTACACATAGGTAACCAGCTAATTCCAAGGATAAACATCTCAAGCATGAGTTTCCAATATGATAAGATTTATTGGGAACTCAATCTCAACAATAGACAAGTTAACTCTCAGCATCCTGTATTACATATGATTTTCAATCAGTACAACATCTGATGCCTTCTAGTTCAAATAGTCATAATGTGGTTGACATGATCTCTTGCTAGCATTGGTGGCATGGCTTCAGCTTGAATTTCTCCACAATTCACTTTCTGGTGCAAGTGTCTCGGTAGGTGTAGGACTAAGATTGAAGCGGACATGTATAACAACTTTTCTCTTAAGACAACTGTTGGCAAAGTGTCCCGGTTCATTGCATCTGAAGCAACGCTTGACCGACATCTGTTGACTTCATTCTGACATAGCACTAATCTTGGTAGGGGCAGAGCTGAGATTGATGCGATCCGCATTGATCACTTTCTTCTGAGGGTAGTGTTTAGCAAAACATCCTGGCTGGCGACAGGCAAAGCAACCTCTAGGCAGTAAGCTTCCTCCTTGAGAACTTTTAACCAGGGTGGTGTTATGAAAATTCTGACTATCAGGGCGAGGCACAGGTGAAGGTGTCTCGAACAAAGTCTGAGCAGTATGGCAACTGAGTTGTTGAGGGCACTCCTCATTTGCTGTTGCGGTGGTCCTTCTTGACAAGCTTTCGGACGCTTGCGGTTATACTCTAATTCCTTGCGCTCATCTCCTAGAATAAGGGTCTTGTTAACCAACTCCTCTTGCTTCAACTGACTCTATGAGCAAGTTACTCCTGCAGTTTTACCACTCACTCTTGGGGTTATGAACTTTACTGAAGTAATTTCTAGGATGATCATGGCTTCCAAAATTGCTTGACCTTTCGTGGGCATTCCTTAACAAAATGACCTAACTTACCACAGTTGTAGCACGAACGTCTGGGCCGTCGTGTCTGGTTAGGTGTAGTCATATGCACAATATCATCTTTCTCAGGCATCACTACTTGTTGGTTCATACGGCATTCCCTGGCCCAATGACCTTGTTTATCGCACAAGAAACAATTCCATGGTGACTAAGTATCCCTAGTTCTTTGAGGCAAACGGACAGAGTTGACATGTTTCTTCTTCATTTCGTCACGCGGAACAGCAAGTGCGGATGACAATCCTTCTCTTTTCGCTAACTCTTGAGCAATGACGGCTCAAAAATTCACTCACTGATGCTGAGTCACAGCGGTCACAATTGAATCCAATGGACATTGAGCTAGATAATGATCGCGACCTTCACAAAGATAACATGTGATGTTGCCCATAGGACATTCTCCAAGTAAATGGCTTCCTTCTCAGCTGGAAAAATTGATTGCATGCTCATCGATGGTGTGTCATATTCCTCCACAACGGACGCACGCATGGTCTTCCGATTTGTTTGGTTGACAACACTTCAAGGAACAACATCCTGGTATGACATCGAGGAAAGGGGTTGTACACTTCTCTGAACTTGCAGTAGTCATACTGACATTTGACAAAGCAACGAACTACTGAAAAGCAGCGACGAACTCCAACCAAGTGATTTCTTCTGGTGTCTTGTGGGTAGCACGATAGTTCTTCCACCACTCCAAGGCATCTCCTTCCAATCGACATGTGGCGTAGGGAACCTTCTCTTCATCTTCACATTGCACCAAAGCCAGCTTCTCTTCTATGACACGAAGCTAGATTTCCGCATCTTTGAGAGTGGCTGATCCACCAAACGTGGGTGGTTTGGTCCTCTTGAATAAGGCAAACCTTGACTGTGAATAGGTGGCTATGACTGTGGTTGTAGGGGCATTGATTTTGGCAATCGATAACATTCATTTGTTGTATCATTGTCGCATGAGTCTGGGTTAGAGCGGTGAATAATCGATCCAAATTCGAATTGTCACTATCAGTGCGGTGGACGATCGCTTGGTCACAATCGCTTTATTACTAACACCGTAGTAGCAATGCATCGACTTGAATCGCCTCGAAATCATCGTTGTTGTCGGTCCTTTCCATCTGTTGACCACTCCAGGGTTTAGTTAAGAGGGGAAAAGCAAAGATAAGGTTCAAGAATCCTAGTGCAGGGGAGCAGGTTTAACCCAATAACTTATACAAATATTATTAATAACTTGGTATGGTTGCTTACAAAAGCCTAAAAGCTATGCAACGCATACGGCACACCCAACAACCAAGGAAAAAAAATTAACCTAAGCACACCACAATCTATCGTCTAAAAGGGTAACACTTCTATCTTAGACTGACGCGACTCTTCACACATGAGTCTCAACTAGCCACCAAAGTACTAGTTCTTTTAACTTCTGAAACACTTCATCGATCCACTTCTTTTTCCTTGAGCTCGACGATTCCTGTCTTCACGATCTTTAGGATCAGCAACAAGACACCCAATACTTTCTCCTTAAGTGTGAAACATTGTTAACTACTTAGAACAAATCAGGTAAGATTTTTACTTAAACCAGTGGGGAAAGATGAATAATTTTAGCAACAGGGGAAAGACTAGAAAAATAAGATAAGTCAAGAACTTATTATTCTTTCAAGTTAAATTTTCTCTTTTAGAAAATACTTTTGAAGCTCCTAAGGAACGACCAAACTATCTAGGGTCAAGACCTACAGTCAGCATGGCTCTGATACCACCTCTGTCGGGACCCGAATATGCAAATCCAGACCCTCTGTATATTCAGCACTAGTCCAGGATCACGTTAGTGCACACAGTCTCAACATAGATGAAATATCACAATCATACACAGCGAAAGAAAAAAAAAGACATCATATATTAAATACAACTAGTTACATGACCTTATGGTCAACTTACATGATTATGCCTTATAAGGTGAACAACAATTTAAGCAAAGAATGAAAGAAGCGTAGATGACCCTCAATATACCACAGCAAGCGACAAGGTTCAACTCCTAGATATTCGCCTCCTCGTGGAACTTCTCCTCCTTGAGTTGTAGTCTTCCCCTCAACCGATGATTTTGTGTGTTGTAAGGGGTGAGTACACAAAGCACTCAACAAGTCGTGCACAGAATGCAATTCTAACATAGCTATATGCAAGGCTTATTCCAAAGAAATGGCTAACATGGCTATTTTGCAATAAGCAGCATTTGTAAATGAATACATATATAAATTGGAAAGACAAAAACAAATAATCAGTATTAGATAGATTCAACATTTCTCAACTAAACCAAGTTTCCAATCCTATGTCAAGTTCCAACTTTTCATGGCAATCCTGCCATCCCGTTCCAAGTTTTCATTTCAAAAGTCTAACCCTTAACTGTAATTCCCGAGCTTTGCTCAATACCGTGAGCACGGCTATTCGAATAGGTTTACACTCTGTAGAGGTTGTATACTTTACCCATAAGATACAGCCGCTCACCACACAGGTGATTGTCCGCAACAAAGCTTTTCAGGAACCTCTACCTTAACCAAAGAACCTCTCCGGCATTGCCTTCACCATCACTTCCCTCACACAGAGCAGCGAAACGTTAACGATGGAACGTTAACGGCGTGACGTTAACGAGGGAACGTTAACGACGAAACGTTAACGATGGAACGTTAACGGCGGAAGGTTAACGACGGAACGTTAACGACGGGACATTAACGATGAAGGTGAATCGTTATCGGAACACTTATGTAAGGACCCGAATCCACTGATTCGAACCCACTGTGTTTACCGCACTAGTCCCAGGATCAACGCTAGTGCACACAGCTTAACATTGGTACATATCACATCATACACAACGATAATAGAATAATAGTTCATTTATTGATATAGCTAAATGTATGATCTTATGACCAACTTACATTATTAAGCCACGCAGGCAAGACGAAAATATAAACTAATAATTAAGCAGTGGAAAGTAGAAACGTAGATGGCTCATCGGTTCACCACAGCAACCGACAAGGCTCGGACCCTAATGACTCGTGTCTTCTTGGACTTCATCTTCCAACACAGTGTAGATTCTTCAACTGTTGATTATTGTTGTTTGGCAAGGGTGAGTACTTAAAGCACTCAACAAGTTGTGCATGTAATGCAATTCTATGTATCTATATGTAAGGTTTATTCCAATGGACAAGCTATCATGGCTATTTTGCAATAAGCGACATTTATGAACAAATACAATAAATAGATTGTAAAGACTGTAAAACAAATAACGATAATAAATAAATTCAGTATTTCTCAGGTAAACCAAGTTTCAAATCCTAAGTCAAATTCCATCTTCCACATGGCATTCCACCATCCCAACCAAGTTGTCCAATTTATTAAGCTAACCCTTAACTGTAATTCCCGAGCATTGCTCAATACCGCGAGCACGGCTATCCGAATAGTTTCACACTCTGCAGAGGTTATGCACTTTACCCACGTGATACAACCAAACACCACCAAGGCGAGTGATTATAACAAAGCCTTTACAATGCTCTGAATTAACCTGATACTACCCGCTAAGGATTCAACACTGGTGGGACTGGTTACCACATCCAGGACCCCCCTCTTGCGCCATGTGAATTACACCATAACTCGGGAACTCACACCGACCACGATAGTATCAAGATTAAGACATTACAAATTACTCAGCTAGGCTGGCCCATACTAGATATGTGGTTGCATGGTTGACTCAGGTCAAAGGCTTGCAAGGTTAAGTCCTTAGTGTGATCGAGGCAAGACTTCCACATACCCTCTGCCCATCAGGCCCACCTTGGCATCCTCGCCCCTTAGCACTTGCCCCAATCTAAGTTATTATCACCCAGTTGATTACCAAGCACCACGTGCCATCAACAATTCAATATCGTTGCGTGACATGATTCGCCACAACAACTCAATCTCATCGTGTGATCCCACATAGCACACAAGTTCATAACATTGTTCCATATTCCATTAATCAAGATTAATTATCAAAGATTCTCGCACATGTGATGACGTGGCAAGGCTAAGCAACTATTACGGACTAAACCTCCAATGTTGATTATAATTATTAACCAACTATATTAAACCAATCTAGGGTGACAATGGATCATGGCATACAATGACAAGGTAGGGTATAGATCAATCTGGTATATTAGCTAAGCCCAATCTAATTTGAAATGTATGTATATTTGAAATATATGCACTAGTGTAAATCAAACATAGCAATTTTATAAACATGGGTTCGACATGATCAAAGCACAACTTGCCTTGGAATAGGTCCTGATCTTGATTTGAAGCTTGCTCTTGGGTTGCTAGGTCTTCCTCCGAAGCGTCGCACAATTCAACGTCTACGCGTACCGAAGAAGAAAAGCAAATAAATACCAAAACAGAGAGCAAATGAACTCCAAAAATAAAATAAAATTCACCATTAAATAGATCTAAATTTTACAAATTTTTAGAAACTGGAATCACTCAAATCCGAGTTACGATGCAAAAGATATAGCCTTTTGAAATTTGAAATAAATACTCAAATCGAAATTCGAAATTAATGATTTATTTTTATTCGAAAACTGATTCTCGCGTCATCATGACGTCACGCTGGCGCCGTACTGGATCGAACCAATCGGGTGGCGACACGCGTCTCGGGCGTATGGACCCGGTCCACGAACTCGCGCTGGCTCACGGTAGACTCGGCTCACGGCGCCTCGGCACCAGCGCCGACACGCGGCGATGCCCGATTGGTTGTGGCGACGGCGCAATCTGGTGCACCTAGATTCCATCGGACGGCTGCCGATCGATGCACACGCGGCAAGATCACGAGCACGGGTTTTAGATCCAACGGACGGCGGTTAAAGAAGGTTTTACAGCTCACCGAGGACACGCGGCTGTATCTGAGACGTCGACGAAGATCCAACGGACCAAAGCTTCTCACGCTAATGGCGCCGCCGAGACAAAATCCGCCGCGAAGAAGACGACGATACTCGCGAGACGCTCTGGCGAGTTCTGGACGACGAGGTCTTGCGATTCTGATGCGGCGCGGAACGGGGAACTCAACGCACCCAAGGGCTCCTTAAATAGGCGGTCGGAGGAGCGTACGGGCGATGGACACGGACTCCAAGTCCACCGGAGACACGGCGGCGCGGCGAAAGAGTCCGAAACGGAGACGATAACCGGACACCCTACGATTTAAGATCAACGGCCAAGCCTCGCTGCAACGTGGCACAATCCACGCCGATCCAAAGATCTAACGGCCCGAGAGTCTAGGGTTTCCTATACGCACCCAGTCGTCGGATGACGATCTAACGGCTGACGATCTAACGGCTGACGCTACGCTTCTGGAAGCTGGGCTTCGCGGGCTGCACGAGCGGGCCGGCCTGCCACAGAGATGGGCTACGCCCGCTCTCGCTCGAGTTTTTCCGAAGGTTTTCAATTAAATTAATTCGAAATTCATTTAATTTGTTTTAGGCAATAAAATAATCCTAAAAATCCAAGAAAAATCTCATAAATACTTTGAGACATTCTCGGACTTAAATAAAATATTTTTGGCAAAACTTTATTTTAACTTTGCACCGATTTAAATACTTTTGAATAAAAAGCAATAAACTTGAAATAAGAATTAATTCAAATAAATCCGAAAAATCCAAATAAATTCAGAAAATCACAAATGCACAAATAAGAAATAAAAACTTAATTAAGCCAAATTTTGGGATGTTACAAACCTCCCCTTAATGTAATCTCGACAGAGATTCGGGGCTAACTAGAGAATAGGTTTGGGAATTCGACTTCAAATCTTCTTCTCGCTCTCAAGTGGTTTCACTTTCTAATGATTGCTCCATCGAACTCGCAAAGCGAATAGACTTGTTTCGGTCTTGCGATCCATAACATCCAAAATTCGACCGGTTGCTCTTTATAAGTCAAATCTTCTTGCGACTCTATTGCATCCAATGGGGTTTGCTCGTTGGCACTCGAGACACTTCTTAAGCTGCGACACATGGAATACATCATGCACTTCGCCAAGGACCGAGGCAATCGTAATTGATAAGCCACCTCTCCTCGACGGCTCGTAATCTTGAGCGGACCGACATATCTTGGTGCAAGCTTCCTTTAACATGAAATCTTTAACGCCCTTAAGAGGGTAACCACGAGATACACATAATCTTACGGTTCAAAACTCAAATCTCGGCGACGGTTATCTGCGTAGCTTTTCTGTCTTGATGTGCTATCTTCAACCTTTTCTCGATCATTGCAACTTGGCTTTGGCTTCCTCGAGAATATCGGCCCAAAACCAAACGCTCTCTGTTTGTTCCAATTTAATGGAGTACGACAAGCATGTCCATACAATGCCTCAAACGGGGACATCTGTAGGCTAGCTTGATAACTATTATTGTAACTGAATTCTGCGTATGGCAAACATTTATCCCATGACGTAGCATAAGCTAAAGCACAAGCCCTCAACATATCCTCTAAAATCTGATTCACTCTTTCGGTCGACCATCCATGCGGGTGATATCTTTGATCAAATTGAGACGAGTTCCCATGGCTTCGTGCAACTTATTCCAAAATCTTGAGGTAAATTGGGTACCTCGTCGACACAATCTTCTTGGGCACTCCATGCAAGCATACAATCCTTGACATGTATAGCTCGCTAAGCGATCTCCGAGTAAGTGGTCTTTATCTTTGGGATAAAATGGGCGACCTTGGTTAGACGATCCACAATAACCCAAATGGAATCGTAACCCCTCCGAGTCTTAGGTAACCCGTGATAAAGTCGATTCGATTTCCTCCCACTTCCATTCCGAATTTTCAACTACCGCAATGCACCAATGGTCTTTGATGCATAGCCTTTACCCTCTGGCATACGTCGCATAATGCAACATGCTCAGCTACTTCACGCTTCATATTAGGCCACCGAATCTCTCTTTCAAATCCTGATACATCTTAGCACTTCCTGGATGAATCGAGTACTTTGAATAGTGAGCTTCCTCTAGAATTAGCTGCTTTAGTTCCTTTTATCCAAGACACAAATTCGGCCCTTGAAGAACATAGTTCCTTGCTCATCCAGAGTGAAATCTACGGCTAGGCCTTCTTCCTTTTAGCCTTGATTTTAGAAATTTTATCGTCATCCTTCTGACCTTCTCTAATCTGATCTTCCAGTGTTGGCTTTACTTCTAGTGCAGCTACACTTCCTTGCGGAACGACTTCCAATCTTAGCTTCTGGAATTCCTTGCATTATTCTGGTTGATCCTCCATTGTTAACGTATTGGCGCTATGGCTTTTCCGACTCAGAGCATCGGCTACTACATTGGCTTTTCCAGGATGATAATGGATTCCCACATTATAATCCTTTATTAGCTCCAGCCACCTTCGCTGCCTCATATTCAGGTCCGCTTGGGTGAATATGTATTTGAGCTCTTATGGTGCAGTATATATCTCACATCTATTTCCTATGAGATAATGACGCCATATCTTTAAAGCATGCACTACGGCGCTAACTCCAAATCATGCGTTGGGTAATTCACTTCATGCGGTCTTAACTGTCTCGACGCATAAGCAACGACTTTGCCCTCTTGCATTAACACGCATCCCAAGCCTTGCTTGAAGCATCGCAATAAATATCAAATCCATTACGCATGCCGCAACACTAATACGGGGCCGTTGTTAAACGCTTCTTTAATTCCATGAAACTTTTCTCGCACTCTGGCGTCCATGCAAACTTCTTTTCTTTCTTCAACAACTGCGTAAGGGGTTTAGCAATTGTCGAGAATCCTTCTATGAACCGACGGTAGTATCCCGCCATTCCCAGAAAACTACGAATCTGAGTAACAGACCTCGGTGGCTCCCAATGCAACACTGCGTCCACTTTACTGGGGTCAACTGCAACTCCTTTAGTAGTCATTACATGACCAAGAAATTCGACTTTTCCTTCCAAAACTCACACTTGCTAAACTTAGCATATAGTCGATGTTCTCATGACCTCTCTAAAACCATTCTTAGATGTTCTGCGTGCTCTTCCTCTGTCTTCGAGTAAACCAAAATATCGTCTATGAAGACTACAACAAACTTATCCAAATATTCCATGAAAACCTTATTCATCATGTTCATGAAATATGCCGGGGCATTAGTCAATCCAAATGACATGACTGTGAACTCATAATGTCCATATCGCGTAGAAAACGTAGTCTTTGGCACATCCTCTGCTCGGATCTTCAACTGATGGTATCACGAGCGAAGATCTATCTTGGAGAAAACTCAGGCTCCTCTTAATCGATCAAATAAGTCGTCGATCCCGGCAGCGGATACTTATTCTTGATCGTTACTTCATTAAGTGCACGATAATCGATGCACATTCTAAGACTTCCATCCTTCTTGCGAACAAACAAAACCGGGCTCCCCGGCGATGAACTAGGTCTAATGAAGCCTTTTTCTTGCGGTTCCTCAATCGCTTTTTCATTTCCACTAACTCGTCGGTAGGCATCCGATATGGTCTCTTTGATATCGGTCTTTGTCCTGGCGCTAACTCGATCACGAACTCGATATCACGGTCCGTGGCAATCTGGCAAATCTTCCGAAACACATCCGGTATTCTCGACTCATCGCACATCTTCCATGCCGATGGCTTTCACATCGCTGACCACTAATCGCCCATCTCGAATCTGCGGTCGCTTGAAACTCTACTTTCTTGCCACTAGGGCCTTCCAAAGTTACAATCCTTCTACCACAATCCAAAATACCTTATGCTTGACGGTAATCCATTCCAAGGATGACGTCTAGGGATTGCGCATCTATCAAGATAAGATTCGCTAGAAATTCTATCCCATCCATAAGCAACTTAGCTCCCAAACACCCAAGGCTAGATCTAAGCTCGATCACGGGCTTGGACTAAGAGCACACACTTAAGATTCACCACTTTAAATCCATTCTTGGTTGCAAAACTTTGAGAAACAAGCGAATCGAAGCTCGAGAATCAAACAAAGCAGAAAGGTGCAGTCGAGTTAACCAGGAACTTACCCAGTACGACGTCTGTAGCTTCCTGAGCTCCATCTGCGGTGATGTGGTTGATCCTTCCACGCACTGTTGATTGCGGGGTTGCTCCAGCTTGTCCTGGCACCCGATTTCCTCCTGAGGCTGGTGCCTTGGCAGGTGTTGTTCCCAAGTTAAAACGAACTGGCGTGATGCCTCCCTTCTGTGGACACCTATTAGAAAAGTGCCCTGGCTCGTTGCAGGTATAGCACCTTTTCACTGCAGATCGCCGTTTCTCCTCTGGTGCATTGTTGCCCTGTGCTTTGGTGTCTGAAAGTTCTGGTTGGCAGGGCGTGGTGCAGGGGTTGATGTCTTGTTCACGGCTGTGGGTTGGAATCTAGCAAATTGTTGCGGTGACATCCTCAAACGTAGGTGGTTTGGGCGTCCACCCTGATTATTCATCAAGCGCTTACGGTTTTCACCCAACTCCTTGCGCTTATCCTCTAAGATTAAAGCCTTATTCACTAGCTCTCAAAATGGAAAGTTGTGGGTAATCACCCCACTGCATTCTGAGTTCATCCCTTCATGAAACGAGGCGCTTAGCTTTATCTGTCGCTCGTCTTGAGGGCATAGCGAGCTAATCGGGTAAATTTATTCAGTACTCGCCACTTTGGTTGGCCTCCTTGCTTGAGCCACGAACTCTTCCTTCTTGAGGTCCATCATTCCCTCCGAGACATGGTACTGGCGAAAAGCATTAGTAAACTCTTCCCAAGTGATCTCTTGTGGGGCTCCATGAGCGGCACAGTAATTCTCCCACCATTCTGCGGCGGTTCCTTCCAATTGATGAGAGGCGTAGAGCAACTTCTCATTGCCTTCACATTGCGTGATATGCAGCTTCTTCTCAATAGTTCTAAGCCAGTCATCGGCTTCCAAAGGATTCACATTTCCTGAGAAGGTTGGTGGCCTAGTCCTCATAAAATCTGATAGCTTTGAGTGAGGTCGGGGTCCACCATGGTTGTTCTGAGCTACAAGGTTGTTATTGTTGGCTGCTGCGTTGGTCATCTGTTGCATCTGCTGCATCATAGTCTGCATTAGTTGAGTCTGTGCGGCAAGAAACGTTCCCAGATTCTGCATGTCAATTGGCGGTGGTTGAGGGCTGCCTCCGTCATTGGGGTTGTCGTTCTGGCGCAGTCCGCTTCCTGAAGCTCCATTGTTTCCTCGAGTATTCACCATCTGATGATTGCCTCTTAGGTTAGGAAAGGTAGATGTAGCATAGATAAGAAGTAAGAATTTCTAAAGCGGGGAAAATAGGTCATACCCAAACTGAAATAATTCTTTATTTAATCTTGGTATGGCTGCTTATTTAAGCCTACAAGCTTTGCAACACATACTGCACACTCAGCAATACAAAGAAGCAAACTAAACACGAAACCTTAACGTCAACTAGAAAGGTAAAGACTAACTTAAAGACGCGACTCACACTCGAGTCTCAACACAGCTCAAGGTCGACACTCACTCATCCACCCACCTCGGTGAGGTCGATCCGCGCGCATACACCGCGGATGAGCCGGCATAGGAGCGAACCTATCCTGATGACCTACTACTGGGTCCTCTGCAACAACGGGGTCTGCACTCCCCTCTGGCTCCCACTCTCGCTCCTCGGGATCCTCCTCGGACTCCTCTGCTGGCTCCTGAACTTCTCGAGTCACGCGCTCCACTCGTCCTCATCGCCTCCGTGGCCTCTCCCACTCGGTGATCATCCCGATGGTCAAGCACGGTCACCTCAAGCTCTGCTCTGCTACTCGAGTGCCTCGTCACGATCTCGGCTCTGGGTAGTATCTCTCATATGATCCTCCCAGGCAAGGGCGAACTCCGCAAGGTGTGTGGTCATGGCACACTCGTCCTCCACGATCCGTCGGCGTCGGCATGCTTGCACATCCGGTGAAGGCGAACATCGAGTCGTGAAGCTCGTCGGCGTAGTCGCGCGGACACGGCGAAGAGCAAGGCGAGCGACCTCCTGAATTGCATCCTCGTACGAGAATCTTCTGGCAGAGATGCTGATTGGCCTGCTAGCTTCCTCGTTCTCTCGAGCGTAGATAATCGACTTGCAAATAAATCCTCGGTGTACACCATTCATCGACCACCTCCTCGGTAGAGAGCGGACGATAGAAGCCTCCAAGCGTCAAGTACTCTCCACACTCCATGGCGTAGCCGCCACCGACTCCTCAAAGGTCGAACGATCGGCATCCGCTCCACAAGAACTTTGAATAAGTTCTCCACCAAACGGCAAGTAAAACGGGTAAATTCAGCAAAGGCGAGAAGTAGAGAATGAGATGAGTCGAGAGTGTTTTATTAGTCAAGTTTAGATTTTCTTTTAGAAAATAGTTTTGGACTCTCACAAGACACCTCCACTATCTAGGCCAAGACCTACGGTCGGTATGCTCGATACCACCTCAGAAGGACCCGAATCCATCGATTCAACCCACCGTGTTTACCGCACTAGTCCCGGATCAACGCTAGTGCACACGACTTAACATTGGTACATATCACATCATACACAACGATAATAGAATAATAGTTCATTTATTGATATAGCTAAATGTATGATCTTATGACCAACTTACATTATTAAGCCACGCAGGCAAGACGAAAATATAAACTAATAATTAAGCGTGGAAAGTAGAAACGTAGATGGCTCATCAGTTCACCACAGGCAACCGACAAGGCTCGGACCCTAATGACTCGTGTCTTCTTGGACTTCATCTTCCAACACAGGTGTAGATTCTTCAACTGTTGATTATTGTTGTTTGGCAAGGGTGAGTACTTAAAGCACTCAACAAGTTGTGCATAGAATGCAATTCTATGTATCTATATGTAAGGTTTATTCCAATGGACAGGCTATCATGGCTATTTTGCAATAAGCAGCATTTATGAACAAATACAATAAATAGATTGTAAAGACTGTAAAACAAATAACGATAATAAATAAATTCAGTATTTCTCAGGTAAACCAAGTTTCAAATCCTAAGTCAAATTCCATCTTCCACATGGCATTCCACCATCCCAACCAAGTTGTCCAATTTATTAAGCTAACCCTTAACTGTAATTCCCGAGCATTGCTCAATACCGCGAGCACGGCTATCCGAATAGTTTCACACTCTGCAGAGGTTATGCACTTTACCCACGTGATACAACCAAACACCACCAAGGCGAGTGATTATAACAAAGCCTTTACAATGCTCAATTAACTCGATACTACCCGCTAAGGATTCAACACTGGTGGGACTGGTTACCACATCCAGGACCCCCCTCTTGCGCCATGTGAATTACACCATAACTCGGGAACTCACACCACCACGATAGTATCAAGATTAAGACATTACAAATTACTCACTAGGTGGCCCATACGCACATGTGGTTGCATGGTTGACTCAGTCAAAGGCTTGCAAGGTTAAGTCCTTAGTGTGATCGAGGCAAGACTTCCACATACCCTCTGCCCATCAGGCCCACCTTGGCATCCTCGCCCCTTGGCACTTGCCCCATTCTAAGTTATTATCACCCAGTTGATTACCAAGCACCACGTGCCATCAACAATTCAACATCGTTGCGTGACATGATTCGCCACAACAACTCAATCTCATCGTGTGATCCCACATAGCACACAAGTTCATAACATTGTTCCATATTCCGTTAATCAAGATTAATTATCAAAGATTCTGGCACATGTGATGACGTGGCAAGGCTAAGCAACTATTACGGAATAAACCTCCAATGTTGATTATAATTATTAACCAACTATATTAAACCAATCTAGGGTAACAATGGATCATGGCATACAATGACAAGGTAGGGTATAGATCAATCTGGTATATTAGCTAAGCCCAATCTAATTTGAAACAGATGTATATTTGAGATATATGCACTAGTGTAAATCAAACATAGCAATTTTATAAACATGGGTTCGACATGATCAAAGCACAACTTGCCTTGGAATAGGTCCTGATCTTGATCTGAAGCTTGCTCTTGGGTTGCTAGGTCTTCCTCCGAAGCGTCACACAATTCAACGTCTACGCGTACCGAAGAAGAAAAGCAAATAAATACGAAAACAGAGAGCAAATGAACTCCAAAAATAAAATAAAATTCACCATTAAATAGATCTAAATTTTACAAATTTTTAGAAACTGGAATCACTCAAATCCGAAGTTACGATGCAAAAGATATAGCCTTTTGAAATTTGAAATAAATCTCAAATCGAAAATCGTAAATTCGAAATTAACAGATTTATTTTTATTCTGAAAAACTGATTACTGCGTCATCATGATGTCACGCTGGCGTCAGCGCTGGACCGAACTAATCGGGTGGCGGCACGCGTCTCGGGCGTATGGACCCGGTCCACGAACTCGCTGCTCACTCACGGTAGACTTCGGCTCACGGCGCGCCTCGGCACCAGCCAGCGACACGCGGCGACGCCCGATTGGTTGGGCGACGGCGCAATCTGTGCACCAATTCCATCGGACGGCTGCCGATCGATGCACACGCAAGAAGATCACGAGCACGGGTTTTAGATCCAACGGACGGCGGTTAAAGAAGGTTTCTGACTCACCGAGGACACGCGGTCAGATTCGAGACGTCGATGAAGATCCAACGGACCAAAGCTTCTCCGCTGCTAATGGCGTCGCCTGAGACAAAATCCGCCGGCGAAGAAGACGACGATACTCCGCGAGACGCTCCGGCGAGTTCTGGACGACAAGGTCTTGCGATTCTGATGCGGCGCGGAACGAGGAACTCAACGCACCCAAGGGCTCCTTAAATAGGCGGTCGGAGGAGCGTACGGGCGATGGACACGGACTTCGAGTCCACCGGAGACACGGCGGCGCGGCGGAAGAGTCCGAAACGGAGACGATAACCGGACACCCTACGATTTAAGATCAACGGCCAAGCCTCGCTGCAACGTGGCACAATCCACGCCGATCCAAAGATCTAACGGCCCGAGAGTCTAGGGTTTCCTATACGCACCCAGTCGTCGGATGACGATCTAACGGCTGACGCTACGCTCCTGGAAGCTGGGCTTCGTGGGCTGCACGGCGGGCGGCTTGCCACGAGATGCGCTACGCCCGCTTCGCTCCAGTGTTTTTCCAAGGTTTTCAATTAAATTAATTCCAAATTCATTTAATTTGTTTTAAACAATAAAATAATCCAAAAAATCCAAGAAAAATCTCATAAATACTTTGAGACATTCTGGACTTAAATAAAATATTTTTGGCAAAACTTTATTTTAACTTTGCACCGATTTAAATACTTTTGAATAAAAAGCAATAAACTTGAAATAAGAATTAATTCAAATAAATCCAGAAAAATCCAAATAAATTCCAGAAAATCACAAATGCACAAATAAGAAATAAAAACTTAATTAAGCCAAATTTTAGGATGTTACAACTTATGAGATTGTAAGGAGGCAACCCTCGGTTGAAAGATAGGGCAGCGAGGTCATGACATGGCTCAAATTTGGTTTGAGATCTGCGGGGTACACATATCGTGACGCAACGACAAATTGGACCAAGGGTTAAGTTCGGGTTTGAGCGAAACGATTTAAGGATGAATACACTTGGCATAGGGTAGGATGGTAGGGTTGGCTCTGCGATTAAAGGTTACCAAAGATAGCGAACCGAAATGCGCACCGACACGAAGGACTAGGCCAAAAGACGTCGGGTAGATTCTAGAACATGGCTTTCACGGCAACCGGGGATCAATGAACTTCAACGGTGGGCAAAACAGGGGATATTGATCTTCTGGACACAATGACATGGCCACGACAAACCAAAATAGTTGGCGGCACAAGACGACGCGCGGCGGTGGCAAAAAGGCGACGGTAACGAATATTAAAATTTTTGGAGGATGGAACAGCAGAGGGGAAGTGAGCACCACGTAGAACGCAGCGAGACGAACTCAACGGTATAAGCGGATTTGGCGGCAACCCAACGGACAGATCACAAACTACCGATGAACGGTTGCAAACGCTAATAGATCAAACAATCATAACTATTAAAATAATGGATGAAATCTAACCAAAATTTACAGAGAGCTATCTGGGATCATTTGGCACAATATGACGTGAACGAATCTGAGTTTTACCTTCTGGATCAACGGGGAACGCGCGACGAAGTTTTCTGCCGTACGTACGCAGTCTGATTGGGGAAGATTGATTTTTCTGCACAAATCCCGTGGTCAAAACCTTGAGTTAGGGTGAGCACCGTGTAGAGGACATCAAGAGGAGTTTACAGAAAAAATTTCACGGTCAATGAAGGAGAACGGGGGACGGCAAGATTCGAGATTGGAACGGCCATAACTTTTGATTCCGCGGATGAAACTGCACCAAATTTGGTGGAGAGATAGATCTGACCATATGGCACGAGATGACGCGAGCGGATTTCATAAAAACTCACCAGTATGACGGGGAACGCGATGCCAAAATCGGCCGACGATGGCGGTGCACCGGAAAGACATGGCTGCGGTTTTTAGGATTTGGGAGGTGCTCTGGGGATTAGGGGTGCGTGGGAGGGGTCTTAGGACAGTTATATAGGCTAGGGAGTCGTGTCATATAAGGAAACACGAAGAAAAACCGAATTTAGATTGAAAACGGATCGGATCGAACACCTGGCGCATAATGAACAGTACCAGGTGACGTGGCGCGTTGTGGTGCGTCGGATGGAGATCGGAAGGCTGAGGCTAGGAGATGACGTGGCCGAATCTGGAGCTGTCACGTCGATTTAGCCTATTTCCGAATTAAAATAATTCCAGAAATTAAAATAATTCGTTTAGAGCAATAAAAATACCAGAAAAATTCTAAAAAAAATTCTATAAAATATTTTAAGACATTTGGAGCTTGAATAAAATATTTTTAACCAAAATTTATTTAAAATTTTACAGTATTTAATTAGATTTAACAAGAGGTTTAATTTAAATTAATTTCCAAATAAATCCAAATGAATAGCAAACGAACTCCGAAAAATCTGAAAAAATTATATAAAATTCTTTGAAGCACAATGAACTCAAATAAAACTAAAGTTATTTTAATTGAGGTTTATATTAGTCAATGTAAATTATTTTAGCATTAGAAAATTTCAGATTAAGCTTTATTAAAGCGAGAAAATTAGCGGGGATTTTTGGAAAGATGAACTAAACAAAAGATTTTTGAAAACCCAAATTTTGGGATGTTACAGAACCCCTCTGCCTCTAGCGTCACCAAACTTTGGGTGCACTTGGTTGGGGATTTTTCGGGAATAGTTCTGCAGGAATTGCTTGGGCATGCGTTCTTGAACCATGAAGTACTTGTTGCTTACATGGATTCTACTATGCGTGGGGGAGAATTTTGATGTTAATTGCCTTTTGTGGTTCAAGAAAGTTCATTGCAATTATGCAATGCATGTATTTCGGTTAAATTCAGCAATAGGATGGTTCTTGTCATCTGCATTTGGCGTTCTTAAATACATCTTCAGATGCAATTGAGTAAAGATTTCTTTGCTCGTTATTGTAACTTCTCTGGATCTTGGTTTTCCTCGTTTGTTTCTTTTACTCGATCTTGCATTTTTGTTTGAAACTGATGTCCTGAATTTGGTCTGGACGAATTTTCTAATTCTGATTTGGTAATTAACATACTTTTTATGACAAATTGAGAATAGGTTTTTATGAAACAATCGCCCAAAGAAACACCCGAGAGCTAATGGATTCAAGAATTCGCAGATCGAGAGATGTCAAGGAACTTATGATGAAGCAAATGCTACGGAGAATTGTCAAACGGTTTATCATGCCGATAATTCAGATCGGAAAAACTCTCGTAAGGTTTGGCTAAGCAATCTTCAGAATTTGTTTCACTGAAGCAATTTTCAGAATTGGCCTCACTGGGAATTCAACGAGAATTCAGATCAGAATACAATACATGTTGATTCAAAATACATAAGTGATTTTCCATGGCATCCACCCATTTATCTTGATCCTTGAATGCTTATGTTTACATCTAAAAATATTCTTGTTGACCTCACAATATATGTGTGATTCAATTTGATGTAATAGAAATACATGATGAAGAGGTTGAAGACATTGCTATTTTATTTTGTGTCCGGTGGATGCAGGACCTGCACAAGCGATTCGTCGACTGCGTGAATCAACTCGATAGCATAGATAGTGAGTGCTCTTGATCCAAAAACCTTTATTCTTGATACTGACATATTAGTTTGACTTGCTCCATTAGTTAAGCACAATGTTCTTGATCTAAGAAGCTTGCCATAGAATAGTTAGTTTGTTGATTCCAAGTTTTTCCAGCATTGATAGTAAGAGATAAACATCGATTCTAGGTTCCTGAATTCAGGAGGATCTCAATTCTTTTGTTCAATGTCTTGCTTTTTGTTGTACTTCGGTATGAATAGTATTTGACGTTAGTTATTACCGTTTAGTTTTCGACCCGAGACTTAGCAAAATCCTGGCTCCGCCTCTTATGAGCCTTGAGTATCTCTCCTGAACCCATCCATCTCCCCTAATACAGCTAGAACTAACCAAAACAACACTGCCTCTGTCGTCTTCTTCTCCGTGACCGACGAACGGTGGCAGAGCCTCTCAACCAATCGTAGCCTTCATTAACTAGTAAAACGGATTCCCTCCACTACACTGATTCTTGTAAAAAGCTAGTAAGCCGAGCTTTTGCCCGTCGGCCATGGCGGCAACAGCCCTGCCACGGTGGCAACCCACCTCCGACCGCTGTTGGTAGCTGTCAAGACCACCCCTAGGTGCGCAGTGAGACGTTGGAGCTTTTCGTCCCGGCCGTTCACTGTCTCCAGTGCCCCTTCGCCACCGGCGAGCCCCAAAACGAGACTCCTCTGCTCTGTCTCACTGTGCCATGGGACCGAGCGTTCAGTCGCACAAGCCCACATCAGTCACACAAGCGCAAGTCACTGACTTCAGGCCCCAGGGTGTCAGTGACTGCGGCAGAGTTCAAATGAAATCCACATGCGCAGGCATAAGAAGTTTTCCAACTGTGAAAACGTATTTTGCAATTTCTATTTGATTTTGCAAAACTGAAATGATTCAAACTAGCATAACTTTTGAAGTATAGGTTCAAAATCAGTGAAACAAATTTATAAATTCATATAAAATCATGTAGTTTCTAAATATGGAAAAATATTTTGAAAATGAGCTATGTGAAGATTTGAAAGTCAAATTTAAAGAAAATGGTTAAAATATGATATACACAAAATTTTTGCCGTTGATCTCCGAATTGAATGAAACTATTTTTTTTAGAATCCTTAGGTCCTAAAAAAAACCAAATATGTAAAAATATTTAAATTTTAACTTGATTTAGATCTCTTTCTAAAATAGGTTGTTTTCAATGTGTTGATTATTCAATTATGTATAACTTATGCAAATAAGATTCGAATCACATCTAATCAGTTCCTATGTGTCTATAAGTCAGTAAATTACCTGAATATGCAAAAATATTTAGAGTAAACTATTGAGTATATCTATGATATACCATGTGGCCGTGGTTATGTAATTGCTGAGCATTTAGCTACGAGGTGTTTGTACCGGGGCCCTAGGGCCATGCACAGTTATGTAATTGTTGAGCATTTAGCTGCGAGGCATTTGTATCGGGGCCCTGAGGCCATGCACGTTAATGTAATTGCTGAGCATTTAGCCGCGAGGGGCGTTTGTACCGGGGCCCTCAGGTAATTGCCGAGCGTTTAGCCGCGAGGCATTTGTGCCGGAGCCCTAAGGCCATGCGCGGTTATGTATTATGTAGCACCGCCTTGAGGCAAGCGTAGTGCATTACCAAAGAGGACGATTTACATATTGCTACGGGTAGTATCTACGCAATGTCTTGGCATTCCACGTGTGTCCATCTGGGTGCCCTTCGATTGTTTGGAGATAGTCGGAGCTGGCCCTCGTGGCTCGGGAGACGATGTAAGGTCCCTCCCATTTGGAATTTAGCTTCCCTGTGATTTCGGTGGAGCCTTACTAGAGGACCATGTCTCCTGGTGCTAGTGTGCGATGTCTTTCTTGTTATATGTTGTCTCCATGTCCTCGGCGTATTTTGTCATTGCCTTCAAGGCTTCGTCTCGGTGCTCTTCGATTAGCTCGATGGATAATTCTCGATCTTTGGGCTCCTTGGACGTTGTTCATAGGGATTGTGCTTGTATTTCTGTTGGGGTCATGCGCTGGCTACATCTCCGAATAGGAGTTTGAATGGTGAAAAACCTGTCGGCCTCGTGGATGAAGTTCTATTGGGCTATAACACCTTGGTGAGTTCTTCGGGCCATACACCCTTCAGGAGCCCGACGAGTCTCTTCGTCAAACCGGCGAGGAGGGCACCGTTGGCTCATTTGACTGCTCAGTTTGACTCTAGGTGGCCGACAGAGGCGAAGCAAATCTTGATTCCCATACCTTCACAATATGCCTTAAAGGTGGCGGAGTCGAACTGGGAGCCATTGTCCATGACTAACTCATGCGGCACGCGGAACCTGCATATGATATTCTTCTCGAGGAATTCTTAGGCAGCTCAATTGGTAACAACATGATCTTTATCCAGCATTTGAGGTTTTCAGAATCAAGATCATGCACAGGATTTTCATGTATAATAGTTTTGGACTGTAGTCTCAAGTATTGTTCGGTTCCAGAACATATGACATGATCATAACAGTGAAAATTGTGAGCCTGATTTTCAGAACCAACAGCCTCTACTGAGAAGTGAACCAGCCGAACAGCTGTGCTTATGCCAAAAAAGGGAGCAACCGTGAAACTTATGCCAATTGAAATCTCTGAAAAAATTACCGGTCAAACAAAAAACATGAGAGAAGAAGCATATTTAATGAGAAGAGAGTAACCAGTTCAGAAAAAGCACAAGCATAAGCAAGAAGGCAAGGATAGCAGTTTTTTCTATTTAGTAGCAAAACAAAAGGACAGCAAATACATGCTGATGGAAACAACTTCAGGGCTGAAAAAACATCCGGTTTCGTGGCTGTTGATACAACATGAGATGGAACTTTTGAATCTGTGTTTGTAAATATCTATGTGGTTGCATATAGAAGTAGGACAACAGATATGTTCTATATCAAGATAACCGCTAATTGTTAATGAGAATTACTAAAGAGAAGTAATTGTGCACTAAAACTTGGTGTTGAGCATCAGTAAAAGTTGAATTGATGAAATTTAGTAAGAGTTTTAAATTTAAGTGCTTTTGGAATTGTCTGTTGTTAGTATGTAATTAATAAAAGAGTTTGCTAGAGCATTGGGATTTGTGCACTAGATTTCCTCCGGAATAATTTGGTTCTCGTGGTAAGTTTGTGTCATTTTCTGGCTTTCTTTTAAAAAAATGTTGATGGGGTAATAAAATATTATGAGACAATTTACTGTGTTTTTAGAAAAAAACAATTATGATGGTATAGCAGGCATTGGTGAAAGACCGAAATGGCGATCAAAGGGGGAGGGTGAATGGTCGCAACTCAAAAATTAACTCGCCCAAATACTCCAAATAACCTCACAAAGAAAACACTCAAAAAGAGTTGATTGAAACAAGACACTTTGCTGTCTGGCCGGTGCAACCGCTCAAGGGCCGGTAGCACCGGAGTCCGGTAGCACCGCTCCAGGGGGCGGTAGCATCGGGCTCAAG
Source organism: Otatea glauca (assembly GCA_036346275.1). NCBI lineage: Eukaryota > Viridiplantae > Streptophyta > Magnoliopsida > Poales > Poaceae > Otatea > Otatea glauca. The sequence continues at coordinate 15,596,275 of CM070731.1, read as the reverse complement.
AGCAGTTCTGAAAACAGCACGATCACAAAATGAAAATCAAGAGATCTTTTGATCGGCTGGGTAGAAAATCACCAAACTTGGTAGATAAGGTTCTCGGGATGTCAGGAACTTATTCCAACCTTCAATCACAAGGATTGACGTCAAAGTTCCGACCTTTATGCCCGGAAAGGAAGAACACACCAAGTTTTGATAAAAACCGAAAAATCTTCGATCGAGACTTGCTCGTGGGTTTTTGATGATCAAGAGTATCTTGAGTAACCCCCCACACATCCCAGCAAGCACGAAGAAATTCAAAGCAAAGCACTTCAACAAGATTACGCACTCAAGAACGCGAAGAACATCTTCTTGCAAAGAAAACACATGAATAGCCTAGATGAATGAAAGAAAAATCAAACATCAACCCCAGCAAAAGATTCATAAGCAAAATAGAAGGAGGGGAGGCAAATCCAAATTGCATAAATTTAAATTACAAGAATGTAAGTGCTGAATTTAAGTACAGAATTTAAATGCGGAAATTAAGTGCGTAATGTAAATGCACAAAGAAAAAAAATGATTTGAGGAAATACTTCATTTTTGGAAGGTAGGTTTACAAAGCCACACAACACAGTGGGCAAAAGCCTCACAACAAGGTGGGCAAACCTCTAAAAATCTTCTCCTGGGGGAGGCTGCCCCTCCACCACTATTTATACAACTCTTGGGCCACCTACCACCCTTGGATAAGCCTCTAAACCCTAGAGCATCCATCAAGGGCTAGGATTAACCCACTCTACCAGCCATGCAAGGGCTAACCCAAAACCCACCATAACATGGGTTTTCTTGCACGGATCACAAAGCAAGCTACACTTATTCACTACTCTATCTTCCAGAACTACAACCCAACAGCTCTCCTTGATTCAAGTAGTGATAAGCTAGCTTCTCCACTGATCTCTTGTCTCTTGGGACTGCACCGACTTCATCTCCGGCCATCTTCCGGCGATCCCCGACCGTCTGGACCTCCGACGCTCCTCGCCTAGTCCCGGCCTCCCTTCGCCTCACCATGACCACCAAATGAAGTCCTACATCCACAAAGACAAGAAGACCCTTCTTAGTTCCACCATGAACCTAGCACATCGATTCTATCACAAATTGGGGTTAGAACAAACCAAAACGAACCAAAGCACTTCAACCGAGTGCTAACGACTGCTTTTAATCTGCGATAAATTGGTCCAAGCATACACGTGAAGCTCATCAAAATTGGTCCGAGTCGGATATGGGTATCACTCGGCCAAGAGCCACGCAAGAGTGATATGTCCTAAGTTGGACCAGATCTGTATCCTACAGTAGTCGGATATAGATATCACTGCCAAGAGCCATAAAAGAGTGATATGTCCCAAGTTGGACCAGATCTGTATCCTACAGCAGTCGGATATAGATATCACTCGGCCAAGAGCCATGAAAGAGTGATATGTCCCAAGTTGGACAAGAGCTGTATCCTACAGCAGTTGGATATAGATATCACTCGGCCAAAAGCCATGAAAGAGTGATATGTCCCAAGTTGGACCAGAGCTATATCCTAGAGCAGTCGGATAAAAATATCACTCAGCCAAGAGTAATGAAAGAGTGATATGTCCCATGTTGGATCAGAGCTATATCCTACAGCAGTCGGATATAAATATCACTCGGCCAAGAGCCATGAAGAGTGATATGTCCCAAGTTGGACCAGAGCTATATCCTACAGCAGTCGGATATAAATATCACTCGGCCAAGAGCCATGAAAGATTGATATGTCTCAAGTTGGACCAGAGCTATATCCTACAGGAGTCGGATATAGATATCACTCGGCCAAGAGCTATGAAAGAGTGATATGTCCCAAGTTGGACCAGAGCTGTATCATACAGCAGTCGGATATAGATATCACTCGGCCAAGAGCCATGAAAGAGTGATATATCCCAAGTTGGACCAGAGCTGTATCCTACAGCAGTCGGATATAAATATCACTCGGCCAAGAGCCATGAAAGAGTGATATGTCCCAAGTTGGACCAGAGCTATATCCTACAGCAGTCGGATATAAATATCACTCGACCAAGAGCTGAGATTTGGGCCGGCGCAAAAACAACTCCAACTTGAAATCAAATTTAAATCCAAACTCAAATCAACTTGAAATCAAATTTAAATCCAACTCAAATCTAAGCTATCTTAGATCACATAAAGTTAAATACTCATCATAAACAAAAATGGACCTCCACGTGGTCCTTCAATCTCCCCCTTGATTAGTATATTGACAAACCACTCAAAAGGCATAAATTTGAGTTTGAGTTAGAGAGAAAAGCAATTTGATTTCAAAACCACACATGATCGAGAGAGAATAGACTGAGAACATGACCAAGTTGGTAAGACATATTTTAGAGCTAAGATTTTTTTTAATGATGCCTTTTCTACGTTTTCTCCCCTTTTTGGCAATATAGGCATCAAAATGGAATGTTCTTCCCTTTTTTATGTATGCATGAAATGCAACCTAAGAGAGCTTTGAAGATTATCCAATTGATCGTAATGACAGGATATTACACCAAGCTTATCAATCTCAGATTATGACTCAACGAAGATATGTCCAAGTGCAAATACAAATTTTGCTCATAAACTAGGTTTAGAAAATGTATCATTTTTAGCAAGATTGACAAGTGCAAAACTTAGCAGAGTTTCAAAACTAGAAGTAAAACCACTCAAGAATCAAATGGAAAACCTAGAGTTCAACCTACTCAACACTTTGGGGAATTTTGAAGTGCATATAAGGTCCTTCGAGCTCATTTTTGTCAATTTATGCAAAATTTCTTTAAGACTTTGAAAAACATAGCGGGGTGCAAATGTTTGACATTATTTGCATTCTTTACCCACTTATGTGCTTGATATTTGCATTTTTTTAATTGACTCAAGCCATTTTCGATCATCTCAAGAGTAACTCTTAAGAGAATGATCTTGGTCATACACAATATATTCCAAGTTCATCCCAAATGCAATGGGAAGCGGTCTCGTAAATATAAAGTGTTGAGATCAATTTTGCACAAAAGAGTCAAATATTTTATTTTTCAATTTAGCACATATGAGCAATTCTGAAGGACTCAGATATGGATCAACCAAAATTCACCCAAGTTGCTATAGAGACTCTAGAGAAATCCAAAATCTTACAATTCATGATAAAAGCCTCTAGAGAAGAAACTTAGTAAGTAAAAGCAACATGTTTCATCAAGTTTCCATTTAAAGCTTTCAAGTTTTTCATATTGTAATTAACCTTAGCTTGATAAATGAACTTGGACATATCTAAGCGAGTGATTTTCTTCAAAAGATATAGCATGATGTATTTCATGAATATTCAATCAATTTCATAATAGACAAAGCTCATAAAACAGAAAATGCAGTCTAAATGCAATGCATGAACAGATTCCCAAACTCCCCTTCAACAAATGAATCAATTTTAAGCTCAGATCTGGTTAAAGTTGAGTTATTATCAAGATTAGGCATAAAGAAACCCAAATGAACTCAATAACAATCAGAAAAACAGAATGAGGAGAGGAAGTCGAGGAAAAAACTGCAAACTGGGTGGCTATTGAGCATAGAAAAGATAGAAGAGACTCACTACGGCTCAGACTAGCTCTTATCTTCCCCAGTGACTGACATAGGGAAGCTGACTCTAGATCCCAACTAAGGAGTGCACACATACCCTGTCTACCCAGGAGGCCTAACACCTGCTAGACTTATAAGACTGTGAGAGAACTCAACCTAGAGAGAAGAGAGAACAGCTAATCACGCATGATAGCAACCTAAAGCACAAGATAAGAGGTCCATGCAAGGCATGCCAGAAGTCTAGGTGAGTGAACTCAACTCAAGAAAATAAGCTCAAGATCACCCAGAAGAAACACAAAGAAGACAAAAAACTGGAAAAGAATATATTATACATAATATACAAACCAGCTCCCCCTCACGATAGGCCGTAAGGGCTCACGACTCCAAGCTCACTCCTCAAAGCATGAAATCTGAAGCTATCCAAAGGCTTGGTAAAGATATCGGCTAACTGAAGATCACTCTCTACGAACTGAAGCGCGATATCACCCTTCTCCACATGGTCTCTAAGGAAGGGATATCTAATATCAATATGCTTGGTTCGGGAATGCTGCACTGGGTTTTTAGCAATGCAAATAGCAGAAGTGTTGTCACAGAAAAGTGGCACACTCTTTATCTCTAACCCAAAGTCCCGCAAGGTCGATCTCATCCAGATCACCTGGCTACAGCAACATACTCGGCCTCAGCGGTGGACTGTGCAACTCCGGACTGCTTCCTAGATGACCAAGAAAAAAGAAAAGTGCCAATGAATTGGCAAGTGCCAGAAGTGCTCTTCCTATCTATCCTACAACCAGCAAAATCGACATCGAAAAAGGCTCGAAGGGACAGACAAGAAGAAGAAGAGTACAAAATACCATAATCAGTGGTAGCACGAAGGTACCTGAAGATGCGCTTGACCGCCTGGCGGTGAGAGGCGCGAGGAGAAGCTTGAAATCGGCGCACGCACATACAAACGAGATGTATGTCCGCTTCAGCGATGAGGTACAAGAGGGAGCCGATCATGCTCCGAAACTCCTTTTGATCAGCAGGCTCACCATCCTCATCGGGCTCGAGGACAACAGTGGTGGTCATAGGAGTCATCACCGGCTTACCATTAGACATATCAAACTGCCTCAGGAGGTCCCGAGTGTACTTACCTTGGTGCAGTAAAGTACCCTCCCGAGTCTGCTTGATTTGAAAGCCAAGAAAGTAGCTCAACTCGCCCATCATACTCATCTCAAACTCTGTGCTCATCACCTCAGAAAACTGAGACACAAGCGAATGAGATGAGCCACAAAAAATTATATCGTCCACATAAATCTAGACGAGAAGAAAATACGACTAATGGTGTTTGATGAACAGAGTCTTGTCTACTTTGCCCATCTTGAAGTTATGGCTGAGAAGATAAGACTTGAGCCTCTCATACCATGCTCTGGGGGCCTGCTTTAGTCCATACAAAGCTTTGGAAAGCTTGTATACATGACTCGAAAACTTGGGGTTCTCAAATCCTGAAAGTTGTTTGACATAAACCTCTTCCTCAATATAGCAATTGATGAATTAACTCTTGACATCCATTTGATAGAGTTTGAAGCCCCGGGAAGCAGAGAATGCAAGTAGGATCCTAATAGCCTCTAGTATAGCTACAGGGGCCAAGGTCTCCTCAAAGTCAAGACCCTCAACCTGAGAAAAGCCCTGTGCAACTAGTCTAGCCTTGTTGCGAATGACAACCCCATCCTCACTCTGCTTGTTTTTGAACACCCACTTGGTCCCAATGACATTATGACCAGATGGACGTTCTACAAGCTGCCAAACTTTGTTCCTCTCGAAATTTTCAAGTTCCTCATGCATAGCATTAGTCTAAGACTCGTCAGATAATGCATGAGTCACATCTTTCGGCTCAAACGAGGCAACAAAGGCAGAGTGAAGGCAGAAACTGGACAAACATGTTTTTGAGCGAGTGACTCGCTCAAACAAATCATCGATGATCTGATCAGGTGGATGAGAACGCTGAATATGACAAGGAGGTCCAAAAGGAGAAGTGGCCTCTACCTCATACACAGAAGAGGTAGGAGCAGAGCCACTAGCTGCATGAGAGTCAGAAGGCAAGGGCTGCCTTCCTGAGGTGCATAAATGGAAACAGGGGTGCATAAATGGAATGTCGGGACCCGAATCCGCAAATCCGGACCCTCTGTGTATTCCGTGCTAGTCCAGGATCACGCTAGCACACACAGTCTTACAGGGATTGTTAGTGTTATGCCCTTGAGGCAATCATTTAGATGATTGTAACATGACTATGTTTATGAATAATAATATGATTATTGGTCCAATGAATGTATATCATTGTATTGATCAACAAGTATGTGACTTGATTATGAAGCTCTTTACTTAATGATGTAATTCGATAAATATCTCTGATCGGATATCATCGTATAGGACTACGATGAATAGATCAGCACATGTAGTGATCGATGATCATGCTTCATAGATCATGGGATATGGAGATATCATCTCTACATTGTGGACCATGTTGAAGAACATGGGTTAGATAGACCCGCTATGGGACATCGCGAGAATGTTTCATTCTTATGTGTCATCGATGTATCTCATACCTAGAAGATGTATGATCCTTAGACTGAGATTGTCATATTCCTTACATGTGTAATAGTTTTCCTTGGGGCTATCAAACACTACTTCCTAACCGGATAGTTATAAAGGTAGCTTTCATGTTTACTATGAAACGTGCGAGAGGAAGTGAGCGATCAAGATGGAATTTGCCACTCCAATGAAACGGAGATATATGACAAGGCCACTCGTGTGATATGATTAAGAAAGTGCATGGCCATGCCGTGATTGAGGAGTCAATCACAACTTATTAATATATCACGGATACGAGAGATGGATTGAATCATCAAAGGATGACATGCTTCTCGCCTTGAGATCAATCTTCATATACTTGGCAAAGGGATTATTACATGAGTTTTTTGATAGGTTCATTCGATTTGATCACGGTATGTTTGGGAGTTGGCATACTTTGCAAGAAGCGCTACCAACTATTGGATTGAAAAGGAGTTTTCCAATCCATGTCCAAACGTATGTGAACCTGCAGGTCACACACTTAATGGTGGGGCGCATTAATTTGGATTGGATCCGTAATTAATGAACCTCGTGGGCTTAGCATGTTTGGTGGGCCTGGTTTAGGGTTTCATCTCGTGGCTATATAAGGAGGGAGGAGGAGGCGCGAGTGTGCTTTCCACGGTTTAGGTTTGATTCACTTGAAACCCTAGCCTCCTCCTCTCATTGCCCTTGCCGAGCGACTAGGTGCTTGCACACGCGCACGCTGTTCCATCTCGGACGTGTGGACTCTGCGGTGACGCTGCTGCGGCTGGCGTGGGAGGACGATCCACGGCGGCGAGGACGATCCACTACATCGACGCAACGATCGCGGCGAGGACGAACCACTACATCGGCCGCGAAGGATTCCGCAATCTGCGCGTCTAGTGGTAATCTTATCTATGATCCCCTTCTTGCGAGTAGCTTTACGGTTGCGCGTAGTTTTTTTTTGTGCTAGCGTAGCATACCGCGTTTCCCTTCAGGTTGCACATCACAGACATTCACAACGATATAACAATAAATAGTGCAAACATTTATATAAACCGAGTTGTACGACCTTATGGTCTCCTTACAGATAAATCAACCACGCAGGCTTACATTATTGAGTAAAGAAATAGCAGCGGAACATAAGTAAATATCGTGGAAGCCTTCATCTCGCCACAGCAACCGATCGGGCTTGCCCCTAGTTGCTCGGATCCTCCATGTACTCCTCCTCCCACATCGTGTAGACTCCTCCACCGATGTTCGGGTTGATAAGCAAGGTGGGATGAGTACACAAGGCACTCGACAAGTAATGCATGAATGCGGCGCTATTACTATATGCAAAGCTTATTCCAAAGGATTGGCTTAAAAGGTTCTTTTGCATCAACAAAGATTTTTAAACCAAGATCTTATTTAGATTAAAGCAATGAAACGTTATAAGTAATACTAATGTCTTCAAATGGTTTTCTTGAAGATTCTCGCACACACCCTTAATAGCCATTTTCAATCTTGACACACACCACCCTTTCCACATTTTGTTTATGAAGATCTACCCCTTGATCAGAATCCCGAGCAATGCTCAATACCGTGAGCACGGCTATTCGAATAGTTTTGACACTCTGCAGAGGTTGTACACTTTACCCACAAGATACACCGCTTACCACACAGTGATTGTCCGCAACAAAGCTTTTGGTACCTCTACCTTAACCAAAGAACCTCTCGAAGATTACCTCACTATCACTTCCCTCACACAGAGCCAAGTATAGGACAGTCAATCACCGTTGGATGGGCACCAAGCCGTAGCACGTGCGCGCCCCCGCACGCATACACCCCGTGCACCGTCACCCCGAGGTATCGAGAGAAAGATATCGAACCCTAATCAACTAGGTCCATCCCATATCGGACATGTGGTTGTACGGTAACTTTCGGATCAAAGGCTTGCAAGGTGAAGTCCTTAATCGACCAAGGCAAGACTTCCAACACTCAACAGTAGCACACAGCCCATTGTGGCACACAAACTCACAACACTCATCAACCCAATGCCACACAGGCCCACCAGGCACACAGCCTCTTGCCACTTGCCCCAGTCTAAATTATTTCCCACCCAGTTGATTATTGTGCAACACATGCCAGCAATAACTCAACATCAGTATGGAACCACACAGGTCACCATACTTCCATATCATCATGTGGCATTATCACACCACTTCCAAAATACATTCAATATTCTATTAGTCAATTTTGTAGCATTTTTCTGAAAGATCATTCATGACTCGTTGCAAGGCTAAGCATCTACTCACGGTCTAGCCTCTCGTGTTGGCATCATATTATTATCCAACCAGTACAAACAAACTTAGGGTGACAATGATTTAGGGCATACAATTAATAGTTTCACGGTGGCATAACAGAATGGGTTGATTAACTACGTTATCCCAATTTAAATTAGCTTCATTTTAAATAAATAAGCATGCATAATTTCAAGCATAAATTACATTTTAAAAAGCTGGGATCAAAATGATCAAAGCATCACTTGTCTTCAAAGAGTTGCTGGTCGTGTTCCGAAGCTTGGTCTTGAGCGACGAATTCTTCCTCGAAACTCCGGCAAAATTGCGTCTACGCGTACAAACAAAATATATAATAAATATCTAATACAGAGGACTAAATGTCCTAAAAAATTCAAATAAAATTCATCATTAAATAGATCACAATTTTATGAACTTTTAGAAATTTGAATCACCCAAATCCGAGTTAAAATGCAAAAGTTATAGCCATTTGAAGTTTGAATAAAATCTGAAATTTCTGAAATTAGAAAATCTGATTTTTTCCAAATTATTTTTATACTGAAAATTCGCATTTATGACGTCAGCATTGCATCATGATGACGTCAGCACAGAAATGAATTTCGGCTGAAATTTTTTTATATATAAAAATATTTATGACGTCAGCGATGACGTCAGCATGACACGTGGAATGCCCAGAGGCTACCAGGTCGCTCTGGCCTATGGACTGGGTCCACGCCCGACTTTGGTCCACCGTGGACTGACAGAACTGTGCTCGTGCACTAGGTGACGCAAGCCGTGGCGTCAGCGACGATGCGCAGCCAAATCCCGACGCGACACGCGGTAAGATCCAGACCGCTCGCTCAACCAACGGTCGGATCTCACCCCCGCGCGGTTCGGCGACGCTTCGCACTCCACGCCCCCACGCGTCATGCATCCAACGGTGCGCCCGAAATCAACGGTTGGATCTGGTCTCTCCTCGATCGCGCGCTGCGCGCCGCACGTGATTCGATGGGGGTACGGCGTCATCTCCGCCGCATGTTCAAATTTGAACGGCACGGATCCGCGCGCCACCGATCAACTCACAGCCGCCGTTTAGATCTAATCCAACGGCTAAGACAAAAACATATCGCAGAAACTAGATCTAATCCAAGCCGTTCGCTCTAGATCTAACGATCAAGATTCAACTAATGTATAAACCTTAGGGTTAATCTAGACCGTCCATAACAGATCTAACGGCACAGAAACAAACTAAATGAAAACAGAGAAGGGCGACGTGGCACGATCCTTACCCCTCCTTGCAGATCCGACGGTCAACGATGCTCGAAGTCCGACTATGGCGTGTGGCGGTGCAGGCTTGCCGGAGATGAGGAAGGCGACGTAGTCGGCGGCGTTTCGGTGGTTCCCCGGCGAGAAGATCTAGCGCATTCGACGCGGCTTGTCTCGGGTAGTGCTCTGGTGGCCTCGGCGACGGCGAAAATGGACCGATGGCGATGCAAACGGCGGAGAACAGTGGCGGCGCACAGAGAGCAACTACGTCGAGCTCTTGTGAGTAAGCGGAGGCGTTTCGGGAGGCGTGCGCTAGGGCTACAGGAGCGTCTTGAAATGCGCAGCACGGGGGTGGCAGCGACGCACTAAATAGCGCCTCGACGTGCGCGCAATCCTCAGCGAAACAGGCGGACATGCGGGCGGCCGTTGCTCCGACGATCTCGCGAGGAAGAAGCGACGTGGCGAAATCCCGGGCGTCCGCACGCAGCGATCCAACGGGCGAAAAAGGTGAAGTGACGCGGCAGCTTCTCAGACGCATGATGCCGATCCAACGGGCGAAGCGCGGCGGCGGCTAGGGTTTCGACGGCGGCTGCGTGGGCGGCGACGTGGTGGGCGAGCACGATCTTGGGCGGTCAAGGGTTTTGGCCCAAGCACTGCTTTGGGATTTTAAATCCTTTTGAATAAAAATAATTCGAGAAAATAGTTTTGGGCAAAGAAAATAGTAAAATATCTGAAAAATTCGAAAAAATTCTAGAAAATACTTTGAGCTGTTTGGGACTCAAATAAAATATTTCCAATCAAACTTTGCAAAAATTTTCCATTATTTAATTGTTTTCAAGGAAGGCTTTATTTGAATAATTTTAAATAATTTCAACAAATTCCCAAAAATTCACAAAAATAAAAAATACTCCAAAATTTAAATTAGGGCAAAATTTAGGGTGTTACAAACCTCCTCCTCAATGTAATCTCATCCCCGAGATTGAGTGTCGCTCTACGAAATAGGTTAGGGAACTCCTTCTTCAGATCTTCTTCACGTTCCCACGTTGCTTCACTTTCCGAATGGTTGCTCCACTGAACTCTGCAAAAACGTGTTGACTTGTTCCTTGTCTCTCTGTCCATTATGTCCAGAATCTTTATCGGATGTTCTTTGTAAGTCAGATCTTCTTGCAGCTCGATTGCCTCTAACGGTGTTTGCTCTTTCTGTACTCGAAGACACTTCTTCAGTTGTGATACATGAAATACATCATGCACTCCTGCCAAAGACTGCGGTAACTCCAACTGATATGCAACTTCACCTCTGCGGCTCAAGATCTTGAACGGCCCAACATATCTGGGTGCGATCTTCCCTTTTGCGTGGAATCTTCGGACTCCTTTGAGTGGTGTGACTCTGAGATACACAAAATCTTCGGGTTCAAAGCTCAATTCCCTGCGACGGTTGTCGGCATAGCTTTTCTGTCTTGACTGTGCAATCTTGAGTCTTTCTCGATCATGGCGATTTGCTCTTCCGCTTTTGCGGTACATCCGACCAAAAACATGTCGTTCACCGTCTCATTCCAGTTCAATGGTGTTCGACGAGATCGACCATCTGAGCTTCAAATGGAGACATCTCAAACTTGCTTGATAATCATTATTGTAGCTGAACTCAAAGATAGGGCAAACACTTATCCCATGAAGTAGAATATGCTAAAGCACAGGCTCTCAACATATCTTCCAAAATTTGGTTGACTTTCTCAGTTTGACCATCTGTCTGCGGATGGTATGCTGTACTGAAGTTCAAGCGAGTCCCCATTGCCTCATGTAGCTTACCCCAAAATCTGGAGGTAAATTGGGTACCTCTGTCCGACACTATCTTCTTCGTTACTCCATGCAAACAGACAATTCTTGCCATATAAAGTTCTGCCAACCGGTCTCCGGAATAAGTGGTCTTTACTGGTATGAAATGTGCCACTTTGGTTAAACGATCTACTATGACCCATATGGAATCATATCCACTTTGCGTTCTGGGCAATCCAGTTATGAAATCCATACCAATTTCTTCCCATTTCCATTCAGGTACCTTTAAGGGTTGTAATAGCCCTGCTGGTCTTTGGTGCATAGCTTTGACTCTTTGGCATATGTCACATAATGCAACATATTCGGCGACTTCTCGTTTCATGTTTGGCCACCAAAATCTTTCCTTTAAATCTTGATACATTTTCGCACTTCCTGGATGAATTGAGTACTTGGAGTCATGGGCCTCCTCCAAAATTAGCTGCTTGAACTCCTTTTTGTTTGGCACACAAATGCGTCCTTTAAACCACATAGTACCCTTCTCATCCGATTTGAAATCCTTAGCCTTGCCTGCATCCATCTTGTTCTTAATTCTCTTGATTTTGTCATCATCTTTCTCGCCCTTCCCGATTTGATCTTCCAGTAGGTTTTACTTCGAGGTTGCTAAGAATCATTCCGTACCACTTCCAGTTCTAATTTAAAAATCCTTACACAATTTTGCTCGACTTGCTTCCAACAAAGATGTTTACACTGTGGTTCTTTCGCTCAAGGCGTCGCCACTCGTTGGCTTTACCAGGATGGTAGTGAATTCTAACATTATAATCTTTGATTAACTCAAGCCATCTTCTTTGCCTCATATTCAGGTCAGCTTGCGTGAAGATATACTTAAGACTTTTATGATCAGTATACACTTCACATCTATTTTCGATGAGATGGTGACGCCATATTTTTAGGGCATGCACTCTGACTAATTCCAAATCATGAGTCGGATAGTTCTCTTCATGTGGTCTCAATTGCCTCGATGCATATGCTATTACCTTTCGGTTTTGTATTAACACGCATCCCAATCCTTGACGCGATGCATCACAATAGATGTCGAAGCCTTGATGAACATCGGGTAAAACTAGTACAGGTGCCGATGTTAATCTTTTCTTCAACTCCTGAAAACTCTTCTCACACTCCGGTGTCCATAAGAATTTCTTTTCCTTTTTCAACAATTGCGTAAGAGGTCTCGCAATCGTGGAGAATCCTTCGATGAAACGACGGTAATATCCCGCCATTCCAAGGAAACTACGGATTTGGGTTCTTGTCTTGGTTGCTCCCAATGCAAAACCGTTTCCACTTTCTTTGGATCTACCGCAACTCCTTCTCCACATTATGTGTCCAAGAAATTCAACCTTATTCTTCCGTAAGTCACATTTACTAAATTTTGCAAACAAGCTGTTGTTCCTCAATTTCTCAAGGACTAGCCTCAAATGTTCTACAGTGCTCTTCTCTTGTCTTGAAATAGACAAGAATATCATCTATGAACACGACAACGAACTTATCCAAATATTCCATAAAAACCTTATTCATTAAGTTCATGAAATATGCTGGTGCATTTGTCAAGCCAAAAGACATCACTGTAAACTCATAGTGTCCATATCTTGACGAAAATGCAGTCTTCGGAATATCCTTTGATCGGATCTTCAATTGATGATATCCTGATCGGAGATCAATTTTGGAGAAGACTCCTGCTCCCCTCAACTGATCAAAAAGATCGTCGATCCTGGGTAGCGGATACTTATTCTTTATCGTCACATCATTGAGTGCACGATAGTCTATACACATCCTAAAACTCCCGTCCTTCTTCTTGACGAACAAGACAGGTGCTCCCCATGGCGATGAACTAGGTTTTACAAACCCTTTTTCCAGCAGCTCTTCAATTTGCTTCTTCATTTCCACTAATTCCCCCGTGGACATCCTGTAAGGTCTCTTAGCTATTGGAGCTGTCCCTGGAACAAGCTCTATCACGAACTCGATATCTCTATCTGGCGGCATTCCGGGTAAATCCTCTGGGAAAACATCCGGATATTCATTGACTATGGAAACTTCCTCCAAGCTGTCAATCTTCATGCTGTTGACCATTAATTGTCCATCTCGTACTGATTTTGCTTCAACTTCAATCTTCTTTCCATCCGGCTCTCGACCGATATGACTCTTTTTCCGATCCAAAGATCGCTTTATGTTTGGTTAACCAATCCATTCCCAGGATAACATCCAGGGTTTGGGTATTCAATATAATTAAGTTCGCTAGGAACTCCATTCCATTAATTGTTAGCCCTACCCCAGAACATCCTATATTGGATCGGAGCTCTGATCCAGGGGATTGGACTATAAGAACACACTTAAGTTCCACAATATCCAAATTATTGCGAATGGCAAAATCTTGAGAAACAAATGAATGTGATGCTCCGGAGTCAAATAAAATAGTAGCTGGTACTGAGTTTACTAGGAACTTACCCAGTACAATGTCCGTGGCGTTCTGGACTTCATCCGTTGTAATGTGGTTGACTCGGCCTCGTGCAGTTCCTTGGGATGGAGTTGCTGCTGTTGATGCCCCGCAGTTCACGATTGGTGCGGGAGTCCTTGCCGGTGTGTTCCCCAAGTTGAAACGGACTGGGGTGACAGCTCCCTTCTTAGGGCAGTTATTGGCAAAATGCCCCAGTTCATTGCAGTGATAGCAACGTCTTCCCCGCGGCTCGAGAGGTTCCTCGATCGTACTACGCCCCGGCCGAGTCCGCATTCGCCCATCGGGCGATTTGCTTGGCGGTGGTGCCTGTCGCGCCTGGCCGGAACCGGATGAACTGTTGGGGTGCCGTCCTCTGCCTCTGCTGGCCCTGACGACCTCCTTGTTGCGCCATTCTGCGCTTTCGATTGTCATCCAACTCTCGGCGCTTGTCCTCTAAGATAAGAGCTTTGTTAACTAGCTCTTGGAAGTCAGGGAAGTGTGGGTGATCAGTCCCACCTGCAACCCTGCATTCAATCCCTTCATGAAGCGGGATTGTCTGGCCTTATCCGTAGCCACGTCCTCCGGTGCATAGCGTGCCAGTTGTGTGAACTTATTCAGGTAATCATCCACTGACTGGCCGCCCTGCTTGAGGCTCCGGAATTCCTCCTTTTTAAGATCCGTGATACCCTCGGGTACATGGTACTGGCGGAAGGCTGAGGTGAATTCCTCCCACGTGATACTCTGTGGGTCCTCATGAGCTACGCAGAAGTTTTCCCACCACTATGCGGCAGTTCCTTCTAGTTGATGAGAGGCATAGAGCACCCTCTCATGTCCCACACACTGGGTAATGTGCAGCTTCCTTTCAATTGTCCTTAGCCAATCGTCCGCCTCCGAAGTGGATTGGCGTTGCCTGAGAAAGTAGGTGGACGAGTTCGCATAAACTCAGACAACCTTGAGTAGGGGTGTGGTCCATGGTTACCCCGAGGTTGAACATTCGCAGTAGCTTGATTGGATATCTGCACGCATGGTGCGAACCATCGTGTTCATGAGTTGAGTCCGGCGATCGGAAGGCTCCTGTGTTACGCATATCGACTTGCGGCGGTTGAGGATTGGTTCCTCATTCGTTGTCGACTGATTAGCTCCGCTCACTGCTCCAACATTTCCACGAGTCCTCACCATCTGCTGCAAACTTCCAAGGTTAAGAAAAGAAGAAAGCATAGACAAGTAAAAGAGCTTATGTGGGGGAAACAGGTGTAACTTAAATTATTTAGCCACTTTATTGATATAATATAAAGCAGTATGGTTGCTCACAAGTGCCTAAGGGCAATGCAACACATACGAGACACTCACAACCAAAAGCAAGTAAGCAACGTAGGACTCTATGACGACTCACACCTAATGGTGACTTTGAAGCAAAAGACGCGAATCAACATTCGAGTCTCGACACTATACTCTACTAGACTCGATCACTCATCGAGCCAACCCGGCTGCGGCTCCCGAGCATACACCGTGGGTGCTCGGCATCGGGCGAATCGGTCTGATGACCTCTCGCGGTGGTGCAAAAGACCCCATCGACTCTGCCGTCCCGGCCGCTCTCTGTCTTTGGTGTCTCTGCTCGCCTCCTCCGGATCTGGATCGTGCAGCTCCAGGACTGGCTCAGGCTCGGGTCCATACAAAGCCATCTCCAACTCCTGAATCTTCTGCATGGAGTGTGCTAAGCCCTCCCGCAGTTGGATCCTCGCCTTTGTGACCTCGTCGCGGGTCCTCTGCAGCTCCTGGACTGTCTCGTCCAAAGCGTCCTCCTGGGCGATGACATACCTCGCTAGGTGGGTGATCGTGGCGTCCTCCTCCACGAGCTCCATCCTGTCAAAACGATTGTCTCGACGCGGATGGTGACGAAAGACAGTGCCCTCCAACTCTGCGGAGTAGGTGCGGGCAATCTGCCGCATCGCCAGACGCGCCGTCTCCTGGATCCCGGCCTCAAAAGAAGACCTCCTGACAGTGATGTAGATAGGACGGCTCGCCCTCGTCCTCTCCCGAGCATACACTGTGACCTTGCCATCCCAGGCGATGTCAAGTCCTGCCCGCACCACCGTGGTCCCTCGATAAAGCGGCCTGTCAAAACCTCCGAGCAGCTACATCATACGCCATAACTCAGCGGCGTATCCTCCGGTGCGCTCTTCATAGGTGTGGATCATCCTCATCTGCCAAAACAAACCTTATTTAAATTAACCAAAAAATAATAATAAGATTTCAGCATAGGTATGAAGCAAAGGAGAAAAGATAAGTCGAGATTTCATTGATATTCTTGCTCAAGTTGATTAAGTCTTAGAAAATAGTTTTATCCACGTAGGTACAACTAATCTAGTTTAGGTCAAGACCTCTGATCGACTGCTCGATACCACCTCTGTCGGGACCCGAATGCGCAAATTCGGACCCTCTGTGTATTCCGTGCTAGTCCAGATCACGCTAGCACACACAGTCTTCTGAGGTTGCACATCACGTACATTCACAACGATATAACAATAAATAGTGCAAACATTTATATAAACCGAGTTGTACGACCTTATGGTCTCCTTACAGATAAATCAGCCACGCAGGGCTTATATTATTCAGAGTAAAGAAATAGCAGTGGAACATAAGTAAATATCGTGGAAGCCTTCATCTTGCCACAGGCAACCGACTGGGCTTGCCCCCTAGTTGCTCGGATCCTCCATGTACTCCTCCTCCCATACTGGTGTAGACTCCTCCATTGATGTTGGGGTTGATAAGCAAGGTGGGATGAGTACACAAGGCACTCAACAAGTAATGCACAGAATGCAGTGCTATTACTATATGCAAAGCTTATTCCAAAGGATTGGCTTAAATGGTGCATCAACAGCATTTTTAAACCAGTATCTTATTTAAATTAAAGCAGTGGAACAGTTATAAGTAATACTAATTTCTTCAAATGGTTTTTCTTCGAAGATTCTCGGCACACAGCCTTAACAGTTCATTTTCAATCTCGCACACACCACCCTTTCCACATTTTGTTTATGAAGATCTACCCCTTGACTGTAATCCCCGAGCAATGCTCAATACCGTGAGCACGGCTATTCGAATAGTTTTGACACTCTGCAGAGGTTGTACACTTTACCCACAAGATACAGCCGCTCACCACACAGGTGATTGTCCGCAACAAAGCTTTTCAGGAACCTCTACCTTAACCAAAGAACCTCTCCGGTATTACCCTCACTATCACTTCCCTCACACAGAGCCAAAGTATAGGACAGGTCAATCACCGTTGGATGGGCACCAAGCCGTAGCACAGGTACGCTCCCCCGCAAAGATACACCCCCGTGCACTGTCACCCCGAGGTATCAGAGGAAAGATATCAGAACCCTAATCAACTAGGTCTGTCCCATATCAGACATGTGGTTGTACGGGTGACTCAGATCAAAGGCTTGCAAGGTGAAGTCCTTAACTGACCAAGGCAAGACTTCCAACACTCAACAGTGGCACACAGCCCATTGTGGCACACAAACTCACAACACTCATCAACCCAATGCCACACAGGCCCACCAGGCACACAGCCTCTTGCCACTTGCCCCAGTCTAAATCATTTCCCACCTAGTTGATTATTGTGCAACACATGCCAACAATAACTCAACATCAGTATGGAACCACACAGGTCACCATACTTCCATATCATCATGTGGCATCATCACACCACTTTCAAAATACATTCAATATTCCATTAGTCAATTTTGTAGCATTTTTCTGAAAGATCATTCATGACTCGTTGCAAGGCTAAGCATCTACTCACGGTCTAGCCTCCCGTGTTGGCATCATATTATTATCCAACCAGTACAAACAAACTTAGGGTGACAATGATTTAGGGCATACAATTAATAGTTTCAAGGTGGCATAACAGAATGGGTTGATTAACTACGTTATCCCAATTTAAATTAGCTTCATTTTAAATAAATAAGCATGCATAATTTCAAGCATAAATTACATTTTAAAAAGCTGGGATCAAAATGATCAAAGCATTACTTGCCTTCAAAGAGTTGCTGGTCGTGTTCCGAAGTTTGGTCTTGAGCGACGAATTCTTTCTCGAAACTTTCCGGCAAAATTGCGTCTGCGCGTACAAACAAAATATACAATAAATATCTAATACAGAGGACTAAATGGCCTCAAAAATTCAAATCAAATTCATCATTAAATAGATCACAATTTTATGAATTTTTAGAAATTTGAATCACCCAAATCCGAGTTAAAATGCAAAAGTTATAGCCATTTGAAGTTTGAATAAAATGTGAAATTTCAGAAATTAGAAAATCCGATTTTTTCCAAGTTATTTTTATACTGAAAATTCGCATTTATGACGTCAGCATCGCATCATGATGACGTCAGCACAGAAATGAACTTTGGTCGAAATATTTTTATATATAAAAATATTTATGACGTCAGCGATGACGTCAGTATGACACGTGGCATGCCCAGAGGCTGCCACGTCGCTCTGGCCTATGGACTGGGTCCACGCCCGACTTTGGTCCACCGTGGACTGTCAGAACTGTGCTCGTGTACTAGGTGACGCAAGCCGTGGCGTCAGCGATGATGCGCAGCCAAATCCCGACGCGACACGCGGCTAGATCTAGACCGCTCGCTCAACCAACGGTCGGATCTCACCCCCGCGCGGTTCGGCAACGCTTCGCACTCCACGCCCCCACGCGTCACGCATCCAACGGTGCGCCCGAAATCAACGGTTGGATCTGGTCTCTCCCTCAGTCAACGCGCACAAGCGACCGCACGTGAATCGATGGGGGTACGACGTCATCTCCGCCGCACGTTCAGATTTGAATGGCATGGATCCGCGCGCCACCGATCAACTCACAGCCGCCGTTTAGATCTAATCCAACGGCTAAGACAAAAACATATCGCAGAAACTAGATCTAATCCAAGCCGTTCGCTCTAGATCTAACGATCAAGATTCAACTAACGTATAAACCTTAGGGTTAATCTAGACCGTCCATAACAGATCTAACGACACATAAACAAACTAAATGAAAACAGAGAAGGGCGACGTGGCACGATCCTTACCCCTCCTTGCAGATCCGACGGTCAACGATGCTCAAAGTCCGGCGATGGTGTGTGGCGATGCAGGCTTGCCGGAGATGAGGAAGACGACGTAGTCGACGGTGTTTCGGTGGTTCCCCGGCGAGAAGATCTAGCGCATTCGACGCGGCTTGTCTCGGGCAGTGCTCTGGTGGCCTCGGCGACGGCGGAAATGGACCGACGGCGACGCAAACGGCGGAGAACAGTGGCGACGCACAAAGAGCAACTACGGCGAGCTCTTGTGAGTAAGCGAAGGCGTTTCGAACCCACTGTGTTTACCGCACTAGTCCTAGGATCAACGCTAGTGCACACAACTCAACATTGGTACATATCACATCATACTCAACGATAATAGAAATAATAGTTCATTTATTGATATAGCTAAATGTATGATCTTATGACCAACTTACATCATTAAGCCACGCAGGGCAAGACTGGTAATATAAGCTCATAATTAAGCAGCGGACAGTAGAAAACGTAGATAGCTCATCAGTTCACCACAGGCTACCGACAAGGCTCGGACCCTAATGACTCGTGTCTTCCTGGACTTCCTCTTCCAACACAGGTGTAGATTCTTCAACTGTTGATTATTGTTGTTTGGCAAGGGTGAGTACTTAAGCACTCAACAAGTTGTGCACAGAATGCAATTCTATGTAACTATATGTAAGGCTTATTCCAATGGGTAGGCTATCATGGCTATTTTGCAATAGGCAGCATTTATGAACAAATATAATAAATAGATTGTAAAGACTGTAAAACAAATAGCAATAATAAATAGATTCAGTATTTCTCAAGTAAACCAAGTTTCCAATCCTATGTCAATTTCCATCTTCCACATGGCATTCCGCCATCCCAACCAAATTGTCCAATTAATTAAGCTAACCCTTAACTGTAATTCCCGAGCATTGCTCAATACCGCGAGCACGGCTATCCGAAAAGTTTCACACTCTGCAGAGGTTATGCACTTTACCCACGTGATACAACCAAACACCACCAAGGCGAGTGATTATAACAAAGCCTTTACAATGCGCTGGCTTAACCCGATACTACCCGCTAAGGTTTCAACACTGGTGGGACTGGTTACCACATTCAGGGCCCCCCTCTTGCGCCATGTGAATTACTCTATAACTCGGGAACTCACACCAACCACGATAGTACCAAAATTAAGACATTGCAAATTACTCAGCTAGGCTGGCCCATACCAGACATGTGGTTGCATGATTGACTCAGGTCAAAGGCTTGCAAGGTTAAGTCCTTAGTGTGATCAAGGTAAGACATCCACATACCCTCTGCCCATCGGGCCCACCTTGGCATACTCGCCCCTTGTCACTTGCCCCAATCTAAGTGATTATCACCCAGTTGATTACCAAGCACCACGTGCCATCAACAATTCAACATCGTTGCGTGACATGACTCGCCACAACAACTCAATCTCATCGTGTGATCCCACATGACACACAAGTTCATAACATTGTTCCATATTCCATTAATCAAGATTATTATCAATGATTCTGACACATGTGATGACGTGGCATGGCTAAGCAACTAGTACGGACTAATCCTCCAATGTTGATTATAATTATTAACCAACTATATTTAACCAATCTAGGGTGACAATGGATCATGGCATACAATGACAAGGTAGGGTATAGATCAATCTGGTGTATTAGCTAAGCCCAATCTAATTTGAAACAATTGTATATTTGAAATATATGCAATAGGGTAAAACGAATATAGCAATTTTATAAACATGGGTTCAACTTGAAGCGTCGCACAATTCAACGTCTACGCGTACCGAAGAAGAAAAGCAAATAAATACCAAAACAGAGAGCAAATGAACTCCAAAAATCAAATAAAATTCACCATTAAATAGATCTCAAATTTAATTTTTTTAGAAATTTGTTTCACTCAAATCCGAGTTAAATTGCAAAAGATATAGCCTTTTGAAGTTTGAAATAAATACTGAAATTGTAAAAATCAGAAAATCAGAATTAACAGATTTATTTTTAAATCGAAAACAGATTATTGCATCATCATGACGGCACGCTGACGTCAGCCCTGGCGCCAGCCAATCAGAGCTTGCCACGTGGTTCCGGTGCATAGACCCGGTCCACGGCGTCGGGTCGGTTCACCGCAGACGCGGTCCATGGCGCATCGGCATCTGCGCCCGCCACACGTCGGCTCCCGATTGGTTGCGGCGGCGGCGTGATCTGGCGCACTCAGACCCCATCGAACGGTTACCGACCGAAGCACACGCGGCAAAATCTCGAGCGCGGGTTTTAGATCCAACGGACAGCGTTTAACAGAGGTTTTACGGCTTACCGAGACCACGCGGCTGAATCCGAGACGTCGAGCGATGATCCGACGGTCCGAAGCTTCTCCCGCTGCTAATGGCGTCGCCGAAACGAAACCCGCCGGCGAGGAAGACGACGACACTCCACGAGGCGCTCCGGCGAGCTCTAGACGACGAAGCCTTGCGGTTCTTATGCGGCGCGGGACAAGCAACGCACCCGACGGCTCCTTAAATAGGCGTACGGAGGGGCGTGCGGGCGGAGGACATGGACTCCGAGTCCACCGGAGACACGGCGGTGCGGCGGAAGAGTCCGAAACGGAGACGACAAACGGACACACTACGATTTAAGATCAACGGCCATGCCTCGCTGCAACGTGGCACAATCAACGCCGATCCAAGGATCTAACGGCCCGCGAGTCTAGGGTTTCCGCAAGGCCTCGCCGTCGGATAATGATCCAACGACCAACGTAAAAACTTCTAGAAGTTTGGGCACGGCGGCGGGCACAGCGAAGCGGCTGGCCTGCAACAGGGATGGGCTACGGTCCGACACTATTCCCTGGTTTTACCAGATTTAACATTTAAAATAATTCCAGAAATTCACTTAATTGATTTTAGGCAAATAAATAATCAGGAAAAATCCCAGAAAATTCTCAAAAATACCTTGAGACATCCTGGACTCAAATAAAATATTTTTGGCAACACTTTATTTTAACTTTGCACAAATTTAAATAGATTTGAACGAAAGGGCAATAAACTTGATTTAAAATTAATTCAAATAAATCCAGAAAAATCCAAATAAATTCCAGAAAATCATAAATGCACATTTAAGCAATAAAAACATAATTAGACCAAATTTTGGGATGTTACACTAGGCTAGCGTCATCAAAGATCACTTCACAGGTCTCTATGATCCTATGCGCATCGCAACTCCAGACCCTATAGCTACGAGAAGAAGTCGAGTAACCCAAAAAGATACCATCAGAAGAACGAGACTCAAACTAATCCAGGTTACCAGACTTCAAAATAAAGCACTTGCAACCAAACACACGAAAATGAGAAACACTGGGCTTTCGCCCATACCTCAACTCATAAGAAGTGCGGTGCAAATGTGCTCTCAAGAATACACGATTAGAAACATGGCAAGCAGTAGCTATAGCCTCAGCCCAAAACCTTCTAGGAGTACTTACTCGTCTAGCATCGTCCTGGCCATCTCTACTAGGGTCTTGTTCTTCCTTTCCACTACCCCATTTTGTTGAGGGACGTAGGGAGATGAGAACTGATGCTCTAAACCAGACTCCACACAGAAACTCTCAAAATAGGAGTTCTTGAACTCCGTGCCATTATCACTACGTATAGCTCGTAAGGCACCAGGGAGCTCAAAAGACAACCTATGAACCAAACCCCTAAAATGGGTAAAAGTCTCATCCTTCGAGGACATGAAAAACACCCAAGAGTACCTCGAAAAATCATCAACAATGACAAGAACATACCACTTCCCACGCACTGACTGCACTCTAGCTGGACCAACAGTGTCCATATGTAAAAGCTGTCCTGGTGCATCAGTCATCACAATAGTGACTGGGGGATGAGAAGCAGCAACCATCTTGCCATGTCGGCAAGGAGAGCAAACTAGGTCTTTGACCATCTTGAGTTTAGGCAAACCACGAATGAGGTCATGACTGCTAACTCGGGTCAAATGATCAAATCCAATGTGACCAAGTCTCGTATGCTAGAAGGAGAGATCACGGGACTCTGAAGCAATCAAACATCGGAGAGAGTCTCCAGAAGAAGCAGAAAAATTAGCACGAAAGACTCTCCCACATCTAGAAATCCCGCAAACTAACCCTCCTGAAGAATCGAGAATTTTACAAGTGCTACTCTTGAAACTCACCTCGAAAGAGTCATCAATAAGCTGAGAAAAAGAAAGCAAATTGTATTGCAGCTTACTCACTAAGGCAACATCTTTAAGAATGAAATTGTCATTAATGCAGATGGTACCTTTAGCAATGATTCTACCTGATGAAGCATCCCCAAAAGTGATCAACTCATCACCGGGGGCTCAGACTAGGGAAGAGAACCATCTAGAATCTCCGGTCATATGACGAGAGCAACCGGAGTCGACAATCCAAACATCTTCCTTCCCCATCCGACGAACCTGATCAAGACATAAGAGAGAAAGATGACTCAGTACTAGGATAGAATGAAAACTTGGGACCCAATACTGAACCACTTGGCGCCTCAAAGTACCAGCCACAGAAGAAGACTAAACTCGAGTGTCTCTTTGATGTTTAAACTTAACAAGATCAGTAGCAACTCTAGTAGATGATCTAGGAGCTGAAATTGGGTTGGCCTACCATGGAACAAAAGCCGAACCACCCCAGTGAAGCTGCCTAAAACTCCTTCCAGAACACACCTCACGCCGCTGATATCTACCCCGATGAGAAAAACGAGGAATATCAAGAGTACGGCGGAAAGACTAACTACGAACAGCTCCAGGACTAAAACTCGAAGAACTAGCAAGAAAACCGATTCCTGGACGCTGCCAAAAAACAGGCGACTCTCTAACCTGTCTAGAAGCAGTTGTCGGGGATAGATCATCCTTGAAGAGGAACGCGATATGCTACACTAGTACAAAAAAAAAATCTACTGCGTAACCAGAAAGCTACTCGCGCAAGAAGGGGATCACAGATAAGATTACCACTAGACGCGCAGTTGCGGAATCCTTCGCGCGTCGATGTAGTGAATCGCCCTTGCCGCGATGAGTTGCGTCGATGGAGCGGATCGTCCTCGCCTCGTGTGGATCGCCCTCCCACGCCGCAGCCGCAATAAGCGTCACCGCAGAGTCCACACGTCCGGGATGGAACGCCGCGCGTCGTGTGGAAGCACTGTCGCTAGCGAGAACAGAGAAGAGGAGGCTAGGGTTTTGAGTGAATCACTTCTAAACCGTGGGAAAGCACACCCTGCGCCCACCCTCCTCCCCTCCTTATATAGCCACGAGATGAAACCCTAAATCAAGGTCCATCAGCGTGCTAAACCCACGATGTCTATTAATTATGGATCCAATCCAAATTAATGCGTCCCAGCCCATTAAGTGTGTGACCCTGCAGGTTCACGTACATTTGGACAAGGATTCGAAAACAATCCAATAGTTGGTAGCGGCTCCTTGCAAAGTATGCCAACTCCCAAACATACTATGATCAAATCGGACAGAACCTATCAAAAGTACTCATGTAATAATCCCTTTGCCAAGTATATGAAGATTGAACTCAAGGCAAGAGGTATGTCATCCTTTGATGATTCAATCCATCTCTCGTATCCGTGATACATTAATAAGTTGTGATTGACTCCTCAATCACGGCATGGCCATGCACTTCCTTAATCATATCACACGAGTGGCCTTGTCATATATCTCCGTTTCATTGGAGTGGCAAATTCCATCTTGATCGCCACTTCCTCTCGCACGTTTCATAGTAAACATGAAAGCTACCTTTATAACTATCCGGTTAGGAAGTAGTGTTTGATAGCCCCAAGGAAAACTATTACACATGTAGGGAATATGACAATCTCAGGTCTAAGGATCATACATCTACTAGGTATGAGATACACTGATGACACATAAGAATGAAACATTCTCGCAGTGTCCAATTGCGGGTCTATCTAACCCATGTTCTTCAACATGCGTCCACAATGTATAAATGATATCTCTATATCCCATGATCTATGAAGCATGATCATCGATCACTACATGTGCTAATCTATTCATCGTTGTCCTATACGATGATATCCGATCAGAGATATTTATCGAATTATATCAATAAGTAAAGAGCTTCATAAGCAAGTCACATACTTGTTGATCAATACAATGATATACATTTGGACCAATAATCATATTAATATTCATAAACATAGTCATGTCACAATCATCTAAATGATTGCCTCAAGGGCATAGCACTAACAATCCTGACACGTGTCCAAGCCCCCCGTGGCTTTAGGCTGTCCCCCCGAGCTCGGAGAACTGTTCCCGAGCTCGGGCAGGGGTCTCCCCGAGCTCGGGGGATTGTTCCCGAACTCAGGCGGAGTTTTCCCGAGCTCGTGATGACTC
The DNA here is from genome assembly GCA_036346275.1 of Otatea glauca. Lineage (NCBI taxonomy): Eukaryota > Viridiplantae > Streptophyta > Magnoliopsida > Poales > Poaceae > Otatea > Otatea glauca. The sequence continues at coordinate 15,570,809 of CM070731.1, read as the reverse complement.
CCGCGACCTCTCCGGCCTCAGCGACCTCGACCCGGCCTCCGGTGTAGTAATCTCTTTTTTATGTATATATGACTTTTCTCCCCTGCGTGGGAACTAGGGTCACCGACCCCTGTCAGTTCTCCTACGCGGGAACTAGGGTCACCTGCTCTCACCGACTCCTGTCAAGTCCCCTGCGTGGGAACTAGGGTCAACTACCCCCGTTAACTCGCAGACAACTACTCGACGTCAGTCTCTAGATCAGCACCGAGGGCCTATAAAAGCGCCAGATGGCCTTGGTCCGAAGGGAGAGAGAAAACAGAACAACACAGCACAAACCCAAGGGGGATGCACAGACACATCTGCAGACACACTTGTACACCAAACCATCCGTCGAGCTCCCCTCGGTCGCCACGTCTGGATGACCCCGAGGTCGAGCTCCCCCTTTGTTCTCCCCCGAGGAGCTTTTAGTCATCTTTCTCCTACGGGCAAGACTAGAGTATAGCTATTACCCGACCTAGGGGGCTCGAACCAGCATAATCGTTGTGTCTCCCATCCGATTGTTCTTCTCCCTCGAGCTGTGCACCTACCGACGCTCCCTTCTTCCCGGACAAGCACGACTTGGGGCCTCCCCCTTTACACGATCCTTCCCCCTTCTTTGCGGTCGACGGTCCCGATCGTCGATAGCAGTGTGTGCCTTAGGAGCACTCAAAGTCTGGGGATGACCCTGAATACCCCTTAAGAGCAGCAACATGCTCACGCAGAGTGATCTTGGCGCGCCTGAAACAAAAATCTACTAGGTGACCATCCTTCTTGCAGAAGGTGCATGTGTACTTCGCCTTGCTAGAGGCAGAAGCAATAGGGGTAACACCCTTCTGGTCAGAAGTCCTATGGACAACCCTAGCAGATCTAAACATGGTGGTACTCACTCTGGGAGCTACCACAATCTCACCACTCTTGGAGCCGCGCACAATGGTGGGAGGATGCACGCGAGCGTGCTCTAAGGGGTCAAATCCTAGACCTTGATTGAATCTACTAATCTTGGATTGGTCTAGAATAAGATTGAGCTTCTTCTTGCCTCCAACAAACTTCTCGAGAGTGCTCATAAGATACTGGCAATCTCGAAAGAAAGAGGCACAAGAAAAACAGGGGGAAGAAGAAGAACCAGAAAGATGAGCTCTCTCAGCACGTGCATTTTTCTCCCTCAGCACGGCTGCCTCAATCTTGAGAGCCTCACAACAAACGCAAGACACATTTCTAATTCTATGGGCTTGGTCTTCTAATTTCTTTCTAAGCTCGACATGGATTTTATCCAAGTCCCCCTCAATCACAGAACATCGCAAGCAACTTTCTTGTGACTTATCTAATAAGTCCTTAGCAAGTTTAGCACACTTGAAATTTAAAGATTCATTATCAAGTTTTAGTTGCCTACAGCCCTCACATGAGCTGACTGGGTCCTTAGAAGCATGCATTTCAAGTTCATCGTTTCTAGAAAAAAGCTTCCTAAAGTAATCGCTCATGGCATCAATTTCGGCAAGCAATTTAGGGCAATTTGAGCAAGAGGGAGTAGAGTGAGCATGAAGAAAAGTAGCCTCAATAGGTATAGCATCTACAGAACAAGTGCTAGTATTCTTCACCCTAAGGCCATCAAGTTCAATAAGCATACTATCATGTATGGTCCTTAGTTTCTCTAACTCCTCAAGTACAGCATCACACAAAGAGCAGTCATCAGTGACTCGGGAGGGAGAAGATCTAATAGAAGCTAACTCCCGAGTCAAGGTACCTACTTCCTTCTCTAGCTCCATACACCTAGCTCTAGCTCTAGCATGAAATTTTCCTAGCTTGCAGAAAGCTTCATTGAGCTGGTCATAGGAGGGTACCTCGTCCGAGTCGCTGTAAAGCTCGGAGTCGCTGATGCTGTTGGTGTCGGCCATGAGGCACATACCGGAGAAGTCGTCGCCGCCTTTCTTCTCTTGCGGATCATCCTCACCCTCGTCGCTCCATGTCTCCGTGTCGGAGAGGTCGATGTCGTCAAGCACAGCGAGGACGCGGTGTAAGAGCTTCTTGTTCTTGGAGAAGTTGCGGTACTTCTTCTCACATGTCGGTTCACGAACTGGAGGCTTCTTGTTGTGGTTCTTGTCGGTGTAGTCGTTCTTGCCCGAACCGTCGACGTCGTTCTTGGCCTTCTCCAATTTGGGGCAATTAGCCCGAATGTGGTTGGGGCCACCACACTCGAAGCAAGTGATCATGCCCCCTCTCTTTCTCTCTCTCACCCTCTTGTATGCGTGAGAGAATTTGCGAGCAAGAAGAGCTAGCTCATTTTCTGGAAATTTTTCCAGTTTGTCATCGCTTAGCTCGCAAAGGGCGGAAAGAGAGAAGCCAATAGAAGAATCAAAAGAGGAAGATTCAGTGGGATCGGTAACCAAGGCCATCGATTGAGATTTCGTCTTGCGAGAGATGGCGTCGATCTCATGAGTCTTAAGACAGGAGTAAAAACCATCAAGAGTCAAGGTCGACAAGTCGGTAGTGTCCTTGATGGTGGTCACTTTCATTTCCCAAACTCGAAAGTCGAGTGCTGTCAAGAAATGACGAACATTATCCGAGTCAGGGTATATGCAACCGACTGCTCGGAGGTTGCTCAAAATCTTCGTGAATCTACCAAAGCACTCATCAAAACTCTCACCAGCATGTTGTTCAAACTTGTTGAACTTACACTTGTATTGGTTCTGTCGAACCGTCTTGATTTGAGTGGTGCCCTCATGGTAAGCATCGAGGGTCACCCAAATCTGATGAGCAGAACGAAGGTGAGAAATCCTATCGTACTCACTGCGGCTAAGGCCCTGTATGAGGATGTTCCTTGCCTTAGCATTTGCCTCAACATCAGCCATATTGCCGGCCGTGACGTTTTCATTGGCAGGAACCTCATATGAGAGTTTCACCTTCTACCAAATTAGGAAGCCTGGGCAGTGATGTACGACTCCATTCGAGACTTCCAAAATGGAAAATCAACTCCAGAAAAGATAGGATGCTTGGTGGAATATTTGTCAATCGCCATGGCACTTGGGACTGTCAAGATCTATAAAAGAGCAGAACCGGCTCTGATACTAATTGAAAGACCGAAATGGCGATCAGAGGGGGGTGAATGGTCGCAACTCAAAAATTAACTCGCCGAAATACTCCAAATAACCTCACAAAGAAAACACCCAAAAAGAGTTGATTGAAATAAGACACTTTGCTGTCTAGCCGGTGCAACCGCTCAAGGGCCGGTAGCACCGGAGTCCGTTAGCACCGCTCCAAGGGGCGGTAGCATCGGGCTCAAGAGCAGTTCTGAAAACAGCACGATCACAAAATGAAAATCAAGAGATCTTTTGATCGGCAGGGTAGAAAATCACCAAACTTGGTAGATAAGGTCCTCGGGATGTCAGGAACTTATTCCAACCTTCAATCACAAGGATTGATGTCAAAGTTCCGACCTTTATGCCCGGAAAGGAAGAACACACCAAGTTTTGATAAAAACCGAAAAATCTTCGATCGAGACTTGCTCGTGGGTTTTTGATGATCAAGATGATCTTGAGTAACTCCCCACACATCCCAGCAAGCACGAAGAAACTCAAAGTAAAGCACTTCAACAAGATTACGCACTCAAGAACGCGAAGAACATCTTCTTGCAAAGAAAACGCATGAATAGCCTAGATGAATGAAAGAAAAATCAAACATCAACCCCAGCAAAAGGTTCATAAGCAAAATAGAAGGAGGGGAGGCAAATCCAAATTGCATAAATTTAAATTTCAAGAATGTAAGTGCTGAATTTAAGTACATAATTCAAATGCGGAAATTAAGTGCGTAATGTAAATGAACAAAGAAAAAAAATGATTTGAGGAAATATTTCATTTATGGAAGGTTGGTTTACAAAGCCACACAACACAGTGGGCAAAAGCCTCACAACAAGGTGGGCAAACCTCTAAAAATATTTTCCTGGGGAGGCTGCCCCTCCACCCCTATTTATACAACTTTTGGGCCACCTACCACCCTTGGATGAGCCTCTAAACCCTAGAGCATCCATCAAAGGCTAGGATTAACCCACTCAACCAGCCATGTAAGGGTTAACCCAAAACCCACCATAACATGGGTTTTCTTGCACGGATCTCAAAGCAAGCTACACTTATCCACTACTCTATCTTCCAGAACTGCAACCCAACAGCTCTCCTTGATTCAAGTAGTGATAAGCTAGCTTCTCCACTGATCTCTTGTCTCTTGGGACTGCACCGACTTCATCTCCGGCCATCTTCCGGCGATCCCCGACCGTCTAGACCTCCGACGCTCCTCGCTTAGTCCCGGCCTCCCTTCGCCTCACCATGACCACCAAATGAAGTCCTACATTCACAAAGACAAGAAGACCCTTCTTGGTTCCACCATGAACCTAGCACATCGATTCTATCAAAAATTGGGGTTAGAACAAACCAAAACGAACCAAAGCACTTCAACCGAGTGCTAACAGCCTGTTTTTAATACTGCAGTAAATTGGTCCGGCATACACGTGAAGCTCACTGAAAATTGGTCCGAGTCGGATATGGGTATCACTCGGCCAAAAGCCACGCAAGAGGGATATGTCCTAAGTTGGACCAGATCTGTACCCTACAGCAGTCGGATATTGATATCACTCGACCAAGAGCCATGAAAGAGTGATATGTCCCATGTTGGACCAGATCTGTATTCTACAGCAGTCGGATATAGATATAACTCGGCTAAGAGCCATGAAAGAGTGATATGCCCCAAGTTGGACCAGAGCTGTATCCTACAGTAGTCGAATATAGATATCACTCGGCCAAGAGCCATAAAAGAGTGATATGTAGTGATATGTCCCAAGTTGGATCAAATCTATCCTACAACAGTCGGATATAGATATCACTCGGCCAAGAGCCATGAAAGAGTGATATGTCCCAAGTTGGACAGAGTATCCTCTGAATGGATATAAATATCACTCAGCCAAGAGCTGAGATTTGGACTGGCGCAAAAACAACTCCAACTTGAAATCAAATTTAAATCCAAACTCAAATCAACTTGAAATCAAATTTAAATCCAAACTCAAATCTAAGCTATCCTAGATCACATAAAGTCAAATACTCATCATAAACAAGAATGGACCTCCACATGGTCCTTCAATTGGTGATTGCTGTTAGAGTTTATTAATTTGGTATTTGTATGATCATTTTTAAGTGAATTTGAGGGTCGTGTTAAATCTATATGAATTGGTCTTAAATGATTACCTTGTTTGATAAGGCAAAGTAATTTTGGGATAATTTTTTTTAATTGTTAAAGGTAAGCGTATAGTAAGGTTTTCGAGACAGGAGTCAAGCACTCTGACTTGCTATGGTAGGATGTGTGCTTAACTTTTATTGCTTTTGCCGTATAAAAGTTTTCGAGCTTTCAATAGAAAAAACTGTTTCGGTTTTTCTCTATTTTTGTAGGGCATGTAGCCCTTCATTTTGGTTATGCCATTTGTTTAGTTTTTCTTAAAAAATGTCCTATGTATTTTAACATATTTTTTTTACCTACTGCAAATTGCTAAAAAGGTTTTCTATGTACTGAAGTTTTAAGGCCTCTTTATCGCGAAGAAATTGTTAAACTCGTGTTATAAAGTATTTTGGGGATCCAAGTGACAACTAGTAAATGGTGATCCAATATATGGTTTTATAAAGTGTTGAGTGCCATATTATGTGAATTGCTTTGGGGGGCAACGGGTGTACGTAGTTGCCACGTTTTGTCTGACGAGGTTTGAAACCTTAATTTGGTCCCTCTGTACTTTCGTTGAGTTGGAGGTCGATTGAATGAGACAGCTGACAAGGCGTCCTTGATCTGTGTAGCACATGGGAAAATCAGTGCCACAAATCTCATGTTTATACTACTTTTTCATGTCCATTTCATCACACGGAACACAAAACTTATCGTCGATCACGCTTCTTAAAAATCTAATGATTTCAGAATCAATCTAACTTCAGTATACTTTTATCGACACCGGTCGAAGATAAATGTCGTCTGTGTTCTGGTCTACTTTTTTGAAACGAAATAATTAAAAATTTTGCATAGCAGTGGTATTGAAGAGATAGATATAAGGGAATATTTTTTATTTTTGTTTTTTTAACCGGAGATTTGAGAATTCCATTAAACCGAGGACGCCGAACAACTGCTGGAATCGTGTCCGTCCTAGGGATGACAATTTTCTCTGCAGGGGAACAAGGATATAGGGCAGCTCCTCCGGTTGGTGCCACATATACATCAGAACATCCTTACGCGATTGCTAGTCGGCCTGGGCAGCTGGAGAACATGTTCCGCTACATCAGTAGAAGAAAATGACAGTATTCCACTAACTCATGATTAAGATGACATATTATTGAACATGTTTGATAAGTATGAACACAAAGAATGAACATCTCACTCAAATTTCTCAGTGAAATAATGCAGCCTTTACAAAATTTTTCGTTTCGCTTGCTCGTATTCCGTGTGAAATCTTGAAATGATATAGCTACAACTTTACATGACAGCAATCTCTTTTTAACATATACAGATATAGCTACAACATGTTCTTACAAGACAACAGGACGGGATCAGAGTAAACAGGGTCAAAACAAAGCTGCAAGTGGTGAACAGAACAGCCCCTGAATCCGTCATAGCAAATGAGTCTTAAAATTGTGACTTTATTTTTCTATCAACAAAGAACTATATTGCACAGAATACGCACAAAAAGCGAAACTTTGAAGTTATAGATCGCGGTGATGAATTTGTATAGCACAAGGTGTCGTGTAGAACTAAGAATATCTTGTTAACAGAGCATGCGGTATCATGGTTTCTGAACTCCAAGAAAATAACACCTCACGTGACAGTCCGAGGCCACTATTTTGAAATTCGAGAAGGCAGGTTTCTGCAGTGACAAACTTGCAGTCCTCTCAAACGAAGTCGTGTTTACTTATTATTGACGTTAAAAACTTGAAGTAAGGTTTTTGACAATAGCACATCAGACGAACATCTCGTTCAGAGCATGTTAGTCGATTTGACATGTAATTGACAAGGTAAAAATATGAAATTCGCTCAAAGCCGATTGTAATGATCAATCGGTTTAGACTCAATCAGTTTAAAGCGGATTAAATCAAGAACAAAGGGCAAGTCTAACTAGCCGATTAAGGCTAATCAGAGGATAAAGGTAGATTGATTCTGAAGAAGGCGATGCGCGGCAAAATCAGAATAAATCGAACCTGGGCATAATTGATGAAGATCAACAATCAGCGATACGCAACTTTATTGATCAAGATCGAATTACAAAAAAACTAAATTACAGGAACTACTCCTAGTCGACAGGAAAAAAGTAATGTAGATTGGTATGTTTGATTGTGTTGTTTTTTCTGCAGCTCCTTTTATACCCGTCGGCCGACGTGTCATATTACAACACGTTACAAAGCATGATCTGTATCGGCCTCAATCCGGATATTTTTCTCTTAAAATCTTTACCGTTATCAAATACCTTCAAATCTTTCCAAATCGTCCGTTGGTTACTATATGTTGACTTTTCTTGCCGATTTTGACTATACCTGTCAAATCTTGGTGCAAACACTTATACGCACCGTGCTGTACATTTTTCTTTCAGTTGGTTTGAATCTCGTCTTCCACCTCCTGAGATTTCATATTACTTTCTGCCTGATCCTCAACGTCCTTCTATACATTGCTTTTCATGCTCCCCTCGCCCTCGTCTTTTTCCCTCTGTTCTGTCCAAAGTCTGTTGATTTCAATTTGCACACGGTCGGGAAGGTGCTTGGTTACATTCCTGGCGGCTGCCTCTACAGCCTCCACCTCCACAATCTACCTCAACAAGTCGATGCTTGAGGGAAGGGGTGTGCTGGACGCCTAGATAACAATCACTGCATGAAGACAGGTTTCTGAAGTGACAGGTTTCTGGAATAGTGCACCTCATATTACTTTCTGCCTATACATTGCCTTCATGCTCCCCTCGTCTTTTACCATCTGTTTTGTCCAAAGTGTTGTAAAATCAATCACAAAAGAACAAGAACATGAGATGTAGATTTTTACGTGGAAAACCCTTGCGGGAAAAAACTACGGACGCCAATCGGCGATATCACTATTTTGAGGAATTGTGTACAACGGCTAGGGTTTGAAATGAGCGTCTAACTCTCCCCAGCAGATTACAAGAGGTATTTATAGATAGATGAAACGACTCGAGTCTAAACGGGCTACACCGAAATATGGGCCAAAGGCGTCCCTAAAGCCCAACAGGAAATTCGGATCAAAACCCAACAAACTCGACCTTGAGACGGATTCCCTCTTGCAGCAAAAACATCATCACTGAACTCCTTTCAATAATAAATATCATCGGCGCCAAAAGTCTCTAGGACTTAAACTGTAACTCCAACCAAGCTTGAGTATAGCTCAAACTTAGTAACTGAAATTGTCTTTGTCATCATGTTAGTGGGATTATCATGGGTACTTATCTTGGATATTTTGATATCACCTTGAGCAATGACATCTCGAATATAATGATACCTCACATCAATGTGCTTTGTTTTCTCATGATACATCTGATCCTTTGTGAGGTAAATAGCACTTTGGCTGTCACAAAATAAAGTAACACAAGAAGTAATCCCGCTGAGCTCAGTGTACAAACCTCTCAACCAAGTAGCTTCTTTACATGCTTCAGAAATAGCCATATATTGAGCTTCAGTAGTTGAAAGAGCAACAGTAGCTTGCAAGCTTGCTTTCCAACTGACAGCATAACCACCAATAGTGAAAACATAACCTGTGAGAGATCTTCTCTTATCTAAGTCACCAGTATAGTCAGAATCAACATAACCAACAAGCCCATCTCTAGATTTTCCAAACTGCAAACAAGCATTAGAAGTACCACGCAAATATCTGAAAATCCATTGAATAGCTTTCCAATTCTCTTTGTCAAGATTATCCATGTATCTACTAACAACACTTAGTGCATGAGATAAATCAGGACGAGAACAAACCATGGCATACCTAAGAGAACCAACTGCACTGGAATATGGGACTCTAGACATATACTCAATATCATCATCTGACTCTGGACATAAAGCTGAAGATAATCTGAAATGTGTAGCTAAAGGAGTACTCACTGGTTTTGCATCATGCATATTGAAGCGATGAAGGACCTTTTCAATATAACCGTGCTGACTAAGGTATAATTTACCAGATTTCTTTGCTCTAATGATTTCCATGCCAAGAATTTTCTTTGCTGCATCTAAATCCTTCATCTCAAATTCTTTACTCAATTGTGTCTTTAATTTAACTATTTCTGATTTATCTTTTGCAGAGATCAACATATCATCAACATAAAGAAACAAGTATATAGCTGAACCTTTAACAGTTTTCATGTAAACACAACTATCATAATTTGACCGCTTAAAACCATGAGAGAGCATAAATGAGTCAAATTTCTTGTACAATTGCCTAGGGGATTGTTTTAAGCCATAAAGAGATTTCTTCAATCTACAAACAAGATGTTCTTTTCCAAGAATAACAAATCCTTCTGGTTGGTCCATATAAATATCTTCCTCTAACTCCCTATGCAAGAATGCAGTTTTAACATCTAATTGCTCAAGTTCATAATCATGCATGGCAACAATACTGAGTAGAGTGCGAATAGAACCGTGTTTCACAACAGGAGAAAATACATCATTGAAATCAATACCCGGAATCTGGCTATAGCCTTTAGCAACCAACCTTGCTTTATACCTCACTGAATCAGTAGAAGAAATACCTTCTTTTCTTTTGAAAATCCATTTACAGCGGAGTCTTCTTGTCTTTAGGCAATTTCACTAAATCCCATGTACCATTCTTTTCAAGTGACTCCATCTCATCTTGCATAGCGGTCATCCAATTTTTACAATCAGCAGAAGTAATAGCCTCAACATAATTAGAAGGTTCAACATTATTATCAATTTCTTCTGCAACACTTAAAGCATAAGAAGCAATATCACATTCTTCAATAAATCTTTTGGGTGGATGAATAGACCTCCTGGGTCTATCAATAGCAATAGAATGTTGTGGAGGCTGCACAACTGGAGAAGAATGCTCAACTATATGTGAATCATCAATAATAGGTGCATCCTGAACATCAATACTATTATTTTCTGGTGTACACTCTGAATCAATAAGGTGCTCCACCTGCACACTAGTTTTCTGTTGTTTCTCAATAGGAACATTGGTATCCAATTTATCATTTAGCATAACAGATTCATTAAAGATAACATTTCTACTGATAACAACCTTTTGTGTTTGAGGATTCCACAATTTATAACCTTTAACACCAGATTTATAACTAAGAAAGATGCACTTAATAGTTCTAGGCTCCAATTTACCATTATCAACGTGAGCATAAGCAGTACAACCAAAAACTCTCAATTGTGAATAATCAGCTGGAGAACCAGACCATACCTCAATTGGAGTTTTCTTATCAATAGCAATGGAGGGAGACCGATTAATAAGATAGCAAGCAGTGGAAGCAGCTTCAGTCCAAAAACGCCTATGCAAACCAGCATTAGACAACATACAACGAGCCCTTGAGATAATGGTTATGTTCATACGCTCAGCTACACCATTTTGTTGTGGAGTACCAAGAACAGTGTAGTGACGCACAATACCTTCAGACTTGCAATATGAATTAAATTCATCAGAACAGAATTCCATCCCATTATCAGTACGAAGTTTCTTTACCTTCTTTTCAATTTGTTTTTCAATCATCACCTTCCACTCTTTAAAGGCTGAAAATGCTTCTGATTTATGCTTCAAGAAATAAGGCCAAACTTTTCTAGAATAATCATCAATAATAGTTAACATATAACGAGAACCTCCTAAAGAAGTCTTACGAGATGGCCCCCATAAATCATAATGCACATAATCAAGAATACCTTCTGTAGTATGAACAGAAGTGTTAAATTTTACCCTCCTATGCTTATGTAACATCCCATAAAATTCAAAAATATAAAAAATAAAAAGTTTGAAATTTAAAAATGGAATTGAATGAAAAAAATTAATTGTAATTAATATTTTGATTTTAAACAATATCTTTCCCTCTCTTCTTGCATTCTAATCTTAAAGAAAAGGAATATTTCCTTCATTAAAACTATTTCTTTCAAGATAAACAAAATATGAAAATAAGTTTGAGATGTAATATTTAATTTGTATTTTAATTTCCTGAATTTTCTTATTTATTGATTCTTTTGAATGTTGCTCTAAAAGAAAAGTAATATATATATTGAAATGGTAAAATGGTAAAAGTAAAAAGATAAAAACACAATAGCAATAAAAATCTGAAAAAATAATATTAAAATATTACAAACCATCATAGACCTTGTCATGCTGTTAAAAGTAATCTGAACACATGAAATAAAGAAAAGATATTGTAATCATGAGAAGATAATCAAAATCTAAACCTACAAGATTTCTTCAGAAAGTATATTAACTTAAATTGGGTTAAAATTTTAACCATGCCGACATATTAAACTTACCCATTCCTGGTAAAAATATCAATAATTTATTCCATCATTTAATAATTTTAGAAATTCAAAAATAGACAATCAGAAAAGCTAAAAATTGCAATATCAGAATTATTAAAAATAAAATATTAAATATAAAAATCTAAACTTTTATCCAAGATAAATAATACTGCACAAAATACTCTTAAAAAGTTTCATAAAATATTAACTTTATATTAATCCTTAATTAAATAAAAATCAGAATATGCAGAAAATGTCAACTATGCATTGTCATATTTATATAAATGTTTTTGTAAATAATTTTTATCTAAAAGTTTTACTGGACCCTTATCTATTCCTTGCCGACCTACACAAAAAGGTTCAGAAAATCTTAAGCCTGTCTGCTGACTCAAACCTTGATCTTTATCTTGTGCTGTCTAGAAACTTCAGTACAGCTCTTCCTTTCTCTCTCTGACGTGTGGGCCCATCTCTTAACCTGGCCCCACGCGCCAGGCCTAAACTGCCTTTTCCTCAGTCTCTGCCGGCCGAGCCCACTCGTCAGCTCCTTTTCCCATTCTTCTTCTCCCTCTCCTCTCGATCTCTCGCCCAAGACAGGTGAGCCAGCGCCGCTTTCCTTCTTGCCATCTTCTCGCCGCAATTGTGCAGCCCGAGGCCGAGCACACGTCACAGTCACTCCTCTGACACCCAAGTTGTCACCAATGTGTCTGAAGCCAGCGAAAATTCCGCTATCTCGACAGAATTTCCGTGACGTCTCGTCGCCGCAATTCCAGCCATGTTCAAACCCTGCTCTAGCCGACGTCGTCGCCCATTTAAGCGCCTCAAGGCCTTGTGTAGAACTTAAAAACTTTCCTCAACCACCGAGACCAGTCGAAGCCATCGTTCTCTCTGCAAAACCGCCATTGCCAGTAATTCTTGAGCTCAAAGGCTAGAAACCAATTCCACTGCTTCGGTGCACAATCGTTCAATTCCTTTGGCTCCGAGAACCTTCTTGCACACCTGAAGCTAAGCCGCATCTCATCTTCGGCTCATCTCATGTGTAACGCCGTCGCCACCGCCATCTTCTTCTTCAGCTCCGGCCGCATGGTGGTGGAGGGCCTCACCCAACTAGGAGTCTCACCAATAGGTAAAATGGAATCACTGGTACCCCTTGATACTTAAATCATTATCAATTCGAACTGAGGCTTATCCGTTTTCATCCCCGGCGAGCCACCCTTTCCCTCCGTGAAGGATCTAGTTGGCCTAGAGGGGGGGGGGGTGAATAGGCAACTTTTGCAAGTTTTAACTTAAAAAAATTCACTATTCTTTATGAGAGAATAGCACAGAACAGAATATATATATATATATATGACAGAAGTAAAAACAAACAATAATAACAGCGAAAGCAATAAAGAGAAATAAAACACAAGTGAGACAGAGATTTATCCCGTGGTTCAGAGCCGCACTCCTAATCCACGTTGAAGCACTTCTTCCGAAGTATTGCTTCTCCAAAGCTAGTCGCAGTAGCTCTGAGGATCACTCAGGTAACTCTTTCACTACTCCAGTGAGGTGAGTTCCGAACCTCTCACAATCACAGTGGCCTTCCACAATCACCTTTGGACAAGTCGCACAGTTCACTTTCTCCAAGCTGTTTAGGATCACTAAGATCCAAGAGTAATAAACTTTGCACAAGTTCTGTCTCTTGGTTCACTTTGCAAATCACACAGCTAGACTTTGGCTTGGAGCTAAAACACTTAGAGATGTTGATAATTTTGATTTGAAAGTGAAGCACAGACTCTTTTTCAGAATGAGAGCTATTTTCAATGCTAAAATGTAAAGGAGTTCATTCTATATCTTGGTAGATGGCTCGGGAAATGCTTATATAACCATTTGGAATGGATATAGCTGTTACACCTGCTACTGTAGCCGTTGGACGTGTCAGATGTCAGAAATATCAGAAAAACACGTTTACAACGGACTAAACAACAGTACCTAGCGATACTGGACATGTGTATGACGGACCAAATTTGGACATTTACGATGGACCAAAAAATTTGGTCTGTTGTTCATGTGTTTTTTCATAAAGTTTGGTCGGCCATTGAACTGAAAGAGATACATATATGTCGGACCAAATAATTTGGTCTGTCATACATGTGCTTTTTCAAAGAGTTTGGTCCGGCTTATAAATGAAGGAGTTATATGTATGTTGGACCAAATAATTTGGTCTTTTTACGACGGACCAAAAAATTTGGTCTGTTGCACATGTGCTTTTCAAAAAAACGGTAGCCAAAGACCCTTTTTCAACAAAAACAAGATTCTCCAAGCAATTTGCTTTAGTAATGGACTAAAATTTTAAGCAAGAATATTTGGTCCGTTATCAAAGCAAAAACCTTTAATGAGAGAGAATATCCATCTTGATTTTAATAAATAGGGCTCCAAGGTTTGGTCCGGCAAGAAGACTTATGAACTGAATAAGTGCCGGACTCACAAAAATTTGGTCTGTTGTAGATGGGAAATTAAGACGATTTTTGGTGTGTCACAGAAGAGTGACTTTTACATGTATGCCGGACCAAATTATTTGGTCCGTCATACATAGACAGTCACTTGGATGACAAATATTTTCAAGAAATTTTCACCAAGGACTAAAGAATATGAAAACAAGATATTTAGTCCGATGAGCAAGTATTTTGATAGGAGTTTTGACACAGAAGATATTTAATATTGGACCAAAGAATCTTTTGACTTAAAAAAGGATATGCTGTGTATGCAACAGACTTTAAGAAGTGAAAAGCTGAATTTTAGTCCGTTGTATACTAATAAATTAGATTCAAAGATTTAATAATTAAGTGTATTTTACCCCCAGAAATCTAGTTTTGTCTTTGCCTTATGATCCAATCCATTAGCTTGTGCAAAGTCCCTCTTTAGACAGCCAAACTGAATATAAACCTAGCTATTTGACTTGAATCATCTTCCAAGTCAAAAACTAGTAACAAAGCACCTTAATCTTGCTAGTCCCACTGGCTTCATCCTTGTTTTCAGCACATGTCCTTTAACACTTTAAGCATTATTAACTTAGTCATCAATACCAAAACTAAAGTAAAACCGGATAATAGAAATTGAGGGGGCCTAGATGCTATCACTCTGCCGTAGGTCTCCGGTGATAGCCATGACCGATCACCTCTAGCAGCAAAGAACCCCACCAACAGATGCATAATGGCGCACTGATGCTCGCCGTGCCCTTGCCTTCGTCGGAGCTCCGCCGGACCGCCGCCGCCGCCATGCCCTAGTCACTTCCTCTGCTCACGGTCCCTGCCGTCCGGGCCCCGCGCGTCAGCTGCAGCACACGAGCTTCTCTCTGTCGCCTGGGCCCGACATGTCAGCCCTCAGCCCAGTGCCGCCCAAAAGAGGAAAGCGGGTTTTGAATCTAAAAACGTACATTCCCTTTTTGGTAAATTTTCTAATTCTTAGTATTTTCTAAACCCGAGCAAATTCATTTACTTATATCTTTTGCATTTCAGCTCCAAATGAAATGAAGTAAATTTCTAAATTCGTGATAAATCCTGTAGATTCATAATATACAAAAATATTTTGGAAATGAACTATATTTAAATTTTAAATTCAATTTAAAGAAAGGGATAAAAAATATGCCATGTGTAGAATTTCTGCAAATAAACTCCAATCTGAATAAAATCAATTTTGTTAGAAACCTTAATTCCTCAGGAACCTAAATATGCATAATTATTTAAATTTTGACTTGATTTACATCATTTTCTAAAGTAAATTGTTTTCCCATGTGTTAAATATTCAAATATGAATATCTTTTGCAAAAATGGTTCAATTCATGTCAAATCAGTTTCAGTGTGTTTAAAAGTTAGTAATCTACTTAGATATGCAAAAACATTTAGAATTGAATTTAGTTTGAATTAAATTCGAAGATAGATTACTTTCTAATGTATAGAAGTAAAAATAAATATAACTTAAAGCATACAAGTTCAAATAATGGTAAAGTGATTCCTAGATCTTTAATAAAACCATAATACCCCTGTTATGCAAGAATACCTCATGTTTGTGCATATTTGAATTAAGTACAGATCAAATCTTAATGTTTACTTAGATGGAAAACATCTCGGATAAAAGTAAAGTACTGTGAAACCAACTTTAAAACACTCTTAATGAGATCTCATGCTAATGCTAGGAAAATGAATGAGTAATCATGTAAGGATCAGTCGCAAACTAAGAACTAAAACTGAACTGTTATCATGTAAACTATAAAACTAATTAAGCATTTTCAGTAGCCTGTAAAACATCTCGTCTTAATACAAATTTTATGAAGAACAATTTAGAAATAATATTTAGGATATGTACTACCATAATCTAGAAAAATATTCTTATTACAACTTGCTTTGCATCTGAATCCGGCTAACCCAATACCCTTAAATAATATGGTTGTCATAACTTTTAATATCATATAAGCCTTTTCAACAATAAACATAATGTATGTTCTTCAAAGTATAGACTATGCTATTCTGAAAAAATAATCTTATTTCATCATGTTTTGCATATAAATCCTAATAGCCAAATAACCTTAAGTATTATGTTTTATGTACTCAATCATATGAATAAGCAAACTTTGAAATAATGAACAAATATGTAATTTGTATCACCAGAATCTTCTTAAAAACCATAAGTAAATCCAGTAACCTAGCTCAATAAGATTTAACATATTCAAAGTCACTTATTGTGCAAAATCAATTAAAAAGGATTAAGTGCTATTCATTTATAGCTTTTAGCTCAATTATCTAATATGTTAATTCTATTAATCCAAATAATTTTAGAATCTATAATTCAAAGTTATAAATGCAAGAATTCATAATTTTAGCCTCTTGAATTCGTAATTCAAGAATAGATAATCTATAAAAGAAACCATGTTTGCTCATCATAAAAGTCATTAACAAAATGAGTGTATAATTAACTAAATCATGAAATCTTGAAATCATAATTCTAACCCTAAATATATTCCTATTTTCTTTAGTGAATATTTATTTGGTTTTCTGTCTGTTTTCTTTTTGCCCTTATTAAAGTTGGATATTTGCTGTATTTTCGATTGAACGACGTGTAGAATCCAACGTCGCTATTTCCATCATTGCCTCCGTCAGCTGTGGCTTCGTCTTCGTTGTAAGAAATAAATAAGCAAGGCAAGCACCCCCTTTGATCATATTGATCCCAGTTTTATAAATGTTTTCATTAAATGTTTTACTGCATACTTTATTTTTATTAAAGTCTGCTAATTTATGGGTAATGGTAGTTATACCAGTAGACTTATAGAACTTCCTTGATAAGTAGGAAAATTGTGAACCTTGATAACCCTAGAATAGCTTAGACATTATTTGATGTCAATCTGGGTTACTCACATTTAGTGTTATGCTTAGCCATGCTTAAAGCAATATAAAACTTTGACATGATTAAAAATGTTGGATATGACATTTAATGGGTATGACCTTTCTTTATGGTTGGTATTTTAATCAAAAATGAAAATAAAACTATGGTTTTGATGCGGGCAATTATTGGCAATAGCCGGGTGTACAAGGGATTTGTACGTAGTGTAGGGGAGACTATTGCCCGTATCGGATTAAGGACCGAACTACGTGTTCGTTAAACCCAAGAATTACCGTACAACCACAAGTGCTGGTATGGGACAGCCTTAAACCAATTAAGTTATCTGGTTTAACTTTGCACATTGGTAGGTCGGAGTAGTACGAGCTTCTTCAGTGACTGGTTGCTCGGAGGGGCGCCCACACCGAGGTGTTGGGAGTCACGTTTGTTGATACAACAGTGTACGCCATACTATGGATATGCTTATTCATTACTGTGCAGTGACTGTACAAATATTTACACCATAGTACGGGTTTATCGACACCGGGCTGGTGCAAAGTTAACCTAGATAATGTAAAGGTTTCTGTCATGAACATTCTGGCCACAACGCCAAAGGTGCGTGAAATATGCGGCAAAAGGAAAAGGTCATGACTTGTGGGTAAAGATGTACACCTCTGTAGAGTGTGAAACTTTTCGAAAAGCCGTTCCCGCGGTTATGGGAATCTTGGTGCGTCAGCACTAGTTAGCTGTTTTTATTTCCATAAAATCTGGTTTCTACCATGTGTCGGTAATTTCTACTGTGTGTCAGTAGAAAATGGTTCGTGGATATGGTCATGATAACCAGGTACATGAAATTTATTTATGCTTACATACTGTTACTTTCCGTATTAAATTGCTTTTACTTAAATTCCATTTTGCAATCTACTATTCTGTATTTACATTCCAAATTGGCTTTATGCAAAATTAACCATAGTAGCCTTTCCTTTGAAATGGCTTGCATATATCATAGGTTTTGCAAAAGTCTTGCGGAGTACGAAAGTACTCACCCTTGCTTAATTGTTGTTTTTAGGTGAAGAATCAGATTAGCTCGATGAAACATAATTATCGCAGGATTTGGGATATTGATGATGAATTTCTAGGGATTATGCCTTGTCAGTTGCCTGAGGGATTGGATGGGCACACTACAAGACTTTGCTTCTTTGCTGCTATAAACTCTGAATTGTAAGATTAATGTGTAAATTAGCTTCCGCTTTAATAATATGATGTATGGTTATGATTTCGATTGTTGTAAGTGTGCGTACTAGCTACTGATCATGGGACTAGTACTGTTTGCACATGAGATTTTCATTTTTGCATTTATGTGAAAATGGGGGTCATTACAGCTTACCAAATATGTAATGCTCACAGAAATCTAATTTTCCATTATATCCATCAAGAAGTCCTCCTTTACTCAATACTGCCAACCCTATTCACTCATATGACCAAGACGCTTATGCCAAAGATTAGCAATATCGGGTGATGAATGTAAAGAAACAAATGCATCACCTGTAATTGTAGTGCCTTGAAGGCGATATAAATTGGCAGATTTCAAATCACCTTTCATTACAATAAGAGAACCTTTTGTTACTTTCAAAATGCCATTGCCACCAGAATACTTATACCCTTTAGAGTCAAGAGTACTCAAAGAAATAAGATTCCTTGTCATACCTAGAACGTGCCTCACATCTGTCAAAGTTCTGATTATACCATCATGCATCTTGATTTGAACGGACCAATGCCAACAATAGGACGTGGCGAATCATCACCCATCCTAACAGAACCAGCATCTTTAACAGACTCATAAGTGATGAACCAATCTCTTTTTACGCATATATGAAAAGAAGCAGCAGAATCAATAATTCATTCATCACCACTACTAGCACATCCAGCAAAAGCAACAAGGGTCTCACCATCAGAACTACTATCAGCAGAAGCAACAGAAGCTTTACCTTCATCATCAGGTTTACCTTTTGGTTTGTAGGTGCCATTCCTCTTTTCCTTGTTCTTTAGCTTATAGCATTCAGATATGTCATGATTATTTTGCTTACAATATCTGCAGAATCTTTCTTTACCTCTGGACATAGAACGGCCCCTATAACTGCTTGAACTTCTGCCTCTATACCCATTGTATGATTTCTTTTCTTTTGTTTGTCCCCGAACAGACAAAGCTTCACTATGCAAACTGGAACTTTCAGAAGATACCATTAATTTCATCTTTTCTTTTGCATGTAAGGCCTCATAAACTTCAGCAACAGTTAATGTATCACAACTATATAAAATAGTGTCTCTAAAATTTGAAAATGACAGAGGCAGGGAACATAAAAGTATAAGACCTAGATCCTCATCTTCAAATTTTACCTCCATAGATTCAAGGTCAGAAACGATCTCTTTGAAGGCCGATAGGTGACTCAGCATGGAACCACCCTCTTGCAACTTGTGCGAGAATAATTTCATCTTCACATGCATCTTGCTAATAAGGTCCTTGGACATGCAAATTGACTCCAACTTTAACCATAAAGCAGCTGCAGTTTTCTCCTGCAAAACCTATTGCAAAATATTATTTGATAAATGAAGATGAATTTGAGATAATGCCTTACGATCCTTTCTTCTTCCTTCATCAGTCCACATATTTTGATCCTTGTTCCCAAATTTATCAAGCACATCGTCCAGGTCAGTGTGCGCAAGAATTGCTCTCATTTTGACTTGCCATAGCGAAAACCTGGTGTCACGGTCTAGCAGAGGAATATCATACTTCAATGAGGCCATAATGCAGATAAATATTATTAAGTGCACAAGCAGGAAAAATTTTGGATGAAAAACGAGCTTCTGTGAAATTCCTAGTACACGAAACCGGGTGCACGTAGCAATAACCGAATTGAAGTCGTGCGTAGCTCTCGGGTGCGCTTAGCAATTTGCTTCGGCTGACGTCAGGGATGACGTCATCGCCCGGATCACGCTGTGGCTTCGGCGGGATCTTCTGCGGTTGGTGCTTTTGTGGTCCGATCCGTGGCGCTGGAAGCCGAGCGGACAAGCGCGGTCGAAGGTGACACGACGAGCGAAAGCCGGCGGCAGCGGCGGCGAAGGTTGGCACGATAACGATGACGGCGGCGGCCGACGGCAAGACGGTGGTGGCTCGAGTCGTGGCCGGCACGATCCGATCTGTCTTGTGGCCGAAGCCGAGCGGACACACCGAAAAGCGCGCGAGAGATGGCCGCGGCGGCGGTGGCGTCTTGGTGATGGCCGGCGAAACGGCGCAGGGCGGCGGCGAGCCGAGAGGAGGCGGCGCTCCGACTAAGGTGCTCTGATCGGTTGGGAAGACGGAAGGTCGCCCGACGAAAGTCGAAAAAATCGCTCGAAGACGAAACGACGGCGGCGCGTCGGAGATATGATGGCGACGGCTGCGTTTGCGGAGTCGTGCGACGCCGAGATGCGCGAAGAGGACTGGCGATGAGCGGCGGTGAGCGCCGAAGAAGAACGGGCTGCCGCGACTCGAGATGAAGACAGGGAGACGCGCGACAAGGGTGACCGGTGGTGCGCGACGCGATGAAGAAGACCGGGCGGCGCGCGAGGATGACTGGCGGCGGCGCGCGCTGGTGGTGGCGGCGGCGCGCCGGCGATGAGCAGACCGGTGGTCAACGACGAACGGCAGCGAAGCACCAGGTGACGGCTGCCGTGATGAACGAGATCGCCGCCGAAGAAGATGAACAGTCGCCCTGTAGATCCGATCTGTTTTTTTCTCATGATTGATTCGATGCTCTGATACCACTTGTTGTAAAATCAATCACAAAAGAACAAGAACACGAGACGCAGATTTTTACGTAGAAAACCCTTGCGGGAAAAAACCACAGACGCTAATCGGCGATATCACTATTTTGAGGAATTGTGTACAACGGCTAGGGTTTGCAATGAGCATCTAACTCTCCCCAGCAGATTACAAGATGTACTTATAGATGGATGAAACGACTCGAGTCTAAACGGGCTACACCGAAATATGGGCCAAAAGCGTCCCTAAAACCTAACAGGAAATTCGGATGAAAACCCAACACAAAGTCTGTTGATTTCAATTTGCACACGGTCGGGAAGGTGCTTGGTTACATTCCTGGCTGCTGCCTCTGTAGCCTCCACCCCTAGAGCACTCGCATCACGACAATCTATCTGAACAAGGAGATTCTTGAGGGAAAGGATGTGCTGGAGGCCTAGAAAACAATCATTGCATGAAGATCCAACCTCTCGTGCTGTTAGCCCAAAAAGAAACTTTTCAAGCTTTGGCATAGCCCCAACCTCAAACACTAATGGCCCCATTGCACTATTCCAGGAGTGAAACTCAAAATCTTTCAGACATTTGAATCCACTGCTGCAGATGATGAGACTTCCTTCGGGGCAAGACCCCATTGTGAACAGCCTAAGAGCTAGGAGAAAAGGCAAGCCCCCAAGGATCCGGAGAACTTGCTCACCCACAGGACTAATATTGATGTCTAGGTTGGTGACATTTGGGAGCGAGGCCACCCACTCTGGAACTCTCGGAAAATAATAGCATATGGACATCGAAAAACTTTGGAGGAGATTCGGAGGAGGGGACCAAGAATCCAACAAGAAATCTAGAGAGCAACCATTATCATGATGAATACACCCAACATGTAGATGCCGGAGCTTGAATCTGCACAGTTTATTTATGGATGAAATCAAACTATCCGCATAATCTTTCTGATCGATGTATGCATCACTAATACACCACATTATCTCAAGAGATCTTAGTTCAGTCAAACTGCCCAGCTCATTCAAGGAAGTTGACGGGGTGCTTTTGTCGACTATCACAGAGCGAAGTTCTTGTAAAGCTCTTATATTTCCAATTCTTTCAGGCAGACTTACGAAATAAGCATTTAAGAACACCAGTTTTTTCAGCTTAATAATACTCTTCGGCAATTCTTTTACACTTGATTCTCTGATATAGAACGTCTCAAGTTGTTGTAGTTCTCCTATTTGCTCTGGAAGCTTGGTGATGCTAACGCAATAGAGTCCTAGGTATTTCAACTGCAACAATCTCCCTATATCATTAAAGTAATGATTTTCCAACTTATTGTTATGTTCAATGCCAATCACTCGTAATGCTTGAAAGTCTGAAAGAAGTGGCATGTGTTCGGTAGAACCATAAACAGTGAGCGAGCGAGCTTTGGAAAGATCCATAGTTGATGGCACCCTAATATAATCTTGATCACGACATTTAAGGGATAGCCGACGAGCCTTATCTTGTAGTCCCCATATGTGATTCTGGTAACCAAATACACTGACAAAATTTTCCTCAGTTGACTTAGATACAATGAGATCAAGAATCACATCATGTACTCGGCAAGCATCTGCTCGACCATCATATTTGATATCCACTGGTTGGATCATGTTCCTGTTGATTAGCTCATTAAAATAGCATTCCCCCACTTCCTCTAACTTTTGTCCACCATATGTACTGATGAACCCTTCGGCTATCCATCTTCTTACCAATGGAACCCTTTGTATTACAAAATCTTCTGGAAATGTACTGAGATATAGTAAGCATGTCTTCAGACAGTGGGGAAGGTCACTGTAACTAAGAGAAAGAATCCTATCCATCTGGTTTACAGTGGATGCCTCTTCAAATTCTGAGCCAATAGAATTCCGATACCTCTCCCATTGCTCTTTCGTGCACGGTTTATTAGCCAACAAGCTTGCCATACTAATGATCGCCAACGGTAAACCTCCACATTTTCTCAGGATGTCAGTGGTTACCTCTTTTAACTGAGAGGGAAATTGATCTTCAGAACCAAATATTCTTGTGACAAATAACTTTTTGGCGTTAACATCACTTAGTGGTTTCATTTCATAACGATTGTGGCAGTCAGGAGAGCAGCATGACCTCGCTACAGAAGTGATACGTGTTGTTGTCAATATTCTGCTGCAGAGTTTATTTTCACGCAGAGCACATCTGATTCTTGGCCATGCTAATGTGCTCCAGATATCATCAATAACGATAAAATACCTATGTCATATTTTACAAAAAGAAGTATGTATTAGGAAATCTCCAAAAACTCATGGCTAGTAGTTATATATTACTCAAGGATCTGATTAATGCACTCGAACAAGCATTAAGGCAACAAAATACTTGATACAGATAGTGGATATGAGACATGTCTGAAGTCGTAGATACTAATAGGTCTCCAAACAGTAAGTTGGACTATGAGGTAACCAAAATAGGGATATGGCAACAAAAATTATCTTGAACAAGATTATCACGGAAAGGTTTGTTCTACCTTTTATCATGGAGGAATTCCCTCAGTTTGTTGATAAGCTGATCCTCGTCACATGCTTCTATGCCCGGAGAGTGCTCTATCCCTGTGACACCAGTGAGTATTTCTCTGAATATTTTCCTCATGTCAGGTTTTTGGGAGACTGAAACAAATGCTCGACAATCAAATTGTCGTCCAATTTTATCGTAAATTTGACGGGCTAGAGTAGTCTTGCCTAACCCTCCAAGTCCAACAATAGACACCACTTTCAACTTTTCTACCGAATTTGCCTCTCCTTCTGTTAACCACTTAATGAGCTCTTCTCTTGGTTCATCAATACCTACTAGGTTTTCTGCCTCTACATAGAGCGCCGGTAACCGAGGGTCGATGGCTACCACTCTGCTAGATCTTGAAGATGCCTCAACAAAGTTGTACCTCTTGCGTCGCTTGCTCACATTATCAACACGAGCCTTCAGTTCCCGAATCTGGTCGGCAATCTCATCACTAGCCATAAATGTCCTTAGCCTCTGAATGCTATTCTGGAAGAAACCCTTCATGCTGTCAGGCCTATTGGGGCCATGATCAATGCGCTGTGTGAAGTCGTCAATGCAATCCTCGATGTCGTAGGACAGCTCTCGGACTTGGTTTCTCCACTCCTTCACTTGGACATCGAGATCTTCCATGTCCGCCAGCTTCAGGAGCAGAGCGTTCATGCTGCTGAGCTCATGCTTCAAGAAGATGATCTCCTGGCGCACTCCCTTCAGTCTTCTGTACCGTTTCTCCAATAGAGTGGACAGCTTCCCGAGGACGGGGCTCAGTACCCCTGTTGCAACGCTCTCCATGGTCTGAGAGAGATTGATCTCCCTCCTCCAAGATGATTATGCACAACCGGCAAGATCGGAGGAAGGGTAGTACTGTTTACTATGTGGTAAGTAAATTCAGTGGAAGCTAATGGAGGTGAAGTTTGGGAGGAATTAGCTTCAAGCCCAGGAAAAAAGCCGTACAAAAAAACACGTTTCCTTGTAAGAAATAGGCATTGGTATACTGTTATCAACAACTTTGACACCGAGGATAACAAACATACAAATAGGTGATAAGAACACGAGCGGTTGGAGGAAGTTGCCTGACGAAAGGTTATCTTCTGAAGGGAAAAAATGATTCCGTTTGGAACGTTTCAAACAGATTAGTCGCCTGATAGCGAAATTTTTCTGTAGCTGATTGTGAATTTAGAATGAGAAAATATATACGGCACTACTATAGAACAGCCAATCCTTGCCGGCATATCACTGCCGGTTAGGACCGAGTTGACAGTGATAACGTATCTCTGCCGGTTCGAAAGTTAAGTTGGGGGGGAGAACTTATCACTGCCGGTTCATGCAACCAACCGGCGAGAAAAGCAAGATATCACCGCGGTTTGAGACAACAACGGCGAGATATATCTCTGCCGGTCGTTCTTAAACCGCGGTGATACTTGCATTTTCACTACCGGGTTAAAGCGAGAACCGGCGGTGATATTATCTTCTGTGCAATATGTTTTTCGCGCGCATTCAAAGCTTATCACTGCGGTTCTGCGCGAACCGGCGGTGATAAGTCTTTATATAATCGAGACCCTCGCCTCCCGACCGATCGAGCAAAGACAGAGAGGCGCTGTCTTTGCTCGATTTGTAGATTGCAACGATCTGCTGCTAGAAAAATTTGTTAAAATTTGTATTGTACTTCTTTTGAGGTTAGTAATTTGATCTCTATTTTTGTAAATAATAAAAAATTGCCACGTGGATTTTTACATAATGAAAAAAAGGTGTATTTTCAAATGTTGAAATAATAAAAACTTGTTAGATGGATATTTACCTAATAAAAAAATGTTGATATATTTTAATGTACTCAAAGTATATCCTAAGTACTTACAATTTTTTCCAAATTTGTAAATAATAAGGAATTGCAAGATGGATATTGACGCAATGAAAAAAAGATTGATATATTTTGATATAGTCTAAATATATCCTAACTATTTACAATTATTTCCATTTTTTACAATACTAAAAAATTGCTATATGGATATTTACATAACGGAAAAAGGTTGATGTATTTTAATATAGTCAAAATTGCTACATATGTTTTTAAATCTAATCGTTTACAATTATTTATTATTTGCAATTATATGCGTATGTAATGTTTGATTTAATTAATTGTAGATGGACCGAAGGTGGATGTATGACACGGACCGTTGTGGGGGAGTTTTTAATGGTGTGAGTTATTTTCTAAACGTGGCTGCGGCGCACAAGTCGAAGAATCTGGCGAACTACATGTGCTGTCCATGCGTTGACTGCAAAAATCAGAAGCTGTTTTCTACCATAGAGTCGATACGTGCACACTTGCTTCGAAGAGGTTTCAAGGCTGGCTATACCTGTTGGACCAAGCACGGCGAAGATGAGATTGTACATGAAGGGCAACACATTATTGAAGATGACGGAGACAACGGTATGACGGCAGTTGAAGATACGTTTGTCGATAGCCACGACGACGATCCGGATCAAATGTTGCGTGATGGGGAGGGAGACTTCACGAGTGAAAGAGAGTTTCAAAAGTTCCAACATATGGTACAGGACTCCACGACACCATTGTACCCAGCCGCAGGAGGAGCACAAAAATTGCGGACCGTGCTTACACTCTGCGCAGCTTGAAGGCAAGCAATGGTTGGTCAGATAAGAGCTTCACCGAGTTCTTATGTCTCTTGGGGATTTGCTTCGAGAGGGTAGCGTGTTGCCTACAAGTGCGTCACGGGCCAAGCGGGTTGTCCGCCGTTGGGATTGGAAGTACAAAGGATACACGCATGTCCAAACAATTGCATGTTGCATCGCAATGAGTTTGCGGACTTGGATGGCTGTGCTGTTTGCAAAGCAAAGCGGTATAAGGGCAACGATGATGACATCGTTAATGAAGATGTCGGGGTGAAGCGTAAGAAGATGAGATCTCCCCGTAAGGTGGTGTGGTATTTTCCTATAATTCCCCGTCTGAATCGATTGTTTGCGAACAAAAGGCATACCCAATTGCTATGATGGCACGCCGAAGAGCGTAAGAACGATGGAATGCTCAGACACCCTGCTGACTCTGTGCAATGGAGGAACATTGACAGAAAATATAAGAAGCACTTTGCATATGATGTAAGGAATATAAGGTTCGGGTTGAGTACGGATGGGATGAATCCTTTCGGTAACATGAGCAGTCGTTATAGCACTTGGCCGGTAACTCTATGTATCTACAACCTTCCTCCTTTGCTTTGTATGAAGCGGAAGTACATTATGATGCCACTCTTCGATCCAAGGGCCCGAGCAACCCGCAACGATATCAATGTGTACCTCAAACCATTGGTTGAAGATCTTCTAATCTTGTGGAGCGATGGAGTGCGGGTATGGGATGAGTATAAAAGAGAACTTTATCCTACGCGCATTGTTGTTCGTAACCATCAATGATTACCCTGCTCTTGGTAACCTGTCGGGCCAGACGACAAAAGGCTTCAATGGATGCATCCAATGCTTAGATGGTACAGCTAGTCGGTGGCTGAAGAACTGTCGAAAAATGTCTTACATGCGGCATCGTAGGTTCCTCCGCAAGGATCACCCATACCGCAATAATAAGAAAGCTTTTGATGGGACAAAGGAGACCGCTTTAGCTCCGAAGAATCACACTGGGAGAGAGATATTTGCAGCTGTAAGGGATCTTAAAATTATCCACGGAAAGGGAGCAGGCAGTACATCTATCCCGAGTTCCCGTGATAAGGCTCCTTTGTGGAAAAAGAGATCAGTATTTTGGGTCCTACCTTACTGGCAGCACTTAGAAGTGCGACACGCAATCGACGTCATGCACATAGAGAAGAACGTGTGTGACAGTTTGCTTGGTATCTTACTGGATATACATGGCAAAACAAAAGATACTCTCCAAGCACGGATGGACCTTGAAGATATGAAACTCAGGAAGGAGCTGCATCACAGAGACATGGATACAGGGAAAAAGTACCTTCCGCGACTGCTACACTCACGAGCAAGAAAGAAAAAATTAGCTTTGTGCGAATGCTTGCACGGAGTGAAAGTTCCGTCGGATACTCGCCAACATAAAGAGTCTAGTCTCAATGAAAGACTTAAAATTAATTGGTATGAAGTCTCACGATTGCCACGTGATGATGACGCAGATGCTTCCAATTGCGCTTAGGGTGTTCGCGGAGAAAGTCCGAGACCCAATTGTGAAGTTGTGTTCATTCTTCAACGCGATTTCACGAAGGCCATCGATCCATTGAAACTAGATAAGCTACAGGAAGGCGTGGTCCACACTCTCTGCAGCTCGAGATGTGTTTCCCTCCATCTTTTTTGATATTATGGTCCATCTCATTGTTCACATCGTGAAAGAGATCTGATTCTCGGTCCGTGTTTCTATATCGGATGTATCCTTTTGAGAGGTTCATGGGGTCATAAAGAAATATGTTCAGAACCGACATCGGTAGGAAGGTTGCATTGCAGATGGTTGGGACCGAGGAGGTCATTGAGTTCTGCGTTGATTACATGGATCTCAAGCGGATTGGTGTGCCTACATCACGACATGAGGGTAGGCTACGAGGAAAAGGGACAACTGGCGAGAAATCACTCCGTACAAACAATCTAGCTTCATTCACACAAGCACATTTCGCGATTCAGGATAATCGGTTGTGATGGCCCGTATGTTAACATGCACAAGAGCATGCTATCTAGAACAAACCCAACGAAGTCGAGGGTTGGATCGCGAGAGAGCATAGACATAACCGGCGATTGGTTGCGTAGGCACATGATGCATCTGGAGACAGAGTGCGCTCGATTGAAAGTGTTGGCTCGAGGACCGTCCACTACAATTCGGACATTCCAAGGATACGATATAAATGGTTTTACTTTTTATACAAGAGCACAAGATAAAAAGAGCACCAACCAAAGCAGTGGTATCCGTCTGGATGTCTCTGACGACAAGAACGGAGATAGAAAAACCTACTACGGATTCATAGAAGAGATTTGGGAGCTTGATTACGGACCTTTGAAGGTCCCTCTCTTTCGGTGCCAATGGGTAAGACTTCCAAGGGCATGAACATCGACAAATGCAGATATCACTACCGTGGACCTAAAGCTGGTCGGATCTGAGAGAAGAACCATTCGTACTTGCTAATTGTGTTACACAAATCTTTTTGTAACCGATCCACTAACAAGGAGCGCCACGTGGTTATTCAAGGAAAAGAAGGATTGTCGGGGTTGAGAATGTTGTCGAGGAGGAAGAGTACAACCAATTCGATGAGCTTCCTCCTTTCGGAGAGGACGTTGACCTCGGTCTCATGGAAGAGAGTGAGGACGAAGTTACATACATACGCCGCGATCATGACGAAGATCGAATTGTAGCTTAGTTGTCCTAATTAAATACATTTTATTTTCTCATATGTAACAATTAATGTATTCTTTTGTCATATGTATCAATTTGTGTGAATTCAACTTCATCTGTGTGTTTTTTTTGTATTTGTGTGAATTTTTGAAGCGATGGTTGGTCTACTGCATTTGTTTGAATTTAAATCAAATATTACATGTCCTGAAGTATTCTTCCAAAAATTTCAGAAAATTTGGATAAAATTGATAGGATTTCAAAGCAGTGAGCAATTTGAATTTTTTATTTTGAAATATTAAAACTATGAAAACAGTGAGCAATCTGGATTTTTATAATTTTACAACTTTGTCAAAACTTAGGGTACATATTTAAATCAAATATTACATGTCCTGAAGTATTCCTCCAAAAATTTGCAGAAAATTTGGATAAAAATTGATAGGATTTAAAAACTCCCAAAGCAATCATCCTTTGAAAACTTTGACATAATTGACTGGAGCTTATCACTGCCGGTTGTCTCGTTAAGCCGGCAGTGAAGTGCTTTATCACTGCCGGTTTGTAGTATTAACCCGACAGTGATAATCAAGTATTACTGCCGGTTTGTAGTATTAACCCGACAGTGATAATCAAGTATTACTGCCGGTTTTTGTTTTGAACCGACAGTGATAAATACTTTCACTGCCGGGTGTAGATACAACCGCAATGATATGTATTATTACCGTCGGGTTGAGATTGAACCGCGATGATAAAACTTTCACCGCCGGGTTGAGCTTGAACCGCGGTGATAAATACTTTCACCGCCGGGTTGAGCTTGAACCGGCGGTGATAATTCAACTATCACTGCGGTTCTCTTTATTATCCGGCGGTGATAGTGTATCATTCCCGGTTTTGTGGTGACCGGCGGTGATACTCTAACCCTATAAATTCGAACGCCGCGCCACTCAGCCCCTCATTTCCACTTCAACTTGACGCCGCCACTTCGTCTCCTCGCATCGCCCCGCCGTCGCCCCGCATCGCCCCGGCCGTCGTCTCGACCTCACCGCCCGGACCTCACCGCCCCGCCGTCGCTTCAAATCGGAGGTGACTTTCTTTTCATTTTTTTTGCTTCAAATCGGAGGTGACTAGATCCGAATGCTATGGCCGTCGGCGTCCTGGCATGGTCGCGGCAACGGCTTCATCGCGGTGAGACGTCGGCGAATCTGCTTCTGCCGGGCATCCAATGCGAGTGGCATGGTGTTTGGACTCTGGAATCAGACGCGTGCGTGGCTTTAATTAGGTTAAGATTGGAGTTTGGTGTCTGGAATCACATCCGATTAGTTTTCATTAGCCTTGATTTGAGTTTGGCGACGAGCTCATGTAAGTAGCCTAAGGTCCCGAGGCTTAAAGTCAGTTTTAACTTATGAAAAACAATAAACTCTTCTAAATAGTTCGATTTTAAGCAACTTTTGATATAAATAGGAAAATTTGGTGAGGGTGGTGGTGGGTAGGTCGATGTGTGTATGTGCATGTGATTTAGGTAGATCAATCAACATGGGGTAACAAATTGTTTAATCAATCCCACGATTCATATGTAGGACTTCCAATTACACCGAGAATTCCGCTCATCACGCTTTAGGCTTGTCAACTAACTGTCTTTGTCCACTTCTAAAAAGTAACTTTGCCTATGCCGCAGCTCGCTTAGGCTTCAAGTCATCCTTTTATTCTAGCATTAGCATTAATATGGTTTATAGAAAAAAATAGCATCACCATTAATCTAGTATGGGGTGTAGTTCACAGCGTGATCAAAGTTCCCTCAAGCCTCAACCCCAAACTCGCGTTCAACGAAACTGTCTATCCTTTTATGCACAATTATTTGTCCATATATTTTTATGCACAATTATTTGTCCATATATTTCTATGCACAATTTAACCTTTTTATGCACAATTATTTGAATTTGAATTAACCGAACCATAACACCAACGAAGTACGTACTCGTGAGGCCATACATAATTATAAACATGTAGTGTATTCAATTACATTCATGTGAAGACTTTATTCTTTAGACATTGTGGAGAAGTCACAGACTTTATTCTTTGTATTGCATTTTTAATAAATTTCATTGTATAATTTTTTTCCTTTCATGTGAGAAGCTTGCTAAATGTATGTATATGTGTATGGTTACCTGGATGTATATGTGTATGGTTACTTGGGTGTATGTAACGTGCATATGTTTATTCTTTGTATGTTTGATTTGTGCCGTGAGACATAATGTGCATATGCGCTTATTCGAAAATATGTGCTAACACATCGACAAAGTATATATGTATGTGTACATCTCCTGCAGATGTGTATATATGTTGTGTACGTGTATGCTTATATTTGTGTTCATGGTCAAAATATTCTAGAGAATGCAGATCAAAAAAGATGTATATGTGTATGTATCCTACAATATTAAAGAAAAATGAAAGAGGCAACACTTCAACCGACCATTCTCAATTTCAAGTAGTTCTCTACAATATTAATGTAAAGATGTATATGTGTATGTATCACGGGATATGTAAACATCCTTTCACGGATTAACTTTAATGTCAATCCTCGTTTGTATGTGTCTTTCAAAAATGACCTTGTTAATTGGAAATTTTCAACAAACTTGCTAGGAATGGCCTCAGACGAAGGACAAGTGCGGAGGAGTTGGGCCCTCAAATATGGACGAAGGAGGAAGGGTAGCCCGAATAATAGCCCAACGTCCTATCTCAACTGCAGGATCCACCATGGACCAACTCGACGATACTCACATAAGCGAGGTAAAGTTTTAGTACACTGTGGTTCCCAAAACATGGTAGGCCCAGACGACTAATAATTTAGAAGATCAATTTGTAGGCTCAGACGTCTGATCAACGAAGGCAGCGCGCAAGTCGTGGTCCGAACAAGATGCCTAAGGGAATTTTTAACATAGTGGAGCTCTCGGCAGTCGGGGAACCTGCTATGCCAGAGTCATCATTGGGGCCGTACAGGACAGCCTGCGGGGTTATTGCTAGGGATGATGTGCCCATCAGCTATAGATCATGGATTGGCCGCGGAGGTGACCCATGGGTGGTACCCAATGACCTGAAGAACTCATTATGGGACAAGCTGAAACAAGTTTTCCAGTTCCCCCAAGGGACCGAGCTGGTTGCAAAGAAACGAGCACTCTGCATCATGTGCACTGCGTGGAAGAATTGGAAGACAACACTAAACAAGAATTATGTGAAAAAGAATGAAACGCCGAATTTTGACACGTACCCAAAGTTAAGGGAGTTCTGGGATGAATTTGTGGCGTACAAGAGGTCTGAAGAAGCTCACATAGTAAGTCAAAGGAACAAAGCAAACGCGGATAAGAATATTCACCCTCACAAACTAGGAACTGGAGGGTACGTGAAGAAAATACCAGCATGGGATCGGTCCGAAGAAGAAATAACCCGCAAGGGTATAATTCCTGCAACGGCCGCCTTAAGCGAACGATCGAAGCCTTTGCTTGCTTGGGAGGGGTGCTTCTATCTCCGATGATGGCGGCTTAAGCTTGAAGCGATAGAGAGCGTGGAAGTCTGCGCAGAATCACGGATGCTCACACGCAGCTTCCCAAGGATCTTCGCGTCACAAAGGAGAATGACGAGCTAACCATAGCCACAGGTAATAAGGAGCATCCAGTCGCACTGAGGGTTGGTTTGGTCACGTGGAAAGAAGCCTTCCCAGCAGACGCATGGATGTACAAGCGTTCAAAGAGATTAAGAGAAGATCATTGGAGCGTCGGATAAAGATCTTTGTCGCGAGCGCTAGAGGAACAAAGATCGGAACTAGATAAGGCGTGGAGCAAGCCGTCTGAAAGCTCTCGACTCACGACCGCCACCGGTGAAAGCCACGAGCTCATCGGTCCGGTGCTCGTAAGAGCATTGCGGCCACGAGGATTCCCAAGAGCATGGATGCGTTTTCGTGGATGACATCAAAGAACCGACACCGTGCAAGCTACATTTGGCGCATGGCATTACCATAAAGGTGGTGAGGCGAGGCTTGGCCATGCCAGAGTCACGGACTTTGCAATCGCCGCCGATACCGCAAGGATTCGTCAGGGTCGAAGTGGACAGTGTCATACGCCAATACCGAAAAATGGAGGTAGAGATCCCTGGCGAGGATGGGAACAAAAAGCTAGGAGAAAACGTGAATGGCTTCCTCGCGTGGCGCAAGATCTTGATTAAGTTTAGCTCGGACGATGAGGCGGCGACGATGATGATCGGCGCACTCTCCACACGAGACCTCCGCCTTCTCGCCGCCAACCAGGAAAAGTCCAACTCCTTCGTCGGCACCAACCAGAAAAATCCCGACTCCTCCGCCAAAAACCGTAAAGAATCGAACAACGGGAACATCTCGGCAGTCGGCACCGTCCTCGAAGAAATCTCAACCATCTGTGAACCCAGGACAACCACAAAAGAAACTATCGGTGACATGGTACCGAGGAAGAGCGGAAAAAAGCATGTAAGCGCTGCGTAGCATCTCACTTTAAAAGGTGCCATCAAGTAAGAAGACTAAAGTTGATCTTGTGGCGCAAAAGTTTTTCTTGAGTATGGCAAAAGTGCAAAAGACGGGGCAGGCTTCTAAACCTTGCAAAATATCGGACTACGAGCGCATATCCAGAAAGCAATACTTGCAGGCGGCTAGTGCCGACACGTTAAAGCGGGATGCTCAAGCAGATGATGTTCAACTAGATGCTCTAGCGCAAGGTCTCAGGTGGAAGTTCGTTATGGGAAAACCGCTGGTTGAACCAGCTCATTTCGACAACCTTACTACTCAACTGCGGCGCGTCCATCAGTAGTACATGCAGCAGTCCAACGATGGTATGGAGGCGTTCCCACTCAGATACACAGAGCAAGATTTTCACAATGGGGATAACATCTGCTGGGTTCTTTTCACGGAGCTGTACATGTTGTACCAGCAAGATGCCCTGGACGTGAACATACTTAGACTATGGACTTTGTAAGTCTGTCCGTATATCGTTGAGCATTTCTGTACTGTTTAATTGCATCTCTAACTTCTTTCTTATGTAGAATGGAGGTACAGACATGTAGAAGAAATAACAATGACAATCTAGCATTCCTAGATCCGGGGCTCGTCAACGAGAAACTTGTGAACGACAATCCACAGTTCGTTGAAGACTATTTATTTAATACTTTTTTGAAGCTGCAATACAAAACCTCCGTACTTTTACCCTATAACTTCAAGTACGTATCTCCTGACTTCTAATATCATTTTACTATTTTTGCGTAACACGTACGATGTGGGAGTAATTGACTACGTTGACATATATGTGCAGGTTTCACTGGGTCCTCCTCGTCATCCAGTTAGATGCTAGCAGGATTTTTGTCTTGGACTCGGGAGAAAACAAACTAATCTGTACCAAGACCTTTGGGACATCTTTGAGCAGTAAACTCGATCATTGCGTTATTACTCTAGTAAAATTCCATTCTATTGCATTTAAGTTTAATTACTATTCGTAATCATTCACGGGGCTTTACTTGCGGTCTGCAAGAAAAGTGTTGATGATCGTCCATACGGAAAAATTTTGAAATAATAAATGACTTTCCATGCATGAAGCGGAACCCTAAACAATTTATGTGCATTCTATGTATGTACAAATATGCATTCAATTGTCACGGAGGCGTCGGCTATAACGAAGCCATGGTGCGTAATTACACTTTGATGCCCTTTTTATTTAACAAATATCATCATTAAGTAACTTCCTTTTTGTTCAAAACAGCGCTCAAGCGAGAACCAATAAGTTATTCTTGATGTAAATTATAGCAATTCAAGAACAGATCGCGGATTCATTCATGATGAGATCATCAATCCAAGCGGCGAGTTCCACGAGTAGTCTCATCGCCTCATTCCTACGGCCTAGACGCGTGACATGTCTACTTGACTCTTTGTAAAATCAAAGCGAGCGGGATGACATGTAGTCGAGCTACATTTGTAAATAAATCATTGTAAAACAAATTATGTGATGTGTAATTTAATATATTTGAATTATGATTTTAACGATGCTTAGTCGATACATGCATATATTTGAATTATGATTTGAGCGATGCTTTATATACTACATATGGACACGGTAAACAATTATATAAAAAATATATATATTGTACAAAAATATGCAAGCTTGTCACTGCGGTTCTTGGAAAACCGGCGGTGATATGTCTATTACTATCGGATTATGGTACAACCCGCGGTGCTAGTACAATATCACTGCGGTTTTATATATAACCGGCGGTGATAATTATCATCACTTGCGGTTGTAGATAGAACCGGCGGTGATAATCCTATCACTTCGCCGGATTTTGGTTTGATCCGGCGGTGATAGTCGATATCACTTCTTGGTTGTAGGTAGAACCGGCGGTGATAATCCTTATCACCGCGGTTCTGAGCGGCGGTGATAACCCTCGATATCATGCCGACCAATCATTGCCGGCGCCAATGATCAGCAGTGAT
Organism: Otatea glauca; assembly: GCA_036346275.1. Classification (NCBI taxonomy): domain Eukaryota; kingdom Viridiplantae; phylum Streptophyta; class Magnoliopsida; order Poales; family Poaceae; genus Otatea; species Otatea glauca. The sequence continues at coordinate 15,535,779 of CM070731.1, read as the reverse complement.
GTGCTGTTCTGTAGTAGTGCGGGTTAGAAATTTCTCAGTCTGAGCCAGATTGAACACTTAAATAATGTACCATGTGCCGTGTTCATATTTTTTACTCGTGAAGATGTAATAGCAAGCACCTTCTTGTCGTCTTCGAATCGGTTCAGGTCCAGTCTTTGTCGCTCTCTCTCTTGCACTTACGCGAAGACTTGCGAGTCATCCTTCGAACTTATCGTTTCGTTTTACTTCATTGCAATTTTCTTGACCTGGCATCCAGAAGTGAAAGAAATACAAATGCTAGCCGCATGTCGGAGCTGTGATGCGTCGGAGCCAGGGATTCGAACTTCGCCGAACTTGTTCCAGTTGCATTTCCGTCTGTTCATTTGAACTCTGTCCAAAAATTCAAACTTTTGTCAAAATTTGTCCAAAAATTCAAATTTCAGTCAAATTTATCTAAAAATTCAAAATTATGTTAAGCCATTTCGTCCAGAAATTACACCAAAATTTCTGAAATGACTGAATTTCGGAGATTTCGGTGGGTGCCAAATTTTTTTTTGAACGCTCTGGTACAAGCAGAGTGCTTACGAAACAACAGCTGAGTGTCGACTCACGTAGACTTGATGCACATTTCTCATCACTGCTTGCGCACCAACCTACAAGCTCTTACGAAACCACAGCTCAGTGCATGACTTTTTCAAGGAACTTGCAAGTGGGCCCGCGCGTATGCGCGTGTATCATCTTAATACGTGTCTTTACAGCGTGAAGCGTATCCATTGTACCATCTTAAAAATACATAAACTAAAGATGCATTAATTGAATAGGAAATAGGACGCCTCTGCCTTATCCTATTAGTTCCATCGCTCGTACCATCGTTCGCCTCCACCACATCATCCTCATCGTCGGCTTCCTCCACCGTACCATCCCCATCATCGGCAGCTTCTCTTGGTTCAAGCACTGCTGCTTTTACCTCTGCCGATTGCATCTTCCTAGCCCCCATCAGAGGTCTCCCAATCAGGTTCTTGTGTCAATTTCTCCAAGGTGTTCGACGTGCGCTGCATCATTCGTCCACAGTGCTTCCCTGGTTGCCTCGATCTTAGTCGATTATAAGCATCTATTTCAATCAACACTGAGCGGTGTGTGTTAATTATAAACATCTATTTAAATCAGCATAGCAGCACTGGTTGACAGCCTATGTGTATGTTGCCCCTATAGAGAAGAAGCTATAGGGTGCTCTGATTTTGAGCAGGGTTGAGGTTGATGATGAGGGAAGCCGGCGATTTTGTCTGTGGTTTGGGAGTTGTTTGCACCAAAATTTGGTAAGTTTAGTCAAATCGGCAAAAAAGTCAAACACGTAGAAATTAACGGACAAGGTTGGAAAGATTTGAAGGTAATTGGTAATAGCAAAGATCTTTAAAGAAACAACCGTCCGAGATAAGGCCGATACGAATCAGGACTTGGAACGTGTTGTAAAAGGACACGATCGGCCGATGGATATAAAAGAATGGTCAAAGTAAACCACAGGGGATCCAACCAACACAATACAATCAACCAGTCTTTATTTTTTCCTATCGACTAGGAGTAGCTCTTGTAACTTAGTCTTTGTAATCGATTTCGATCAATAAAGTTGCGCATCGCCGATTGTTGATCTTCGTCAATTACGTCGCAGGTTTGATTTATTCTGATTTTGTTGCACATCGCCTTCTTCAGAATCGATCTACCTTTACCATCTGATTAGCCTTAATCGGTTAATTAGAGTTATCCTGTTACTTTGATCCTGATCGGCTTTAGGCTGATCGAAGTATAAGCCGATTGATCTTAACGATCGGCTTTAAGTGAATTTTATATTTTTTCCTTGTCGATTCTGAGTCAAATCGGTAGCACACTCTGAACAGTGTTAAATGCGGTGTCTTCTTTGTCGAAACCCTACATCAAGTTTTTAACGCCGACACACTCTTGGCACGCCCGGTGGGACCATGTCTTCATCAGGAAAGTTGATTCCGCCATCCGATCTCAACACAGAAGCTATAATCGTCCCAACAATGGACGATTTGACTCCGGAACAACGCCAAGAAATTGAAGATCGGAAGACTGCATTGGAGGAGATGATGCTAAGCTGTTATCAGAAAACTAGACGTGGCGTCACTCAAAAATCCACCCTGCCGACGGTCAACGCCCTGGGGACGCGGGTGTCACGGAATCGGTAAGCAGATGTCTACCAGCTCAAGCCGAATTATCAGCTATGATTAACCAGTCTGTGCACCACGCTTTAATAAATCAATCATCGGCTCTTGTCACCACTCTTAAGCCGATGATAGCAAATAGCGTTAAAACTATAGCCCAGGAGTTAGCCTCGTCAGGTAGTCTGCTCGACCCATTACAAGCTCTGCCAAATTACCCTGTTTATTCAATAGCACAAAACATGCAGGGCACAATGGACGATCCTAAACCATCGGCTATAACCTCACCCCCTACCATGATACCGACTCAGCCCACTATAATATTGCCTAGAGATCCACGGCCAAGTGGGGTGAGCCATTACCACGCATACACCGACGCCGCTAAGTTAGACGCATCAACAAATCTGCCGCCGTCGGCTCCATTCTATGCTTTTCCACAATCGGTTTTACAGCCGATTAGGCCTGAAAGATACCAACATGAACCTACCCTGCTTAGAAATCTAGGTCCGCATAGGGTAGTAACTTATTCAGAGTCTTTCGTCCCAATACCAGAACCTCAGGCCAGACATAATAAGTATGATCAGTACTCGTATGTCGTCGGCTCAGCATAATTGGCAACCCGAGTTTGCACTCATGGGGTAGAATGCCAACTATGATCAACATTACCAGGGGCCTGCGGTACCAATGGCCGATAATGCAAACTGGGCCGACCAAATCTTCGCTGTCTTAAGGGACCAATTCGGCATACAACCAGAGGGGAAGGTTATCGGCTATAGAAAGCCGTATCCTGATTACATAGATCGTATAGCCCTCACAATTTCAGAGTCCCAGATTTTGCAAAATTCTCTGGTGACGACTCAACTACCACTCTAGAACACACCGGACGATTCATCGCTCAATGCGGTGAAGCAGCTCAGTCCGATGGACTAAAAATAAGACTGTTCCCGTTGTCATTGTCTGGAGCAGCTTTTACCTGGTTCACTGGTTTACCTCCGAATTCGGTCCACTTATGGAACGATTTGGAAAGCCGATTTCACGAATACTTCTTTTCGGGTAGTTTGGAGCTCAGGATTTCCGATCTAAGCTCTGTCCGCCAGAAATTTGGAGAATAGATAACAGATTACATTAAGAGGTTCAGGGAAACTAGAAACCGATGTTTTAGCGTCACTTTGCCTGATAATCAGCTTGCTGATTTGGCTTTTCAAGGATTAATTCCACCGCTTAGGGAGAAGTTTGGAGGACAGGAGTTTGCGGATCTAAGTCATCTGCTTCATCGTGTGTCGGCTCAAGAAAGCCGATTCCCGGATAATAAAGCGTTCAAAGATAGATTTAAAATAGCGGCAATAAAGAAAAGGACAAAGCTAAAGTTAACATGGTCGATTATTGCCCGAGCGATTCTTCAGAAGACGATGAAGTAGAGATAAATATAGCTGAATGGGTAAAAGGGTCTAAGAAATCCTTAGTCTGCTCTTGGCTGAAGCCGACTAAAAATAAGTCGGAAGTTAAGTATGCCTTTGATGTTTCCAAGTGTGATCGTATTTTTGATCTATTATTGCAAGAAAAAATAATCTAGTTGCCCGAGGGACATGTCATACCATCGGCTGACGAGATCAAGAAACGCAGGTATTGCAAGTGGCACCATTCCTTTTCTCACAATACTAATGACTGCAATATTTTTCGTCAACAGATCCAGTCGGCTATTGAGGACGGTCGGCTAAAATTTGCGGATGAGCCGAGCATGCAAGTTGACGCTGATCCATTCCCAATCAACATGGTTCAATGTTCGGCTAAAGGAAAGGAGCCGATGCTTGACGAGCCAAAGAAGGATCGGTAGGTCAACATTCAGCCGAATTCAAGCGGCGGCCGAACATTGAAAATTACAATCGGCTCATTACAAATAGAAGCTGATCATGAAGGAAAAAATTCGAGAACCATTAAACCCAAGGGAAATCCTTAGGTGGGTAAATGGTACAAGGCTGAAAAATCACCATCAAGGCAGGCAGCTAAAAAACCGGGACCAACGTTTTCACAATTGATGGAGAAATACGAAAGAATGAGTAGCCGACCACGATATCCTACTCGCCGGTCGGATAATTTATATCACACAAAGAATGTGGAGAGGGCCCATAGAAGATGTCCCTTTTGGCAGTTTTGTTGGGAAAAGGGGAGTAGCACTGCCATCTCCGTATACATGTCCGATGGAGCATTACCCCCGAGACGATTGGCCAAGACAATCGGCTAAAGATAGGTTGTCCGGGCCGATTCGGGATCACAGCAAAGGTTATAGAAGGTCCGTTCATGAGAGTATTTCTGAACCAAAGCAAGTACCGGACCGGGTTGAAACACAAAGGCCCAATATAGACCGAGAAAAATTGGCCGATCAAATACGAAAACCAGTGGAGCCCAAGCCTAGGTGGTGTCCGTCTGGCCTTAGCCGTTCGCAGCGTAGACGGCTTTAGAGGCTAAGGACTCGAGAGATCCGGGAAGCCGACGCTAAAAAACAGAGGGATGAAACTTTTAGTGAGCTTCGCCCGATCAAAGTTGTCAAAAAAGAATGGAGAAAGAAGCAGGTCGAGGATGATTTTGAATTAGCAGATGATCTAGATTCTCCCATGATTAGGGATGATACACCCCCAATGGATATCAATATGGTGTTCACGTTGCCAGCCGAATTCAAAATCAAAACTGAATCGGCTAAAGAAACTTTTGCTCAATCATGCTCGGGAATCCAAAATGCAATCTTCGAGAAGCCAAGAAACGACCATCGGCATCTGAAGCCATTATATCTGAAAGGGTATATAAATGGAAAGCCGATATCAAGGATGCTGGTAGACGGTGGAGCCACAGTAAACTTGATGCCCTATACGACTTGCAGGAAATTGGGTAAGTCCGATGAAGACTTGATTAAAACTAACATGGTTCTAAACGACTTCACAAGCGATCCTACAGAAGCCAAAGGCGTCATGGTTACAGAACTGACCGTCGGTAGTAAAACTTTGCCGACCGCATTCTTTGTCATTGACGCCAAGGGCAATTATAGCGTTCTACTTGGGAGAGATTGGATCCACGCCAACTGCTGTATCCCGTCGACTATGCATGAAGCGCTTGTCCAATGGAACGGAGAGGAAGTTGAAATTGTCACGGCCGACACATCGGCTCACATTGCCATGGCCAGTTCTGACGCGAATTGGCAATATGAAGAAGCAGGATGTATATCGGGAAAAACACTAGAAGACTACGATTTCATCTGCGTGAGCAAAACAGGACTTATGCCGATCAGTGTCAAGCCAGGCACGTTTGATCGAGCAAACGAAGTGCTACGCCGATGGGGACGAGAAAAATAGTGAAGGCATTGCAAGACAAAATGCAAAGCTATCGGCAAACAACGGATATCTATGAGGCTATAAAAGACTTTCAAGAGATTGTGAAGTTGGGTCAAGGTTTCACATCTACCGACCTGCTTGAAGAAGATGATATAGGTAGTGGTGATTGGAAAAGACCAACTTTTATTAGCGCAAAATTAGATGTAAAGTATAAAGAGAAGTTAACCAAAATCCTTTGAGAGTATAAAGATTGTTTCGCTTGGGAGTATCACGAGATGCCTGGTTTAAGCCGACAATTGGTCGAACATCGGCTACCCATCAAACAAGGTTATCGGCCGTTTAAACAGTACCCTAGGCGTTTTAATCCGGCCTTGTATAAAATTATAAAAGAAGAAATAGAACGATTGTTGGAGGCTAAATTTATAAGACCTTGCCGATATGCGGAATGGGTTTCCAACATTGTTCCAGTTATGAAGAAGAACGGAAAACTTCGGGTATGTGTTGACTTTAGAGATTTCAACAAAGCGACACCAAAAGATGAATACCCGATGCCAATAGCCGATATGCTTATCGATGCTGCATCAGGGAATAGGATCATACGTTTTCTGGATGTGAATGCCGGATGCAATCAGATATTCATGGCAGAAGCCGATATACCAAAAATAGCTTTTAGATGTCCTGGTGCCATAGGTTTATTCGAGTGGACGATTATGACCTTCGGTTTAAAGAACGCTGGGGCAACATATCAGTGAGCCATGAATCTGATTTTTCATGATTTAATCGGCCACATCGTTGAAATATATATCGATGATGTCGTAGTAAAGTCTGTAGATGACTTGCAGCATTTGGCAGATTTAGAAAAAGTTTTTCAGAACATAAGATTGCATGGCTTGAAGATGAATCCTTTCAAATGTGCGTTCGGCGTGTCGGCTGGGCAATTTTTGGGTTTTATGGTGCATGAAAGGGGGATTGAAGTTAATCAAGCAAGGGTTAAAGCCATAGTCAATATAATGCCCCCGACATGCAAAAATGAATTACAAAAGTTGATCGGCAAAATTAACTACCTGCGAAGGTTCATCTCGAATCTCTCCGGATGGATCCGCGCTTTTACCACTTTTAAAGCTGAAGGATAATCAAGAATTTGTGTGGGGAACCGATCAGCAAAAGGCTTTCGACGATGTTAAAGACTATTTAGCCAATCCTCCGGTCTTGCCTGCATCGCGAAAAGGGATCCCATTCAGGTTATACATATCGGCCGAAGAAGAGACTATTGGGTCTGTTTTAGCGCAAGAAGTCGATGGAAAGGAAAGAGTGTAACATCCAAAAAAAAATGTAACCAAATGTAAATGAATATTTTGGATTTGAATATATTTATTTATGAGTTTTCTTAGTGTTATTGGTTTTTATTGGATTTTTCTTGGATTTATGCTTTGTATGAAAAAGTCCAACTAATAGAATTATCAAATGGAAAATGGTAAGAAGGTAAAGAGGTAAAAGTAAAAATGAGAAAAAATTACCAAGAAACCTTATTCATGCCGGTAAACCAGTAAAAACATCTAGTAAAAATTCTTGGTGCTGAAATAAAACAAATAAAATATTTAGTCACCCCTTTTGACTAAAAACAGTGAAGTCCGAATTAATGAAAAATATTAGAACTTATACGGAGCTACAAACATTAACATAACACCCGCAGAGCAGTAGATACATCTGGTAAAAATCTCAAGAATTTATCAGGTCGGCGAAGCCTTCTAAAAATTCAAGAACAGAGGTAAATAAAAACTGAAAATCCTAATGTCAGAATTTTTATAAAATATTTACTTGATATTTTTACTTGAAATTTTTATGGAGATATCCATACACCACAATTAACTCTTATAAAAAGTTTTGAAAATAATTAATATGATTTACACCCTTTAATAAATAAAGAACCAAAATACAAATCCTGTGCAGTGCACAGTGTCAGAATTCTAATTAATTCATTATAGGATATTTTAGCCCAAAAATTTTACTGGGAGATAAAAACTTCCAGAGAATGATGGTCAAAAAGTTTCAGAAAAATTTATCATGATTTAGTAGCAGTTTAATGCCCATCTTAAGCTGTCTAGCGGCGAGTCTATCTCGGAGGAATTTAGTCACTCGCTGACAGATGGGCCCCATGGCGTACGGGCCCATTTCCTGGCGCAAGGCGGTGCCGAGGCTATCTTGCTGACCGGTGGACCCCGGGCCGCAGCTTGATTCCACCGCCGTTCTTCTTCTTTCCGGCCGGCGCACGTGCGCAGCCACCTTCGGCCCTTCTCCGCCTCCACTCTCAGGTGAAATGGGTCGCCCTTAGCTCACTGGTGCTCATGCCTTTCTTCCCCAGCGAAATAGTGGCCGGCGGCGAGCTTTTGCTAATGCAGCCATGGCGGCCGCCGCAACCTTGCGGTGGCGACCTACTTCCCGGCCCTCTCCGGTCGAATGGGTACCGCCCTTAGGTGCGCCTCGGCTCACTGATGCTCGAGGTGCTACCCATTTCGCCGCGGTGGGGCTAGTTCGCCGACGGCGAGTCGGAGACTGAAGCTCCCTGCTTCGAGTCACTGACGGGTGGGGTCAGGTTGTCAGTCGCACGTGGTCTTTTGACTTACCAGTCGCTGACAAGCAAGGCCCAACTGTCAGCCTCTAGGCCGTTCGCTCATGCGCGCGCCGGGCACGATCATTGTGGTGGTATGTCGATGGTGTGGGCGATTCAAATCGCCAAATAGCGCCAAAAGCAGAAGCGTTTTAAGCGATGAAAGCGTATTTCTGGATTTTGGTTGATTTTCAGAAAACCGAGTCACTTTAAATGTCCATAACTTTTGAATTATAGCTCTGAAATTAGTGAAATAGAATTCTATATTCATGTAAAATCAAACCCTTTCAGAATATGCAAAAATATTTTGAAAATCATCCCTGGGTAATTTGGAAATTCAAATTTGAATAAAGAGGCTAAAGTTATGCAATATACAAAATTTCTGTAAATAAGCTTAGAAGTTAATGAAACTAATTTTCCTAGAATCCTTATGTTTCCAGGAACCCAGATATATAAGGATATTTAATTTCCATGTATGTTTGAATTCCTTTCTAATTAAGTTTTGTTTTCAATACATTAAGAATGTAATATGTATAATAGTATGAAGGGTTTATGAAATAAACAAAACCTTAATTCATGAATAATAGGATGACAGTAGAATACTTAGGCTTACCAAATAATTAAAGATTAAACTCATTTGGATCTGCTATTAGAAGTATGAAGTAACCCTTGTGTCAAGTGCACTCACACATATATATATACATATATATGTGCATAAGAAGTTAAATAATTAGTATATAGATTAAATGGTTGCAAACCATAAGCAAACCTAGTAACCTAGCTTAATAAGATTTAGTGCAATCAACCCCTTTATCTTATGTTTTAGATTTTATTGGTTTAGATAATTTTAGCATCTATAATTTGAAGTTATAAATATTAGAATTCACAATCTTAGCCTCCTGAATTCGTAAATTAAGAATAATTAATCTATAAGAAAAACCCATAATGTTCAATATAGGAAATATTAACTCTTTGAATGCGTAATTATTTACTTTATGAAGTCTTAAAATTTTATAATCCAAACCCTTAGAGGCACCCCTGTTTTCTGCAGTTATTCTTTATTTGACTTATTGTCTGTCTTCTTTTCGCCCTTTCTGAATTTGGATTTTTACTATACTTTGCTTGATTGACGTGTAGAACCCGATGTCCTCGAAGAGGAAGACGACGCCGTCGCTGATCCAGATCCGGAGCTAGACAATGAGTTGCAAGGCAAGCACCCCCTTGAACATGTAGAGCCTGATAATTTACCTACATTATGTTGTTTTTGTCTATGTATTATGCATCTGGATAATTCTCCCTAGAAATGTTAATTTGGGTTGAAACTGTAGTTAGTCTTGTAAATTATGGTTTGCCTCAATCTGTATGAACATGTGAATCTTGTAAACCTTAGTTTGAACTAGACATGCTTAATGTCATTTTGGGTATAACCACTAGCATATATAATATACCTGCTTAAGCTGCTGGCCGTGTTTTCAGTCTTTTCAACGAATGTATGATCCTCATTGGAAAATGTTGCTGGTATTTTGGTTAAAATCCCAAAATAAAACTATGCTTTGACGCGGGCGAATATTGGTAATAGCCGGAGATGCAAAGGGAGTTGCACGTAGTGTAGGGTGGAGTATCGCCCGTGTCGGATTAAGGACCGAGCAATGGGACGCTATAGATCCAAGAATTTCGTACAACCACGAGGGCTTGTATGGGCGGGTCTTAGCCTATTAAGTTATTTAGATGTGGCTTTGCATCTAAGGAAGGCGGGAGATTTGCACAGGCATTCCGGTTTGGTTTGCTTGTAGGGGTTTCTACATACCAATGCAACGGTGTACGCCTTGCCATGAACAGAAATGTGGTGTTGGTGTGATGAAAATGGATCCACAGCTTGGGTGAGTGTTTCTGTTTCCATAGCGAGGGTCAAACGTCCCGGGCTGGTTCAAAGCCACATCTAGATAATGTAACGGCTCTGTATGATCTCCTTGCCGACACACCAAAGGAAGTGTGTAAATTGGCCTGGCAAAAGAGGTTGATCATTCCTTGTGGGTAAAGTTGTACACCTTTGCAGAGTGTAAGATCTAATCAATTAGCCGTGTCCGCGGTTATGGGCACTTGGTGAATTCATTCCAATGCTAATGTTTTGGTATTTTCTGGAATAAGGATTTGGGACGGAAACAAATTTTGCAACTAGTTTTCATGTCAAAGGACATACACCGGGGACCTTTGCAGTCGGGTAGACTGGGTTGAAGGACTTGAATATTTGCTTATCACTTTATATTTCAATTGCCTATTTGAAAATGCGATGTTTAAATCTACTATGTCATACTTTTTAATGTTTATGCAACTGCAAAATAACCATTAACCTGCCTTGATTAGCCTGCATAACTATTTGATTGCATTTGTCAAACACTATAAGTCTTGCTGAGTACCAATGTACTCAATCTTGCATCCGCTGTCTCAGAGGACGAAAACTGCGAAGTGCCAGACGACTCTTACTTTCACGCAGGACACGGGGTGTTCGACAGTTATTTTCCCTAAGTTTGCCGAGTCAGTTTCCTGAGGGTTAGCGAGCAAACCACGAGGCTTTTGGAATACTATAACTCTCTATTTTTCCGCTGTTCAGTCTTTGTAAATTTTAAACTCTGTATAATTATTTTTGCCTGTAATATATGCTTATCAGTTGTAAACTTGTGGTTGTGATATGAATGTTGTAAACATGTGAGTACTAGACACTGATCATGGGACTAGTACACTAATCACATGGAGGTTCCTGTTTGCAAGAACGGGGTCTCACAGTGTTGGTATCAGAGCCACACTGACTGTAGGAAACCTGGGGTAAATGTTCGTTGGTTAGTGATATGAAGACTTAATTTGAAGAATAAACAAAACTTTACTCTCTACTAATAATGAAATTTAGCATATTTGCTAATTTTCTTTTTTGTGGTTCTTAGCTATTCATAATAATTATTATTAATCTCTTCTTCTCTTTTATTTTGTAGATGACACGTTACGTACCTTGTCATGAGTCGATCATTCCAGAGCTGGGTGGAATGATGGGAGTATTACATTATCTACTAAAGGATTGTCATTATGAGAGCGTCCCGAGATACGTGGTGTTTCAGGCATACTTGAGCTCGGAGACAAAGGAATATGCCACTAGGATTTTCATACCCCCTAGGCCGGTTTTCAATGAAGGGGAGAGAAGTTTTGATGGATATGGATCATCCATAGATGCTTCGATGAATGAAGCTGCTTATCAAGCTGTGATCCACCTCCGCCATGTGCTTCCAGACTTGGATCCTGCTTACTGCTATATTCCTGGAAGACCCCTAGTTGGAGATAATGTATATAGAGATCACACTAGGGTTAGAAGTAATGGTCTTAGGGTCATGGTAAATTTTGTAAATAATCTAGATAAGCACTATGTACAGTTAGCACAAGAACTATTGGAAACCCGACGACGAATGGCATTTTTGGAGGCCCACTTGGCGACGTGCGTAGCGAGAGGTACTATACCACTCACGGTGCTAAGTGAGGGGACTTCTCAAATTCCGTCCGCGCGGCATCCTTCACCTGCCTCTTATGTGCCTACACCTGGTGTGCCAAAAGGGGCTAGGATGTCTTGTATAGGTAGTCGCCCGCGTCTTATAAATGATAAGGGCATAAATCCCCGTAGTACTTGTGAGTTTCAACCCGAAGTCCCTCGGGTATATAGGCGTAGAGCCTACACCGCTAGGACTTTAGATGAGGTAGAGTAGGTAGGAGTGTGTGGAAGAGATGTAACAGCTATTGTAAATATGAGTAGTATGGAATAAATAAAATGGTGTCTTTTGTTGTGGATTAATGTGGTATTAGTCATTTGTAGATTGTGAACCTTATGATAAAGATTAACATAGAAATAGCTTAGTTCATGTAAACTATAAAGGCTATATGTATAAAAATTTGAGAGATGATTTCGGTCCATACAAGAAGTGGTGCAGTTGTTATTCCTATATTACTACTGGCATTATATTCATGCTAATTCGTTTTGTTTTAAAATTTCAGATGGCAAATCCCTCCAGTTGGACGGCTATAGTTAGGGAATTAGCGGAAAGTTATGGGCAAGAAAAAATCGCCCTATGCTTACTATTAGGCAGACTGTTGATGGGTTTAAAGTGTATGCGCACGCCATTACTATAAAGAGAGAGCGTCGCATGCACCATCAAGTTAAGCATCATGGTTCAAATAGAGTCCAAACTATTCAGGAGACAAGTCATAAACTAACGAGAAAGATTTGTCAAGTGCATCGTGTGGATATGAGCGCGTTTGTGCACTCGTATGAAGCACGTGTAGGTGGCCAAGAGGCTGAGTTAGAACCTAGGAGGCGCAGAACTGGGAATAGACAGGAATATCTACGTCAGTTTCGCCCGGCGGGAATTCAAGAGCCGCTTCCTGAGCCCTCTAGTTCGGGGAGTAGTTGTGATGTTGGATCGCCATCGTCGCATCCAGGGATTATTAGTGGATAGGTTTTTTCCTAGTAATCTTATGTTGTAGTAATAAATCTGTAAAATAGCTGGTATGCGTATATGTCCTTAATATTTGCGTGAAGTACTTTTGGTATTGTAAGTTTTCGAGTTGTATCTTTCTGCGTGAATAATAATAATGGATTTTCCCTCGCAAATTGTAACTGTAAAGTGAAGATTTCCGATGAGATAATCCTATACAGTTAAAAAAGGGGGGGTAGTGATAAATAAATAAAAAAAATACTGTTAGTTATGATGACAGAAACAAGACCTGTAGAATAATTACGTGATGAATGAATTTGAAATCTTACCCTAGTCCTTGTCACATGCTAAAGTGGTATTGATTGTAGGATGAGGCCAACCAGGTCGCTCAGTCAGATCTTGGAGACCGACGTGGCTCAGGATGCTCGCGACCCTCGAGCAAACATCTCAACACCGGCACAGCCAAACCCTCAACATCCGGCAACGAGAGCCTCGACATCTCGAGCAACCCGCCGATATGCCCCCACTCCATCTCCTGTCAGGGATGATGTTCATGATGAGCAGTTGCCTCCGCCGCCTACTATGGCTCAAGTATTGGCCCTAATTGAGCAAGGGAGGCAGGCGAATACTCTGCTGCTGCAGCAGATAGCCCAAAACACCTCGGCTCAAGGTGTTGCTCGTGGAGGAAACGGTGGACCGCCACAAGTGTCCAGGCTGAGTGAGTTCTTGAGAACTCAGCCACCGGTCTTCTCCGCTTCAGCCGAGCCCCTTGATGCGGATGATTGGCTGCGTGCCATGGAGAGCAAACTGAGTATTGCTCAGTGTGATGATCGAGAGAAGGTTCTTTACGCCTCCTATCAGCTCCAAGGGACCGCGGGCATTTGGTAGGAAAACTATCAAGCAGTATTGCTAGAAGGGCGAGAAGTGCTTTGGCCAGAGTTCAAAGCCGCTTTTCGCCGCACTCATATTCCCACTAGTGTGATTGAAGTGAAGAAGCAGGAGTTCTTGGACCTAAAGCAAGGTTCGATGTCTGTGATGGAATACTTACACCGTTTCAACCAGTTGTCCCGGTATGCCACGTATGAGGTGGCTGATGAAGCGAGGAGGATTGAGCAGTTTAGAGAGAGTTTGAATAAGGAGATCAAGTGGGCTTTGATAGCCCAAGATATTGATGATTTCCAAACTCTTGTTGACAAGGCGGTGAGAGTGGAACATGGTAGCCGCAGTGTGTTGGAAAGCAGAAAGCGCAAGTGGCTTGCGCGCAGCTCAGCTGGGGCTGGGTCATCTAGGTCGCAAGGGTGGCAGTCGACCAACTTTCGTCGACCACCACCACAAGCACCAAGGGCTCAGCGACCGACTCCCCAGATGTAGAGATCTCAGGGTCAGGCTCCTCGCTTTATGCAGCGGCAGCCGCAATAGTCTGTTCGCCAAGTGCAACAGCCTAGGACGGCTGCTGTTGTCCAGAAGCAGGCGCCTAATGTCACGTGTTTCCATTGCAATGAGCGTGGACATTATGCCAGTTCCTGTCCCAAGAAGAAGACTGGACAACCCCATCCACAAGCTCAAGGTCGGTCTCAGGAAGCCGTAAGGCGACAGTCCCAAGGATCGACTCCACCACCTGCGCAAGGCGGAAATATTGGGCGCCTTCATCATATGACAACTGAAGAGGCGCAGGAAGCATCAGATGTTGTGCTTGGTATGTTTCTTGTGCAATCTATTCCTACATTGGTTCTGCTTGATTCAGGAGCTTCCCATTCTTTTATCTCCAAGAAGTTTTCTGAACAAAACAAGTTAGAGGTTTCTCTGTTACCTACTCACATGATTGTGCAATCACCTGGGGCCACCATCAGAACTGCTAGTTTCTGTTCTGGAGTTAGCATAAAAATCAATGGGGTTACATTTTATGCTGATCTCATCCTAATAGAGACATCTGGGCTAGATGTGATCTTAGGCATGGATTGGCTGGCCAAACATAAGGGTTGTATAAATTGTGCCAATCGATCTATATCTTTGGTAAATCAAGATGGAACACATGTGGAATTTGCCTCGAGTGCTAATGAGTCAGCATCCCAACCAGTCTGGTGTTCGGCATCCACTGTTGAATTAGAGAACGTGCCAATAGTTAATGAGTTTCTAGAGGTTTTTCCTGCTGAATTGCCAGGAGTGCCTCCGGATCGAGATATGGAGTTCATTATTGATTTGGTGCCGAGAACAGCACCAATATCAAAGCGTCCATATAGGATGCCCTCAAATGAGTTAGTGGAATTGAAAAAGCAACTCAAAGAACAACTGGATAAAGGATTTATTCGTCCCAGTACATCACCCTGGGGAAGTCCGGTTCTATTCGTCAAGAAAAAGGACGATAGCCTGCGTATGTGCGTAGACTACCGTGCTTTAAATGAAGTAACCATCAAAAATAAGTATCCGTTACCCCGGATTGATAATCTATTTGATCAGCTGAATGGGGCGCAAATCTTTCCAAGATAGACTTGAAGCTGGGATATTTTCAGCTGAAGGTCAGACCATCAGATATTCCCAAGACTGCCTTTACTACACTTTACGGATTATATGAATACACCGTAATGTCCTTTGGGCTTACTAATGCTCCTGCAAGCTTTATGAATTTAATGAATAAAGTGTTCATGGAGTATCTGGACAAGTTTGTAGTGGTCTTTATTGATGATATCCTGGTTTATTCCAAGAATGAAGAAGAACATAAGCAGCATTTGCACATGGTTCTCAGCAAACTCCGGGAAAATAAGTTATATGCCAAGTTCGAGAAGTGTGAATTTTGGTTGAAAGAAGTGGACTTTCTCGGGCATGTTTTATCTGGAGGTGGAGTTGCTGTTGAATCGAGTAAAGTGCAAGCAGTGTTGGCTTGGGAAAGGCCACAGTCAGTTCTAAAATTTCGAAGTTTTCTAGGCTTTGCTGGTTATTACCGCCGGTTCATTGAAAACTTCTCTAAAGTTGCCAAACCACTCACACAACTCTTAAAGAAGGAAAAGAAGTTTGAATGGACTTCTGATTGTGAACAGAGTTTCCAAAAACTAAAAGAAAAGCTAACCTCTGCCCCAGTACTCATACTGCCAGATATTAACAAGAATTTTGAAGTATATTGCGATGCATCGCTTCAAGGGTTGGGTTGTGTATTGATGCAAGAAGGCAGGGTTGTCGCTTATGCCTCTCGACAACTTCGCCCACATGAGCAAAATTATCCTACACATGACCTTGAACTAGCCGCTGTTGTTCATGCCCTTAAAATCTGGCGACACTATCTTATTGGAAACAGGACAGAAATCTATACTGATCATAAAAGTCTCAAGTACTTTTTCACACAACCAGAATTGAATCTGAGGCAAAGAAGATGGATAGAGCTGATTAAAGACTATGACATTGGTCTTCACTACCACCCTGGTAAGGCCAATGTCGTAGCTGACGCTCTTAGTCGGAAGCTATATTGCATGTTGGATCCCAGTCAATCTGACTTGATCAATGACTTCCAGAAGCTCAATTTGAACTTAGTAGAAAGTGGTTAGGTGGCCGCCCTTCAGTTGCAGCCAACTCTTAAAAGTCAGATTAAAGTTGCACAACTCAAGGATGAAGCCATAATAGAGATCCGAAACCATTCAATTGGGAGCATAAGTTCCGAGTTCATGGAAAGCCCAGATGGGATAATCATGAAGGGAACTCGTATTTATGTGCCCAATGATTCTGATATCAAGAAATTGATTTTATCTGAAGCACATGAGTCACCACTGTCTATTCATCCTGGTAGTACCAAGATGTATCAGGTGAAGAGGAATGCGGTATGCTACGCTAGCACAAAAAAAATCTACCGCGTAACCAGAAAGCTACTCGCAAGAAGGGAATCATAGATAAGATTACCACTAGGCGCGATTCTGCGGAATCCTTCGCGTCGATGTAGTGGATCGTCCTCGCCGCGATCGTTGCGTCGATGTAGTGGATCGTCCTCGCCTTGCCGTGGATCGTCCTCCCACGCCGCAGATCGCAGCAGCGTCACCGATGAGTCCACACGTCCGAGATGGAACGCCGCGGCGTCGTGTGCAAGCACACATTCGCTCGGCAGGGGCAGCGAGAGGAGTAGGCTAGGATTTGAGTGAATCACTCCTAAACCGTGGAAAGCACAACTGCGCCCTCCTCCTCCCCTCCTTATATAGCCACGAGATGAAACCTAAACTAGGGCCCATCAGCGTGCTAAGCCCACGAGTTCATTAATTACGGATCCAATCCAAATTAATGCGTCCCACCATTAAGTGTGTGACCTGCAGTTCACGTGCGTTTGGGCGTAGATTCGGAAAACTCCTTTTCAATCCAATAGTTGGTAGTGGCTTCTTGCAAAGTATGCCAACTCCCAAACATACTATGATCAAATCGGACAGAACCTATCAAAAGTACTCATGTAATAATCCCTTTGCCAAGTATATGAAGATTGATCTCAAGGCGAGAAGCATGTCATCCTTTGATGATTCAATCCATCTCTCGTATCCGTGATATATTAATAAGTTGTGATTGACTCCTCAATCATGGCATGGCCATGCACTTCCTTAATCATATCACACGAGTGGTCTTGACATATATGTTCGTTTCATTGGAGTGGCAAATTTCATCTTGACTGCTCACTTCCCTCTGCACGTTTCATAGTAAACATGAAAGCTACCTTTATAACTATCCGGTTAGGAAGTAGTGTTTGATAGCCCCAAGGAAAACTATTACACATGTAGGGAATATGACAATCTCAGGTCTAAGGATCATACATCTACTAGGTATGAGATACACTGATGACACATAAGAATGAAACATTCTCGCAGTGTCCCATTGCGGGTCTATCTAACCCATGTTCTTCAACATGCGTGCACAATGTATAGATGATATCTCCATATCCCATGATCTATGAAGCATGATCATCGATCACTACATGTGCTGATCTATTCATCGTTGTCCTATACGATGATATCCGATCAGAGATATTTATCGAATTACATCATTAAGTAAAGAGCTTCATAAGCAAGTCACATACTTGTTGATCAATACAATGATATACATTCATTGGACCAATAATCATATTATTATTCATAAACATAGTCATGTTACAATCATCTAAATGATTGACTCAAGGGCATAACACTAACATCAGGACCTTAAGAGAGAATATTGGTGGCCTGGTATGAAGAAGGATATCGCTGAATATATCGCGAAGTGCGATATATGCCAGCGAGTCAAAGCTGAACATCAACGTCCAGCTGGGCTTCTCCAGCCATTACAGATTCCGGAATGGAAATGGGATGATGTCGGTATGGACTTCATCACTGGCCTTCCCTGAACTCAAAAAGGGAATGACTCTATTTGGGTTATTGTTGATCGACTAACCAAAGTAGCCCATTTCATCTCTGTTAAAACCACTTATTCAGGGGACAAGTTGGCAAAACTTTACATTAGAAACATCGTGCGTTTGCACGGGGTCCCAAAAACAATTGTCTCAGATCGGGGATCACAATTCACATCCCGTTTTTGGGAAAAACTGCATAGTCTCTTGGGAACTAAATTGAATTTCAGTACTGCTTACCATCCTCAGACCGATGGTCAGACTGAAAAGACGAATCAAATCCTAGAGGATATGTTGAGAGCTTGTGTGCTAACTTATAGCACCAATTGGGAGAAGTGCTTAGCATTTGCAGAATTCTCGTACAACAACGGTTTTCAAGCTAGTCTGCAAATGTCGCCGTTTGAAGCCCTTTATGGAAGAAAATGTAGGACTCCACTTTTCTGGTCCGAAGTGGGAGAAAGACAGTTCTTTGGCCCATATTTGATAAATGAAGCCCAAGAGCATGTGGATTTGATACAAAGCCGGTTGAGGGAAGCTCAATCTCGCCAGAAAAGTTATGTCGACACTCGTCGACATGACTTGAGCTTTGAGATTGATGATTATGTCTATCTTAAGGTTTCACCTCTCCGCGGAATCCGTCGATTCCAAGTTCGAGGCAAGTTAGCTCCTCGATATATTGGACCATATCGTATACTGGAGAAGATGGGAGAAAAGGCATAGAAGTTGGAGTTGCAATCCCAATTATCCAGTGTACACAATGTCTTCCATGTATCGCAACTCAAGAAGTATCTTCATGTCCCGGCTGAACTTACTCAATTGGAAGAAATTGAACTCCAGCCTGATTTAACTTATCATGAGCACCCAATTAAAATCCTTGAAGAAGCAGAAAGGCGTACTCGGAACAAAACTCATAAAATGGTAAAAGTACAATGGAGTAATCATACGGAAGAAGAAGCAACATGGGAACAAGAAGATAAACTTAAGGAAGAATTTTCTGATTTCTTTTAGATCCTATTCTACCTTCGAACAGCCAAATCTCGGGGGCGAGATTCCTGTAAGGGGGGTAGATTTGTAACATAAAAAAAATGTAACCAAATGTAAATGAATATTTTGGATTTGAATATATTTATTTCTGAGTTTTCTTAGTGTTAATGCTTTGTATGAAAAAGTCCAACTAATAGAATTATCAAATGGAAAATGGTAAGAAGGTAAAGAGGTAAAAGTAAAAATGAGAAAAAATTACCAAGAAACCTTGTTCATGCTGGTAAACCAGTAAAAACATCTAGTAAAAATTCTTGGTGCTGAAATAAAACAAATAAAATATTTAGTCACCCCTTTTGACTAAAAACAGTGAAGTCCGAATTAATGAAAACTATTAGAAACTTATATGGATCTACAAAAATTACCATAACACCCACCGAGCTGTAGATACATCTGATAAAAATCTCAGGAATTTATCAGGTCGGCGAAGCCTTCTAAAAATTCAAGAACAGAGGCGAATAAAAACTAAAAATCCACATGACAGAATGTTTATAAACTATTTACTTGAGATTTTGACTTGAAATTTTTATGGAGATATCCATACACCAAACTGAACCCTTATAAAAAGTTTTGAAAATAATTAATATGATTTAAACCCTTTAATAAATAAAGTACCAAAATACAAATACTGTGCAGTGCACAGTGTCAGAATTTTAATTAATTTATTATAGGATATTTTAGCCCGAAAAATTTACCAGGAGATATAAACTTAAAGAGGATGATGGTAAAAAAGTTTTAGAAAAATTTATCATGATTGGATAGCAGTTTAATGCCCATCTTGAGCTGTCTAGCGGCGAGTCTATCTCGGAGGAATTTAGTCACTCGCTGACAGATGGGCCCCATGGCGTACGGGCCCATTTCCTGGCGCAAGGCGGTGCCGAGGCTATCTCGCTGACCGGTGGACCCCGGGCCCAGCTTTCAGCCACTCATTTCCTTTTTCCCTCTCTTCTTCGCCTCTCTGCCGACTGAGCTCGCGCACGCCGAGTCGTCGCCGACTCCTCTCTGCGTCTCAGCGCGATTCGCGAAACCCCGAGCCGTTGGTCGTTGCCACGCTGAGTCTCGGGACTCCCGTGCCATGCTCCGTCCATCTCGTGTCATGCCTTGCTGGCGAAACTTCACGCCACCTCGCCGAGCAGTCAATGACCGAGCCGCAATCCCCCCACTTGTGTTCAAACCCTGGAGAGACCGACTTCCTTGGCTATAAGTACCCCTCATGCGTCGCATAGAGGCTTTCTCCCTCCTCAGCACACCAACTAAACCAGCCAGTACCCAGCTCATCCGTTCCTTCGCCATTTTCGCCGAAGACCAGAGAAAGGGGGGAAACGGTGAAGTGAGCCAAATTGGCAGCAATCCTTAGAATTTTTAGTTTGTAAGCTTCGCCGTATCCCCTAGAACGTTGACCAACCTTTCTTTTTCCCTGGCTTTGTCCGCATCTTGCTTCCACCACCGTTCTTCTTCTTTCCGGCCGGCGCACGTGGGCAGCCACCTTCGGCCCTTCTCCGCCTCCACTCTCAGGTGAAATGGGTCGCCCTTAGCTCACTGGTGCTCATGCCTTTCTTCCCCAGCGAAATAGTGGCTGGCGGCGAGCTTTTGCTCGTGCAGCCATGGCGGCCGCCGCACCCTTGCGGTGGTGACCTACTTCCCGGCCCTCTCTGGTCGAATGGGTACCGCCCTTAGGTGCGCCTCGACTCACTGATGCTCGAGGTGCTACCCATTCCGTCGCGGTGGGGTAGTTCGCCGGCGGCGAGTCGGAGACTGAAACTCCCTGCTTCGAGTCACTGACGGGTGGGGTCAAGTTGTCAGTCACACGTGGTCTTTTGACTTACGATCCAGCGACGAAGCGGGCCCAACCGCCGACCTCGGGCCGTTCGCTCGTCTTGCATCATTTCGATCGCCGACGGGCGGGGCTGGTATGTCAGTGGCTGCGGGCCGATTCAAATGCGCCAGCGCGCCAAAAGCCAGAAGGCGTTTTCCGAACAGTGAAAGCGTATTTCTGGATTTTGGTTGATTTTCAGAAAACCGAGTCAATTTAAATGTCCATAACTTTTGAATTATAGCTCTGAAATTAGTGAAATAAAATTCTATATTCATGTGAAATCAAACCCTTTCAGAATATGCAAAAATATTTTGAAAATCATCTTTGGATAATTTGGAAATTCAAATTTGAATAAAGAGGCTAAAGTTATGCAATATACAAAATTTCTGTAAATAAGCTTAGAAGTTAATGAAACTAATTTTTCTAGGATCCTTATGTTTCGAGGAACCGAGATATATAAGGATATTTAATTTCCATGTATGTTGGAATTCCTTCCTAATTAAGTTTTGTTTTCAATACATTAAGAATGTAATATGTCTAATAGTATGAAGGGTTTTTGAAATAAACAAAACCTTAATTCATGAATAATAGGATGACAGTAGAATACTTAGGCTTACCAAATAATTAAAGACTAAACTCATTTGGATCTGCTATTAGAAGTATGAAGTAACCCTTGTGTCAAGTGCACTCACATATATATATACATATATATGTGCATAAGAAGTTAAATAATTAGTATATAGATTAAATGGTTGCAAACCATAAGCAAACCTAGTAACCTAGCTTAACAAGATTTAGTGCAATCAACCCCTTTATCTTATGTTTTAGATTTTGTTTGTTTAGATAATTTTAGCATCTATAATTCGAAGTTATAAATATTAGAATTCACAATCTTAGCCTCCTGAATTCGTAAATTAAGAATAATTAATCTATAAGAAAAACCCATAATGTTCAATATAGGAAATATTAACTCTTTGAATGCGTAATTATTTACTTTATGAAGTCTTAAAATTTTATAATCCAAACCCTAAGAGACACCCATATTTTCTGCAGTTATTCTTTATTTGACGTACTGTCTGTCTTCTTTTTGCCTTTTCTGAATTTGGATTTTTACTATACTTTCGCTTGATTGATGTGTAGAACCCGACGTCCTCGAAGAGGAAGACGACGCCGTCGCTGATCCAGATTCGGAGCTAGATAGCGAGTTGCAAGGCAAGCACCCCCTTGAACATGTTGAGCCTGATAATTTACCTACATTATGTTGTTTTTGTCTATGTACTATGCATGCGGATAATTCTCCCTAGAAATGTTAATTTGGGTTGAAACTGTTGTTAGCCCTGTAAATTATGGTTTGCCTCAATCTGTATGAACATGTGAACCGCTTGACATGCTTAATGTCATTTTGGGTATAACCGCTAGCATAATATACCTGCTTAAGCTGCTGGCCGTGTTTTCAGTCTTTTCATCGAATGTTTGATCCTCATTGGAAAATGTTGCTGGTATTTTGGTTAAGATCCCAAAATAAAACTATGCTTTGATGCGGGCGAATATTGGCAATAGCCGGAGGTGCAAAGGGAGTTGCACGTAGTGTAGGGTGGAGTATCGCCCGTGTCGGATTAAGGACCGAGCAACCACGAGGGCTTGTATGGGCGGGTCTTAGCCTATTAAGTTATTTAGATGTGGCTTTGCATCTAAGGAAGGCGGGAGATTTGCACAGGCATTCCGGTTTAGTTTGCTTGTAGGGGTTTCTACATACCAATGCAACGGTGTACGCCTTGCCATGAACAGAAATGTGGTGTTGGTGTGATGAAAATGGATCCACGGCTTGGGTGAGTGTTTCTGTTTCCATGGCGGGGATCAACGTCCCGGGCTGGTTCAAAGCCACGTCTAGATAATGTAACGGCTCTGTATGATCTCCTTGCCGACACACCAAAGGAATTGTGTAAATTGGCCTGGCAAAAGAGGTTGATCATTCCTTGTGGGTAAAGTTGTACACCTCTGCAGAGTGTAAGATCTAATCGATTAGCCGTGTCCGCGGTTATGGACACTTGGTGAAGTCATTCCAATGCTAATGTTTTGGTATTTTCTGGAAAAAGGATTTGGGACGGAAACAAATTTTGCAACTAGTTTTCATGTCAAAGGACAGACACCGGGGACCTTTGCAGTCGGGTAGACTGGGTTGAAGGACTTGAATATTTGCTTATCACTTTATATTTCAATTGCCTATTTGAAAATGCGATGTTTAAATCTACTATGTCATACTTTTTAATGTTTATGCAACTGCTAAATAACCATTAACCTGCCTTGATTAGCCTGCATAACTATTTAATTGCATTCGTCAAACACTATAAGTCTTGCTGAGTACCAATGTACTCAATCTTGCATCTGCTGTCTCAGAGGACGAAAACTGCGAAGTGCCAGACGACTCTTACTTTCACGCAGGACACGGGGTGTTCGACAGTGATTTTCCCTAATTTTGCCGAGTCAGTTGCCTGAGGGTTAGCGGGTAAACCACGAGGCTTTTGGAATACTATAACTCTCTATTTTTCCGTTGTTCAGTCTTTGTAAATTTTAAACTCTGTATAATTATTTCCGCCTGTAATATATGCTTATCAGTTGTAAACTTGTGGTTGTGATATGAATGTTGTAAACATGTGAGTACTAGCCACTAATCATGGGACTAGTACAGTAATCACATGGAGGTTCCTGTTTGCAAGAACGGGTCTCACAAAGGGTTATCTTTTATTTGAGCCGACGCCTTCTTGATGCTGAAGTTAGGTACCCTTTCATCGAGAAATTATGCTTGTCTTTATATTTCTCATGTGCAAAGTTAAGATATTATATCTTAGCATCAGCTTGTAAAGTAATCTGTAAAACCGATGTTATAAAGTGTATGTTATCAGCTCCGATATTACGAGGTCGACTTGGCAAATGGGCTTATGCCTTAATAGAGTTCGACCTAATTTATTAATCGGCTAAAAAGTTAAGGGACAAGTTCTGGCCGATTTTATAACAGGACATGACACTACTGCCAACTTAATATCTGTAGCCCCTTGGCAATTGTTTTTTGACGGGTCTGTATGCAGAGAAGGCGATGGAATTGGTGTAGTGCCCATATCACCTAAAGAGCATAATTTCGAATTCACATTTCGGCTAAATAGCCGATGCTCAAATAATCAGGCAGAGTATGAAGCGTTGCTCAAGGGTTTGCAATTATTAGAAAACATTAGAGTAAGTGCGGTTGAGGCATACGGGGATTCTATGCTAATCGTACAGCAAATAAAAGGAGAATACCAATGTCGAGACGAGGTACTGCTGAAATATTTGGAACAATGCTTCGAGATCATCGGCTCATTTACATCATTCTCTATCGGTCACGTTCCTCGAGAGTTGAACGATAGAGCTAATACCCTGGTTCAACAAACATCAGGGTACAAAGACTTTGGCCGATATCAGGTAACTGAGCTAGTGGATAAAACCGTCATGTGCGTAGATGCAGACTGGAGAACGCAAATAAAGGATTACCTGGTTGATCCATCGAAGCCGACAGAACGCAAGATTAGGCAACAATCCTTGAAGTACATTGTTATGGGCGATACTTTGTATTATCGGACGATGGAAGGATTGCTATTAAGATGCCTTGGAGCTGAAGAAGCACGAGTAGTGATGGGTGAAGTACACGAAGGCATTTGCGGTTCTCACCAATCGGCTCATAAGATGAAATGGATGCTTAGACGGACATGTTACTTTTGGCCGACAATGCTAGAAGATTGTTTTGAATATTACAAAGGTTGCCAGACTTGTCAGAAATTTGGCAATATAAAATTAGTACCAGCATCAGCTTTGCACCCAATTATCAAGTCATGGCCGTTTAGAGGTTGGGGAATAGATGTAATCGGCCAAATATTTCTTGCTTCGAGTAAAGGCCACAAGTTTATTTTGGCCGCGACCGATTATTTCTCAAAATGGGTTGAAGCTATACCACTCAAGAAAGTGACCAGCATTGAGGCAATCGGATTCGTCAATGAGCATATTGTCCATCGGTTTGGGATACCGCAAACAATTACGACCGATCAAGGCACAGTATTCATGTCTAATGAGTTTCAGAGTTACGCAACAAGCCTGGGAATCAAACTATTAAACTCATCCCCGTACTACGCTCAGGCTAACGGACAAACCGAGTCGTCCAACAAAACGCTAATCAAGTTGATCAAAAGAAAAATCGATGAAAGACCAAGGAATTGACATTCAACTCTATCAGAGTCGCTTTGGGCTTATCGGCTAGCTTATCACGGTGCAACAAAGATTTCACCTTATCAGTTGGTGTATGGTCAAGAAGCCGTTTTTCCCGTGGAGATCAACATTGAGTCTATACGAGTGGCCAAACAAAACGGTTTGTCGGCTCAGGATTACAACAGTTCGATGATTGACAACCTGGACGAATTGGCAGAATTACGTTTGGCTACGATTGATCGGCTTAAGAAGAATAAAATCAGGGTTGCAAAGGCTTATAATAGGAAAGTCATGCCTAAATCTTTCGACCAAGCCGATTTAGTATAGAAAACGATTTTACCTGTTGGTTCGAAAGATAACCGATTTGGAAAATGGTCACCTACCTGGGAAGGGCCATACAAGGTTAATCGGCTAGTCAGTGGGAACTTGTATGTACTGGAAACGTTAGAGGGTATGTACTGCCTAAACCTATTAACGGGAAGTATTTGAAGAAGTACTATCCTAGCGTTTGGATTGGAGCCTAGCCGACTAAGGACTACGTTCAAAAGGCCAGGTTAACACGGTGCTGTTAATCGGCCAAAGAGATTGCAGACTGATTACAGGAAAATAAAATTAAAATTGGTTAAACAGCCGATTATAAGCATAGCAAATGTTACAAAGTATTCAGACAAGTGTTTCCAAAAAACAACCAATCAAGTTTTACATTCCAATCAATCACTGGAAGCCTGAACTGAGAAGAGTTGCGCCCAAAGCCGACAGAGCACCTGCGGCCTTTGCGATCACATTTTGAACTTCATCGATAATGCGGTCATCGTCTTTTGCACTCCCCGGTACTGGCACCACTTTGGCCATTTGTTTTTTGACGCTGACTACGGCCATTGCAATGCCAAGCTTTTGGTCCTTGATAGCCGACGACGTCTTCTCCAAAGTTTGTTGGCCTTTTGTGATTAGCTTCTCGGTCTTGGCCAACTCTTCCATGAGAAACTTCTTAGTCATTTCAAGCTGACCAAGGGAGTTCCTCGTGGTCTTCATCAGCTCGGTGTCAGCGTCAAACTTCTGCTTCTTAGACTTGGCATCGTTTACTAGCTCGTCCAGAATCTTCTGATCGGCTTCTTGAGCTTCACGTTGAGCTATCCTCGCCTGAGCTGCCTCCACTTCAGATCTTCTATCGTCTAAATGGCAGACATTCAGGAGGGCTGCCATTGCTTCTGGAGGTAAGTCAGCTTCAACGGCCACCATGGCATCACGAATCGGTTGATTGTTCGCCAATATCTCCGACTGAGGTCTTGTGACCAAATCAAAAAGCTTGTTAAGCTTCTCTTTTATGCCCGGAGCAGAAGTGACGACCGCCGATGCCTCTTTTGAAACTTCGAGGATTTTTCTAAAATCAGCATCGTGGTCAGTCGCCATGATCTCAGGATCGTCGAGGTCGGCCAAGGAAAAACCCAACAGGTTTGTTGGATCGGACAGCTCTGGCAGGTCAGTGATTGGAGCTGTCTGTGTAAGCCGTGGAGGAGAGAGTTGCGTAGTTGAAATCTTGGGAAGATTGGCCAGAATCTTCGTAACTTGGGCTGACTGCGTCGGCTAAAAGAAGCAAACATAGGATAAGCCGACGTTTTGAGAAATAAGTTACTTGAAGGTACGATCATTTACCTCTCCAGCAGCCGATGCATGTGGCGAACTCTCGCCGCTCTGCTCTTGGGGCTTGGACCCCTTTTTGGCAGGAGCTTTGGTGTATTTTGTTTTCCTTTTTTCTGAAAATATAATCGGCTAAAGGTCAGTTGGGAAAAATGAAGAAATAATATCAGTCGATTATATTTACGCTTACTTGGTTGCTTTTTCTCAATGTCCGATAAGGACGGACTTTGAATTCCAAGGGTACCTGAAGTATACCCCGTGAGGCCAGTCATCTGAAGTGGACTTTTCGCTTGGCTACTGCCCGATTGGCTAGAAATCGGCTTCTTGCCGGCAGCCTTAGCCTGTAGACAGAAAAAGAGAGATAAGAAAATGTGTTTGGCAAAGTCGATATATAAAGGAATATTTTTCGAACCAATACCTTATCAGTATCTACAAGACTTGTATTAGTATACCCCGTAGAGTTAGTCTCGTCGCTTGAATCGTTGTTAGTGTCTACTGTCGGCTTAGGAAGATTTGGGAAGAATTCATTAATAATAGCCGACATTAACTTATCAGAATAAAGCGCAGCTGCAATGGATAACAACCTGTTAGTGTTATACCCTTGAGGCAATCATTTAGATGATTGTAACATGACTATGTTTATGAATAATAATATGATTATTGGTCCAATTAATGTATATCATTGTATTGATCAACAAGTATGTGACTTGCTTATGAAGCTCTTTACTTAATGATGTAATTCGATAAATATCTCTGATCGGATATCATCGTATAGGACAACGATGAATAGATCAGCACATGTAGTGATCGATGATCATGCTTCATAGATCATGGGATATGGAGATATCATCTATACATTGTGGGCGCATGTTGAAGAACATGGGTTAGATAGACCATAATGGGACAACTGCGAGAATGTTTCATTCTTATGTGTCATCGATGTATCTCATACCTAGTAGATGTATGATCCTTAGACACGAGATTGTCATATTCCCTACATGTGTAATAGTTTTCCTTGGGGCTATCAAACACTACTTCCTAACCGGATAGTTATAAAGGTAGCTTTCATGTTTACTATGAAGCGTGCGAGAGGAAGTGAGCGATCAAGATGGAATTTGTCACTCCAATGAAACGGAGATATATGACAAGGCCACTCGTGTGATATGATTAAGGAAGTGCATGGCCATGCCGTGATTGAGAGTCAATCACAACTTATTAATATATCACGGATACGAGAGATGGATTGAATCATCAAAGGATGACATGCTTCTGCCTTGAGATCAATCTTCATATACTTGGCAAAGGGATTATTACATGAGTACTTTTGATAGGTTACATCCGATTTGATCATAGTATGTTTGGGAGTTGGCATACTTTGCAAGAAGCCACTACCAACTATTGGATTGAAAAGGAGTTTTTCAATCCACGTCCAAGCGTATGTGAACCTGCAGGTCACACACTTAATGGTGGGACGCATTAATTTGGATTGGATCCGTAATTAATGAACCTCGTGGGCTTAGCACGATGGGCCCTAGTTTAGGTTTCATCTCGTGGCTATATAAGGAGGGAGGAGGAGGGCACGGTGTGCTTTCCACGGTTTAGGAGTGATTCACTCGAAACCCTAGCCTACTCCTCTCGCTGTCCCTGCCGAGCGACCAGGTGCTTGCACACCGACGCACGGCGTTCCATCTCTGGATGTGTGGACTACTGCGGTGACGCTGCTGTGACTGCGGCGTGGGAGGACGATCCACGGCAAGGCGAGGACGATCCACTACATCGACGCAACGACTGCGGCGAGGACGATCCACTACATCGACGCGCGAAGGATTCCGCAACTGCGCGTCTAGTGGTTATCTTATCTATGATCCCCTTCTTGCGAGTAGCTTTCTGGTTACGCGGTAGATTTTTTTTTGTGCTAGCGTAGCATACCGCGTTCCTCTTCACAACCATGAGGAGAAACGCTCTGAACGACAAGTATTCAGCACAAAATGAGGCAAGTCCTTGATCTGAAGTTCATCGGCTCTCTCAAGGACAAGGTTGGCCACGGTAGCATTGCGGACTCTAGCTCGTGGTTGAAGCCGATCAAGCAATGGCAGACTAGGGACGACTTGTCCAAAGCCTAACTACCTAGCATAAATTGACGGATTATAGAACTCATATGAAGGTTGAAAAGTCCGATTCCTTGTATGAAGGCCGACATGCAAAATGCTTGGCGAAATAAAAAACTTGAACATGTCCAAAGTATCTTGCGGCATCAGAGCACTATCGGCATCTAAATGAAGAAAAGAAGGCCATGGGAAATCGGCTGTACTTGTATAACTGAAGAAATCATTTTGTTTGAATTCGTTGCTGTCAAGCTGCAGAAAGAATGATAAATATTTCTTAGAGCCGATTGGGGTCACCTTTGTCTCATTCCCAGAGCACATCATAAACCTCTCCCCGTAAGATCGGCTGGCTATGAACTGAGGCACCATGCCTTCTGGAGTATCTTCTCTAGGAAAAGCCGTGTCTTCAGAAGGATTCAACTCAAAGGATCGGCTGAACAAATAGTATAACCAGACCTGAATAAACCAGAGTGGTCCTCCGACGTTTCCTACAGTGAATTTCGAAAAACCATTAAAAAGCCGACACCTTATTATGTGCATCATCTGATAGACTGTTCCCAGAAACACCTTCCCGAGTGCCAGCTGACGACCCTCTACTAGTTGCTCTGCTATGGTTTGGTATACTTGAGTTGGTCCTAAAGAAGCGCCATAGATTAGAAATCGGTCTAACCAGAGATTCAAGAAAGCAGCATGCTCTTTATCCGATACTAGCCCATTGACCTTATTGTTATTTCTGATGTATTTAGCCCATCCTTCACCCTTGGATTTAATAAGCTTGTACTTGGGCTTGGCGCTATAAGCCGACACTTGGTCTCCATCAGGTCTTAAACAACACAGCTAAGCCACGTCTAGAAGAGTTGGGCCGACAAGACCGGTACAGAATACAAAAGAGTTGAAAGTATCCGACCAGAAATAGCAAGCCGTGGCCACCAAGGGCTCATTGGCCTCTGGATCGGCTAAAGAGAGAGGGAGACATTCGGCTATGACCATTTTTTCCCATTCAATCCTCTTTTGAGCTGCTACACGAATATACCACGATCTCCACCCATTAAGAGCCGTCGACCAAGCCCTGAAACTCTTAGTCCAGCCCTCTATGTTATACCCCGAAGCCGACAAAGGTAGACGAGGAATCTCTTCATTTATTACAGAATTGGCTTCTAAATTTCCTACTGGACCCAGATAGAATTGTTCATTGCTGTTTGGGATCGGGATGAATACCTGAGAAGGATCCATTGAGGTGATTTTGACAAAAGCTGATTGAAGGCAATGAACAACTGAAGCTTGAAAACCAGAAGCCGATTGCAAATAACTCGAGAGCTCAAGCGCGTGAGGAATGAATCTGGGGGAGCCATGTATTTATAGCATGGTGAAAAATTTGAAACGACGGGAAGCGAATATCAAAAGACGCGAGCAGTTAAAACGCACTACCCTTGTGTCAGAAAATTACGGCGGCAGTTATTATGAGAAGTTCAACAGATTAGCCGATGGGACGTAAGCCGATAATGATAATTTTTGATAGATGACAAGTCATCTCTCAAAAATGGGGGGCATATGTTTGCACCAAAATTTGGTAAGTTTAGTCAAATCGGCAATAAAGTCAAACACGTAGAAATTAACGGACAAGGTTGGAAAGATTTGAAGGTAATTGGTAACAGCAAAGATCTTTAAAGAAACAACCGTCCGAGATAAGGCCGATACGGATAAGGACTTGGAACGTGTTGTAAAAGGACACGATCGGCTGATGGGTATAAAAGAATGGTCGAAGCAAACTGCAGGGGATCCAACCAACACAATACAATCAACCAGTCTTTATTTTTTCCTGTCGACTAGGAGTAGCTCTTGTAACTTAGTCTTTGTAATCGATTTCGATCAATAAAGTTGCGCATCGCCGATTGTTGATCTTCACCAATTACGCCCCAGGTTTGATTTATTCTGATTTTGTTGCGCATCGCCTTCTTCAGAATCATCTACCTTTACCATCTGATTAGCCTTAATCGGTTAATTAGACTTATCCTGTTACTTTGATCCTGATCAGCTTCAGGCTGATCGAAGTATAAGCCGATTGATCTTAACGATCGGCTTTGAGTGAATTTTATATTTTTTCCTTGTCGGTTACAGGTCAAATCGACTGGTACGCTCTGAACCAGGTGTTCGTCTGGTGTGCTACTGTCAGAAACCCTACATCAAGTTTTTGACGCCAACAGGAGTCAAGGCCGCCGAGCAATTCTGTTGGTGATGTCCCTCTTCTTCATTGTAAACATGCAGCATGTAGCCAAATAGCAGGTAAGTTTGCCACACTGAACCCAAGATCTTATTTTTAGTAGGTGTTTGGAGACATATAGTATACAAGTAGCTCGATCAATGTTTTTCCGAGTAAAGTGCCATATTGCTATGTACAAAGATGATGTTATTACATATGTTTCTAGTAGGCATGAGAAAGCATGCCTACAGCATAGACCTTGGATGTTTTCGTTTTGTCCAGTGTGCGCCTCGTCCAAGTGAAAGGTGACCTTGTATTTTTACCGTGTGGGAGAGAGTTGTATCAGGAGATTGATAATGACAATACAAGTTTGTGTGCAGATAATATAGTGAATATATACATAATTAACATAGTACGTCCAATTTAGTATAATTTTCTAATGGTATACTCTTCAATTTCCAGGGTCGTGCTATGATTGAGGTGATGTCGTAGGTGAAGATGATTTGCGTTCCTGTTGAAGATGGCAAACCTAGGAAGAATATGATGGCAGATGTGTTGCCCAAGGTAGAGATGGCCTGGTTGTTGATCGCCGAAAGTGCTCAATGCGCAAGTTTTTTGGTTGTCTTTAGTTTACTAGTATAGTGCCAGTGCTAACGCTACGACGGTAGTACATCTGCTTATCAATTAAATAAAAGATAAGTATGAATATAATACTTAAAAATAAATAATCTTGTGATCACATTATACGTACTACATATTTAGAAGGAGAGCGAATCAAACAAGGAAATAAACAGGGAGGATCTGTATGCAAGGAAACCAGACTTGAATTGCCAAAATTGTATGTACTACATATTTGGAAGGAGAGCGAATCAAACAAGGAAATAAACAGGGAGGATCCGTATGCCCGAAGGTGTTGTCCTTGATCTCCTCCACGTACCGCGCTCGCCAGCATCGCCTCCGCGAGCGCGGCGTCGACAGCCTGCGTCGCCTCCTGTTCCGCGCAAAGGTACGCGTCCATCTCTGGCAGGTCGATCGCGCGGCCAAGCCTCTGGTGTAGTCAGCGCCGGGCGGGTCGAACGCCGCGCGGGCAGCAGTATGTCATCCTAGAAAGCTGGACCAATAATGGCTTCCCTAATTATCATCCAAATATGAATGCTAACATATAGCACCATTTGTGCGTCCTGATTGAGGCTAATTATTATCAGAATATCTGTTACTTCCCATAGTGTATTTAGGAATAAGTCCTAAAATGAACTTATTCCTTATATTTATCACACGATAATTGCATTTCATACACACATTCCTTATATAATATTTTTCGCTAAATAATATTATAGCGACGGTACATGAGCGCCTTGTATAGGATGTGGTGCACATGCATGAATGGAAGAAAATTAAGCGCGCGATTCATGGTACTGACTGGTATGGTAAATATTGAATCGAAATCAAATGGGTTTAGATTTGCAACATAAATTCCATATATATAGTTCAATTGAAATATATATGTGCGGGCTCTCCTGTTGTGGGCCATATGAATGAATGAGTTAGACACATTAAACAACAGCCATCGGATGTGGGTGAGTAAAACTGAGGAAAGATCTGAGACGTTCATTTTGATGAATGCAAGTTTCTGTGGACGTTTTGCTGGGTGCACGAACATTGGGTCATCTCTAATGAGGTGCATTATTTAGGGTGGACGTAGGAAAAATTGCTTAGGCGTATTATAAAGGGGTATAGATATAATACATTAGACATGAAGTTTGATTCTTACACGTGTTGTTTCTACGATACGAATAAGGAAGGTTAAGATAAAGAATCATGGTTTACTTGAATACCGTGAGAAGATCAATAAGAGAAAGACAGAGATAATTGTATACACAACGCTGGCCGGCTACTGATTTTGTGGTTTCTACGATATAGATAAGGAAGGTTAAGATAAACAATCATGGAATACTTGAATGCCGAGAGAGTTGTATACAAGAACAACGTGAGAGAGAGAGAGCTGTATAAGGAAGGTTAAGATAAAGAATCATGGATTACTTCAAAGCCGTGAGAGGATGAGAGTGTAGTTTTACCGATTCTTATACGTGATTTACTTTGGATTGCTTTTCAGTTTTATTAATCATGGATGAGCTATTTTTGTCAAGTAGCATCCATCAGTTGTGGTTTGTTATGTATAAATAGGGACCATCTAATCAAGGGCTAGATCTTTTGCTTTTCTATGAGAATTTCTAGTATATTACTATTTTTTTTGTTAGAAAGATCTGACGACGGTTATAATTAGGGTCCACCAAATTAAGAACCAGATATTTTGCTTTTTTGTGAGAATTTCTTGAATTCTATCTTTTTTATTAGAGCTTTTGCCCACGTATTATGAGCTTTTAGTATATAATAGAATACGAAGTTTGCCTGAAAGGAAATGCAGTTTCCGTTACTTTCCTTTGCCGGAAAGGAAATGCAGTTTCCGTTACTTCTCTTACAACTCCTAGCATTCTATGTAAAAATTTCACAGCAGAAAGATGTATATGATTTTCACGAGCTGTGTATAAACTTGTTATTGTTTCACATAAGGAAAACTCTAAGATGTGGTATATTAACATTTTAGTTTACTTATTCCACGTGACACCAACCAACATGCTGTGCACGTGCTAAGTTTTATTTTACTCGTTCCACGTGACATCACTAGGCGCGGAATTTAACGAACCTATTTTCACATAAATGCAAAAATAAAAATCTAATGCGTTTACAGTACTAGTCCCATGATCAGTGGCTAGTACGAATATTTTCAACAATTGAAATCACATCTATACATCATTTTATTAAAGCGAAAGCTATTTGTACAATATATTTTTACAACTCAGAGTATATAAATATAACAACAGAAGAAGCAAAGTCTTGTAGTGTACCCATTCAATCCCTCAGGCAACTGACAAGGCATAATCCCTAGAAAGGTCACTTTATTGAAATTCCCGCATCCTACGACGAAAAGAGATCTTTCGAAACTTCACTATCTTTTTCCACCTAAAACAACATAATAAACAAGGGTGAGTACTTTACGTACTCCGCAAGACTTTAGCAAATCTTAATTTGCATGAAGCGAAATTGAAATTGTAAATCAAATTGAAATTGTAAATCAAGTTGTCATTTGCAAACGGAATTTAATAAAGCAAGTTTGACTGATAAGAAATAAGTAAAGCATAAGTAATACTCACAGCCCTTCGTAAGCATTGAATAATTTAATGATCCAATAATCCAATCCTGCTATAACCATTCCTTGCCAACACATGGTATAGCCATAATCTTTGCCAAAACAAGGCACATCAGGTGAAAATCATCCCATTTTAAAAATAGTAAAACTTCTAACCATGTGATGACGTTACCAAGTGCCTTTGATCGTAGGTACGGCTAATTAATTAGATTTACACTCTGCAGAGGTATACAGCTTTACCCACAAGAAATGATCAGCTTTTTGAGCAAGCTATTAGCACACTTCCTTTGGTGTGCCATAGAGAGATCATAACATAACCGTTACATTATCTAGACCTAACTTTGCACCAGCCCGATGACGTTGAATCCTTGTTACGGAGAAGAAACATGACAGTGATTCCCTGTCATTTTAAAGTGGTAACACGAGCAGTAATTCCCTGCGATAGGCACAGTAAATCCCTGCAGTGAGGGTTTCTTCCCATACCAAGGCGTACACCGTTATACCGATATGCATTTACCCACACCGAAGTGTGGAAGCCCCCCATAAGCAAACTGAGAAAGGATTGCTCATACTATATCCCATCTACCAATGTGCAAAGCCAGACCTAAGCAACTTAATAGATTAAGGCTGCCCATAATAGCACCTGTGGTTGCACGGAGTTCTTGGCTTGAAAACAATCCATAGCTCGGTCCTTAATCTGACACGGGCAATACTTCTCCCTACACTACGTACAAGTCTAACCCTTGCACAACCGGCTATTGCCAATAATTGCTCGCATCTAAACTATAGTTTTATTTTGAGTTTTTAGTCAAAATATCCACAATCGACATCATGTCATAACCAACATTTTCAATTTCTCAAGAAACAATTTTGATGAAATCATACACAACGTTGGTTCTAAAGCATGGCTAAGCATGGTCAATAATCGCATATACCCAAGTTGACATTATGTATTGTCTAACCCATTTATATGGTTATCAAGGTTCACATGTCCATACTTATCAAGGAAGTTTCATGAGACAACAGGTATATCTACTAGTACCACAAAATAGCGGATTTACAGAAAATAAACATATGCATAAAACATTTTGATAAACACAATGAAAATTAAATACTAGGATCAATATGATCAAAGGGGGTGCTTGCCTTGCTTAATTGTTGTTTATGACGAATTCGTGGCTGCAACTGGCGTGGTTGACGACGAAATTAGTGATGTCGGGTTCTACACGTCGTTCAATGGAAATATAGCAAACAACAATTTTCAATAAAACCAAAAAGAAGACAAATAGTATATCAAATAAAGACTTGCTATAAAGAACAGATGCATATTCTTTTATAGATTATTTATTCTTATTTCACGAATTCTAGATGCTAAAATTATTTGAATTAATATAATTAATACATTAGTCATTTTGTTACATGTTATATATGAGTAGTACTTAATCTTTAACTGACTTTGCATAAGAATTCGTTTTAAATTTGTATATACTAGATCTGTTTGGTTGGGCTATTGGTTACATATTCTGGTTTTCAAGAAGGTCTTGGTTAAAACAAATATCTTAAGTATTGATTTCTTATTTATTATTAAAGCTCGTTTATTCATATTACGGATTATGGAGATCATAAAACTTAGGATTATTTGGATGACAGGATTTATATGCAGAATATGATGAAACAAGATTATTTCTTCATAATAAGGTAGTCTATACTTTGGGGAGCAATCCTAAGCTAATTTCATAAATTTTAGGATTTAGACGAGATGCTTTATTTATTGTTGAAATAGCTTAAATGACATTAAGGTTTCTGATGACCATAACACTAAGGGTATTGAGCTAGCAAGATTCAGATGCAAAACAAGTTGTAAAAAGAACATATCTCAAGGATCATATCTAGGCTGTTATTCATAAAATTTGCATTTAGACGAGTTGTTTTATGAGTTGCCGAAAAGGCTTAAGTGTTTCTGAAAATACTTAAGGTTATTTTGCTATCAAGATATATATGCAAAGCAAGACTAAATAAGGTTCTTTCTTCAGAAGATTGAAGTATTTTCTTTGTATAGTATTACTAAATTGATTTTATAAATTTTAGTGCTTAGACGAGACATTTTATTTGCTGCTAAAATAGCAAAAATGATCATTCTGGAATATATGCATGTACATATGTTTTACACTAGGGTCTCATTCTTATTCATGAAACAATTCAAAGTCTAGTTTATAACTTAAATATTTTAGCATATTCAATTAACCTACTCACATAATAGTATATAGAAATCAACTTTGTTCATTTTAGATTTCTTTTGCACAATTTATGCATTCTTGAACATTTAATATATTGAGGACAACTTTTAATAGAAAATGATTCGAACAAAGATGATATTTAAATATTTTTATATATTTCGATTGCTGGAAGTCTAAGGATTCCAATAAAATTGGTTTCATTCAATTCTCAGTTCATTTGCATCATTTATATATATAGCCTATCTTTCATCCTTTTCTTTAAATTTGAAATTCAAATTTTTCCAAAGCTCTTATCCAAAATATGTTTGCATATTCTGAGATTACTTGATTTTATATGAATATAGAAATTTGTTTCATCTTATTTGGATTAAAGATGCAAAAGTTATTTAGAAATGAATACTTCGGTTTAGGAAATCCACAGAAAATCATAAATATGCCTTCCTTTACTGAAAGCGGTTTTCCATTTTCGCCGGATTTCTTTAAACTAGCCGACTGCCCCATAGGCCCATCCGGTCAGCAAGATGGAGTGGCTGGTGAGGCCAAGAGGCTGACACGGGGGTCCTGCTGGTCAGAGATCGAAGATAGGGGAGGTGATTCCTATGGCTACCGACGGTGGAGGGATGCCGGAGACGGCGAGCTGTCAGTGCGGTGAGCATCACCGACCCCGTAGGCACCCATGGGTGGCACCGATTCGACCGGAGGCGAGCCAAGGTGTGCTGCCACCGAGAGGAGGTGGCGGAGGCCATGGATGACAAGCCGCACCGGTGATTGGGGAAATCTTAGATGGAATGGGTTCCAATTTTAGCATTAGGGACCCTACAGAGTTCCATTTTACCCGCCTTTAGCATCACAGGAGGCTTGAGCTGGTCTACCACCATGCGCCGTGGCCGGAGAAGATGAGCAGAAGGGGCGGCGAGGTTTTGGTTGATAATTTCCTGAAATTGTTTAGGGGTTTTGATCTTTGTGAGGAACCGATACTAACATGAGAAAGAATTAGAAAATGGATTTGCATACCGTCTCAAATTGGGCTTGATCCGAGATTAGGGTTCTTTGGCCGAAGGGGAGAACAGATGAAATTGGTGGCTATTTGGTGAATGAAACGAAGTGGTTGGAGAGGGGAAATGAGGCGCGATTCTAAGCGATCACAGGGGTGCTATTTATAGGCGAGAAGATGGCGTAGATAAGGCCTGCGCTGGGTAAGAACTCACTGGGTTCTTGCGGCTCGGCACAGGAGAGAAGATGGCCGTGGCAGAGGCAGTGAATGTGCGATCAGATTTCAGGGTATGGCTGAGATAGGGATAGGTGCTAGGCTATGAGTTAGCTCCGTGCCGTGGCAACGATCGAGCGAGAGCTTCTCTGTTCCGACACAAGTGGCAATGAAGGCGCAGCTCTTGATCACCGGGATTGCGGCGACCATAGGAGATGGTATGGGCCAGCTTCCGGGAAACACGGCGAAGGGCACCGCGTGGCAGCAAGGAGGCGGGTAGGCAATGGCTGGATGGCGCAATTTGCAGACGATGACGCGGGCTACAGCTTTGGCGACAAAGCTCTGCTTTGGGGACTCAACGATCGGAGGAAGACGAAGACACTGACCTTCGGTTGGCAGGTGGGCCACATAGTGACTCGGGACCCACTTGGCAGTGAAGGAAGAGGTGAGGCATAGCAAAATTTAGGAATCAGCTAAGAATAGAACAAGGTTCAATGCACTGAACTAGTTAGCTATCCTATCGCCAATTTAATGAAACTTTTATGGAGAGTACTAGGGATAAGGTAGAACACACTCTCATCATTGGCGATTGGTGTCTAAAATCGCCTGTTATATATATGGTTCTATTATAGTCATACCGTTCAATTCGTCATGCAAAATACTCCTCCCCCAAACCCTAGCACTCCATCGACCTCTGTCATCCGTTCGCCTTCGCCTTCGTCCTGGCCATTCGCCTGCCTCATCCTCGCTTTCTTCTCCCAATCCTCGCACCCTCAGCCCATCTCCCTGATCCCCATCCCTTCAGACCAGACTAAGCCCCCTGGTTTGCGCCATCACTTTGCCGGCCAGCAAGCTACCTCCGTCGACCTCCCACATCGCTGCGCCCTCCCAGCACTCCATCCGGTCGTCCCCAGCTCTCATGCCGCAGCGCTCGACAGCACACCCTAGGCCCGTACTTTGTACCATCGCTACGCTAGCTAGCACGCCGCCTCTATTGCCTTCCCATGTCATTCCCCTTCGGGCTCTAGGAAGGCCTACACGGTGGTCAGGGCCCAGTCTGCCCCCTCCATCAATGTGTGCCACCGTATCCTGACCAACCTGTCGGTGGCCACCGGCGGTGAGCAGTAGCTCTTCATGGCCTAGGAGCTGTCCCAGGGTGAGTTATTTGTTGTGAGTTCTTAGTTCTTGGAGTGGTAAGAAATGAAATCCATGTAAAAGGCAGGTCATTTTTGTCTGTATGAATTATCTTGAGGTCATTGATGGAGTGCTTCGGTGATGGTTAGGGCTGGTATGTATCACTAAATTTGGGGCTTCTATCCTACTCCATGTTTTCAGGGACTGAAGATATATTCCAGGTTGGGTTTTTTTATCATGATTTGGAAACGGTATTTACCTTGCACAAGTAGAGGAAACGTTTTCATTGTAACATTGACTTGTTGGTACCAACTACTGATTTCGGCATTAGGGGATTGTCTAATTAGCTTTGCAATTCAGGTGAGAAGTTGTCTGTTATATTTCTTTGATGATGTACCTACAACCTGCGAGAGTTTAGGATCAAATTATAGGAAGGCATCCTAACCATTTGAAGTTGTCAGAGTACAGTCACTCCAATTACAGTATGGTGGTGTCCTGTCAATTTTGCACAAGTGGCTAGACCCCACAAACGACTGCGGCTGATAAGTGCCTCAACATATATAACAACATAAGCATTGTGGCTCTGCTTATCCAAAAGGTTCATAAACCTTGCATGGGATCGGACATCCATAAAATAATAGGTTTGCCAGCTCTACTTATCTGAAAGGAAACTTGATGTAGGCATTGTGATAATTGCCTTGCTTATGCCATTTCATGTTTCTCTTTTCTATTACGTGCTTGTTCTAGAGGAGAAAACTATTAGCATTAGGGTTTTAATTAAAACATGAATATCATCAACTAGCCTAAATCATGATCACAGAACCATAATGCGGAAGTAAAAATTAGAAAGGCTTACTGACCCGGTGAGGAAGAAATGGCCATTAGGGACCTTGGGTCGGCGTTCTTGGCGTCGGTGAAGAAGCACCGTGAACCTCACGATGGTGGTGATGGCCTTGGGCAGCTTGAGCGCGAGAGATTAGATCGAATAGGTTCTTTTCGGGGTAGATGCAAGACTCAGGATCATTTCTTGTGATCAAGAGTGCCGGCCTCTTTCCCTTTTTATTCTTGCGCTAGCTGACGGGACCATAACCAATCTGTTGGTGTGCTCCTGATCATTGCGCGAACGTGAATTCAAGGGGTAGATTTAGCCCCAAATATTCGGCCTTTTAGTTATGCCGAAGATCACAACCAACATTCTCCCACTTGATCAAAAGGCTAATGTCATGAGTCCACACTCAACAGAACAGCACACCAAGATAAAGTATTACAGCGGTTAATATAAGCACCACTACAACCCAGTATCTATAGTGCATCATTCTATCTTAATAGGATAATTATTTATTCTTAATGGGAGTTGGTTTTATACTTATGGTCCTCATTTCCAGAATCAGAGGCTTTCCAATAAACCCATGTCGGCAACATGCTCTTGAAAGAGACTGGGTGATAAGCCTTTAGTTAGTGGATCCGCAAGCATAGACTTAGTACTTATATGCTTGATATCAATAGTCTGATCCTGGATTCTATCTTTCACAACATGATACTTAATGTCAATGTGTTTGGCAGCACCACTTGACTTGTTGTTACTAGAAAAGAATACTGCGGCTTTGTTATCACAGTACAACTTTAGTGGTCTAGAAATGCTGTCAACCACCTTTAAGTCCGGGATAAAATTCTTTAGCCATACTGCCTGTCCTGTAGCTTCATAACATGCCACAAATTCAGCTTGCATCGTTGAAGATGTCGTAAGTGTTTGTTTGGAGCTTTTCCATGAAATAGCTCCTCCTGCGAGGGTGAAGATATGACCTGACGTCGACCTTTTACTATCAACACACCCGGTAAAATCAGCATCTGAATAACCAATGACTTCAAGGTTTTCAGACTTCTCATATGTGAGCATGTAATCTTTAGAGTACCTTGAAGGTAACGTAAGACTTTCTTTACAGCCTTCCAGTGGTCCAGTCCTAGATTTGACTGATATCTGCCAAGTATCCCGGTAACAAAAGCCAAATCAGGGCGAGTGCAAACTTAAGCATACATAATGCTTCCGACAGCTGAAGCATAAGGAATCGACTTCATCTGATCAGATTCTAATTGATTCCTCGGACATTGAAATAGTCCAAATTTATCGCCCTTAACAATAGGAGCAGGCGTGGCAGAGCAGTTATGCATATTATATCTCTTAAGTACTCTATCAATGTATGCCTTTTGGGATAAACCTAATATCCCTTTGGACCTATCTCGGTGAATCTCAATGCCCAAAACATAAGAGGCATCGCCAAGATCCTTCATGTCAAAATTAGCGGAGAGAAATCTTTTGGTCTCAAACAGCAAATCCTTATCGCTGGTAGCCAATAAGATATCATCCACATAAAGAACCAAAATAGTAAATTTGCCATCTTTAGACTTGAAATATATACAGTTATCCACTTTATTTTCCTTAAATCCGAATTTCCTTATTATATTATCGAATTTAAGGTACCATTGTCTAGACGCCTGCTTCAGTCCATAAATTGATTTCTTGAGACGACATCCCATATGCTCCATGCCTTCAATGACAAAACCCTCGGGCTGTACCATGTAGACATCCTCTTGCAGATCACCATTAAGGAATGCCGTTTTGACCTCCATTTGATGTAGCTCCAAATCATAATGGGCCACAAGTGCCATGACAATTCTTAGAGAGTTCTTTTTAGAGACGGGAGAGAAAGTATCAACATAATCAATCCCTTCTCTTTGAGTAAACCCTTTAGCCACAAGCCTTGCCTTGAACCTTTCGA
The DNA here is from genome assembly GCA_036346275.1 of Otatea glauca. NCBI lineage: Eukaryota > Viridiplantae > Streptophyta > Magnoliopsida > Poales > Poaceae > Otatea > Otatea glauca. The sequence continues at coordinate 15,494,280 of CM070731.1, read as the reverse complement.
CATTCCCTTTGGAGTCATGCTTAGTTTTGTAGACCCACTTACAGCCTACCTTTTTAACTCCTTCAGGGATTTCTACTAAGTCCCAAACGTCATTCAGGCTCATAGATTTCATTTCATCTTTCATGGCGTCAAGCCATTCAGATGAATTCTTACTCATCATGGCCTCTTTAAATGAAATGGGGTCATCCACCTTCCCAATATCATGCACATCTTCATTCATGTACACAACATAGTCATTTGGGATGGCGGATCTTCTTTCCCGTTGTGACCTTCTTAAGGGTTCATTAGGGTCACAATGTTCGGAGGTTCATTATCGGTATTGCATTATGTCCTTCATTATCAGTTGTTGCATTATGTCCTGAGTCTTCAGTGTTAGTTTCAGGACTTTCAATTGGAGATGTATTAATTTGAGGTGCAGGAATAATAGCCTCTCGGATTATCGGTAGAGGTACATAAACCCGATTTTCCTCAAGATCTATTTTCCTTCCCTTAGAACTCCCACTGATTTCATCATTCTCAAGAAACACAACATGCCTGGTTTCAACAAATTTAGTAGTCCGATTGGGACAATAAAAGCAGTACCCCTTTGACCTTTCTGGGTACCCAATAAAATGGTAACTTACTGTCTTAGTATCTAATTTCCCAATGTGTGGGTTGAACACTTTAGCTTCAGCTGCACATCCCCACACACGTAAATAATTTAAACTCGGTTTTCTCCGAGTCCATAACTCATAAGGTGTCGATGACACTGATTTACTGGGAACCCGGTTTAATATGTGTGCGGCTGTCTTTAAGGCCTCCATCCATAACTTAAGTGGTAAACTGGAGTGAGACAGCATACTCCGTACCATATCCATAAGTGTACGGTTACGCCTTTCAGCCACTCCATTCTGTTGAGGTTCACCAGGCATGGAATATTGAGCTACTATTCCATTTTCTTCAAGGTACTTAGCAAAAGGGCCAGGAATTTGTCCATAAGGTGCATGTTTTCCATAATATTCTCCTCCCCTGTCTGATCTCACTACTTTAATTTTCGAGTTATGCTGATTTTCAACCTTAGCCTTAAATATCTTAAATTTATTTAGTGATTCAGACCGTTCCTTAATGGGGTAAATATAACCATACCGTGAAAAATCATCAGTAAAGGTTATAAAGGAATCATAACCATCTACTGACATAATAGGGAAGGGGCCACAAATGTCAGTATGAATTATTTCTAAGGGACATGAGCCGCGTGTTGCTCCTTTCTTAATTTGTTTAACGTATTTTCCTTTAATGCAATCAATACAAGCGTCAGAATCAGAAAAATCCAATGGGTGGAGTATCTCTTCCTTAATGAGACGCTCCATTCTCCCCTTCGAAATATGGACCAAACGACAGTGCCATAGTTTCGATGAGGTCTCATTATCCATATTACGCTTGTGTTTAATAGGAGCATCACACACATTTAGCAATAAAGGAGGCTGTTTAATAGACAGCATATAAAGCATGTCGTGCTTGGTAGCAAGACCGACATTATTACATTCAAATTGAATCAAACATTTATTGTCTCCAATAACACAATAATAACCATCATCGTCTAACAGGGAAACAGAAATTAAATTCCTCCTCATGGAGGGGACATAAAGGACATCCTTTAGGAGGAGGGCGAAGCCGCTCCCCAAAACTAATGGAAGAGTCCCAATAGCCTTAACTTCAGCCTCCTGTCCATTGGCGACTTTAAGCCTTCGGTCCCCTCTTATGGTCCTTAACGAACTGAATCCCTGCATCGAATTAGTAACATGCACAGTGGCCCCAGAATCAATCCACCAAGAATAATGTGGAAAATTTGCATAAAGTGATTCATCAACAAAAGTAATTGTATCGTTACCCTTCTTAGCGAGCCACTGATGGAAGCCGGCGCACTCCTTCTGCACATGTCCTTCCTTTTTACAGAAGCGACAGGTGATGGCAGTGGGAGATTTCACCCCTTTAGGCGCGGATTTGCTTGTTTTTGCCTTAGGATTGGGGGAGAAATGCAGCTTCTTCTTGGCCTTATGATCCCCATGAGAGTGCTTTCTTTTGCCATTTCCATTATTGACCATAAAAGCCTGATCCCTTTCTTTAGTCTTAATTCTTTCCTCCTCCTGGACTAGTTGAGCAATGAGCTCACTCATGGACCACTTCTCCTTCTGCGTATTGTAATTAATCTTAAAGGGAGTGTACGCAGAAGGTAAGGATGTCATTATGAAGTGAACCAGGAAACCGTCAGAAATTTCCATGTCAAGTCCTTTAAGCTTAGACGCCATATCATTCATTGTCATGACGTGCTCCCTTATGCTGCAAGACCCATCGAATTTAGTGGTGAGGATCTTCATGATAAGAGTACTTACATAAGATTTTGAGGAGCCCTTAAATTTCTCCTCAATAGCAGCCAAGTAGCTCTTAGCCTTATCAGATTTGGGGATTGCTCCCCTAATCCCCACCGAGGTGGTGCTCTTCATAATCATAAGTGACATGTGGTTAGACCGCTCCCATCGCTCACAGTTAACATCATAAGTTTTCTTTAATTCAGCATAATTTTCCTCGGTTGAGGAAGGAGCGATATGGGCAGGGTGACATAAGGCGTAATCAAGCTCGAGAACGCCCAGGATGATCTCAAGCTTTTCCTTCCAGGTGGGAAAGTTAGTTCCTGTCAATTGCTCAATTCCACTTATGTAATTTGCAACATTAGAGGCATTGGCCGCTGAGAAAATATAACACAATTTATGTTAGAAAACATATTATTTTATGCATTAAATTAACCCTACGTTGGTCTGATTAATAACATGCTAATGGCAAGAAACAATTAAAGATTCCAATTCGCATCACCGTTGCGCAGAAACGAGAAGGAAATAAATAATTTTATGGGTGACACATGTTCATAAACAACGTTGGTCAGTAAATGAATATGGTCATAACATTATCCCATTTTCATCATTAAAGAATTAATCACTAAGAGAAACTTCCCGTTGGTTCCATTTCAATTGGAGATAAATAATCATCATGTAAGAATTAATTGTCACATTTAAATAATTAGCCAAGAAAATAATCATGAAATTAATCATAACATTTGTACCCAGGGAAAAAATATTTAAGCAGTACTTAATTGCTGAAATTAAACAAGACTGAATGTAAATACAATAATTAAAAGGGGCTAAATCGCATAAGAATTCGGCCCAGCCACACATGCGCAGCCCAAAAGGAAAGGGCCCACCGCGCCCACCGCCCAAAACAGCGCCTGCGGCCACGCCAAAAACGGCGGCCCAGCCGAGAAAGCGCGCGGCCCAGAGCGGAGGCAAAGCGGTGCGCGGCCCAGGCGGAGACGAAGCGGCGCGCGGCCCAAGCGAGGAGCCGAAGCTCCAGCCCGTCTCGAAGACACGTGGCCCAAGCGAGGAAGGCGAGGCGACGAACCCGCACGCGAGGTGTCGGCCGCGCAGAAAATGAAGATGCAGCAAATGACGCGAACCGATGGCCAGGATCGCCCGAACTGATGGACAAAACGACGCGAGAGGAAAAAACCCTAGCACAAAACACTCCGCCTTCCCGAAAAAATCGCGCAGCAGCGAAACCGAGCGAGCGGCGAAAAAGGCGATGGCGGAGCGGCGGCGCCGGCGCGAGGACGAGCACACGCGAGGCGAGCAGATGCCGTGCGTGGCAACGGCGAGGAGAGCTAGAAGCCTGGGCACAGGCGCAGGCAAAACTAAGGCCCGCGACGGCGAACGGCGCACGGAGCTACCGACGCCGGGGACGACGACGGCCCGATGAGGTAAGCCCCGAACTCCTCTTAGATCTTTAGGTTTTTGCTTGATTTTGGGATTTTGGGGAAAAGGGTTTCGGGATTTGGGCATTTGGGTTCGGATCTGCTCTTTTCCCCTTCTTCTCAATGTTTAACTGAGCCAAAACTGACAAGAACAAGAACCAAAAACCGGGTTTAAAAGGGATCAAGATTAGGCTAGGGTGCTCTGATACCAAATGTTAGCATTAGGGTTTTAATTAAAATATGAATATCATCAACTAGCCTAAATCATGATCACAGAGCCGTAATGTGGAAGTAAAAATTAGAAAGGCTTACTGACCCGGTGAGGAAGAAATGGCCATTAGGGACCTTGGGTCGGCGTTCTTGGCGTCGGTGAAGAAGCACCGTGAACCTCACGATGGTGGTGATGGCCTTCGGCAGCTTAAGCACGAGAGATTAGATCGGATAGGTTCTTTTCGGGGTAGATGCAAGACTCAGGATCATTTCTTGTGATCAATAGTGCCGGCCTCTTCCCCTTTTTATTCTTGCGCTAGCTGACGGGACCATAACCAATCTGTTGGTGCGCTCCTGATCATTGCGCGAACGTGAATTCAAGGAGTAGTTTTAGCCCCAAAAATTCGGCCTTTTAGTTATGCTGAAGATCACAACCAACAAAAACAATTCAAATGTCAAGCCGCTTTCAGTCTGCTTATCGTTTTTGTGCTTATTTCAGGCTCCGGTTCACTGCCGCTATGCTGGGAGGCGTTTGCTGGATGATTTGGCTAAGTTAGTTTCTTGGTTACTACATGCAAATTTAAACAATGAATGTTGTCAAGTAGCATGCTTCTTTAGACATTCATGGGAGCACTCATTTTACTTTGTCGGTTAAATTGTTTGGTATTCTTAGATCTGCATGTTCTAAAAACATATGTAGACATGTGTATGCAATCTACAATGGCATCATAGCCATGTGCTTGGAGTTATTCCGGTTTTGCATTGATAGCTGAATTTAATTGCAAATCCTTATGTGTTTCTCCTATGAGAAGCTTCGCCTATTTTGTTTCTGGGAGCACAAAATTGCCAAAGTACTATAGGAACAGAAGAGAAATATATTTAATTGATTTTGCAAAGAAAGATGACCCTATAAATTCTCAGAACCTCAACGAGCAACATCATTCAGGTTGAGCTACAAATTTCATATCATTATTCTCTTAGAGATAATTGTCTTAAGATACAAAAGTTGTAATTTTCTTGAGCTGCAAAAAAAGGGTAATATCGTTTCTATTGCAATTTTTCTATTCAAATATTCAGCAAAAATATGAACTTTTGTTTCTATCTGGCCCAAAAATAATCAGGATAAGCCATGTACTATACATGAACAAATTTTCTTATCCATTTATATGTTCTAGCTAGGCTTCTTCTCAAATCGCCAATTGTTAGTATTTTCCTGTGAGAAGCAACACCATAGCTGAAAATTTTAGACTTAGTGCGACGATCGACCATGCTGACTGTTTTCAATTTAGTCTTGCTTGAAAATTCAAACGTTGTCGTATATCTACATGTTGTCTCCTTTGCTGTTGTGTCAAGATCAGTTTGATCATGGTAAATCATTGCATGATTAAGCCATGTTTCAGTAAATGGATATACTATTGCAGGATTAGATCACATAGCTTCTTCCTGCAACCGTTTTAACTCATCAGGCTTGGTACCTTAGAGCTGTACCTTTCAGCAACCACCGCCCAGATTTGGCCCCTATTGATGGTATGGCATAGTATTTTTTAAGTGTTTTTCTCCAGTTTCCTCATCTGTACGTAAGGTCTTATAGATTTGAAGTTGTTCGCCTGCTCCTAGCCTCCTACCAAAGGCATCATGCTGCTTGCGGTGAGTTTTATTTGCAATTGAATTTTATCAATTCACCATTGCTTCATTGTTTTCTCGAGATTTTCTTTAAAGTTATGGTGATTTTTTTAGAAAAGGAAAGCATTGGATATATTTCTCTACTACTTCTAATTTGGAGTTGGTGGCAGTCGTCCGTTCTCCTCCAGAGCACTTAATCCGTTGGATCTGGCATGAACTGCTGAGATGGAAGCGGATTTAACCCAGCCAATTAATTATTTTTCTTTTTCCAAAAAGACCCCATCGGTTTCCTCCTCTATGTTTTGCTCCAGATCCTTCGCTGCATGACCTCCTACACCGCCGATGCGCCCGCTGAAACCCCAGTCCTATCTGACTGCTTCCTACCCCCGCCTGCACCTCCTCTTGAGACTAGCAAACCCTAGGCCCCGCCACATGGACATAGAAATCGACGGCCGCTTTGGCAACAAGTGCGTGCACAATCGCTTGAGACCAGCCCGGCGCTACCTCATCGTCAACTTCCAGTAAGGTCTACATCCACTGGCGCTCTCGACGATGCAATCGTTTTCCCTGCCCCTATCTCCACAGCGAGTTCCCCAAGGCCACCTCTAAGTGCCCAAACCACAGCGCTCAAGCGCGTACAAAACCACTTGGGCTTGGCACCACGCCTTCTCGTCATCAACTTCTGGGAAGGTCTACATCCACTGGCGCGCCTGACTATGCAATCTCTTTCCCTGCCCCTACCTCCATAGCGAGCTCCCCGAAGCCCCCTCTAAGCACCCAAACCACAACGCTGGCTCCGGCGAGCACATCTAGCGCAACCCCAACTCTGGATGCGGAGGGGCCACCACGACGGTGGGATGAATGAAGGTTTAATTTATAAAATGCCCTCACTTACATGTGTCATTGATAAAATGACCCGTGATGTCTCACTAGCATGTGGGTCCTGGAGCCACATGTCAGTGAGATAAATGGGGAATTTTATCAATTGCACCAGGTAAAATGGGGTATATGATCAATTCCCCTGGTACTTCCTCGCTGACGACTGTTCCTATGGCAAGAAGTGTCACCCCCCTATAAAAGACCGCATGAGCGATAGATCTCGTTCCTCACCCCTCTTCAGGGCCACAAGAAGGTACTCCCTTTCCCCCTACCGAATACCGATTTGACTATGTTGTAAAACTTGAAAAGTTGCTAACTGAAATGTTGTGCTTGTGCGTTCTTTCATGTCATGACGGGGATCGCGCTGCCAACTTGGTCTGATAAGCTATATTCTGGGAGTAAGGATGAAACGGTGCGCATGTAGGATTGCCAAACTGGGTAGGTAGCTGAGGCATCAAATTGTAACTTTGAGAGTCTTGTAGGTTATGTGGGATAATTTTTCAGTACTTTTTTGCTATATTGTTGTGTGATATTGTGTTGGTGTCATCAATATGGGGCGTGAGATCAGCTGCATGATCAGTAAGAGGCCATGGTTGTTTGTTGGAATACTTGATGCTGTAAAGGTAGGAAACAGTGCTTGAGATTTTTATTTTTTTATTGAATGCTATTGGTGTTCCACATGTGTCTGACTGTTTGACACATTCTTGCAGGTTTGGAATGTGCAAACACAAGCGGAAATGAGCCTTACTGGACCAACTGGGCAAGTCTATGTGCTTGTTGTTGCCAATGAGCTACTCTTTGCCGCAACACAAGTAAGCTTTCCTTCTTTTTGGCTTATCTTTGATTCTAATATTGTCTTGGCAAATGTAACTTTTCATGTTAATGCATTATCCTGTATCACGCTTGGTGCGGGATGGAAGGATTTTGGCATGGAGATTTAGTGAAGTAACAAACTGTTTTCAGCTAGTTGCTTCTCTTGATGGGCATCAACTTTTTGTTGTTTCATTAGTAGTAGGAACCAAGATGCTTTGCTCTGGTTCAATGGATAAAACCATTAGAGTAAGGAGAACTTATTCACACGAATTCATGTTCATTCTTAGATAAATACAATTTATGTAGGAGGCTTTGTGCGTGCATCAGATCATAAATTCCTGTTGTTGTGTAACACTTCCATCACTTTATGTCAACTTTCACTTGACAGCAGGTTGTTTTTATCCTTTGTGTTTCTTATGGTTGAAGTTTACAATACACACCCAACAGCTTGAACATTGGATCCCACATTTGATTGTTTATTCCTGCTTCAGGTTGATCAGGAAACTGGGAAGAATCATCTGTTCAAAAGGAGCATTATATTAATCAAGACTTGGTGTTATGACAAAAGTCGCATACTGGGAGCTACTCATTAACTAATATCTACTTATGCCTTGCAAACACTTGTTCTTCACATATTCAGTATCCCACACATCTTTGTATGGCACTTTGGAGGTAATTCCTAGAAGTCATAATTTTCAGACTTCTTAGAAGCAACTTTACAAGATGTGCAAACTATTTTTTTTCATCATTGCCCAACTTAATTGGTGAATCGTACGTACTCTTGTATTCTTTTCCCTTGTTGAGGGATCAACTGGTATGTATTCATTGATCTAATTATTAAAATCTCTATAACTTGTAGACGAACCTACAACCATACAAGATGAGTTACTGCTGGGCAATGAGTTCATTAAGGGCTCAATGGATAAACTTCTTGTACTTCCAAAAGGTTTCGACAAATGCAATGCAAAATTTTGCCTAGAGCTTCTAAACATAATTGACCCACCAAACGGGAATAATAATCTTGTTGTAAAGTTCCAAGTTTGAGACTGAGCCTGATGTGGTGTGAAAATTATATAGCTTATTACTGCTTTCTTCTGTTGTACGTAGTGCCACAACCATTAGTACACAAAATTGTAACTCTTTTTTATATTGTAATACCTGAACTAGAATTATAGGTTGGTGAGAATTCAAAACTACTTTATTTGAAAATAGATGTCGTGCATTGTCCAATTTTGGAAAGAAACACGGTATATTTGCATCGTTCTTTAGATATTATTACTTATGCAACATTTCTTTGGGGATTGTCTCTTCCTGATTGGGAGCTAAGAAAAATTATTGGCTCCTAGATTGAGCTATAGGGTTTATAGAAGCCATGATCCGATGCCCAAAGGAGAACTTTATTCAAACAATCATGGTATGCCAATTTTGACTATTGAACAAGGATAACTGTAGTTGCCAAATTAAGCTTGATAGTTTCGTTGTTAAGTCGTAAATTGAGCAAACAAGTTTATCCAATATCTATGCTGCAGGAACTGAAATTCAAGTTGCAGCATGTTGATTACTTTTATCCATATAACTATGAATCCTACAAAAGTTGCTTTTTCTTGTGCTTGTACAATCTTAATTTCATAGTTTGTTGTGATATTTTGGCTGGATATGATTTTATAGTTTGATCTGATATGCTTCTTGGTTGATATGTCAGCCATTGTTCCTTTTTAGTTTAGGTGACATTCTTTGTGGCAAAGGACACAGATGGGTCTCTTATCAAAAATTTTGTCGGTAGCAGTTGCAGTTCCCTCCATATTCTTCGCTACCTCAGCTCCCGTCTCTTACTCTCTTGTATTCTTCACTAGAAAGTTGAATCTTTTGCAGATGACAAGTTTTATTGCCATTTTTTCCCAGCCAACAACAACAATTTGGATTTTTTTTGTCAGCTGTATGCTGCACACAAAATGGAACGAATGTTCAAAGGATATGGCCATATGAGCAGGGTTAACAAAATCGACGACAATGGACCGAAAATTACGAAAATTGACCATATCGAACCGGTTTGAAATCCTAAACCAATTGGTAAACCGGTCAAATTAAAAACAATAAAAAACTCAAAAATTCGAAAAAAATTATGTCACGTAAACCGGTCGAAATCTGGTGAGAATCGACGAAAATTGCTCAAAAAATTGGCCACAAGAAAAGCTCGATCCTCCGGTCGATTTTTGTGACCGATTTTCGATAAAACCGAACGTTTTTAATTTTTTTAAATTTTTTCCCCTGATCATTTGATTTCGAAACCCTTCAATTTTTAACGATTTTCATTCAATTTTCGCGATAAATCAGTACCAACGGGGTCTCGATTTCCCAGCGCAAAACGATTTTGTTAACCTTGTGTATGGGTGTAGTTGAAGTACATCATTAGATCTTCACAACGAAATAGTCGAAACCCTCATTCCTCCCTATTGACTATAGGATTGTTGCCCGGCTTACCTCACTCTAAATTTGTGATTAAGAAACGTTCATTCTTGATCTCTCACCAGTACACAAAGCCTACTGCAGAGCGATGTTGCTTTCATCAGCAATGGCATATATTCACCTAGCTTACAATTAACCTGATCCAGTAGTTTGCGTTAACATATTTATTGAAAAGAAACATAGAAATATTATGATTAAAAAATGTAAACTGCATTTTATTTTCATAAATTAAACTCAAGATATAATGATAGCTCAACATTTTATTGTTATCCAAACAACAGACCATAAAACAGTGACAAGCTTACTAGAGACATACTTTCTAAACTCAATTCTTTTGCACGAACAGCTATTGTTTACAAGGCAATTGAATAGAAATCTTGCATCACCACACGGTTATTGGGATATGGATCCAATGGCTGCCTCCATTGTGCTACGCCAAATTACCGAATGTGTAGTCACCTTGAATCTTTCATGTTACCTTGAAGGTCACCTTGAAAGATTGTGACCTCGTATCCTTACCAACCACTAAAATCCTGAGTTTGACCAACATATCTACACCGTTAGAGGCTCAAAAAATGGTTTATACTCCGCATCAGGTTGGCCCACATTGGTAAATGTCCTTGATACAATTTCTGATGTCTTGAGATTGGGGATGGCAATATATGGGAGGTTCAAATCAAATGAAGGCCCTTACATTTCTGTGCAACTACTATTCCCATCTGATCCAACCATGCACTTAGAGCATCTCCAAAAGACACCCTTTCCCACTCCCTATCTCCAAATTATACAGATTCGCAGCAAAAAACATGCTCCAACAGCCTCACCATCGTCCTCCCCAAAATTTTGGGGGCGGAGAAAGACTCGCTACTTTTGGTAATCCGAAGGATTGTTGTCATATATGTCCAGGATCGCTTGCCTGAGTTGGATTAACAATTCCAGCTCCATAATCAAAAGGATCTGCGATCTTGTTTGGGGTTGCATCAGTTAGCAATGTGAGACCATTGTTGTCCGTAACGAATGCTGTATGGAAGTGTAGTGTTATTAACAAATCGATAATTGCATTAAGAAAATATGGTGTTGAATAATTTCTTATTCAATTCATATTGAAGAATTTATTAGCCTACAATATAAATAAGTGCCTATTTGAGAGCAGCAGGTGACCAGTCTGGATGGAGTGACTTGAGCACAGCCACAATGCCAGATATATGTGGGCAAGACATTCATGCCCGTGAATTGAAAAAGTAGGGGAGCCCCATTTCTTTGTAAATAACCTGTGGTGCAGCTACTAAAATGTTCAACCCAGGTGCAGCAATATCAGGCTGTTTCGAATGCAATGTGTCAAAATAACATTTGATATGTTAACAACATTGCAATATTAAAGACATGCAGCTCAATAGTAATGTCTCCTTCCAAACAAAATTAAGATAAATATAATGTTTACAATAAATTCTATTATGTCAAAAGGACCACTGACTAAGTTTGTTTAGGCTTCTAATTTAATTTTCTTGAAATGATATATAAGCACACTATTCAAGAAAATGTTGACTATTGAGTGGCCCATGTGTGTAGCAAAAGTGAGACTAGTCCTACATGTATACTTTAGACAACATATTGTCGGGACTGGAAATCCGAACCCTTTGTGTTTAACCTGTGCTAGTCCAGGAAAAGCTAGCACACACAGTGAAAACAGTGATGATACCACGTCCACATCACGAATTAAATAATATTAATTAAGCAAAAAGGTATCAGCCTTATAGCCAATTATTACAAATAAGCAATCTCATGACTTGAGTTCAATAAAGTAGTTGCGGAAACGAAATAACAGCAGTAGGTTAAGCCCATCCATTTGCCCAACAGGTAATCGACTGGGGTACGCGTCCTAGCAATCTGGATCACCTTCGTCGTAACCACAAGCAAAGAACTCGTAGGAACCTTCAGTTTCTGCGCACTCCTCTGTGAAAAGTTAGGTTGTTGCAAGGGTGAACACAAAATGTACACTACTACAGAACAGCACATCACTGCCGGTTCCAAAACCCCATCACTGCCGGTCATTGGCGCCGGCAGTGATTGGTCGGCAGTGATACTCGAGGATTATCACTGCCGGCTCAGGAACCGGCGGTGATAAGGATTATCACTGCGGTTCTACCTACAACCGGCGGTGATATTGAACTATCACTGCGGATCAAACTAAAATCCGCCAGGATAAGGACTATCACTGCGGATCAAACCAAAATCCGGCGGTGATAAGGATTATCACCGCCGTTATATCTACAACCGATGAGGATATTGTACTAGCAACGCGGGTTGTACCATAATCCGACGATTATATATACATATCACTGCCGGTTTTCTCCAAGAACCGCGGGAAAATCTTGCATATTTTTGTGCAATATATATATATTTTTATATAATTGTTTACAGTGTCCATATGTTAGTATATAAAGCATCGTTCAAAGCATAATTCAAATATATGCATGTATCGACTAAGCATCGTTAAAATCATAATTCAAATATATTAAATTACGCATCATTTAATTTGCTTTTACAATGTAGCTCGACTACATGTCATCCCGTTGCTTTGATTTTACAATGAGTCGAAGTAGACATGTCACGCGTCTAGGCCGTAGGAATGAGGCGATGAGGCTACTCGTGGAACTCGCCGTTTGGATTGATGATCTCATCATGAATGAATCCGTGAGTGTTCTTGAATTGCTATAATTTCGTGAGCAATAACTTATTGGTTCTCGCTTGGGCGCTGTTTTTGAAAAAAATGAAGTTACTTAATGATGATATTTGTTAAATAAAAAGGGCATCAAAGTGTAATTACGTACCATGGCCGTTATAGCCGACACTCTCGTGACAATTGAATGCATATTTGTACATACATAGAATGCACATAAATTGTTTCGGGTTCTGCTTCATGCATGGGAAGTCATTTATTATTTCAAAATTTTTCCGGTATGGGCGATACCGAACACTTTTCTTGTAGTATCGTCATAAAGCCTGTGAATGATTTTGAATAGTAATTAAACTTAAATGCAATAGAATGGAATTTTGCTAGAGTAATAACGCAATGATCGAGTTTACATTCAAAGATGTCCCAAAGGTCTTGGTATGCAGTTAGTTTGTTTTCTCATGGAGTCCAAGACAAAAATCCTGCTAGCATCTAAGCGGATGACGAGGAGGACCCAGTGAAACCTGCACATATATGTCAACGTAGTCAATTACTCCCACATCGTGCGTGTTACGCAAAAATAGTAAAACGATATTAGAAGTCGGAGATCGTGCTTGAAGTTATAGGGTAAAAGAACGGAGGTTTTGTATTGCGACTTCAAAAAACATTAAATAAATAGTCTTCAACGAACTGTGGATTGTCGTTCACAAGTTTCTCGTTGACGAGCCCCGGATCTAAGAATGCTAGATTGTCATTGTTATTTCTTCTACATGTCTGTACCTCCATTCTACATAAGAAAGAAGTTAGAGATGCAATTAAACAGTACAGAAATGCTCAACGATATACTGACAGACTTACAAAGTCCATGTCTAAGTATGTTCACGTCCAGGGCATCTTGCTGGTACAACATATACAGCTCCGTGAAAAGAACCCAGCAGATGTTATCCCCATTGTGAAAATCTTGCTCTGTGTATGTAACACCCCGGCACACCCTGTGCCCCGGATGCTACACCCTCAACATACGAACCACCACCAAGACACAAAACAAAATAAAAAAATTTGTGAGAACCTTCCTAAATCTAGGACATCCACACAAAGAGACAAAAGGACACAATATATCATCTAGTAACAACAGCAAGTAAGATTCACAAAGGGGTCATGACATCAATCAACCTCATGCTCCTAAGTACATAAGCAATTTAAGCATAACTTCAAGAGGAATAACAACATTCAAAGGGTAACCAATATCACAAATTAGGGGGCCAAACACTGGGACACACATAATCCCATTAATTACTTACAACCTAACTAGACAAAAGCATGTTCTACCACTAACACCGACCAAAGAAAGGTATCCCAACAGTTTGAGCTACAGTGAGAATGACGTGAGTGAAGTTCTAGCCCAAACCCCATGGCGTCGCTCGGGAGGAACCTAAAATAAAACAACAAGCAACAAGAGTGAGTTCGATACTCAAGAAGGTGAAGTGACAGGGCAAATAGCAACATAGCTAAATTTTTGCAATACTACAATAAACAATTTGAACATGTAAGTAATAACTCACAACTCATCATTTTAACTCATTTCATACAACTCTTTCTCAAACTATGTCAATGATATGCACATGCATGCCTTTTTATGGAGCTCATATCGGTATTGCGGGTGCACACCGTCGGTGTGCACCCTCATCCCCTCCATCCCGTGGAGGTGCCTACACTCTTGACTCGCTCCCATACTCTAAAGGTATGGAACTACGAGTAGGTCTTTTGTGTTCTAACGCGTGAACACCGAGGCCCGCATCAAAATGGGACACCTCTTCTTTTATGAAGGCATAAATGCAAATCGCATAAATAATTTGCATCACTTTAACTTACTTATTGCATTAATTCAAGCTTATTCATTGCACCAATTATGTCTCTGTTTAAATCAACCATTCAAAGAAAAGAGAAAGAAGAGGCGACACCGGCATCGAGCCGGGATGCCGCTCACACTTGCCTCTACCCGCGAGGAGCGGGTGATCGACGAGGAAGCCGCACCGAGGCTACTCCACCTGCAAGGAAAACACATTTGCAAATCGACTCAAACATGCAACAATCTTACTTCAAAAATACGCAAAGACACTCTATACTCAAAACTGCCCAATCTGCCCAAGAATTCAGTATGGGACAGCGACCGCTAAAACTAGCGTAACTTTAATTTGGCTAATCCAAAATTCATGTTATTATACTTTAAATGAGCATAAGAGACCCATCTAGAGATATCTTACAGCCCTTAAATAGGAGCTAGGGCTTAAGCCCTCAACAAGCCCTTTAAACACAGCCCACAAACCTGGACTTCCAGAAAACATCACTCCCTGGACAGCAAGATGGAATAATCATAACTTTTGATTCCTAACTCCAAATCACACAAACAAGTACATATTCAGAAACTACAGGAAATTTCCTACATTTCTTTAGGCAACAAGAAGAGCTCAATCGGCCTGCAGCTAAGCCTAATAAGCAGTTGAACATAACAGCTCACAGAACAATCCACTCGGGACAGCAGATACTAAAAATAGCATAACTTTCAATTGGCACCATGGATTTTAGTGTTCTTGCTCTTAAATTAAACCTAAGGACACAAGCTACAACTTTCATTACTACCAAACCTCAAGAAAAAACCCATAAGGACTCTAAAACCTCAACTGAACCGACTCTCAATTCTGGAACTCCCAGAAAAAAAGATGAAACTTGACTGATGTTCAACCGGGGATAACTTTAGCTATACAAGTCCAAATCAAGTAAACAAGTACATTCTCGGGAACTACAGGAGATGCTCTACACTTCTCTAGGCAACCCCAAAAATTAATTCGGCTTGAACATGGCTCGAAAACACAGATCAATCTTCCTGCTCCCAGATTCACCCATTTTGGACAGCAGGTAGAAGAATACCCATAACTTTTAATTGGCTTAATGGATTTTCGAGTTCTTGTACTCAAATTAAAGAGGGGAGGAAGATCTACAACAACCTCTACTGCCGGCCAAGCACTAGACCAGCGCAAGAACTCCAAACACGCGCTTCAAGACAGACCACAAATCTGCCCGAAAACAGGAAATAACCTTCCCTCCAATAGAACTAGTTTCCCTCCAAAATTTTCAACCCTATGACCCTAGAACCACCTCTATCCTTCCTAGGAGACTCAGATCTGAGCTCACAAGCAAAAATCCATGGGGGACAAACTCTTACCAAAGAGGGAAGAAGGAAGAAGAGGAGGTGCTGCTGCAGCCGAGTGGAGGAGCTGAGCTGCTGCTGGCCAAGGGAGGAAGAGGGCTCCTTCACCAAGCTTGGAGGGAGGAGGAGGCCAAGGCACCACCCAAGGTGCTGCTGCTGCTTCCTTGGACGTGGGAGCAAGAGAGGAGGAGAAATGAAGAATGGGGAGGAGTTTCAAGAAGCATTCGGCTGAAATGGGAGGGCTGCGAATGAAAGGAAATGAGAGGGGATTAGGTAGGGGTTAGGTGATTAGGGATTAAGCCAAGAAAAATGGATAAGCGCTCCATTCTTTCCTCCCACACCAATAGAATTGACACCTACAATTCCACTTCGGCCCTCCCAAAACACGGATGAAGAAAGTTGATCTTGAGAGAAAAACACAAATGTTACACTCTTCCCACTTAATGAATTCGACCCGAATTCTCGAGCGATGACAAGTCGAAAAGAATAATTCGCAGAAGATAAACACATCACAAACCTGCTAGAAATAAATTGGGAAACTTCTCACGCATGTGAGACTCCAGCTCCCAAGTTGCTTCTCGCTCAGATTGATTCGACCACAAGACTTTGACAAACTTGACGTCTTGTTCTTCAATACCGCTCGATTCTCCCAGATCTGGACCGGTCGAGACTCGAAGGTGAGATCCTGATCAATCACCAATGACTCAAGCGGAACAACCAGATCTGGGTCATGAAGGTACTTTCGCAACATAGAGACATGAAAGACATTATGCACTCCTTGCATAGAATCCGGAAGATGCAACCGATAGGCTACCTTCCCTACTCGGGCAATAATAGGAAACGGCCCAACAAACCTTGGGCTAAGCTTCCCTTTCAGACCAAATCGAACCACGCCCTTAGTGGGAGACACTCTCAACAGGACATTGTCCCCCACCTCAAACTCCAGATCCCGCCTCCTCACATCAGCATAACTTTTCTGTCTACTCTGAGCTGCAAGGAGGTTTTGCCGCACCTCTGCCACTCGATCAACCGTCTGCTGTACCCAATCTGGACCAAGAATTGATCTTTCCCCTACTGCATCCCAGCATAGGGCGGCGCACTTACGCCCATAAAGTACCTCATAGGAGCTGCTCGGATACTTGCATGGAAGCTATTGTTATAAGCAAACTCGAAGAGCGGATGATCTTCCAGCTACCTTTCCAAGCTAGCACACAAGATCTAAGCATGTCCTCCAAGGTGCAGATGGTGCGCTCAGATTGCCCATCGGTTTGTGGATGGAAAGCGGTGCTAAAGCGAAGTTGCGTGCCTAAAGCACTCTTGAGACTCTCCCAGAACTTGGAGACAAACTTGGCATCACGATCAGAGATGATGGTCTTGGGCACGCCGTGAAGTCTCACTACTTCCCGCACATAAATAGGAGCCAAGTCACTTGCTGAATTTGTTGTGCGAATGGGAAGGAAGTGAGCAGACTTGCTGAGACGGTCCACAATAACCCAGATAGCATCCTTTCCTCGTCGAGTACGAGGTAGGCCAACCACGAAATCCATGGATATGTCATCCCAGGGCCAAACAGGAATCTCCAAAGGTTGGAGCAATCCAGCGGGTCGCTTATGTTCAGCCTTCACCTTCTGACATATCCCACAAGCTGCTACATACTGAGCAATGTCGACCCTCATTCTTTTCCACGTGAAATTCTTTTTCAGATCCCGATACATTTTAGTCTCACGGGGTGAACCGTATCACGAGTGCGATGAGCTTCCTTTAGGATGTCACCCTTGACTAGAGACTTTTGGGGTACACAAAGCGGCCCTTAAATCGCGATGCACCATCCACATCAAACTGAAATCCCGGACTTGCCCTCGGCAATGCGCTTAATCACTCTTTGAAACAAGCGATCATGCATTGTGCCTCACGCTGCACGCTCGAATGGTGATTTGAGAATAAGTTGGGTTTCAGCGTGCATAGCGCCGCAAAACCAAGCGAGATTCCCATATGCTCAAGATCGGCAATAAGACAATCGAGAGCGGAGGCGATGCTTTTCGGCCGAGAGCATACGCCACAACATTTGCCTTGCCGGATGATCTTGAATTGTAAGATCATAATCTTTGATCAATTCCACCACCTTCTTTGCCTTAAATTCAAATCTTTACGAGTGAAGATATACTTGAGGCTTTTATGATCTGTGAAGATATCACATGACTCGCCATACAAGTAATGCCGCCAAATCTTCAAGGCGAAGACCATGCGGCAAGCTCAAGATCATGAGTTGGGTAATTCGCTCATGCTTTTCAAGCGCCTTGATGCATAAGCAATGACTTTGCCCCTTGCATAAGCACACACCGAGGCCCACGGAGAAGCATCGAATACACGGTGAAACGCTCTCAGCTCGGGAAGGGTGAGAACAGGAGCGATACGATTTTCCTTCAGGAATGAAAACTCTCACACTGAAAGCCCATCCATCGAATTTGACCCTTTACGAGTCAAGCGAGATAATGGCTTGGCAATGATTGAGAAATCTGAGCAAGCGCCGGTAGTAACCAGCTAACCCAAGGAAATGCGCACTTCTTTGACATTAGAAGGTCTCTCCCATCCACAATCAGAGATCTTCCTAGGATCAACAGAGATGCCTTCACGATTAATAATATGACCAAGAAAACCCACTTCGATATCCAAAACTCACACTTCTTGATTTGGCAAAGAGTCGGTTCTCCTCAACATACAGAGTACAAGTCTCAAGTGATGAGCATGATCCTCTTCGACTTGGAATAGATGAGTATATCATCGATGAACACTACCACGAAATCATCAAGGTACTCATGCAACAACCTGTTCATCGTTTCCATGAAGACAAGAGGGCATTGGTTAGTCAAAAGACATAACCTTAAACTCATAATGCCCATACCTAGTGGAGAAAGCGGTCTTCTCAATATCTTGCTCCCTCACACGAATTTGATTATACCCGATTGAAGATCAATCTTAGAGAACACCTTTGCTCCCTTTAATTGGTCAAACAAGTCTTCAATCCGAGGTAGAGGTACTTATTCTTGATCGTCACCAAATTAAGAGCGCGGTAGTCAATACACAACGCCAACCCCATCCTTTTAGCAACAAAAGAGCAGGCGCTCCCAAGGTGACACACTTATTGGATCAACCCCTTAGCTAGCAGATCATCCAATTGCTTCTTGATTCCTCTTGAAAAGGGCGAGCCAAGCGATACGGAGACAAAGATATGGGCGAGTGCAGGAACAAGATCAATTCGAAAATCCACATCTCTCTTTGGTGGCAAACCGGCAACTCCTCAGGGAACACATCAACAAATTCCCTCACCACGAGGATCTCCTCGATGACCAACACGAACTTGAATTTTCTAATAGTGCCCAAAGCACCCGACTTCAACATCGGACGGTTAGGAAACAAACTAGACAACACGAAGAGAGAGCTTGATGGAACACTACCTGGAAGACCAATTCCACTCCGAGGAGCACAGTAAAGCGTTGTCTTCCAAGATAACAACAAATCTTAGCACGATATTGATGTAGCCAATCCATACCCAGGATGACATCAAACGGGGCCATTTGAATAACTGTCAGATTAGCACAGAAGTCTTCATCATCAATGGTGATAACACAACCCGGGCATACCATCGAACTCGAAATAAGCCCACCCGGAGAAGTAACCACCACAGACTTGGCAATACACTGCATCCCCAATTTAGCCCTTCTGGCAAACTCGATCGACACAAAAGAATAGGATGCACCTGAATCAAAGAGAACAAAAGCATCAACTGAATCCACAAGTAAAGTACACGTGACCAAATCGGGCGTCCGGTCGACTCGGTGGTCGGCGGGCGTAAACTCTGGTGGTGCTTGGCGGTGGGAGCCCGACACCTGGCGAGGTGGCGCCGCAGCAGGAGGTGGTGCGACCACCAAAGGAGGAGCCGATGGTGAGAATGCCCGATGGCGGGGCGGTGCCCACGGAGGTGAGGAAGCGGGAGCTGCGACCATCATCTGGGTGACCCTCCGGGCGAGGCGATGCAGGTCGGAGGAGGAATGGTGACTCCCACTTGATCATCTTTGTTGGGGTTCGGCCAAGCAAGCGCGTCCCATATGGCGGAACGACCACAATGGTGGCACTCGCCACCCAAGAACACTCTGCGACCACGATGCCCGGCCGCACTTGAAGCACATGAGGCCTTGCCGGGCCGGCGAGAGGCCACTCATTTGGAGTGGACAAAGTGACGGCCGAGATTGCTTTGCTTTGGCCCCCGAGGAGGAACCTTGTCCCCCCCTGAACTTCTTGGAAGCAGGTCGTTGGAAAGACCCACCTCCTCCACCGAAACTCCTCTTCTGGCCACCACCGGCCACAGGAGCTCCAGACCCACCAGAATTGAGCTTCTCTTTTGAGAGCTCCATTTCGAGCTCCATGCCCCTAGCTTGCTCAACCACGGAGGCAAAGCTACGGGGGACTGTGGCCCCCATGACCACCCTAAATTCCTGATTGAGGCCCCTTCTGAACCTTCGAGCCTTCTCTCGATCATTTTCTGCCACAGCGGGTATGAAGCGGACAATACCATTGAATTCCGCCTCATACTCAGTCACCGACCTCTTCCCTTGAGAGAGAGTGGTCAAGGAAGACTCCATCCTCTCCAGGAAGGACTCCGGGTAATACTTAGCTTGAAAATGCCTGGTGAAGTCCTCCCAAGTGACTACCCCTTCGGTGGGGTCCTCGCGACAAGGGCGCCCTCCACCAAATATCGGCTGGCCTTCACCGAAGGCCACAACCGAACATACGGAGGAAGTCATCTCCAAGACTCAATTGTCTTTCCATATAACGCAACCAGTCCGCCGCTGGATGGCGTCATCCGCACCATCAAAGGTGTCGAGTCGAAGAGACATCCACTCCGTAGGCTCATCGACATCCGGCTGGCCGAGCCTGCAGGACTCTGCGGGGAGGCACACCGCGGGGCCGTCTGAACCTCTTGGCGTAGCTCTGGACCTCTCTCGCAAAGCTTGGAGCAGAGCGCGATCGCGGCATCTACCCCTACACCACCGCCCATCAGGCACCGAGATGAATCGAATGAGGGCATTGAGCGAGCCGCTCCCTCGGCCGATCGACTCAACGTCCACACGAGATGGGTGCCTCCCACCTCTGCCACGGCCACCACGACCACGGCCTCTACCCCTTGGCATAGCTACAACAACCACACAAAAGAACCACTCAAGCCTCAGAATAGCAATGACAATAAGTTAGCGACTGCAAATAGCAATATCAATAAGCACATAGAACATACAAGCGCGATGCAATGCATTACCATACCCTCCCTACTGTGCTCCAATGTGTGTCAAAATTTTAATTACTTCACCAACCTATGTCAAGTTTTAGTTTACTCTAGAGTAATTTGCTAAATTCATAAACCACGGACCTAAAACACAGCTCGATACCAACTGTAACACCCCGGCACACCCTGTGCCCCGGATGCTACACCCTCAACATACGAACCACCACCAAGACACAAAACAAAATAAAAAAATTTGTGAGAACCTTCCTAAATCTAGGACATCCACACAGCAGACAAAAAGGACACAATATATCATCTAGTAACAACAACAAGTAAGATTCACAAAGGGGTCATGACATCAATCAACCTCATGCTCCTAAGTACATAAGCAATTTAAGCATAACTTCAAGAGGAATAACAACATTCAAAGGGTAACCAATATCACAAATTAGGGGGCCAAACACTGGGACACACATAATCCCATTAATGACTTACAACCTAACTAGACAAAAGCATGTTCTACCACTAACACTGACCAAAAGAAAGGTATCCCAACAGTTTGAGCTACGGTGAGAATGGCGTGAGTGAAGTTCTAGCCCAAACCCCATGACGTCGCTCGGGAGGAACCTAAAATAAAACAACAAGCAACAAGAGTGAGTTCGATACTCAGCAAGGTGAAGTGACAGGGCAAATAGCAACATAGCTAAATTTTTTGCAATACTACAATAAACAATTTGAACATGTAAGTAATAACTCACAACTCATCATTTTAACTCATTTCATACAACTCTTTCTCAAACTATGTCAATGATATGCACATGCATGCCTTTTATGGAGCTCATACGGGTATTGCGGGTGCACACCCGTCGGTGTGCACCCTCATCCCCTCCATCCCGTGGAGGTGCCTACACTCTTGACTCGCTCCCATACTCTAAAGGTATGGAACTACGAGGTAGGTCTTTTGTGTTCTGGCGTGAACACCGAGGCCCGCATCAAAATGGGACACCTCTTCTTTTATGAAGGCATAAATGCAAATCGCATAAATAATTTGCATCACTTTAACTTACTTATTGCATTAATTCAAGCTTATTCATTGCACCAATTATGTCTCTGTTTAAATCAACCATTCAAAGAAAAAGAGAAAGAAGAGGCGACACCGGCATCGAGCCGGGATGCCGCTCACACTTGCCTCTACCGCGAGGAGCGGGTGATCGACGAGGAAGCCGCACCGAGGCTACTCCACCTGCAAGGAAAACACATTTGCAAATCTGACTCAAACATGCAACAATCTTACTTCAAAAATACGCAAAGACACTCTATACTCAAAACTGCCCAATCTGCCCAAGAATTCAGTATGGGACAGCGACCGCTAAAACTAGCGTAACTTTAATTTGGCTAATCCAAAATTCATGTTATTATACTTTAAATGAGCATAAGAGACCCATCTAGAGATATCTTACAGCCCCTTAAATAGGAGCTAGGGCTTAAGCCCTCAACAAGCCCTTTAAACACAGCCCACAAACCTGGACTTCCAGAAAACATCACTCCCTGGACAGCAAGATGGAATAATCATAACTTTTGATTCCTAACTCCAAATCACACAAACAAGTACATATTCAGAAACTACAGGAAATTTCCTACATTTCTTTAGGCAACAAGAAGAGCTCAATCGGCCTGCAGCTAAGCCTAATAAGCAGTTGAACATAACAGCTCACAGAACAATCCACTCAGGACAGCAGATACTAAAAATAGCATAACTTTCAATTGGCACCATGGATTTTAGTGTTCTTGCTCTTAAATTAAACCTAAGGACACAAGCTACAACTTTCATTACTACCAAACCTCAAGAAAAAACCCATAAGGACTCTAAAACCTCAACTGAACCGACTCTCAATTCTGGAACTCCCAGAAAAAAAGATGAAACTTGACTGATGTTCAACCGGGGATAACTTTAGCTATACAAGTCCAAATCAAGTAAACAAGTACATTCTCAGGAACTACAGGAGATGCTCTACACTTCTCTAGGCAACCCCAAAAATTAATTCGGCTTGAACATGGCTCGAAAACACAGATCAATCTTCCTGCTCCCAGATTCACCCATTTTGGACAGCAGGTAGAAGAATACCCATAACTTTTAATTGGCTTAATGGATTTTCGAGTTCTTGTACTCAAATTAAAGAGGAGGAAGATCTACAACAACCTCTACTGCCGGCCAAGCACTAGACCAGCGCAAGAACTCCAAACACGCGCTTCAAGACAGACCACAAATCTGCCCGAAAACAGGAAATAACCTTCCCTCCAATAGAACTAGTTTCCCTCCAAAATTTTCAACCCTATGACCCTAGAACCACCTCTATCCTTCCTAGGAGACTCAGATCTGAGCTCACAAGCAAAAATCCATGGGGGACAAACTCTTACCAAAGAGGGAAGAAGGAAGAAGAGGGAGGTGCTGCTGCAGCCGAGTGGAGGAGCTGAGCTGCTGCTGGCCAAGGGAGGAAGAGGGGCTCCTTCACCAAGCTTGGAGGAGGAGGAGGCCAAGGCACCACCCAAGGTGCTGCTGCTGCTTCCTTGGACGTGGGAGCAAGAGAGGAGGAGAAATGAAGAATGGGAGGAGTTTCAAGAAGCATTCGGCTGAAATGGGAGGGCTGCGAATGAAAGGAAATGAGAGGGGATTAGGTAGGGGTTAGGTGATTAGGGATTAAGCCAAGAAAAATGGATAAGCGCTCCATTCTTTCCTCCCACACCAATAGAATTGACACCTACAATTCCACTTCTGGCCCTCCCAAAACACGGATGAAGAAAGTTGATCTTGAGAGAAAACACAAATGTTACAGAGTATCCGATCGAACGCCTCCATACCATCGTTGGACTGCTTGCATGTACCAGCGATGGGCCTACGCAGCTTGAGTTGTAAGGTTGTCGAAATGAGCTGGTTCAACCAGCGGTTTCCCATAACAAACTTCCACGAGACCTTGCGCGAGCATCTAGTTGAACATCATCCGCTTGAGCATCCCGCTTTAGCGTGTCGGCACTAGCCGCCTTCAAATCTTGCTTTACGGATATGCGCTCGTAGTCCGATATTTTGCAAGGTTGAAGCTCGCCCGTCTTTTGCACTTTTGCCATACTCAAGAAAAACTTTTTGCGTCGGCATCAACTTTAGTCTTCTTACTTGATGGCACCTTTTTAAAGTGAGATGCTACGCAGCGCTACATGCTTTTTCCGCTCTTCCTCGGTCATGTCGGTGATAGTTTCTTTTGTGGTTGTCACAGGTTCACGGATGGTTGAGATTTCTTGAGGGCGGTGTCATTGCCGAGATGTTCCCGTTGTTCGATTCTTCACAGTTTTTGGAGGAGGAGTCGGGCTTTTTCTGGTTGGTGCCGGCGGAGGAGTTGGACTTTTCCTGGTTGGCGGCGAGAAGGGCGGGAGGTCTCTGTGTGGAGAGTGCGGCTGATCATCATCGTCGTCGCCCTCATCGTCCGAGCCAAACTTAATCAAGCTCTTGCGCCACGCGAGGAAGCCATTCACGTTTTCTCCTAGCTTTTTGTTCCCATCCTCGCCAGGGATCTCTACCTCCATTTTTCGGTATTGGCGGACGACCGCCCACTTCGACCCTGGCGAATCCCTGTGGTATCGGGCGACAGTGCAAAGTCCGTGACTCCTGGCATGGCCAAGCCCTGCCCTCAGCCACCTTTATGGTAATGCCATGTGCGGCCAAATGTAGTTTGCACGGTGTCGGTTCTTTGATGTCATCCACAGGAAAACGCAGTCCATGCTCTTCGGGAATCCACAGTGGGCGCTTGCGTGCTCTTACGAGCACCGGGGTGATGAGCTCGGGGCTTTCACGGGTGGCGGTCGTGAGTGAGAGCTTTACATGCGGCTTGCTCCACGGCCTTATCTAGTTCCGACCTTTGTTCCTCTAGCGCTCGTGATAAAGATCTTTTATCGGCGTTCAGTTGATCTTCTCTTAATCTCTTTGAGCGTTTGTACATCCATGCTTCTGCGGGAAGGCTTCTTTCCACGTGACCAAACCAACTCCTCTGGTGCGACCTGGATGCTCCTTGTTACCCAGGGCTATGGTTAGCTCGTCATTCTCCCTTCGTGGCACGAAAGATCCTTGGGAAGACTGTGAGTGAGCATCTGTGATTCTGCGCAGCACTTCCTGCTCTCTATCGGTTCTGAAGCTTAAGCTGCCATCATCGGAGATAGAAGCACCCCTCCCAAGCAACCAGTGCTTTGATCTTTCGCTTAAGGAGGCCGTTGCAGGAATTATACCCTTGCGGGTCATTTCTTGTTCGGACCGATCCCATCTTGGTATTTTCTTCACGTACCCTCCTGCTCCTAGTGCGTGAGGGTGAATATTCTTATCCGCGTTTGCTTTGTTCCTTTCACTTACTATGTGAGCTTCTTGAGACCTCTTATGCGCCACAAATTCATCCCGAACTCCCTTAACTTTGGGTGCGTGTCAAAATTGGCGTTTCATTCTTTTCACATAATTCTTGTTTAATCTTGTCTTCCAATTCTTCCACGCAAATTGCACATGATCAGAGTGCTCGTTTCTTTGCAACCAGCTCGGTCCCTTGGGGGAACTGGAAAACTTGTTTCACTTGTCCCATAAAGAGTTCTTGACTCATTGGGTACCACCCATTGGTCACCTCATGGCCAATCCATGATCTATAGCTGATGGGCACGTCATCCCTAGCAATAACCCCGCAGGCTGTCCTGTACGGCCCCAATGATGACTCAGGTATAGCAGGTTCCCCGACTGCCGAGAGCTCCACTATGTTAAAAATTCCCTTAGGCATCTTGTTCGGACCACGACTTGCGCGCTGCCTTCGTTGATCGGGCCTTTGAGCACGCAAATTGATCTTCTAAATTATTAGTCGTGCAGGCCTACCATGTTTTGGGAACCACGATGTACTAAAACTTTACCTCGCTTACGTGAGTATCGTCGAGTTGGTCCATGGTGGGTCCTGCAGTTCGAGATAGGACGTTGGGCTATTATTCGGGTACCCTTCCTCCTTCGTCCATATTTGAGGCCCAACTCCCTCCGCACTTGTCCTTCGTCGAGGCCATTCCTAGCAAGTTTGTTGAAAATTTCCAATTAACAAGGTCATTTTGAAAGACACATACAAGCGAGGATTGACATTAAAGTTAATCCGTGAAAGGATGTTTACATATCCTAGGATACATACACATATACATCTATACATTAATATTGTAGAGAACTACTTGAAATTGAGAATGGTCGGTTGAAGTGTTGCTCTCTTTCATTTTCTTTATAATTACGTCATTCTGGACTCTTTATAATTGTCTTCGCTGCCCCAAATTCCAAACTAAATCAAGCAATTCTACTAAATACATACACATATACATCTATACATTAATCTCGTTCACCCAACCAAATGCACCTAAGTAGCGACATCACACACAAATTAAAAACCAAATGCTAGTACTTGCCTACTTGGTAATGGTCAGCATTCGGTGTCCCTACTTCAACTTCTTCATCTGCGATCGATTAAAGGTGTCACTTGTCCTCTAGCTTGTTAATTCCCTCTTGATCGACTGCTTGTTATTAATTAGACATTAGTTGATGCGATACAGGCTAAACATCTGCTTCATATATGTACGTACAAATCGAATGAGCCGTGCCTACGTTTCCTATTTATTAATATTATGAAAGGTAAGTACAACATATGAATATATGTATGCACATTGTAGGCCCTAAAATGATTAAGCTATTATTTCTTCCTCTAAAAAATATATATGGGTCCTTTTTTCCGATTAAGGAGAGAATGGTTACCTATTAACAATATGGCTCCTATTAACACTATTTTAATTAGTTATATATAAAGTAGATCGATAAGATGGCCAAGGCAAGTTGGGCACAACGTTTTATTAACAACATGTGCTTGGAATCTATGGAGAAATTAATAGCAGATGTACATTTGGAATTATGCAACAAATTGCACAAAATCGTGTTGCTCAAATGCAGTTTGTGCCCGAAAAAGCAATACATTATGGGAAAGAATAAAGCAAGCAAAGCAAGATGCATGCGGGATCGATTGGTGACAAAACAAAATCATTAGCAGGTGATGTGACAATTTGAGCGATACAAAAAAGACAAATGTCATGTTTAAATAACGCTATGTAGTATCCCATTTTACATGCATTTTGATACAAAGTGTAGAGCCAAAATTGTATCATGGGTTTGTTGTAGATAATTTTGTACATGTATGTATGTATGTATGTATGTATGGGGCGTATACATGGCGGTCGATTGGCACTTTATCCCTCTCGCCCTCTAGCTTGGCATCTTTTTATTTCCTTGTGCGTTGCCAAAAGGCACCGACAGAGAGACACGATGAAGAAAGGGACCAAAAGTTGAGCAACTTTTGGGTAAAATCTGTCACTACCCCCAAGATTTTGGCTCTTGTTGGTTCGTTGCTTCTTTACTTTTTACGATGAGATCTTTGCAATTTGCTCATGGATAGAGAAATGGTAAGACTCCTATTCGACCGGGCCTTGATTGGATTGTGGAAGATGTGTGACCATATCGATATCTCGATTAAACAAAAGCGCTAACTATTACATAACCCAACTCTTGTGGCATACCAAATGATGGCGATGGCGGCGGGAGGGAGGCGGCACGACCGGGCGGGATTGGCGGGGCGGCGGGACTCGGCGGGCGTCGACCGACGACCGGAGAAGAAATGGCAATGGCAGCGGGAGGGAAGGTGGCGAGTGGCGACCTGGCAGTAGTGGGCGGAGGGCGGCGAGACTCTGGCGGAGGGCGCCGGCGATGCGAGAGGCAAGTGGCGTCAGTTGAAGGGGAAATGAGGAGGGCCGAGTGGCGCGGTGTTGAATTTATAGGGTTAGAGTATCACTGCCGGGTCAACACAAAAACCGGCAGTGATACACTATCACTGCCGGATAATAAAGAGCACCGCGGTGATAGTTGAATTATCACCGCGGTTCAAGCTCAACCCGGCGGTGAAAAACTTATCACCGCCGGTTCAATATCAACCCAGCGGTGAAAAAACTTATCACCGCCGGTTCAAGCTCAACCCAAGGTGAAAAAATTATCACTTGCGGTTCAATATCAACCCGGCGGTGATAATACATTATCACTGCCGTTGTATCTACACCCGGCAGTGAAAAGTATCAACCCTAAGTTGATAATACATTATCATTGCGTCAATATCCATCTTGCAATTCCTTATTATTTACAAATTTGGAAAAATTGTAAGCACTTAGGATATACTTTGAGTACATTAAAATATATCAAAATTTTTTATTAGGTAAATATCCATCTAACAAGTTTTATTATTTCAACATTTGAAAATACACCTTTTGTCATTATGTAAAAATCCACGTGGCAATTTTTATTATTTACAAAAATAGAGATTAAAACATAACAAATGATGTTAAAATATTTTCATAACGTGAGCGAGTTCACGCCGGACCACTGGAAGTGATCCGGCGTGAGCGAGCTTTTTTGCGGACCACTTCCAAGTGGTCGGCGTGAACAATGTTTATCCTATTTCGATTTTTATTTTTAAAACATAACAAATGATGTTAAAATATTTTCATAACGTGAGCGAGAATATGTTATCACTGCCAATAATAAAGAATTGAAATATTATCACTGCCGGATAATAAAGAAAACCGCAGTGATAGTTGAATATCACTTGCGGTCGAGATCAACCCGGTGAAAGTATTATCACTTGCCGGTTCGAGATCAACCCGGCGGTGAAAGTATTATCACTTTGCGGTTCAAAAAAACCGGCGGTAATACTGATTATCACTTTGCCGGTTTGTAGTATTAACGGCGGTGATAAATCACTTCACTTAAGCTTAATGAGACAACCGCAGTGATAAGCTCCGATCAATTATGTCAAAGTTTTCAAAGGATGATTGCTTTGGGATTTTTATATCCTATCAATTTTTATCCATATTTTACGCAAATTTTGGAGGAATACTTGAGGACATGTAATATTTGATTTAAATATTTCCCTAAGTTTTGAAAAAGTTGTAAAATTATAAAAATCCAGATTGCTCACTGTTTTCATAGTTTTAATATTTCAAAATAAAAAATCCAAATTGCTCACTGTTTTAAAATCCTATCAATTTTTATCCAAATTTTAAAATTTTGGAAGAATACTTGAGACATGTAATATTAGATTTAAATTCAAACAAATGCAGAGACCAACCATCGCTTCAAAAATTCACACAAATACAAAAAACACAGATGAAGTCGAATTCACACAAATTGATACATATGACAAAAGAATACATTAATTGTTACATATCGAGAAAATAAAATGTATTTCATTAGGACAACTAAGCTACGATTCGACCTTCGTCATGATCGCGGCGTATGTATGTAACCGTCCTCACTCTCTTCCATGAGACCGAGGTCAACGTCCTCTCCGAAAGGAGGAAGCTCATCGAATTGGTTGTACTCTTCCTCGTCGACAACATTCTCAACCCGACAATCCTTCTTTTTCCTTGAATAACCACGTGGCGCTCCTTGTTAGCCGGATCGGATACAAAAAGATTTGTGTAACACAATTAGCAAGTCTGAATGGTTCTTCTCTCAGTATCCGACCAGTTTTAGGTCCACGGTAGTGATACCGTATTTGTCGATGTTCATGCCCTTGGAAGTCTTACCCATTGGCACGAAAGAGAGGGACCTTCAAAGGTCCGTAATCAAGCTCCCAAATCTCTTCTATGAATCCGTAGTAGGTTTTCCTATCTCCGTTCTTTGTCGTGAGGCATCATGACGGATACCGCTGTTTTGGTTGGTGCTCTTTTTATCTTGTGCTCTTGTATAAAAAGTAAAACCATTTATATCGTATCCTTGGAATGTCCGAATTGTAGTGGGCGGTCCTTGAGCCAACACTTTCAATCGAGCGCACTCTGTCTCCGTATGCATCATGTGCCTACGCAACCAATCGCCGGTTATGTCTATGCTCTCTCGCGATCCAACCCTCGACTTCGTTGGGTTTGTTCGGATAGCATGCTCTTGTGCATGTTGACATACGGGCCACCACAACCGATTGTCCCAGGCTGCGAAATGTGCTTGTGTGAATGAAGCTAGATTGTTTGTACGGAGTGATTTCTTGCCCAGTGTCCCTTTTCCCTGTAGCCTACCCTCATGTCGTGATGTAGGCACACCAATCGGTTTGAGATCCATGTAATCAACGCAGAACTCAATGACCTCCTCGGTTCCCCAACCATCTGCAATGCAACCTTCTGGCCGATGTCGGTTACGAACATATTTCTTTATGACCCCCATGAACCTCTCAAAAGGATACATCTGATGTAGAAACACGGGATCTAGAATCCGTATCTCTTTCACGATGTGAACAATGAGATGGACCATAATATCAAAAAGATGGGGAAACACATCTCGAGCCCGCAGAGTGTGGACCACGTCTTCTGTAGCTTATCTAGTTTCAATGGATCGATGGCCTTCTGTGAAATCGCGTTGAAGAATGAACACAACTTCACAATTGGGTCTCGGACTTTCTCTGCCAGAACACCCCTAACTGCAATTGGAAGCATCTGCGTCATCATCACGTGGCAATCGTGAGACTTCATACCAATTAATTTTAAGTCTTTCATTGAGACTAGTCTCTTTATGTTGGCGAGTATCCGGACGGAACTTTCACTCCGTGCAAGCATTCGCACATGCTAATTTTTCTTTCTTGCTCGAGTGTAGCAGTGCGGGAAGGTACTTTTTCCTGTATCCATGTCTACGTGATGCGGCTCCTTCCCGAGTTTCATATCTTCAAGGTCCATCCGTGCTTGGAGAGTATCTTTTGTTTTGCGGTATATCGAAGAAGATACCAAGCAAGTTTGTCACACACGTTCTTCTCTATGTGCATGGCGTCGATTGCGTGTCGCACTTCTAAGTCTTGCCGATGAGTAGGACCCAAAATCGATCTCTTTTTCCACAAAGGAGCCTTATCACGGGAACTCGGGATAGATGTACCGCTGCTCCCTTTCCGTGGATAATTTTAAGATCCCTTACAGCTGCAAATATCTCTCTCCCATGTGATTCTTGAGCTAAAGCGGTCTCCTTTGTCCCATCAAAAGCTTTCTTATTATTGCGGTATGGGTGATCCTTGCGGAGAAACCTACGATGCCGCATGTAAGACATTTTTCGACAGTTCTTGACCACCGACTAGCTGTACCATCTAAGCATTGGGCGCATCCATTGAAGCCTTTTGTCGTCGGCCCGACAGTTACCAAGGGCGGGGTAATCATTGATGGTTACGAACAACAATGCGCGTGGGATAAAGTTCTCTCTTTTATACTCATCCCATACCCGTACTCCATCGTTCCACAAGATTAGAAGATCTTCAACCAATGGTTTGAGGTACACATCGATATCGTTGCGGGTTGCTCGGCCCTTGGATCGATGGTGGCATCATAATGTACTTCCGCTTCATACAAAGCCAAGGAGGAAGGTTGTAGATACATAGAGTTACCGCCAAGTGCTATGACGATCGCTCATGTTACCGAAAGGATTCATCCCATCCGTACTCAACCCAACCTTATATTCCTTACATCATATGCAAAGTGCTTCTTATATTTTACGTCGATGTTCCTCCATTGCACGTAGTCGTGAGGTGTCCGAGCATTCCATCGTTCTTACGCTCTTGGCGTGCCATCGTAGCAATTGGGCATGCCTTTTGTTCGCAAACAATCGATTGAGACGGGAATTATAGGAAAATACCACACCACCTTACGGGAGATCTCATCTTCTTACGCTTCACCCGACATCTTCATTATCGATGTCTTCATCGTTGCCCTTATACCGCTTTGCTTTGCAAACAACACGACCATCCAAGTCCGCAAACTCATTGCGATACAACATGCAATCGTTTGGACATGCGTGTATCCTTTGTACTTCCAATCCCAACGGCGGAAAACCCGCTTGGCCCTGCGTGCTTGTAGGCAACACGTTACCCTCTGAAGCAAATCCCCAAGAGACATAAGAGCTCGGTGAAGCTCTTATTGGACCAACCATTGCTTGCCTTCAAGCTGCGAGAGTGTAAGCACGGTCCGCAATTTTGTGCTCCTCCTTGCGTACTGGGTACAATGGTGTCGTGAGTCCTGTACCATATGTTGGAACTTTTGAAACTCTCTTTCACTCGTGAAGTCTCCTCCCATCACGCAACATTTGATCCAGATCTTCGTCGTGGTATGCGACAAGCGTATCTTCAATCGCCACATACCGTTGTCTCCGTCATCTTCAATAATGTGTTGCCCTTCATGTACAATCTCATCTTCGCGTGCTTGGTCCAACAGTATAGCCACCTTGAAACCTCTTGAAGCAAGTGTGCACGTATCGACTCTATGGTAGAAAACACTTGATTTTTGCGATCAACGCATGGACAAACACATGTAGTCCGCCAGATTCTTCGACTTAGCGCCGCAGCCACGTTTAGAAAATAACTCACACCATTAAAAACTCGCCCCACAACGGTCCGTGTCATACATCCACCTTGGTTCATCTACAATTAATTAAATCAAACATTACATACGCATATAATTGCAAATAACAAATAATTGTAGACAATTAGATTTAAAAACATATGTAGCAATTTTGACTATATTAAAATACATCAACCTTTTTCCGTTATGTAAATATCCATATAGCAATTTTTAGTATTGTAAAAATGAAAATAATTGTAAATAGTTATGATATATTTAGACTATATCCAAATATATCAATCTTTTTTTCATTGCGTCAATATCCATCTTGCAATTCCTTATTATTTACAAATTTGGAAAAATTGTAAGCACTTAGGATATACTTTGAGTACATTAAAATATATCAAAATTTTTTATTAGGTAAATATCCATCTAACAAGTTTTTATTATTTCAACATTTGAAAATACACCTTTTTGTCATTATGTAAAAATCCACGTGGCAATTTTTTATTATTTACAAAAATAGAGATCAAATTACTAACCTCGAAAAGAAGTACAATACAAATTTTAACAAATTTTTCGGCAGCAGATCGTTGCAATATGCAAATCGAGCAAAGACAGAGCGCCTCTTTGTCTTTGCTCGATCGGTCGGGAGGCAGGGGTCTCAGTTATATAGAACACTTATCACTGCCGGTTCTGCAGAACCGGCGAGTGATAAGCTCGAATCTTGCGCGAAAAACATATGCGGCTGGAAGATAATATCACTGCCGGTCCTTGCTTTAACCCGGTGAAAATGCAAGTATCCCTGCCGGTTTAAGCACGACCCGGCAGTGATATATCTCTGCCGGTTGTTGTCTCAAACCGGCAGTGATATCTTACTTTTTACTGCCGGTTTGTTGCATGAACCGGCAGTGATAAGTTATCCCCCCCAACTTAACTTTCGAACCGGCAGAGATACGTTATCACTGCCGGCTCGGTCCTAACCGGCAGTGATATGCCGGCAAGGATTGGCTGTTCTGTAGTAGTGGTACTCTGCAAGTCTTGAAAACATAATATATGGAAACTATATGCAAGGCTAAACAATTGAAGGCATAATATGGCTCTTTTAGCATAAAGCAATATTTATCTTTAAATATGAATAATAATATCACAAAGCATCATTTGACCAAAATGTAATTGAAATAATAATTGAACTCCATATGACAACTAAAGCAAGTTCTAACTACCTGACTGGCTCCATCTACCAAACCATAATTCGATAGCTCCATCTGCTCATGGATTCCCAAACCATCATTTTAATTTAAAACAAAACCATAAAATCTATAATGTGCAAGCGTACCTCACCTGTCCTTGACCGTGGGCACGGCTACTTAAGTAGTTTTAACTCTGTAGAGTGTGTACAGCTTTACCCACAAGACATGATTATCTCCTATTGCCATGCTGGAAGTGTTTGTTCTATATATCCTACAGCCTGCAAAGTCTATATCGGAAAAGGCTCTAAGGTACAAAAAAAGAAGAGGAAGAGTACCAAATACCATAGTCAGTGGTTCCTAGAAGGTACCTGAAAATACGCTTCACCATCTAGCGGTGAGAGGCACGAGGAGAGGCCTCTAATCGAGCGCACAAACACACAACAAAGTGTACATCTGGCCTCGAAGTAGCTAGTGAGGTACAAGAGGGAGCCAATATACTCCTAAACTCCTTCTGATCAACGTGCTCACCATCCTCATCAGCTCAAGAATAGTTATGGTGGTAATAGAGTCATCACCGGCTTCCTTTCAAACATGTCAAAGCGTCTCAAGAGATCTTGAGTGTACTTGCCTTGATACAAGAAAATACCCCCGAGTCTACTTGATCTGGAAGCCAAAGAAGTTGCTCAACTTGCCCATTATGCTCATCACAAACTCTGTGCTCATCACATTTGGAAATTGAGATACAAAGGCATGCAAGGAGCCACCAAAGATAATGTCATTCACATAGATCTGGAAGGGAAGAAAGTCCGAGTCTACATGTCTGACGAATAAGTCTTATCTATCTTACCCGTCTCAAAACCATGACTAAGAAGGTAGGACTTAAGCCTTTTATACCAAGCTCTAGTGGCATGTTTAAGTCCATACAATGCTTTGGAAAGCTTATAAACATGGTTTAGGTATTTGGGGTCTCGAATCCTACAGGCTGTCTCACCAAAACCTCTTCCTCAATGTACCCATTAAGGAATGCACTCTTGACATCTATCTGATATAGCTTGAAGCCCTTGGATGCCAAAATTACAAGCATGATCCTAATAACCTCTAGTGTATCTATAAGGGAGAAAGTCTCCTCAAAATCAAGACCCTCAACCTGAATGAATCTCTGAGCGACTAGCCTTGCCTTGTTCCTAATGACTACCCTATTCTTACTTTGCTTGTTCTTGAACACCCACTTGGTCTCAATGACATTATGACCAGAAGGGGGTTCAACAAACTACTAGACTTTGTTCCTCTCAAAGTTCTCAAGATCCTCATGCATAGCATTGATCCAGGACTCATTTGTCAATGCATGAGAGACATCCTTTGGCTCAAAGGAGGCAACAAAGGTGGAGTGAAGATAAAAGAGAGATAAGTCTGACTTTGAGCGCGTAACATGCTTAAAAAGATCACCGATCATCTGATAAGGAGGATGATGACGCTGAATATGGTGGAGAGGTTCAGAAGCAGAAGTGGCATCTACCTCATAAATAGAATAGGCAGGATCAAAGCCAAGCTATAGGAGAGTTTGAAGGTAAGGGCTGATCTCCCTGAGATGCAGAGATAGAAATAGGTGGCACCTCAGGTGTAGAGGGGATTAGATCAGGTAGAGCATCGTCATCTCCATCATCCTCATCCTCTACAAAGATGGTCTCGGAGAAAGAAGAACAGCATGTGATATCTAGTATAGTTCTTGAACTAGCCTCATCAAAGGTCATCTCACAGGTCTCTAAAATCTTACTAACATCACAACTTCAGATCCTATAGCTACGAGAAGAAGTCTAGTAACTTAGAAAGATACTATCAGAAGAATATGACTCGAACTTATCTAGGTTCCTAGACTTCAAAATGAAACACTTGTAACCAAAGACACGAAAATGAGAAATACTAGACTTTTGCCCATATCTCAACTCATATGAAGTGTGGTGCAAGTGTGCCCTCAAGAAAACCATGTTGGACACATGGCAAGCAGTAGCTACAACCTCATTCCCAAACTTTCTAGGTGTATTGTACTCATCTAGCATCGTCCTAGCCATCTCAACCAAGGTCCTGTTCTTCCTCTCCATTACGCCAATATGGTGAGGAACGTATGGAGAAGAGAACTGATGCTCAATACCCGGCTCCTCACAAAAGCTCTCAAAGTAGGAGTTCTTGGACTATGTGTTATTATCACAGCGAATAGCTCATAAGGCACATAGGAGCTCAAAGGTCAATCTACGGACCAAACCCCTGAAATGGGTAAAAGACTCATCCTTCGAGGTCATAAAAAACACCCAAGAATACCTTAAAAAATCAATAACAATCATAAGAACATATTACTTTCCACCTGCTGACTACACTCTAAGTGGACCAACAGTGTCCATATGTAAAAGATATACTAGTGTATCAATCATCACAACAGTGACTGAGATATGAGAAGCAACAACCATCTTGCCATGTCGACAAGGAGAACAAATCAAGTCTTTGATCATCTTGAGTTTAGGCAAACCACGAATGAGATCATGGCTACTAACTCAGATCAAACACTACTACAAAAGAGGTTATATTAGACACGTCATCACTGACTGTTTTTTAAGAAAACTGTCTGAGAAGAGACTTGCGCACATCGCTAACGGTTTGTGGATAAAACCGTCTATGATGTTGTCACATCACAGACGGTTTTATCCACAAATCGTCTTTGATATTACGTGGTTCATCAGAGACGGTTTGTGGATAAAACCATCTGTGATGAGATATACATCACAGATGGTTTTATTTACAAACCGTCTGTGATGATGCGGGGAATTTCATAGATGGTTTGTGGATAAAACCGTTTGTGATTAAGGAAATATCATAGTCAGTTTTATCTACAAACCGTCTCTGATGATTGAATGAACTTAACGCGATTAAAGGAAACATGCATTAATTTCATTTATATATATGTAGAACTAGCTAGCTTACATGCATCACATATATACAAAAATTTTGATCCCTATTTACTAGCTACGCCTAGGCAATCTCCTCATCATCGTCGGAGTCATCGGAGTTGGAGCCATCGTCGGTGCGGCCGTCAGGGTCCTCACTCGAACCCGCTCTCTATGGGTCATCTCCAGCTCCCAGCCATCACGATAGCCCTCCGACGAGTTGTAGCTATCATCGGAGGAGGAGGAGATTAGTATTGGCAACGCCGGATGCTTGTTTTCGACGCTTGCTGAGGCGGACGGAGCGGTGCCCGAGGTGGCTGGCGGAGGGGATCGTCGATAAGTCATGGTCAGCTGATTCATGGATATGGCGTCGTGGCGCCGTAGCCTTTATCGCAGGGTCCGAGGAGGTGAAGACGGTGGAGGCGGCAAAGGGGAAGTCGACGATGGAGGCGAAGGCGGTGGCGGTGGCGAAGCCGGCATAGTCCGAGGCGGTGGGGCGGTAGAGCTGACAAAGGAGTTTGAGCTGCTCACGGTGTTCTATGGAATGCGAGCGATCGAGTACATTTTGGACTCCAGTGCTACCACATATAGTGCGAGGTTGCGGAAGTGCAATTAATTATGAACTTCGTTGGGGAAATGAAACGCTTGGAAGACGAAAGGTCTTCCTCAGAACCGCGCGAGCATGGAAGACGGTTGGTCTTCCTCGGAACCATGCGAGCTTGAAGACAAAAGGTTTCATCACAGACTGTTTTAAGCATCCAACCGTTTGTGAGGACGGAGAACATCAAGACAGTTTGTGGATAAAACCGTCTGCGATTTGAAAATATCACAAACGGTTTTATCTACAAACCGTCTGTGATGACCAATTCTGATATATATACAAACAGAGAGCCTCGACCCTCGACTTCCTCTGTATTTTTAGGGTTTCTTAGATATTTTTGACGTGGCTGCGATTGAGAGGCATTGTGGTGAGAGAGACCCTAGATTTGGAGGTGTAATTGTAGATCCTTGTGCTCCAGGTCATCTAAGGTTAGTAATTGCTTCAAAATTGTATTATATTTTAGATCTAGCTTGGTAAAGTGGGAACAGAAGCTGGCCGGTTCTACAACTAGGTGTAGATCAATTTGTTCTCTGTGATGTAAAGTAGTAATTGGTTCATATTTGCATTATATTTAAGATCTAGCTTGGTAGAGAGGGAAATGAAGCTGGTCAATTTCTAGATCTAGCTTGTCGTAGATACATTTGCTATAGCTTTGTGTAGATCCATTTGTTCTAATTGCATTACACTGAAGATGTAGCTTACATGCATATGTTTACATATCCATTCGTTCTTTTAGATGAACCAAAGCTGGATGTAAACTGAGTACCGTGCGAGTGCCGAGTACATTAATGGTGTCTCCGCTTTTAGAAGGGTTGCAGAGGAAGACATGTTGATCAAGGGGGTGGAATTTATGCCTTGTCTATGCATTGACTGCGAGAATCTGAGGATGTTTCAGAACCCAGTGCAGATCGAAGCACATTTGATTCTACGGGGTTTCAAAAGGGGGTATGCATGTTGGACCAGTCACGATGAAGAGCACATTACACAGGGACCAAGTAGTAGTACCATCGTCGTTGAAGTACATATCGACTGTGCTTTTGATGAGGATAGGTTTCACGATAACAATCTAGATCAGATGCTAAGGGATGCAGAAGGGAAACGTGATGAGCGGGAGTACGTAAAATTCCGAGGCTTGATGGACAACTCAGAGAAACCTTTGTTCCCGAGTTGCAAGTTCAAATATACAAGGTTGTCAACAGTGCTGGAACTGCTAAAATTAAAGGCAAGCAACGGTTGGTTCAACAAGAGTTTCACGTTGCTGTTAGGTCTGTTAGCAGATATGCTTCCGGCGGGAAACGGGTTGCTGACAACCACCTACAAAGCCAAAAAGGTTCTTTGTCCCATGGGAATAGAAGTAGAAAGAATACATGCTGGTCCGAATGACTGTATCCTCTATCGCAAAGAGTACGCAAACTTGTATATATGTCCAATGTGCAACGCATCCCGGTACAAGCATAAAGATAGATCGGATGATGACGGCGAGTGTATGGAGTTGAAGAAAGGACCTCCCGCTAAGGTGGCGTGGTATCTGCCTATAATTCCCCATTTGAAGCGTTTGTTTGCTACCCAAAAGAGGCAAAATTTCTTCGGTGGCACTCGGATAAGCGTAAGAACGATGGAATGATTAGGCACCCTGCTGATTCCACACAGTGGAGAAACATCAATAGGAGGTTTGAAGAATTCGCAGCGAATCCGAGAAATATAAGGTTAGGATTGAGTATGGATGGAATGAATCCTTCGATAACATGAGCAGTCGTCATAGCACTTGGCCCGTGAATCTCTGTGTGTACAACCTTCCTCCTTGGCTATCTATGAAGCGAAAGTACATATTGATGTCTATACTCATCCAAGGCCCGAAGCAACCTGGGAACGATATTGACGTGTACCTAGAACCATTGGTGGAAGATCTGGACACATTGTGGGCTCCTGGGGTGCAGGTATGGGATGCACACAAACGAGAGTACTTCACTCTACGCTGCTTGTTGTTCTTGTCGGGACCCGTATTTGCAAATCCGAAACCCTCTGTGTATACTGCACTAGTCCAGGATCACGCTAGTGCACACAGTGAAAACATAGATAAAATACCATTTCATACAATGAATTAACTAAGAAAGAGGCAAATTATTACTAAATAAAGTATGAGACCTTATGGTCAATGTTTACACTATTATGCCTTAAGGCTTAAGAAACAAATAAACTATTGCAGCGAAAAAGATAACTTGAGCCATTCGACATGCCACAGGCAACCGTCTGGGGAACGCCTTCCTAATCCACGTAGTCTTCATAGAATTCCTTCTCATGATATTCGTTATTTTCTGGTCCTTCCTCAGCAACTGATCAACAAAGGCGTATAGCCGTGAGTACAAAAAATACTCAGCAAGCCATAGGGAAATGATGCAATATTCATGCACGACTGACAAAGGATAGCCATATCGTTCATTTGCAGAAAGCAATAACTTGAATTGAAATACAGTAAATAGATTGAAAGCATATTTATGAAAAGATAAATAAATAACTGGTAGATCAATGGTAGACAACATGAACAGAATAGCGAGGCATCACTCTACACCATCTAAAATAAGTATCAACCAATAAATTCAACAATATTACTTTAGACAACAAAACAACAGTGAACTCCGCGTTCACATCCCAACAATTCCACTTCCACATTTCATTAAACACTCTATACCTCGTGTGAAATTTCTGGGCTTGTCCATGACCGCAGACACGGCTATTCGAATAGTTTTACACTCTGCAGAGGTTGTACAACTTTACCCACAAGATATGAACATCTTATTGTGCAAACATTACTAACACACTTCCTTTGGTGTGTCGTAGAGATATCATGACAAAGCCTTTACAATGCATTGTCTAAACTTGGTACTGCCCACTAAGGTTTCGCTCCTCACGGCCCCTTCTTGAGCCATGTGAGTCTACCCATCCACTCCAGATCCCACACCACCAATTGGCAGTACTCAAGGCTAGACATTGCAAATTAATCAGCTAGGTCTGTCCCATACCAGACATGTGGTAGTACGGTTAGGCCCAATTCAATGGCGCACAAGATTAAGTCCTTAAGTTGTCTCTAGTAAGACATCCACATCCCAATGTGCTAGAAAGCACCCCCTTTACTGCACGATCACTTGCCCGTGGGAAAACAATTCGTTCAACCAAGACCAATGGCAAACCCCGCCATGGTACAACAAATTTTTACAACAGCAGCTATCAGCCACAATTCAATATCTCATTAAGTCAAGATTAATATTAATTCATATGTGATATGGATCCCAACGTATATCTAAGCATGATTAAGCATAGCTATGATAACCCATTGTTGGTATTATGATTATGTCCAACTAATAATGACCCAACCTAGGGTTAACAATGGATACATGTCATCCCAATAATCATGGTGGTATAATATCAACTAGGTACATAGCTACTCCCGACAAATAATCATTGTACATAAATAGCATGCAATTGTATAAAGCAAAGTACTTTTGCAATCATAGGTTCAATATGATCAAGTTATGACTTGCCTTGCTGATCTAGTGTTGAGTCTTGTTCTTCGAATTCTCTGTTTGCTTCCTCAGAATTAACATCTACTAGAAATGAAAGAAATGAAACAAAATAAATACCAAATAGAGACTCAAACAAGATTAAAACTGAAAATAAATGGCTCTGTAAGGTAGAGCTTGATTTTAGAAAAATTTAGAAACTTGAATCGCCTCAATCGGAGTTCGTATGAGGGAGAACGGGCCTCCGAAAGATTAAATTCAGAGAAAATGCAGGTCAATCAGAAAATCCGAATTTTCTGATTTATTTTTCTATTGGAAAATGGATTTATTGTGCAACGCTGACATCAGCAATCAATTTCCTAAAATAAAAATAAATTTGAAAATTCTTATTTCACTGACATGCGGGACCCACGGTCTATAGACCGAGTCCACGGTTCTGTGCTGGTTCACGGTGGACTGGGCTCATGGTACAGAGGCTAGGGCTAACGCGGTGCTGTCGACTTTTGTAGTCGGCAATAAATTTATGGGGTAGGCGCTGGATCTCAAACTCGATGGTCACACAAGACAAAGGGTTTAGACAGGTTCAGGCCCTCAGCGATGGAGGTAATACCCTAATCCTGTGTGCTGGGATTATATGGATCTCTTGGATCAGGGGTTGCTCAAAGCGCAATATGTTCTGGGCGATATGAGGTGTCCTATGCTCTATGGCTTGATTGCTCTATGCTCGGATGACTGGATGCCTCTGTTGTTGCCCGCCCTCTCCCTTATATAGCAGGGGTGAGGTGGCTTACATAGTCCTGATCGGTTAAGAGATTCCGATCGGTTACAAGATTCTAGTCGGTTATAGGACAGAGTTTACATCTTTATCTATCCTTCTAACGACTCGGATTACAACTGTATCCATTATATCTAAACATAAGTTCGACTTCCGTTATGATATATCCCTTTCCGTACGGTTAAGAAGCTTGACGTGGAGCGTATCCTCTGGGTCTTCATCATGGGCCTTTCTTGAGGATCGCCTGGAATCTATATCCCACAGCAGCCCCCGAGTGCTTCATGATCCGATTGCTTTACTCTGGGCTCCCTGCCTGAAAATCCCGATTGGTTTCCTTATCCAATCGAAAAAAACCTTCCTTTCGCAACAGGCGAATTATGAAGAACTCGATCATAAATTCCGTCCTTTGCTTTTCTCAAGTGCAAATCTTTTACCGAGCTGATTTATTGCGAGCAGCCTCACAGACTTCTTATTATGTCACAAACGTAGATTTGATACTTTTCCCGCCCGAAGTCTTTAATTTTCATCGCTTGGCAGTCATCGGGCAGTCTTCGAGGTTGCCTTGTTTTTCTGCGCCAACTTGTTCAGCCGAAAAAAACCTCTTCGTCTCCTGAAGTTGCATTAACACCAAATCTCTTCACCTTCCGACGCTTAATGTCCCGACGCTTGCTTCGATTTCGTCCGAATTGGCTATAAAAAGGGGAAACGTGTATTCGCAGATTCTATCCTTGCTCCCTTAGTTTTCCATCTTCCTGTTTCTTGTCTTCGTTTTCTTCATGGCGAGGCGGTGGTGTCATCGTCGCGCGGCGTCTCAAGACCCCCGGCATGCCGAGCTATGGGCGGAGTTCGCCCGCGGCGTGGCGGAGTTGATTGAGCTGGATGCGGTCACCCGTGACCGTGCCTCCATTGACGTCCTCCTCGAGGGCTTCCCTGCTCTTTATAGGGCGAGAGAGGCGCTCGTTGAGGCCCTTGGCCGCGTGCGGCGTAGGGAGGTCTAGGGTTCCTGCCAATGTAAATAACATTTTTCTTGGCATAATGCCTGGGAAATTTTTATATATATAAAAAGTACCTTTTCACCGGTGAAATTCTTATCTGCCTTTTGGTCATGGATCAGACCTGTTCTAGGGCATTCTGGGTCTCATGCGTTGCCTGAACTCAATGACGTGTCTGTTTGTCGTAGTTTAGGGTCGACACAAAGCTTATCGTACTTCGAGCGATCCAAAGTCTTAAGGCCGATTAATATCCAACCTTTGTCGTTCGCTAGACGTGGCATAGTCTTTAGCTCAACTTGCGTTATGTCGAAGTTCTTCCCGCTCATGGCGAATGATATCCATGTCACGAGAGCACGACTCGGCTCCCTTGGATCGTATCACGGTTTCATGCGGCTCTTGGCGAGTGATACCCTTTCCGATCGATGTCGGACACGGCAAGGCTCTCCGGAGCATATCACATATAGATGACTCTTGGCCGAGTGATACCCTTTCCTGACTGATGTCGGACTCGGCTTGAGCTCTCTTGGAGCGTATCACATTTAGACGACTCTTGGCCGAGTGATACCCTTTCCCGACTGATGTCGGACTCGGCTTGGGCTCTCTTGGAGCGTATCACATTTAGACGACTCTTGGCCGAGTGATACCCTTTCCCGACTGATGTCG
Source organism: Otatea glauca (assembly GCA_036346275.1). Lineage (NCBI taxonomy): Eukaryota > Viridiplantae > Streptophyta > Magnoliopsida > Poales > Poaceae > Otatea > Otatea glauca. The sequence continues at coordinate 15,451,225 of CM070731.1, read as the reverse complement.
GACTCGGCTTGAGCTCTCTTGGAGCGTATCACATTTAGACGACTCTTGGTCGAGTGATACCCTTTCCCGACTGATGTCGGACTCGGCTTGGGCTCTCTTGGAGCGTATGACATTTAGATGACTCTTGGCCGAGTGATACCCTTTCCCGACTGATGTCGGACTCGGCTTGGGCTCTCTTGGAGCGTATCACATTTAGATGACTCTTGGCCGAGTGATACCCTTTCCCAACTGATGTCGGACTCGGCTTGGGCTGTCTTGGAGCGTATCACATTTAGATCCGAAGGGCGTCCGTACTCGTTTGAAACGATGCACAGCTTTTCTGACCCTCATGGGGTATGCCCTTAGATCCACGCCTATTCAGGCTCAACCTACGATACATGATTCCGCCATGCGGTATCCACCCAATGGCCCAACGTGGGGCGTACCACAAGAAGGTATGATTTTTATCTAAGCTGGAAATCATCCACGTCCCGTTTAGTACGGTAAGTGGGAAACAAGTCCTATTGTGGGGGGGCGACGTGGCCTCAACACAATCTGGTTAAATCTCGTCAAACTCCGTGAGTCGAGGCGTCAGGCCTACAAATCATTTATGAGGAACCTGAAAGAACGCGCCGCTTCGCGATTTCTCTCCGTCGTTTTGATAAAGCCCCAATTTTCCCCTCTTTGAGGGTTTAGGCCATACCTAATGTGATGGTTCTCTTTCTCACAGCGCATTCGCCCTTTCTTCTCACTTGTACTTTCGATTCTTCTTTCCAAGATGTCTTCCTCGTCCTCGCCGCCTTCGCCGTAAGATTGGACGACCTCGACGACGACGGAAGAGAAACTTCGGTTCATGGTGGAGGAAGGAATCCTTCCAAACCTAACATTAATCTCCGCCCGTCCCGCCGCCGGTGAATCCGTCCCCACTCCTCGTTCAGAAGAAATTGTGGTATTCGAATCCTTCTTCCAGTAGCATGGGCCTTCCCATTAGCACCTTTCTTCGCGGCCTTCTTTTCTTTTACGAAATCGAGTTGGTGAACTTGAATCCCAACTCTATTTTGCAAATTTCTCTTTTTGTCCATCTTTGTGAAGCCTTCCAGGCATTAGCCCCATTTCGACCTTTTTCGCCATTTTTACCTTTTGAAGCCTTATCCCTCCAAAAGCGACCCCAAGGTCGTCGGTGGTGCTGGGTTTCAGTTGCGGGAGGGGCAGAAGAAGAGTTACTTCTCCATCCCCTTCAAAACCTCCAATAAGGGCTGGCATCGCGAGTGGTTCTACTGTACCAACCTTGACGCGGCCCTACCTCCCTTCGCCGGGCTCCGGCCCAAAGCTTCTCTTTCTTGGATATCCACTCCCAACTCCGCCGACATGGACCAGGTGAACGATCTCCTGGGGCTGATCGGGGAGTTGAAGGAGAACGGTCTCACCGGGGTAGGCCTGGCTCTTCATTTCATTGCTCGACGGACCCAACCGTTGAAGGAAAGGGTTCATCTGGGGTTCGCCTATGAAGGCAAAGACGACCCGACGCATGAGCGGCCAGATGAATTGACGAAGGAGGAAATCTATGCTCGGGTTGCAGAACTGTAACACCCTAATTTTTGCTCTAATTTAAATTTTGAGAGTATTTTTGATTTTTGTGAATTTTTGGGAATTTATTGAAATTTATTTGGAATTACTCAAAACTAGCCTTCCTTGAAAACAATTAAATAATGGAAAAGTTCTAGCAAAGTTTTATTGAAAATATTTTATTTGAGTTCCAAATATCTCAAAGTATTTTCTGGAATTTTTCTAGAATTTTTCTGCTATTTTAAAAGCCCCAAATGATTTAAGTGAATTTCTAGAATTATTTTTATTGAAAAAGGTTTTAAAAGTGGCTATGAGCGAATGGGCCGAGCCCATTCTTGTCGCGTCGCCGCCCATCCGCGCCGAAACCCTAGCACCGCCACCAAGCCGTTCGATCCGGATCGCGCGCGCTGTCGTGTGCCACGCCGCCGCCGCGTGAGCCTTCGGATCGTCGCCGCGCGGACGCGCTGGATTGCGCCACGTCGGTCGTCTTGGCGAGATCACGGAGCTAATGCCGCCGACCGTTCCGCTTCGTTCGCCGCAGTAGCGTGCGTCGAGGCCCTTTAAGTGCACCGAGTAGCGCGTCCGTGAGCTCCTTCATTGCGTCTTTTGACTCTCGCACGCACGCCGAGACCCTCTCTAGCGCTGGCGAGCTCGCCGTGGTTGCGTCCTTGTGCCGCCGTTGTTTTGCTTCCTCTCGTCGCCGTCCGTCGCTTTCGCCGTGCTCGGCCCGTTCCGAAGTTCACCAAGCAAGACGCGCCGAGTGGACCACTTCTTCTCGCCGGAGAAGCCCGCAGCCGCCGCGCGAGGTCATCTTCCCAGCTCGGCAACCTTCGCTTCTTCTTCGCCGTCAACCTCGTCGAACCGCGCCGACCGTCCGATTTGCATCGTTCGGTTACGGTGAGTCCACGTAGCCTCCATCTCGTAGATGTTTAGATTGAATCGTAACCGTTAGATCTAGAACGAACGGCTTGGATTAGATCTAATGTCTGCGATATGTTTTTGTCTTAACCGTTGGATCGATAGTGGACGCGTAGGATTGAACCACGTCGCACCATGAGCGATGAAATGCTGGTACCGTGGACCGTTGGATTAGATCTGAGCGGTAGAGATTGGATCTGGTTTTGCCCTAAGGATCTGCGCGCTCGAATTGAACGAGCGGCGGAGATGGCACCGTACCCTCGCCAAATCGCGTCTTGACGCGTGGGCGTTTGACGAGCGAGACCGATCCGGCCGTTGCTTTCGGGCGCGCCGCTGCGATCGTGCCGCGTGGCTACGAGTAAACCGAGGCGTCGCAGTGGCGGTGTGGTGCTGGCCGTTAGATCCGAGGGCACCGTTCGATGCGCGACGCGTGGCGTGCGGGAATCGGCGTCGCCGCGTCGGTCGCGGAATCCAACCGTTGGATTTAGGTGGACCATTTGGATGCGCGACGCGTGTCGCACGCATCTCGGTCGCGCGGTGCGCGTGAGGATCGACCGTCGGTTTTAGCGAGCGGTGCGGATTTTGCCGCGTGGCTGCACTGCTCGTGAACCAAGCCCACGGTGAGACCGAGCCAACCCGTGACTCACCCATAGACCCGGGCGGCGTGGCGGCCTGCAGGCGTGCCGCGTCGTCTTGGCGTCATCGCCGACGTCATAAATATTTTCATATATAAAAATATTTTGGCGGAAATTCATTTCGGTGCTGACGTCATCATGAGGCATGCTGACGTCATAAATGTAATTTCAAGTATAAAAATAATTCAGAAAAATCGGATTTTCTTAATTTCGTATTTTGATTTTATTCAAACTTCAAATGACTATAACTTTTGCATTTTAACTCGGATTTGGGTGATTCAAATCTCTAAAAATTCATAAAATTGTGAGCTATTTATTGGTGAATTTTATTTGAATTCTTGAGGATATATAGTCTTCTGTATTGGCTATTTATTGTATGCTTTGTTTGTGCAGCGTGAGACGTAAATTTGCCGGGAAGTTTCGAGGAAGAATTAGTCGCTCAAGACCAAGCTTGAACACGACCAGCAACTCTTTGAAGGCAAGTGATGCTTTGATCATTTTGATCCCAGATTTTAAAATGTAATTTATGCTTTGAAACTATGCATGCTAATTATTTAAAATGAATTTAAATTAATTTGGGATAATGTAGTTAATCAACCCATTTTGTTATGCCACCTTGAATTATTAATTGTATGCCTAGATCATTGTCACCTAAGTTCGATTATATTAGTTGGATGTTAATATTGTGCCAACACGGGAGGCTAGACCGTGAGTAGATGCTTAGCCTTGCAACGAATCATGAATGATCTTTCGGAAAAATGCTACAATATTGATTAAAGACATATTGAATGTATTTTGAAAAGTGGTGTGATGATGCCACATGTTGAGATTGAGGTACAAAGAACTTTGTGTGGTTCCGTACCGATATTGAGTTATTGCTGGCATGTGTTGCACAATAATCAACTGGGTGGAAAATGATTTAGACTGGGGCAAGTGGCAAGAGGCTGTGTGCCAGGTGGGCCTGTGTGGCATTGGGTTGTTGAGTGATGTGAGTCTGTGTGCCACATTGGGCTGTGTGCCACTGTTGAGTGTTGAAAGTCTTGCCTTGGTCAGTTAAGGACTTCACCTTGCAAGCCTTTGATCTGAGTCACCCGTACAACCACATGTCTGACATGGGACAGACCTAGTTGACTAGGGTTCTGATATCTTTCCTCTGATACCTCGGGGTGACAAGATGCGGGGTGTATCTGTATGGGGAGCGTACGTGCTACGGCTTGGTGCCCATCCAACGGTGATTGGCGGTCCTATACTTGGCTCTGTGTGAGGGAAGTGATAGTAAAGGCAATCTGAGAGGTTCTTTGGTTAAGGTAGAAGTTCTGAAAAGCTTTGTTGCGGACAATCACACGTGTGGTGGCGGTCAGATCTTGTGGGTAAAGTGTACAACCTCTGCAGAGTGTCAAAACTATTCGAATAGCCGTGCTCACGGTATTGAGCATTGCTCGGGATTACTGATCAAGGGGTAGTTTTCTTAAACAAAACATGGAAGGGTGGTGTGTGCAGTGTTGGAAATGAACTAATAAGGCTGTGTGCCGAGAATCTTCGAAGAAAACCATTTGAAATTAGTATTACTTATATCTGTTTCACTGCTTTAATCTAAACAAGATACTAGTTTAAAAATGCTGCTTGATGCAAAAAGGATCAATTAAGCCAATCCATTGGAATAAGCTTTGCATATAGTAATAGTGCTGCATTCTGTGCATTACTTGTTGAGTGCCTTGTGTACTCACCCCACCTTGCTTATCAACCCCAACATCAGTGGAGGAGACTACACCAGTATGGGAGGAGGAGTACGTCGAGGACACGAGCAACTAGGGGCAAGCCCAATCGGTTGCTGTGGCAAGATGGATGCTTACGACTTTTTATGTTCATTGCTATTTCTTTGTTTTGAATAATGTAAGCCCTGCGTGGCTGACTTATCTGTAAGGAGACCATAAGGTTGTACAACTCGTTTTATATACATGTTTGCACTATTTATTCTTATATCCTTGTGAATGTCTGTGATGTGCAACCCTGTATGACTGTGTGTGCTAGCGTGATCCTGGACTGGCACAGAATACACAGAGGGTCCGGATTTGCAGATTCGGGTCCCGACAAGAACTCTTCATCCCAAGCGTCGAGGATTCCTCTATCAGGTGTCCGAGATCCTTCACCGCTATGCGGCCTCCTCCTGAGGTAAGTGTGTTTATCCGAGTAATTCTGTTCTACTTATCCTTTGAATATCTTCTTACTCCTGAACTTATTTCCAGGACCGTATCGCGTTCTTCAGTGTTGCTCCTCTTCCGGAGATGCCTTCTCGCGTAGGTTGTTCCCCGAAGCGACGAGCGAGATCCCCTGCGGGTGACCCTGCCGCGAAGAAGGGAAAAAGATACTATCCGGGGTTTCAGTGTCACCCCGACGTCCGGCGGGCGCCCTTAAAATTCGGGACCCACCGGCACGGGCTCCAGCGCCTTCGGCTTCCCCCCTATGGTGCCCCGGCGCCGATAGTGGCGCCCGAGTGGTCCTCTCGCGATCCGATCGCCCGAAGGAGGCCGATGAGGATGAAGAAATCGGCAGTTTGTTCCCTTGTCAACTCTTTATTTGTGTCTTGTTGCCGGCTTGGTGACAATTTTCACTCGCAGGGATCCTTCGATCGAAGTTCCTGTCGAGACTCCGTCCAAAGCCCCTGCGGGGGTTGAGCTCTCGGAAGCTCACGAACCGGTAGCGGGGGCCGCCGTCGAGGATGTCGAGGTTGTTAGTGTTATGCCCTTGAGGCAATCATTTAGATGATTGTAACATGACTATGTTTATGAATAATAATATGATTATTGGTCCAATGAATGTATATCATTGTATTGATCAACAAGTATGTGACTTGCTTATGAAGCTCTTTACTTAATGATGTAATTCGATAAATATCTCGATCGGATATCATCGTATAGGACAACGATGAATAGATCAAGACATGTAGTGATCGATGATCATGCTTCATAGATCATGGGATATGGAGATATCATCTATACATTGTGGGCGCATGTTGAAGAACATGGGTTAGATAGACCCGAATGGGACATTGCGAGAATGTTTCATTCTTATGTGTCATCGCGTATCTCATACCTAGTAGATGTATGATCCTTAGACACGAGACATCATATTCCCTACATGTGTAATAGTTTTCCTTGGGGCTATCAAACACTACTTCCTAACCGGATAGTTATAAAGGTAGCTTTCATGTTTACTATGAAACGTGCAGTGAAGTGAGCGATCAAGATGGAATTTGCCACTCCAATGAAACGGAGATATATGACAAGGCCACTCGTGTGATATGATTAAGGAAGTGCATGGCCATGCCGTGATTGAGGAGTCAATCACAACTTATTAATATATCACGGATACGAGAGATGGATTGAATCATCAAAGGATGACATGCTTCTCGCCTTGAGATCAATCTTCATATACTTGGCAAAGGGATTATTACATGAGTACTTTTGATAGGTTCTCGTCCGATTTGATCATAGTATGTTTGGGAGTTGGCATACTTTGCAAGAAGCCACTACCAACTATTGGATTGAAAAGGAGTTTTTCAATCCACGCCCAAACGTCGTGAACCTGCGCAGGTCACACACTTAATGGTGGGGCGCATTAATTTGGATTGATCCGTAATTAATGAACCTCGTGGGCTTAGCACGATGGGCCCTAGTTTAGGTTTCATCTCGTGGCTATATAAGGAGGGAGGAGGGAGGGCACAGCGTGTGCTTTCCCACGGTTTAGGAGTGATTCACTCGAAACCTAGCCTACTCCTCTCGCCCCCTGCCGAGCGACGGTGCTTGCACACGACGCACGGCGTTCCATCTCGGGCGTGTCGACTCTCGCGGTGACGCTGCTGCGGCTAAGGCGTGGGAGGACGATCCACGATCGCGGCGAGGACGATCCACTACATCGACGCAACGATCGCGGGCGAGGACGATCCACTACATCGACGCGCGAAGGATTCCGCAACTGCGCGTCTAGTGGTAATCTTATCTATGATCCTCTTCTTGCGAGTAGCTTTCTGGTTTCGCGGTAGATTTTTTTTTGTGCTAGCGTAGCATACCGCGTTCCTCTACAGAGGTTCCCCCCGGCCCTCCATCACCATCTCCGACTCCTCCTCCAGTGTCGGACCCTGCCGCTCCGGGATCGGCTTCCAACCCGTTCCCCGAGGTCGAAGAGATCAGCCGAGTCCCTCCAGCCCCTGCTCGTCCCCGGCTTATAACGGAGACCGCATGGATTGATGAGGATGAAGGCTTGAAACTCTTGGATGACCCGGAGGAGGAGGAGAAGGAAAGGAACGAGTTCTATACTCACGCCGCGGCTTGTGCACAGCAGCCCGTAAGCATTCTTTTCGCCTCTATATACGGCTCCATAGCTTGTGGCGTGATTATCTTTTCTCGTGACGATTGCGAGAAAATAGGGGCGCTTTGAGCGTAAACCGAGTACTTCCGAAAATGCTCCCGAACCGGACGCGCAGAGTACTTGGCCGACTTGGGACGATCAAGGCTGAGTATGCGGCCGAACTGCGATCCCTTCGGTCCGAGGTCCAGGCGTCTTGCGCCAGGAGAAGCTGGATGTAGTCGGTTCCCTCCGAGGTAACTACTTGTTGGGCTTATGCCGTGTTTTTGTTTTTGGCGACCCTTTTCATAATCCTCTTGTCTTCTTTAACAGCCCGAGATTCCGCATTCGCAAAGCTCCAGGGGCAACTCAAAACCGCGGAGGAATCTAGGGCGAAGTTGGAGAAGCTGGAGGAGGAATTTGAAGGTACAACCGGTGACTTGGCCTCATCGCGCTTTTGTTGCTTTTCCTGATGCTTTGCTTTGCAGGCTATAAGCTCAAGACTCGGGCGCAATACGCCGTATTCAGCGAGAAGTTGGAAGCCCTCGAGGCGTCTTGCGCCAAGTTCCAGGAGGTTTCTGTTCCACTGCTGAGTTCGCTTCAACCCATGGGTGAGAGGCCACTCAACAGGGATCAAGTCATCTCCCTACCGAGGAAGCTCTGTGGCGCCAAGAATCTTACAAGGAGTCGACGGCCAACGGCGCTAGCCAAGCTTTGCCGATTACTAAATCCCTCTATCCCCGAGTGGATCTTGAGGCCATTAAAGAAGGCTACGCCCGCAATGTAGATGAAGACCGGGCCTCCGAACTCTGGGAGGAAGTCAGGGACACCACACTATCCATTGTAGAGACTCTGGATCTGTAAACTGAATGTGTAAAAAGTGTTCCCTGTCCCTGTGTTATTTGAACTTAAGATGCATATAAATTGGCAACTTATAATTTTATTTTTGGTTTTAACTGGAAACCTTATCCGATCGACTCAAATTTCGTGTTCTAGGATATGGTCTGGGACGCATGTCCCTGAGCCTTATCATAGGAACGAAGCACTCGCGTCTATATTCGCAAGGGAATTTTATATATGAGCAATTGTCAATTCAAACTTTCATTCATAGAAGAACAAAATGAGATACAGAATCTAAGGGAAGAAATGACATAGCTGTTCTATATTCCACGTATTGCTGATTGCCGTGCCATCTTCGCGCTTGAGTCTGTAAGCTCCGGGATGAATTATTTCATCAATGATGTAAGGGCCCTCCCAACTTGGGGAAAGTTTATGTTCGCTTTTTTGATTCCTCCTTAAGACTAGATCTCCTTTGGAGAAAGCGCGGCTCTTTACCTTGTGCCCATGATAACGTCGTAAGCTTTGGAGGTATTTCGTCGACCGAATTGTTGCGATATCCCTGGCTTCTTCCAGTCTGTCGAGGTCTTCAAGCCGGCTGTCTTCTGAGGCGATCTCTTCATAACTCCGAACCCGCGGGGATCCGAATTCTAGCTCGGTTGGTAAGACCGCTTCTGTGCCATATACCAGAAAGAAAGGTGACTGCCCGATTGCTCTGCTGGGGGTGGTTCGTAGCCCCCAGAGTAACGAAGGCAATTCTTTGACCCACCGAGTAGCATATGGTTGGAGTCGATCGAAAATTCTCACTTTTATGCCTTGGAGCACCATGCCATTAGCTCGTTCAACCTGTCCGTTACTTCGGGGGTGCGCGACTGACGCGAAGCAAATTTTTATGCCCAGCTCCTCACACCAATCTTGAAATACTTTGCCTCTGAACTGAGTGCCATTATCCGTGATGATTCGGTTGGGTACGCCAAATCTAACCACGATCTCGTGAAAGAATTCTCTGGCCTTTGCCACCGTAATGGTGGTGACTGGTTTGGCCTCAATCTATTTGGTGAATTTATCAATAGCAACGAAGAGATGAGTATAGCCTCCTTGTGCCTTCTTCAAAGGTCCCACCATGTCGAGCCCCCAGACCGCAAATGGCCATGTAATCGGGATAGTCTGTAATTCCTGCACTAGCTTGTTCATTTGACGTGCGAAAAACTGACATCCTTCGCATGTCCGGACGATGTCCTCCGCATCTGTGACGGCAGTCGGTCAAAAGAACCCTTGGCGATAGGCTTTTCCGACCAAGGTCGATGACGCCGCATGGTTCCCACAAATTCCCGAGTGGATTTCTTTGAGCAGGTCTCTCCCTTTATGTTCCGATATGCATCATCGCAGTATGCCAGAGGAGCTTTTACGATAAAGCTCCTTTCTAATGACTACATAACTCTTGCTTCGGCGCATGACCCGCTCAGCTTGGACGCGGTCCTCGGGTAGCTTGTCTTCTGTCAGGTAGTCCAAGTATGGAGCTGTCCAATCTGGGGTAATAATCAAGACCTCTGCCTCTTCCCCTTTTTCCACTGGACTGTCTGCTTTTGGCCGAGCGCTGATCGTTAGAGTTTGAATCTATAGAATGACAGAAGTTTTGTCTTGTTTTGGATTTTTTGGGATGTTACAGTGACTATATATGTGAATGAATTGATTGAGACTACGTGAACTCCTTGCCAACTCTTGTTTACTTATTGCTATTTTATTTTACACTTTTAATCTATCGATTATATTCTATTGCTAACTTGCTTTAAACCAAATGAAGTTAGCCCTATCTTTTGGAATAATCCTTGCATGTCTACTTGCATTCTATGTGTACAACTTATAGAGCTAGTACTCCATATACTCTCTTGCAATAATCATCACTTATTTATGAAGTAGAGGAGTCTAACTGCCTTGGAGGAGTACTACAAGAAGGTTGATCACTAGGTCTCGTACCTCAGTCGAATGCATGTGGTAAGTCGACGGGTTCCACTGGGGTTCTTTGATTTCCACTGTAGTTATTTTATTTAGTGCATAAGAGCTGCATGATAGAATAATTGAAATTAAACTCAACTACAAGGTCAAAACTATTATTTGTTTATCAAATCTAGTATGTTTACCCTTATTCGTTATGTATGAAATGATATTGTATCGATGTTGATACTATATACACTAGTTCAATTCTAAAAAATACACTACGTAAATGTTTCGAGTTTGCATATTTGGACCCTAACACTCACCTTGAAAGCAAGATGACTTTTTCCACATGCTGCGCGCTGGAAGGGAAACATGTCCTAGAAGGACAACAAGTTGCCACATGTGCAGAGTAGTAGTTCGGTACATTCTAGCCAAGTTGTAGCGACCCCCATTTTTGCATGAAATGTGAAAATGAGAATCTTATGTGCATACAGTACTAGTTCCATGATCAGTGGCTAGTACGCACATTTACCACAATTGGAATCACAACCATACATTATATTATTAAAACGGAAGCTATTTATACAATATATTCTTACAAATCGGAATATATCGTAGTAGAAGAAGCAAAAGTCTTGTAGTTTGCCCATCCAACCCTCAGACAACTGACAAGGCATAATCCCTTGAAAGATCGCTTTATTGAAGTTCCTGCATCCAGCGACGAAAAGAAATCTTCGGAGCTTCGCTATCTTTTCCACCTAAAACAACATAATAAGCAAGGTTGAGTACTTTCGTACTCAGCAAGACTTAAGGTGGTATTTGCAAAATTCAATAATGCAGGTTATATCAAAGGAGGCTTCTACGGCTAATTTTGCATGAAGCGAAATTGAATTTGTAAATCAAGTTGTAATTTCTCGAACGGAATTTGTAAAAGCAAGTTTACTGATAAGAAATAAATAAAGCATAAGTAATACTCACAGTCCTTCGCGAGCAACGAAATCGTCTAAATCCTACCATAACATGACACATCATGGTTTTTGCCAACACGTGGCAAATCAATTAAAACAAAACATTTTGAAAATAGTAAAACATCTAACATGTGTTAGTTCACCAAGTCTCCCATAACTGCGGGCACGGCTAATCGATTAGATTTACACTCTACAGAGGTGTACAGCTTTACTCACAAGTCATAAGTGACTCTTTGTGCAATTGATATTAGCACACCCTTTAGTGTGTCGCAGAGAGTCATGACATAACCGTTATATTACATAGATCTAACTTTGCATCAGCACTGGTGACGGAAAACCCCGACTATGGCAGAAGAAACACAGAGCTAAATCATAATGTTTTTACCCATAGTAAGGCGTACACCGTTGTATCGGCAAGCATTATTCCCAACACCTCGATGAGGGCACCCCTTCGGGCAAACCTTGAAAGGAGAGCTCGTACTACTCTGGCCTTCCAATGTGTAAAGCTAAATCTATATAATTTAATAGGTTAAAGCTGTTCCATACCAGCACTTGTGGTTGTACGGATTTTTCTTGGATCATACAAAGGCGGCGAGCTCCTGGGCTACGAAGGCGGCGAAACTGGCGAAGAGGCTAGTGCTACTGGCTGCGCAAGGGGAAGAGGAACCTCGGAGTGCAGGCTGCGGCTTTTATAGCCTCAGCATGTGAAAGACCGAGATGGCGACCAGAGGGGTGGTGAATGGTCCAAAAATAAACTTTCCCACCTCTTGGACAAATACTAGGCAAAGACTCAGTACTGCTTGTAAAGAACAGAGACTAGAAAAACACAAGCAGTGTTCGTAAAACAAAGACGACTCAAAATCCAATCGTTGATCTTGGCTTGCTTGTGAGATTCTAATGATCAAGATAGACTTGAATGCCTTCTCATACATCACAGCAAGCAAGATATCACAGGAGTAAACATCAAAACTCGATCAATTAAGAATTCGTCATGAAGGGACAAAAGATCGGTTTCTTTGCAAGACTTGAACTGGGTTGCCTAGAGGATTTGGATATGCTCGAGTGAAGATTCATCCAATCAATCTCTCATCCTTGGCAACAAGAACCGAAGCAAATCAAAACCAAAGAACTGCAAGTCACACGTTTACTCACTTCAAGAACACATAGATTTACAACTTGCAACAAGAACGGAAGGATTTCCTAAATTATTGAAAGCATCGAATCAAGAGAAGAGTTCATCAACCATGAATTTCAACAAAGATTCAATAGCATGTAGAAGAAGATGAGGCAAATCCAAATTACATAAAGTAAATTGCAAGTAAGTAAATGCGGAATTTAGATAGCAGAATTTAAGTGCGTAATGCGTAAAGGAAATGAAACAAGAACATAAATGAAGAACATTTCATTTCTGGAAGGGAGGTTTACAAAGCCTCACAACAAAGTGGGCAAAACTCAAATGAGCAGCAAAAACCACAGAACCTTCAAAGAGGGGAGGCTGCCCCTACCCCTTTATTTATAGTGACCTGGGATCAATTCCCACCCTTGGATGTCTTGCTTCAATCCTAAGCCAACTTCCAAGAGCCAGGATTTGATCCTTACACTCATCCTCTCAACAACTCTCAACTACACTCAGGTACTTTCTTAGTACACCTGACAGCAAGCTACACTTTATCCACTACTTTATCTTCAAGAACTGCAACCCTACAGCTCTCCTTGATCCAAGTAGTGATAAGTTAGCTTCTCCACTGATCTCTTGTCTCTTGGAACTGCACCGACTTCATCTCCGGCCATCTTCCGACAAACTTCCGGCCAACTTGAACCTCCGGCCATCCCATGCCTAGTTCCAGTCTCCCTTCGCCTCACCATGACCACCAAATGAAGTCCTACATTCACAAAAACAAGAAATCCCTTCTTGGTTCCCTCATGAACCCATCACAACAATTTGATCACGAGTTGGGGTTAGAAAGGACAAAAAAACGGGCCAATGCATTTCAACCAAAAGCAGACAATGTTGTTTTCAATACAGTAGGGTATTCTCAATTTTTATGATTTTATATGTTGTTCTACTGAAAAACCTGTCAACATGACAAAGTTGCGTTTTGAAATCCTCTACAACTTTTATGTAGAACACATAATTTTTCGAGCACAGAAAGACCCTCAAAAATGCATATTAATGCACGCTGGAAAAATTGGTCCGTCATACACGTGAAATGCTCTGTTAACTTTCCCGATTTTATATGATTTTTTGTGTTGCTCAAATGAAAAACATGTCAACATGAAAGAGATGCGTCTTGAAATTCTATACAACTTTTATGTAGACCAAATAATTGTTTGAGCAAGGTAAGACCCTTAAAAAAAGCTAAAAAGAATTGGTCCGGCGCAAAAGAAAATTTGGTCCGTCGCAAACGAAAATTGGTCCGTCGCAAACGTGAAAACCATCGCGATTTGGTCCGTCATACACATGAAAGACCACTGCGATTTGGTCCGGAGTACACGTGAAACTCTCAGAAATTTGGTCCGTCGCAAATCCAACTTCCAACTTGAAATCAAATTAAAATCCAAACTCAAATCTAAGCTATCCTAGATCACATAAAGTCAAATACTCATCACAAACATGGATGGACCTCCACATGGTCCTTCAATCTCCCCCTTGATGAGTATATTGACAAACGACACAAAAGGCATAAATTTGAGTTTGAGGAAGATAAGAAGAAAGCAATTTGATTTCAAAATCACACATGGTCCAGAGAGAATAGACTGATAACATGACCAAGTCACATATTTTAGAGCTAAAGCAAGGAAAGAGCAAGTTTTCCACAAAAAGATCTAAAATCCAATCATAAGTGCCAAATGTGATTATGTGATTATGATCCACGAGATTTAGCAAAACTTTTACAAAGATCATAAGAACCAAATAAGTTTTCACATTTTAAGCTTTCACATTTTTAATGATGCCTTTTCAATGATTTCTCCCCCTTTTGGCAATATAGACATCAAAATGGAATTTTCTCCCCCTTTTTATGTATGAAATGCAACCTAAAGGAGCTTTGAAGATTATCCAAATGATCGTAATGACAAGACATGACACTAAGCTTATCAATCTCAGATTGTGACTAAACTAAGATATGTCCAAGTGCAAATAACAAATTTTGCTCATAAGCTAAGTTTTGAAAATGTGTCATTTTTTTTAAGATTTGACAAGTGCAAAACTTAGCAAAGTTTCAAAGCTAGAAGCAAAACTACTTAAAGATCAAATAGAAAACCTAGAGTTCAACCTACTCAACACTTTGGGGAATTTTGAAGTGCATATAAGGTCCTTCGAGCTCATTTTTCAGTTTATGCAAATTTGCTTTAAGACTTTGAAAAACATAGCGGGGTGCAAATGTTTGACATTATTTGCATTCTTTACCCACTTATGTGTTTGATATTTGCATTTTTTTTATTGAATGACTCAAGCCATTTTCGATCATCTCAAGCGTAACTCTTAAGAGAATGATCTTGGTCATACACAATATATTCCAAGTTCATCCCAAATGCAATGGGAAGCAGTCTCATGAATATAAAGTGTTGAGATCAATTTTGCACAAAACAGTCAAATTTTTTTATTTTTTATTTCAATTTAGCACATATGAGCAATTTTGAAGGACTCAAATATGGATCATCAAATTTCACCCAAGTTGCTATAGGGACTCTAGAGAAATCCAAAATTTCACAATTCATGGTAAAAGCCCTTAGAGAAGAAACTTAGTAATTAAATGCAACATGTTTAATCAAGTTTGCATTTAAAGCTTTCAAGTTTTTCATGTTTCAATTAAGATTAGCATGATAAATGAACTTGGACATATCTAAGCTAGTGTCTTTCTTCAAAAGATATAGCATGATGTATTTTATGAATATTTGGTCAATTGCATAATAGACAAAGCTCATAAAAACTGAAAATGCAATCTAAATGCAATACATGAACAGATTCCCAAACTCCCCCTCAACAAATGAATCAATTTTAAGCTCAAATCTGGTAAAAGTTGAGTTATTATCAAGATTAGGCTTAAAGAAAACCCGAATAAACTCAATAACAACCAGAAAAATAGAATGAGGAGAAGAAGTCGAGAAACTGCAAAATGGGTGGCTATTAAGCATAGAAAAGATAGAAGAGACTCACTACGGCTCACACTCGCTCTTATCTTCCCCAGTGACTGACGTAGAAAAGCTGACTCTAGATCCCAACTAAGGAGTGCACACAGACCCTGTCTACCTAGGAGGCCCAACACCTGCTAGACTTATAAGACTGTGAGGGAACTCAACCTAAAGAGAAGAGAGAACAGCTAATCAAGCATGATAGCAACCTAAAGCACAAGATAAGAGGTCCATGCAAGGCATGCCAGAAGTCTAAGTTAGTGAACTCAACTCAAGAAAGTAAGCCTAAAATCACCCAGAAGAAACACAAAGAAGAGAAAAACTGGAAGAGAATATATTATACATAATATACAGCCCAGCTCCCCCTCATAATAGGTCGTTAGGGCTCACAACTCCAAGCTCACTCCTCAAGGCAACAAATCTGGAGCTATCCAAAGGCTTGGTGAAGATATCGGCTAATTGAAGATCACTCTCTATGAACTGAAGCGCGATATGACCTTTCTCCACATGGTCTCTAAGGAAGTGATATCTAATATCAATGTGCTTGGTCCGAGAATGTTGCACTGGGTTTTTAGCAATGCAAATAGCAGAAGTGTTGTCACAGAAAAGTGGCACACTCTATATTTCTAATCCAAAGTCCCGCAAGGTCGATCTCATCCAGAGCACTGCTCAAACAATCGGCTGCAAAGAACATACTCGGCCTCGCCGTGGATCAGCAACTCCGATCGCTTCCTATACGACCAAGAAACAAGAGAAGTGCCAATGAATTGGCAGCGCCCGAAAGTGCTCTTCCTATCTATCCTACACCCCCGAAGAAAGTCGGCATCGTAAAAGGCTCGTGATGCATAAGAAGAGGAAGAGTACCAAATACCATAATCAGTGGTAGCACGAAGGTACCTGAAGATGCGCTTCACCGCCTGGCGGTGAGAGACGCGAGGAGAAGCCTGAAAACGAGCGCACATACACACAGCAAAATGTATGTCCGACCTCAAAGCGGTGAGATACAGGAGGGAGCCAATCATACTCCGGAACTCCTTCTGATCAGCAGGCTCACCATCCTTGTCAGGCTCGAGGATAGCAGTGGTGGCCATAGGAGTCATCACCGGCTTCCAATCAGACATATCAAAGCGCCTCAGAAGGTCCCGAGTATACTTGCCTTGATGCAAGAAAGTTCCCTCCCGAGTCTGCTTGATTTGGAAGCCAAGAAAGTAGCTCAACTCGCCCATCATACTTATCTCAAACTCTGCGCTCATCACCTCAGAAAACTGAGACACAAGTGAATGAGACGAGCCACCAAAAATGATATCGTCCACATAAATCTGAACGAGAAGAAAGTGCGACTCATGCTATTTGATGAACAAAGTGTTGTCTACTATGCGCATCTTGAAGTCATGGCTGAGAAGATAAGACTTGAGCCTCTCACACCATGCTCTGGGGGCCTGCTTGAGTCCATACAGATCTTTGGAAAGCTTGTATACATGACTCGAAAACTTGGGGTTCTCAAATCCTAGAGGTTGATTGACATAAACCTCTTCCTCAATATAGCCATTGAGGAATGCACTCTTGACATCCATTTGATAGAGCTTGAAGCCCCGGGAAGCAGAGAATGCAAGTAGGATCCTAATAGCCTCTAGTCTAGCTACAGGGGCAAAGGTCTCCTCAAAGTCAAGACCCTCAACCTGAGAAAAACCCTGTGCAACTAGCCTAGCCTTGTTGCGAATGACAACCCCATCCTCACTCTGCTTGTTTTTGAACACCCACTTGGTCCCAATGACATTATGACCAGATAGACGTTCTACAAGCTGCCAGACTTTGTTCCTCTCGAAGTTTTCAAGTTCCTCATGCATAGCATTAGTCCAATACTCGTCAGATAATGCATGAGTCACATCCTTCGGCTCAAAGGAGGCAACAAAGGCAGAGTGAAGGCAAAAACTGGACAAACCTAATTTTGAGCGAGTGACTCGCTCAAACAGATCGTCGATGATCTGATCAGGTGGATGAGAATGCTGAATATGACGGAGAGGTCCAGAAGCAGAAGTGGCCTCTACCTAAAGCACAAAAGAGGTAGGAGCAGAGCCACTAGCTGAATGAGAGTCAGAAGGCAAGGGCTGGCGTTCCTGAGGTGCAGAAATGGAAACAGGAGGCACCTCAAGCGTAGAGGGGACTGGATCAGGTGGAACACCATCATCTCTATCATCCTCATCCTCTACAAAGATGGTCTCGGAGGAAGAAGAAGAGCCTGAAATATCGGGTCTAGCTCCTGGGCTAGCCTCATCAAAGGTCACTTCACAGGTCTCTATGATCCTATGCGCATCGTAACTCCAAACCCTATAGCTACGAGAAGAAGTCGAATAACCCAGAAAGATACCATCGGAAGAACGAGACTCAAACTTATCCAGGTTACCAGACTTCAAAATAAAACACTTGCAACCAAACACACGAAAATGAGAAACACTGGGCTTTCGCCCATACCTCAACTCGTAAGAAGTGCGGTGCAAATGTGTTCTCAAGAATTCACGATTAGAAACATGGCAAGCAGTAGCTATAGCCTTAGCCCAAAACTTCCTAGGTGTACTGTACTCATCTAGCATCGTCCTGGCCATTTCTACCAGGGTCCTGTTCTTCCTTTCCACTACACCATTTTGCTGAGGGACGTAGGGAGAGGAGAACTGATGCTCTAAACCAGACTCCACACAGAAACTCTCAAAATATGAGTTCTTGAACTCCGTGCCATTGTCCCTGCGTATAGCTCGTAGGGCACTAGGGAGCTCAAAAGACAACCTATGAACCAAACCTCTAAAATGGGTAAAAGTCTCATCCTTCGAGGACATGAAGAACACCCAAGAATGCCTCGAAAAATCATCAACAATGACAAGAACATACCACTTCCCACCCACTGACTGCACTCTAGCTGGACCAACAGTGTCCATATGTAAAAGCTGTCCTGGTGCATTAATCATCACAACGGTGACTGGAGGATGAGAAGCAGTAACCATCTTGCCATGTCGGCAAGGAGAGGAAACTAAGTCTTTGACCATCTTGAGTTTGGGCAAACCCCGAATGAGATCGTGGCTGCTAACTCGGGTCAAATGATCAAAACCAATGTGACCAAGTCTCATATGCCAGAAGGAGAGATCACGGGACTCAGAAGCAATCAAACATTGAAGGGAGTCTCCAGAAGAAGCAGAAAAATCAGCACAAAAGACTCTCCCAAATCCAGAAGTCCCGCAAACTAACCCTCCTGATGAATCAAGGATTCTACAGGCATTACTCTTGAAGTTTACCTCGAAAGAGTCATCGATAAGCTGAGAAACAGAGAGCAGATTGTATTGCAGCTTACTTACTAAGGCAACATCTTTAAGAATGAAATTGTCATTAATGCAAATGGTACCTTTAGGGATGACTCTAACTGAAGAAGCATCCCCGAAAGTGATCAACTCATCACGAGGGGCTCGGACTAGGGAAGAGAACCATCGAGAATCTCCGGTCATATGACGAGAACAACCGGAGTCGACAATCCAAACATCTCTCTTCCCCATCCGACGAACTGATCAAGACACAAGAGAGAAAGATGACTCAAGATCGATAGAGTGAAGACTTAGGAACCCAATATCAACCATACGACTCCTCGACACAATCCACGAAGAAGACTGACTCGAGTGTCTCTCGATGTTTAACCCAACAAGATTAGTAGCAAATCTAGTAGATGATCTAGAGTGGCCGGGTTGGCATGCCGTAGTGCAAAAGCCGAACCACCCCAGTGAAGCTGCCTAAAACTCCTACCAGAAAACACATCACGCCGCTGATATCTACCTCGATGAGAAAAACGAGGAATATCAAGAGGACGGCAGAAAGACTAACTACGAACAGCTCCAAGACTAAAACTCGAAGAACCAGCATGAAAACCGAGTCCTGGACGCTGCCCAAAAACAGGCGACTCTCTAACTGTCTAGAAGCGGTGTGTACCTTAGAGCACTCAAAATGGGATGACCACGAATACCCTAAGAGCGAGAACACGCCACGCCGAGTGATCTTGGCGCTTGAAGCGTAAATCTACTAGGTGACCATCCTTCTTACGTAAGGTGCATGTGTACTTCGCCTTGCTAGAAATGTAAACAGGAGTAACACACTTCGGTCAAGTCCTATGGACAACCGCAGTAGACCTAAACACGGTGGTGCTCACTCTGGGAGCTACCACAATCTCACCACACTTGGAGCCGCGCACAATGGTGGGAGGATGCGTCCGAGCGTGCTCCAAGGGATTAAATCCTAGACCTTGATTGAATCTACTAATCTTGGATTGGTCTAGAATAAGATTGAGCTTCTTCTTGCCTCCTACAAACTTCTCGAGAGTGCTCATAAGATGCTGGCAATCTCGAAAGAAAGAGGCACAAGAAGAACAGGGGGAAGAAGAAGAAGAACCAGAAAGATGAGCTCTCTCAACACGTGCATTTTTCTCCCTCAGCACGGCTGCCTCAATCTTGAGGGCCTCACAAGAAACGCAAGACGTATTTCTAATTCTATGGGCTTGGTCTTCTAATTTCTTCCTAAGCTCGACATGGATTTTATCCAATTCCCCCTCAATCATAGAACATCGCAAGCAACTTTCTTGTGACTTATCTAGTAAGTCCTTAGCAAGATTAGCACACTTGACATTCAAGAATTCATTGTCAAGTTTTAGTTGCCTACAGCCCTCACATGAGCTGACTGGCTCCTTAGAAGCATGCATTTCAAGTTCATCGTTTCTAGAAGAAAGCTTCCTAAGGTGTTCGCTTATGGCATCAATTTCGGCAAGCAATTTAGGGCAATTAGCACAGAGGGAGTAGAGTGAGCATGAAGAAAACTAGCATCTAGTGGAATAGCATCAACAGAATTATCGCTAGCATTCTTCAACTTAAGACTATCTAATTCAGTCAACACACTATCATGCATAGTCCTTAAGTTCTCCAACTCCACAAGAATAGCATCACACAAAGAGCAATCATTAGTGACTCGGGAGGGAGAAGATCTAAGAGAAACTAACTCCCGAGTCAAGGTACCTACTTCCTTCTCAAGCTCCGTACACCTAGCTCTAACTTTAGCATGAAATTTTCCTAATTTACAGAAAGCTTCATTGAGCTGGTCATAGGAGGGTACCTCGTCCGAGTCGCTGTAAAGCTCGGAGTCGCTGATGACGTTGGTGTCGGCCATGAAGCACATGCCAGAGAAGTCGTCGTCGCCTTTCTTCTCTTGCGGATCATCCTCGCCCTCGTCGCTCCATGTCTCCGTGTTGGAGAGGTTGATGTCGTCAAGCGCGGCGAGGACGCGGTGGAAGAGCTTCTTGTTCTTGGAGAAGTTGCGGTACTTCTTCTCACGCGTCGGCTCACGAACTGGAGGCTTCTTGTTGCGGTTCTTGTCGATGTAGTCGTTCTTTGCCGAACCGCCGGCATCGTTCTTAGCCTTCTCCAGTTTGGGGCAATTAGCCCGAATGTAGTTGGGGCCACCACACTCGAAGCATGTGATCACGCCACCTCTCTTTCTCTCTCTCACCCTCTTGTATGCATGAGAAAACATGCGAGCGAGAAGAGCAAGCTCATTTTCTGGAAATTTTTCCAGTTGGTCATCGCTTAGCTCACAAAGGGCAAAAAGAGAGAAACCAATAGAAGGATCAGAAGAAGATCCAATGGGATCGGTGACCAAGGCCATCGACTGAGATTTCGTCTTCCGCGAGACGACGTCGATCTCATGAGTCTTGAGACGGGAATAAAGGCCGTCAAGAGTCAAGGTCGACAGGTCAGTGGTGTCCTTGATGGTGGTCACCTTTATCTCCCAAACACGCAAATCGATTGCGGTCAAGAAATGTCGAGCATTATCCGAGTCAGGGTATATACAACCAACTGCTCGAAGATCGCTCAAGATCTTGGTAAAACGACCGAAACACTCATCAAGACTCTCACCAGCATGCAGTTCAAACTTGTTGAACTCACGCTTGACTTGGTCCTGTCGAACCATCTTGATTTGGGTAGTGCCCTCATGGTAAGCATCGAGGGTCACCCAAATCTCATGAGCAGAACGAAGGTGAGAAATCCTGTCATACTCACTGCGGCTAAGACCCTGTATGAGGATGTTCCTTGCCTTAGCATTCGCCTCAACATCAACTCTTTCTTTTAGAAAGGACATCAATTCAAATCACAAAAGTCACTTTCAGAAAAGCAAAAGCAGAATTTCCAGAACTTGTCCTCACTTTGAACAGGAGGTTGGTGCATTTCTGCAGCTCAAAAAAATTTTAAAATTTTTCTCCCTATGAGAAACAGAGTCGTGAAGAACTCTACCAAATTTCTCCTCAAAAAGCCTTACAGAAAAAACAAGCGAAATCGAAGAACACAGTCAGTTAAGAACTTCGAGCAGAAAATTTGGGGCTCGGTTTTCACCTTATGGCGCCCAAACGGTGCAACAAGAGAACTCCAAAATTTTTTCTAAAGATGTATATCAGAGTCCCGCACCTCCTCCAAGAAGAATCACTTAAAAAGGATTTTTCTATATTTTTATAAAATTCAAATACTAAATGCTGCGCAAAGAACAAGTTCTGAACAAAGTTGTAACATGAAAAAAAAAGATGTTCTCTACTCAATCCAAGAGTGCAAAAGAGATGTAAAACCATATGAACACACTCTAAACATCCAAAATCAACAGTATTTAGAAGGAGGGGAGGCAAATCCAAATTGCATGAAAGTAAATTGCGAGAATGTAATTGCGGGAAAGTAAATGCTGAATTTAAATTGCGTAAAGTAAGGACATAATGTAAATGCGCAAAATAAATTCAGAGAAGGATGGATAAAACTTTCATTTCTAGAAGTAGAGGTTACAAAGCCTCACTTTCATGTAGGCAAAGGTCAAAGGAGCATTCACAAACCTCAAAACCTTCAAGGGAAGGAGGCTACCCCTCCACCCCTATTTATATTACTCTTGGGCCACCTACCACCCTTGGATGAGTCCCTCAACCCTAGAGCACTCATCTAAGGGCTAGGATTAACCCACACACACAGTCATGCAAGGGCTAACCCAAAACTCACACACATACCGGGTTTTCTTGCACGATTTTCAAAGCATACTACCTAGACCCGCTAACCTATCAACTAGACCTCAATCCGACGGCCCTCATTGATCCACGCGGCATCTAGCTAGCATCATCTCCTTTCCATGTCTTCTTGACTTGCCCGGACTCCGTCTCCGATCATCTTCCGGCGATCTCCCAACCGTCTGGACCTCCGACGCTCCTCGCCTAGTCCCGGTCATCCTCCGCCTCACCATGACCTAGCACCGTCGCCCTGCAACCATCAAAGACAAGAAAACACATCACATAGCAATGCCCACAATGATATGCAATAAACCATCAAACTCATCACTACCGCACCCATACGTCGGTACTGCCACTCCTGGTAGAGACAACTCAAATTGCTTCATTTTGAAAATCAATCCAAATCAAACTCAAACTTGAGCACACCTTGCTCAAATAAAGTCAAATACTGATCACAAACATGGATGGACCTCCACATGGTCCTTCACCACCTCTTGGACAAATCCTAGGCAAAGACTCAGTACTGCTTGTAAAGAACAGAGACTAGAAAAACACAAGCAGTGTTCAGAAAACAGCACGACTCAAAAATCCAATCAGTGATCTTGGCTTGCTCGTGAGATTCTAATGATCAAGATAGACTTGAATGCCTTCTCATACATCACAGCAAGCAAGATATCACAGGAGTAAACACCAAAACTCGATCAATTAAGAATTCGTCATGAAGGGACAAAAGATCGGTTTCTTTGCAGCACTTGAACCAGGGTTGCCTAGAGGATTTGGATATGCTCTGAGTGAAGATTCATCCAATCAATCTCTCATCCTTGGCAACAAGAACCAGAAGCAAATCAAAACCAAAGAACTGCAAGTCACACGTTTACTCACTTCAAGAACACATAGATTTACAACTTGCAACAAGAACGGAAGGATTTCCTAAATTATTGAAAGCATCGAATCAAGAGAAGAGTTCATCAACCATGAATTTCAACAAAGATTCAATAGCATGTAGAAGAAGATGAGGCAAATCCAAATTACGTAAAGTAAATTGCAAGTAAGTAAATGCGGAATTTAGATAGCAGAATTTAAGTGCGTAATGCGTAAAGGAAATGAAACAAGAACATAAATGAAGAACATTTCATTTCTGGAAGGGAGGTTTACAAAGCCTCACAACAAAGTGGGCAAAACTCAAATGAGCAGCAAAAACCACAGAACCTTCAAAGAGGGGAGGCTGCCCCTACCCCTTTATTTATAGTGACCTGGGATCAATTCCCACCCTTGGATGTCTTGCTTCAATCCTAAGCCAACTTCCAAGAGCCAGGATTTGATCCTTACACTGTCACTCTCAACAACTCTCAACTACACTCAGGTACTTTCTTAGTACACCTGACAGCAAGCTACACTTTATCCACTACTTTATCTTCAAGAACTGCAACCCTACAGCTCTCCTTGATCCAAGTAGTGATAAGCTAGCTTCTCCACTGATCTCTTGTCTATTAGAACCGCACCGACTTCATCTCCGGCCATCTTCCGGTGAACTTCCGGCCAACTTGAACCTCCGGCCATCCCATGCCTAGTTCCAGCCTCCCTTCGCCTCACCATGACCACCAAATGAAGTCCTACATTCACAAAGACAAGAAATCCCTTCTTGGTTTCCTCATGAACCCATCACAACAATTTGATCACGAGTTGGGGTTAGAAAGGACCAAAAAACGGGCCAATGCATTTCAACCAAAAGCAGACAATGTTGTTTTCAATACAGCAGGGTCTTCTCAATTTTTTATGATTTTATATGTTGTTCTACTGAAAAACTTGTCAACATGAAAAAGTTGCGATTAGAAATCCTCTACAACTTTCATGTAGAACACATAATTTTTCGAGCAAAGAAAGACCCTCAAAAATGCATATTAATGCACGCTGGAAAAATTGGTCCGTCGTACACATGAAATGCTCTCTTAACCTTCCCGATTTTATATGATTTTTTGTGTTGTTCAAATGAAAAAATTGTCAACATGAAAAAGATGCGTCTTGAAATTCTCTACAACTTTCATGTAGACCAAATAATTTTTTGATCAAGGAAGACCCTTAAAAAAAGCTAACAAGAATTGGTCCGACGCAAAAGAAAATTTGGTCCGTCGCAAACGTGAAACTTACTGTTAACCTTCCCGATTTTCTATGATTTTTTGTGTTGCTCAAATGAAAAACTTTTCAACATGAAAACAATGCTTATTGAAATTCTCTACAACTTTCATGTAGACCAAATAATTTTTTGAGAACGGAAAGACCCTTAAAATAAGCTAACAAGAATTGGTCCAACGCAAAAGAAAATTTGGTCCGTCGCAAACGAAAATTGGTCCATCGCAAAAGTGAAAACCATCGCGATTTGGTCTATCATACACATGAAAGACCACTGCGATTTGGTCCGGCGTACACGTGAAACTCTCAGAAATTTGGTCCGTCGCAAATCCAACTTCCAACTTGAAATCAAATTAAAATCCAAACTCAAATCTAAGCTATCCTAGATCACAAAAAGTCAAATACTCATCACAAACATGGATGAACCCCCACATGGTCCTTCAGTATGCGTGCAAAATAGGCTACCCTAGCTCTCCGCGGTGGAGACGGCGTGCGGCGGCGAGTTTGGAAACCCGAATCGGAGACGAAGACGCCCAGCCGTCCGATTCGCGATCAACGGCCACGATTAGATCTCGGGTGATTCGATCCAATCCGCACTTTCCAAAATCAACGGATGCAATCAGACCTTTCCAAAATAACGCCGCACGATCTTGATCCAACGGCTGACCGCGTTAGGGTTTCGTGAAGGGAACGGTCGTCCGATCTGGATCCAACGGCTGCCACGCGGGACAGATGCGGGGCGAGCTGGCGGGCCGCATAGTACTGGGCCACGCACGCACAGTGCTGGGCTCGGCCCAGTACTATTCACTGAATTTTTCTAACGCTTTTTGATTTAAAATAATTCCCAAAATTAGTTTAATTAGTTTTAAGCAATTAAAATCCCAAAAAAATCTCATAAATACTTTGATACATTTTGAACTCAAATAAAATATTTTTAGCAAAACTTTATATTAGTTTTATCTATATATAATTAGTTTTCACCAAAGGTTCAATATACTTAATTAAAATAAATTCAAATAACTTCTGGAAAATCCAATAAATTCAGAAAATCACCAAAATGCACATGATTGAAATTATGGGTAAAATTTGGGATGTTACAAACTTCCCCCCTTAACATAATCTCGACCCCGAGATTCAAGGCTGGCTAGGGAATAGGTTTGGAAATTCTGACTTTAGGTCCTCTTCACGCTCCCAGGTTGCCTCATTCTCAGAATGGTTGTTCCATTGAACTCTGCAAAAGCGAACTGACTTGTTCCTGGTATTGCGCTCCACAACATCCAAAATTTTCATCGGTTGCTCCTTGTAGGTCAAATCATTCTGCAACTCAATCTCTTCCAAAGCCGTCTGCTCTACTGGCATCCGAAGACACTTCTTGAGCTGTGACACATGGAACACATCATGCACGCCTGCCAGCGACTGCGGCAATTCCAACTGATAAGCAACTTTCCCTCGACGGCTCAAAATCTTGAACGGTCCAACATATCATGGGGCAAGCTTTCCTTTAGCGTGAAACCTTTTAACTCCCTTCAAAGGGGTAACTCTAAGATACACGAAATTGTCGAGCTCGAAACTTAAATCACCACGTCGATTATCAGCGTAACTCTTTTGCCTTGACTGCGCGATTTTCAACCTCTCTCTTATCATAGCAACTTGCTCTTCAGCTTCCTTGAGAATATTAGGGCCAAATATCATATGCTCTCCTGTCTCATTCCAATTCAGCGGGGTACGACAGGCACAACCATATAAAGCTTCAAATGGCGACATCTGCAAACTAGCCTGGTAACTGTTGTTATAGCTGAACTCTGCATACGGTAAACATTTGTCCCATGAAGTAGTGAAGGCTAAAGCGCAAGCTCTTAACATATCTTCCAGAATCTGATTTACTCTTTCTGTCTGACCATCGGTCTGCGGATGATATGCTGTGCTGAAGTTCAAACGTGTGCCCATAGCTTCATGCAATTTGTCCCAGAATCTCGAGGGGAACTGAGTACCTTTGTTTGACACTATTTTCTTAGGCACACCATGCAAACACACAATTCTGGCCATATATAATTCTGCTAAGCGGTCTCCTGAGTAAGTTGTCTTAACCAGAATGAAGTGAGCAACTTTGGTCAATCGATCCACAATGACCCATATAGAATCATACCCACTTTGAGTTCTTGGCAACCCAGTGATAAAATCCATGCCAATTTCTTCCTATTTTCATTCCGGAATTTTTAATGGTTGTAGTAAACCTGCTGGTCTCTGGTGTATGGCCTTAACTCTCTGGCATATATCACACAAGGCCACATGCTCAGCGACATCACGCTTCATATTCGGCCACCAAAACTCTCCCTTAAGTCCTGGTACATCTTGGCGCTTCCCGGATGGATTGAATACTTGGAATCGTGAGCCTCTTCCAAAATCAACTGCTTAAGCTCTGGTCTGTGTGGCACACAGATTCGACCCTTGAACCACATGGTACCCCGGTTATCCATAGTAAAATCTACCGCTAATCCTTCATCCCTTTTAGCTTTGATTCGGTTGATTTTCTCATCATCCTTTTGCCTTTCCCGAATCTGATCCTCAAGCGTCGGCTTTACTTCCAATGCAGCTATGAATCCTTCTGGAACCATTTCCAATTTTAACTTCTGAAACTCCTTACACAGCTCCGATTGATCTTCTTGTACCATCATATTTGCAACGTGGCTTTTACGACTCAAGGCATCAGCCACTACATTAGCCTTTCCTGGATGGTAGTGGATTCCCATATTATAATCCTTTATCAGTTCCAACCACCTTCTTTGCCTCATGTTAAGATCTGACTGAGTGAAAATATATTTCGAACTCTTATGATCTGTATATATCTCACATCTATTTCCAATGAGATAATGACGCCACAATTTCAAGGCATGCACCACGGCAGCCAATTCCAAATCATGCGTAGGATAATTTCCTTCATGCGATCTTAACTGCCTTGACGCATATGCGACCACTTTACCCTCTTGCATCAACACGCATCCAAGTCCCTGTCTTGATGCATCACAGTATATGTCAAAGCTGTTCTGGACATCCGGCAATACCAACATTGAGGTTGTTGTCAACCGCTTCTTTAATTCCTCAAAGCTCTTCTCACACTCTGGCGTCCACGCAAACTTCTTTTCCTTTTTCAGCAATTGCGTGAAAGGTCTCGCAATTGTTGAGAATCCTTCTATAAACCGTCAGTAGTAACCGGCCATTCCCAGGAAACTACGCACCTGAGTAACAGACTTCGGCTGCTCCCAGTGCAAGACTGTCTCCACCTTGCTAAGGTCCACTGCCACTCCTTTCGCAGTCATCACATGACCAAGAAATTCAACCTTCTCCTTCCAAAAATCACACTTGCTGAACTTAGCGTACAACTGTTGTTCTCGCAACCTTTCTAAGACCAACCTCAAATGTTTAGCATGCTCTTCTTCTATCTTCGAGTAAACCAGGATATCGTCTATAAAGACAACAACAAACTTATCCAGATACTCCATGAAAACCTTATTCATCATATTCATGAAATATGCCGGCGCATTGGTCAATCCAAACGACATAACTGTAAACTCATAATGTCCATATCTCGTTGAGAATGTGGTCTTCGGGACATTTTCTGCTCGAATCTTCAGTTGATGATATCCTGAACGAAGGTCTATCTTGGAGAATTCTCCTGCTCCCCTTAACTGATCAAATAAGTCGTCGATTCTTGGCAACGGTACTTGTTCTTAATCGTTACTTCATTAAGTGCTCAATAATCGATACACATCCTTAGACTTGGTCTTACGAAGCCTTTCTCGAACAGCTCTTCAACCTGCTTCTTCATCTCTACTAGTTCATGGGTAGGCATCCGATAAGGTCTTTTCGCTATCAGTGCTGTTCCAGGCACTAACTCAATAACAAACTCGATGTCACAGTCTAGCGGTATCCCTGGTAGATCCTCTGGAAATACATCTGGGTATTCCCTGACCACTGGCACTTCTTCTATGCTGACGGCTTTCACGCTATTAACCATTAATTGACCATCACGAACTGTTGTCGCTTGGAATTCCACTTTCTCTCCTCTAGGGCTCTCAATGGATACAACCCTTCGACCGCAATCCAGTATTGTCTTATGCTTGGTCAACCAGTCCATACCAAGAATAACATCTAAAACTTGGGTATCTAACATGATCAAGTTCGCTAGGAACTCTACCCCATTAATTAGCAGCTTAACTCCCAAGCACCCAAGGCTAGATCTTAACTCAGATCCCGGGGCTTGGACTAACATCACACATTTAAGATTTTTCATAATCAAACCATTTTCAGATGCAAAAGCCTGAGAGACAAATGAATGCGAAGCTCCCGAATCAAATAAGATTGTTGCAGGTACTGAGTTTACCAAAAACTTACCCAGCACGACGTCTGATGCTTCCTGAGCTCCATCTGCGGTGATGTGGTTGACTCTGCCCTGAATAGTAGCTTGAGGCGTTGCTCCTGCCTGTCCAGTTCCTCGGCTCGCTCCCGTCATCAGCGCCTTAGCAGGTGTAGTTCCAAGGTTGAAACGCACTGGTGTGATACCTCCTTTCTGGGGACATCTATGAGCATAATGCCCCAGCTCATTGCAACTGTAGCACCTTCTGACGGCTGACTGCTGCACTCCTCCTTGAGCATTGTTACCTTGGGCCGTCATCTGATAACTCTACCCTGGTGGTCGCGGCGCAGGTGTTGCTGGTTTGTTAACAGCTTGCGGTTGGAACCTGGCAAACTGTTGCGGTGTCATCCTCATTCGCAGGTGGTTAGGGCATCCACCTGGGTTGGTCATCAAGCGCTTGCGATTCTCTCCCAGTTCTTTGCGCTTATCCTCCAAAATCAAAGCTTTGTTTACTAATTCTTGAAAATCTGGAAAAGCGTGGGTAATTAGCCCAACCTGCAGCCTTGAGTTTAGTCCTTTCATGAAGCTGGACTGCCTAGCCTTATCCGTCACTACGTCTTCAAGAGCATAGCGAGCTAACTGCGTGAATTTGTTCAAGTAATCGGCCACCAGTTGGCCTCCTTGCTTAAGCGCCCTGAATTCTTCATTTTTCAGGTCCATCATCCCTTCTGGTACATGATACTGGCGAAAGGCCGTGGCAAACTCTTCCCATGTGATTTCCATGGGTGTCTCATGAGCAGCACAATAATTCTCCCACCATTCTGCAGCTGTTCCCTCTAGCTGATGGGATGCGTTAAGAACCTTCTCATGGCCTTCACATTGAGTGATGTACACCTTCCTCTCAATGGTTCTCAGCCAATCATCCGCTTCCAAGGGGTTGACATTGCCTGAGAATGTTGGCGGTCGGGTCCTCATAAAATCTGACAACTTGGAGTAAGGACGAGGCCCGCCATTGCTGTTCTGGGTAGCGGGGTTGTTGACTGCAACCATATGGGTCATCTGCTGCATCATAGTCTGCATCAACTGAGTTTGCGCAGCGAGAAAAGCTCCCAAGTTCTGCATATCCACTGGCGGTGCTTGCTGTGGTGGTGCTCCTTCGTTGGGCTTGTTGCCTGGGCACAGACCACTTCCTGAAGCTCCGTTGTTGCTACGGGTGTTCACCATTTGCTTGATTGCTTCTTGGGTTAGGAAAGATAGATGTAGCATAGATAAGATGCAAGAATTTCTAAGACGGGGGAAACAGGTTAAACCCAACTTAAATAATCTTTATTATTACTTGGTATGGTTGCTTACATTGCCTAAGGGCTTTGCAACACATACTGCACACTCAGCAAACAATTAAGAACCAAACTAAACATGCAACCTTAACGTCTACTAAAAGGTAAAGACTAACTTAAAGACGCGACTCAACACTCGAGTCTCAACACAACTCTAAGACCAACTCTCACTCATCCAGCCACCCTACCTGAAACTGATCCGGCGCATGCACCGGTGGGTGGGCTGTCATGGGTGCAAACCTATTCTGATGACCCTCTGCTGGCTCCTCAGGCTCCCACTCACGCTCCTCTGGGTCTTCCTCTTCTTCTTCTTCGGCGACTCCATCTGGCTCATGGACGACTTGGTCTGCCACCTCCTCGGCTACCTGCAAGGCCTCCTCCAGCTCACTGATGACTCTGGCTACTACGTCACAGGTCTTCTGAAGCTCTCGCTTGGTCACCCTCAGCGTCTCGTACACTATCTCCAGCTCCTGAGCAGTGTCCCTTGGGTGCTCCTCCTGAGCGGTGGTGAACTTAGCAAGGTGTACTGCGGTAGCACACTCCCCCTCCATGATCCGTCGACGCTGGCACGCTCGCACTGTCGGGTGAAGTCGGAACACGGTGCCGTGAAGCTCGTAGGCGTAGTCGTGGCAGATCTGTCGAAGAGCAAGTCTGGCAGCCTCCTGAATTCCAGTCTCGTACGTGAACCTCCGGGTAGTGATGTGGATCGGTCTGGTGGTCTCGTCGCACTCTCGAGCGAAGATGATCAGTTTGCAGAAGAACCCCCGATGCACACCATTGACGTTCCAGTTGCTTCCTCGGTAGAGCGAACGATCGAAGCCTCCAATCACTTGAAGAACTCTCCACAGCTCCATGGCATAGCCACCCTGCCTCGACTCGAAGGACTGGAAGATCGGCATCTATTCAAAACAAACTTTGAATAAGATCACCACTCGAAACGGCAACGAAAAGAAGAAAATTTTAGCAAGGATGAGAGTAGAAGAATGAGATAAGCCAAGAGTTTCTAATTAGTCAAATTTACCTTTTTCTTTAGAAAATAATTTTGGACACTCCTAAGAGATACCAACTACCTAGGGCCAAGACCTATAGTCAGTATGGCTCTGATACCACCTCTGTCGGGACCCAAATTCGCAAATCTGGACCCTCTGTGTATACCGCACTAGTCCAAGATCACGTTAGTGCACACAGGCTCAATATAGATGCTATCACAGTCATACACAACGGAATAATGCATAACTTTAATAATTAATAATAACTGTTGTCTTACATGATTATTGCCACACAGGGCTTAAC
The DNA here is from genome assembly GCA_036346275.1 of Otatea glauca. Taxonomy (NCBI): domain Eukaryota; kingdom Viridiplantae; phylum Streptophyta; class Magnoliopsida; order Poales; family Poaceae; genus Otatea; species Otatea glauca. The sequence continues at coordinate 15,419,735 of CM070731.1, read as the reverse complement.
TGAGAAATAGCAATTAAGCAGCAGCGGAAATAAAGTAAATGTAGCAGCTCCCCAGTTCACCACAGGCAACTGACGAGGCTCGAACCCTAAGCATTCGCATTAGGATAATCCTCCTCCATGAAAGGTGTAGATTCCTCTTCTTCTGAAGTTGTTGTTGTTGGGGTGAGTACATAAAGGACTCAACAAGTTGTGCACAGTAATGCAAGTCTAATATTCTACATGCTTGGCTTATTCCAAAGAAATGGCTAATATGGCTATTTTGCAATAAAGCGGCATTTAACAAGAATACAGTAAATAGATTGAAAAACAGTAAAACAAATAATAATAATTAATAGATTCAGCATTTCTGAAGTAAACCAAGTTTCCAATCCTAAGTCAAGTTCCATTTACATCGTGGCAATCCTGCCATCCCATCCAGTTTTCATTTGAATAAATTCTAACCCTTAACTATAATTCCCGAGCATTGCCCAATACCGTGAGCACGGCGATTCGAATAGATTGTACACTCTGCAGAGGTTATGCACTTTACCCACACGATACAACCAAACACCACCAAGGCGAGTGATCATAACAAAGCCTTTACAATGCTACACCTAGACCCAGTACTGCTCGCTAAGGTTTCAACACTGAAGGGTTAAACCACCACAACAGGGCCCCCCTCTTGCGTCATTTGAGTTAAACCGTAAACCCGGGACTCACTATTCACCACGACAGTACCGAAATCTAGACTTCACAAATTATTCAGCTAGGCTATCCCATTCCAGACATGTGGTTGCAAGAAAGACTCAGGTCAAAGGCTTGCAAGGTTAAGTCCTTAAAGTGATTAAGGCAAGACTTCCACATACCCCTACCAATCCTGGCCCACCTTGGCACACTGCCCCTTGCCACTTTCCCCAATCTAAATCATTACCACCACAGTTGATTACCAAGCACCACGTGCCGTCAACGTTTCAATCCAGTTGTGTGACCTCCTCGCCACGACAACTTGATATCACTGTGTGACAACACATGACATACCAATTCATAAACATTGTTCCATATTCCATTAGTCAAGATTAAGTATCAACATTCAGACACATGTGATGACGTGGCATGGCTAAGCAATCTATGACGGTCTAACTAGCCCATGTTGATTATCAATATTAACAAACTATAGTTTCCACATCCTAGAGTGACAATTAGATCATGGCATATAATTGACAAGGTATGATTTAATTCAAATAGGCATATTATCTAATTCCCAGATTAATTGAAATCATTTATACACATAAAATATCATGCATAATTTTAAGAGACAAAATAGCAATTTGGTGAAATTAGGTGCAACATGATCAAAGCACAACTTTCCTTGGAGTAGGTGCTGGTCTTGCTCTGAGTTTGGGTCTTGAAGCGACGAATCTTCCTCCGGATCACCGAGCAGTTCAACGTCTACGCGAAACGATGCAAAAATAGCAAATAAACACAAAAACAGAGAGCAACCAAACTCCAAAAAGGAAATAAAATTCACCAATAAATAGATCTTGATTTTACAAATTTTTAGAAATTTGAATCACTCAAATCCAAGTTAAAATGCAAAAGATATAGCCTTTTGAAGTTTAAATAAATACTGAAAATACAGAAAATAGAATTTTCGATTTTCCCGAATTATTTTTCTACTGGAAAAGATCTTTATTGCGTCATGCTGACGTCATCCCTGACCCGAGCCAATCAGGCGCTGACACGTCACATCGGCGTACAGACCCGGTCCACGAAACCGCCTCTGGTCCACCGTGGACGCGGCCTACGGCGCCTCGCGTCACGGGCCCAACACACGGCGCGCATCGACTGGTTGCGATGCCGCCCGTGCCGATGCTCGACACGCGGCACGCATCCGCATGATGATCTGACGGGTACCACCCTACGCACACGCGGCTCAATCCTACCCGATCAAACCCCATCTAACGGCCAACGCTTACCCGAGCCGTTTACTGTTTCTACCAAGACGTGGCGCGATCACAGCGGTCTGGCAAAGATCCAACGGTTGATGAAGCTTCCCGATGAAGATGGCAGCACGGCGGCGGACTGGCACCGGAGCGGAGGACAACGACCACCCGAACGGCATTTCGACGCAACTCCGGCGAGAAGAAGTGGCGGCCTCGACGCGTCTTGGAACGGCGACTCCGGATCTGGAACCGATTCGGCGGAAGGAGGCTTGACGGTGGCGCAACGGCGCAAAAACTCGCGGCGGTGCTACGAAGAACTACGGTAAGCTCCTTGGCGAAGGCGGCGAAACTGGCGAAGAGGCTAGTGCTACTGGCTGCGCAAGGGGACGAGGAACCTCGGAGTGCAGGCTGTGGCTTTTATAGCCTCGGCATGCATGCAAAAAAGGCAACCCTAGCTCTCCGCAGTGGAGACGACGTGCGGCGGCGAGTTTGGAAGCCCGAATCGGAGACGAAGACGCCCAGCTTTCGATTCGCGATCAACTGCCACGATTAGATCTCGGGCGATCCGATCCAATCCGCACTTTCCAAAATCAACGGATGCGATCAGACCTTTCCAAAATAACACCGCACGATCTCAACCGCACGATCTTTATCCAACGGCCGACCGCCTTAGGGTTTCGCGAAGGGAACGGCCATCCGATCTGGATCCAACGGCTGCCACGCGGGACGGCGGCGGGGCGGGCTGGCGGGCCGCACAGTTCTGGACCACGCACGCACAGTGCTGGGCTTGGCCCACTACTGTTCACCGAAATTTTTATAACGCTTTTTTATTTAAAATAATTATCAAAATTAGTTTAATTAGTTTTAAGCAATGAAAATTCCAGGAAAAATCCCAGAAAATTTTCATAAATACTTTGAGACATTTTGAACTCAAATAAATATTTTTAGCAAAACTTTATATTAGTTTTATCTATATATAATTAGTTTTCACCAAAGGTTCAATATTCTTAATTAAAATAAATTCAAATAATTTCTGGAAAATCCAATAAATTCATAAAATCACCAAAATGCACATGAGTGAAATTATGGGTAAAATTTGGGATGTTACATATTACAAGCTGCCAAAAAGGCTTAAGTGTTTCTAAAGTCATTATGTAATAGGTTATGTATGAATAGTACTTAATATTTAATTGATTTTGCATAAGAATTAGTTTCGTGTAAGTTAAATCTGTTGAGTTAGGCTACTAGCCTCATTTTCATGGTTTTTGAGAAGGTTCTGGTGATACAAATATCATAATCATTGATTTCTTTCTGGTGATACAAATATCATAATCATTGATTTCTTGTTTATTATTAAAGCTCGTTTATTCATATTATGGATCTCAAAAGTCATAACACTTAAGATTATTTTGCTATCAGGATTTATATACAAAGCATGATAAAATGATATTCTTTCTTCAGAATAGGATAGTATTTACTTTCAAGAGCATTTATAAGTTGATTTTATTAATTTTTGTGTTTAGACATGATATTTTATTCATTGCTGAAATAACTTATATGGTATTAAAGTTTACATTATAAGGATTCAGATTTCGTTTTAGATTTGCGACTGTACTTTGCATGATTATTCAATCATTTTTTGGCATTAGTAGGGTACAACCTTAGAAGCATTTTAAAATAGGTTTTGCATTATTTTGCTTTTAACCACAATAGTTTATATATACTTATTTTAGTTATTTGCATTCCCTTGAATTGAAAAGATTGCAAGCTAAGTATAATTTTTAAATATTTTTACATAAATAGGCTTCTACTGATTCCAGGAGCTTATAAAAACTTATGTTATTATTTTATGATTTATGGCGTACATATTTTTATTAATGGCCACATTGGGTTTTACTGATATTTGCAATGCAAATAATTTAAACTTAGTTCACAAATTAAATATTTTGCACATTTGAGTTTCTTATAGTCTCAGGATCATATGAAAATTTAGTTTATTAATTTTTGGTTTATGGTGTATAGTATTTATATAAAAATAATAATAGGGTTCTTGAAATTTTTAATTCAAATAATTCTTATGTGCTTGAAAAGTTAAATATTTTTCTATATTCTAAAGCTACATGATTTTATACTAATTTAAAAATTTATTTCATCCATTTTGGAGCTATATATCAAAAGTTATTCTTGTTTTAATTTCAGACTTTTCAGAAATTCGGATTGGAAATTGGAAAACCCGTTTTCATTCAACTGAAGACGTATTCTCCAAAACCGCACGTTCCTTCGATCTCGGCTTCACTGACCTAATGAGCCCGCCGGTCATACACATGGAACAGGGGAATGCTCTGGAAGCCATTAGGACTCCTCGCCGGTGGCAGAAGGCTGCCGGAATCGGCCGGCCGACCGTCGAGGAAGCACCAGCGGGACGACCCGAACCCAGTGGAGGCCCCGATTTCGGCCGGTGGTGGCTGGAGCAGGGCTTCCGCCGGAGATCCAGAGACGGCGCCATGGGCGAGTAGAGGGGAAGAAAATTCACTGATTTTTGTCGTTAATTGGCACTGCAGTGAGATTCCATGAGTAAAGTGTGTTCCATTTTATTGCTTACCTTGATCGGAAGTTGGCCGGATAGAGCTACCGACTGTCGCCGGCCGCGGAGAAGAGTTCAGGGGCGGCGGTGCTATGGTTGCTGCGCACTGAAAATGAGGACGGTTGAGAATACAGGGATGCAATAAGATACTTTAGGCGCGAAGGATTGGAAAAAAATTTACCGCAAGAGCCCAATTGCCGATTCCCCTTTTCTCTGTTTTCTTAGCGAAAATGGCGGTTTTGGGCAAGCTTTTGCGCAATCGGCAGTGGCCCAGGCGGAGAGGGAGAAATCAATGACGGCTGGGATGGAGCTTGGTGAAATGGAGTATGCTTTGGATGCTTAGAAGGGTTCGGTTGCTTATATGGCTGGAGATGATGGTAGCGCCAATATGTGAACGAGGTGATCGGGTTGCAGCGGCTTGCTGTTCTTTGGCACCAGGGTGTGACCAAGGGCACAGTGATAGTGTTGATTGTTGATCCAAAATCAGAAAGAAGGCCAAATTTCTGACGGAGAGTAGTGGGGGTTGCAGGGGGGGGGGCAAAGCCCCCCGCGGTATGGATCGTTTTTTGACCTAGGTCGCAGCCACCTATATATATCTCCTCTTGTAAGCCGCACGGGCGATTCGTCCCCTGCGTTTGTAACTCTCCAAACAAAATAGTGAATCATTGCCGACGGCGTCCGTGGTTTTTTCCCGAAAGGGTTTTCCACGTTAAATCTTGTGTCTCTTGTTCTGTTTGTGGTTTGATCTTCTTTATATTTTGTTCGTCATTGATTTAACAAGTGGTACCAGAGCCACGTTTTATCCTTGTTCTGTTCTAGGGTTTCAATCATCATGACGGCGACAATGAAGTATGATCTTCCGTTGTTGGACTTGGACATGCGATTCTCTTTGTGGCAAGTTAAGATGCGGGCAGTGTTGGCACATAATGATCTGGATGATGCACTTGAAAGTTTCGAGAAAACAGATCCCAAGCATTGGACAGACGACGAGAAAAGAAAAGACCGTAAGGCTCTATCTTAGATCCATCTTCATTTATCCAACAATATTCTGCAGGAAGTGTTGAACGAAAAATCCGCTGCTACCTTATGGCTTAAGCTGGAATCGATCTATATGTCCAAAGATCTAACCAGCAAGATGCATGTCAAGATGAAGTTGTTCACTCACAAGTTGCAGGAAGGTGGATCGTTTCTAACTCATATCTCGGTCTTTAAGGAGATCGTCGCTGATCTGCATTCCATGGAGGTAAAGTATGATGAAGAAGACCTAGCTGTACTTCTTTTGTGCTCTCTACCTAGTTCCTTTGCAAACTTCCGAGATACCATGCTGTATAGTCGTGATACCCTAACCATAAGTGAAGTTTATGATGCCTTGCAAACCAAGGAGAAGATGAAATAGATGGTACACTCGGAAGATTCTTCCTCCAATGGAGAAGCCCTATCTGTTCGGGGCAGACCGGAGCACAGGAAATCAAATAATAATTATAGTAGAGGGAAAAGCACAAATGGACATAGAGGCCGCTCAAAGTCGAGAGGAAGAGAAAAATTCTGCAGGTACTGTAAGAAAAATAATCATGACATCTCTGAATGTTACAAATTGCAGAACAAAGAAAGGCGTAACGGTAAATACAAGCCCAACCCCAAATCAGATGATGATGGTAAGGCCTCTATTGTTTCCGATGGTAGTTCTGATGGTGATGTTCTTATTGCTTTTGCTGGATGTTTCTCTATGGATGCTGAATGGGTATTAGATTCTGCTTGCTCTTATCATATGTGTACTAACAAAGATTGGTTTAGCACTTATGAATCTATCCAGAATGGGGGTATAGTTCGGATGGGTGATAACACTGCATGCCATATTGCAGGCATTAGCTCCATTCAGTTCAAGATGCATGATGGTGCTGTGAGAAATTTAACAGAAGTCAGGCACATTCCAACAATGTCTAGAAACCTCATCTCGCTGAGTATGCTTGATCTGAAAGGGTATCGGTACTCCGCTGAAGGTGGAATTATGAATGTAATAAAAGGCTCTCTTGTTGTCATGAAAGGTGACTTGAAATCTGCAAATTTATATGTCCTTCGAGGTAGTACTATCACTGGAACCGCTGCTGTTGTTTCTGATTCTAAACCTGATTCAAATGCTACTAAACTTTGGCATATGCGTCTTGGGCATATGAGTGCTCTTGGTTTGACAGAGTTAAGCAAGAGAGGCCTCTTTCATGGGTGCAATGTTGAGAAGTTGGACTTCTGTGAGCACTGCGTTTTTGGTAAGCACAAGAGGGTAAAATTTACTTCTTCGGTTCACACGACAGAAGGTATACTTGATTATGTGCATGCTGATTTGTGGGTGCCATCTCGCAAACATTCTCTTGGTGGTGCCCGTTATATGTTAACTATCATTGATGACTACTCAAGGAAAGTTTGGCCCTATTTCTTGAAATACAAATCAGATGCATTTGAAGCTTTTAAGGATTGGAAGTTGATGGTTGAAAGACAAACCGAAAGAAAGGTGAAAGTCCTTCGTACAGATAATGGGATGGAATTTTGTTCACGTGATTTTAAGTTTTATTGCAGAAAACAAGGCATTGTCAGGCACTATACCGTCCCGCACACACCTCAGCAGAATGGCGTCGCCGAGCGCATGAACAGGACCATTATTTCAAAGGCTCGTTGCATGCTGTCCAATTCAGGTTTGAACAGGCGTTTCTGGGCTGAGGCAGCTGCCACGGCATGCTACTTGATTAATCGTTCACCCTCTACAGCCATTGGTAAGAAAACACCAATTGGGGTATGGTCCGGATCACCTACTAATTACTCACAATTGAAAGTTTTCGGCTGTACTGCATATGCACATGTAGACAATGGAAAACTAGAGCCTAGAGCTATTAAGTGCATATTTCTTGGTTATGCTTCTGGTGTAAAAAGCTATAAGTTATGGAATCCTAAAACAGAGAAAGTTTTGATTAGTAGAAATGTTGTATTCAATGAATCTGCTATGTCACATGAGGTTTTATCATCAAATGCTTCTGTTGAAGGACAAGATAAAATAAGTATACATGTGGCGCAGTTGATTGATGCCTATAATACACCAGACATTGATGCTGAAATTGATGCACATGAACAAACTACTGAAATCTTACCTTCTGATATTGACCCTCCACATCGAGCATTCTTCTCCACTTTACAGATTACCACAATGGTCCATTGCGGTTGATAGACCTAGGAGAAACATTGTTCAGCCTTCTCAGTTCATTGAAGAATGCAATTTTGCTGGTTATGCTTTGAGTTGTGCAGAGGAGATTGAAGGTAATGCAGAACCATCAACTTATACTGAAGCAATTATTTCTAATGATCACAGCAACTGAATGTCTGCGATGCATGATGAGATGGAGTCACTCCAGAAAAATGGCACCTGGAAGTTAGTCCACTTGCCTAAAGAAAAGAAGACTATTCGCTGCAAATGGATCTTCAAAAGAAAGGAAGGAGTGTCTCCCAGTGAACCTATACGGTTCAAGGCAAGGTTTTTTTCTAAAGGTTTCAGTCAGATCCCAGGTATAGACTTCAATGATGTTTTCTCTCCAGTTGTAAAGCATAGTTCAATACGTACTCTCTTTAGTATTGTTGCTATGAATGACCTTGAATTTGAGCAACTAGATGTGAAGACTGCATTCTTGCATGGGGAATTAGAGAAAGACATCTATATGGATCAACCTGAGGGCTTCATTGTTCCCGGTAAAGAAAACTTAGTTTGCAAATTGAAGAAGTCCCTTTATGGTCTAAAGCAGTCTCCAAGACAATGGTATAAAAGGTTTGATTCATTTATGCTCTCACACAGTTTTAAGATGTTTGAATTTGATAGCTGTGTTTACATCAAATTTGTTAATGGGTCACCCATATATTTGCTTCTTTACGTTGATCACATGTTGATTGCTGCCAAGAGCAAGACTGAGGTTGATACTTTAAAAGCACAGTTAAGTAATGAGTTTGACATGAAGGATCTAGGTGCAGCAAAGAAAATCCTTGGGATGGAAATTATGAGGGAAAGAAAATCTGGTTTGTTGTATCTTAGCCAACAAAGTTATCTTGAGAAGGTCCTTCGTCGTTTTAATATGCATGCATCGAAACCTGTGAGTACCCCCTTAGCTGCTTATTTCAGATTGTCTGCTTCTCAATGTCTTGATTCTGATTATGATAATGAGTACATGTCTAGAATTCCATATTCCAGTGTTGTTGGTTCACTTTTGTATGTCATGGTCTGCTCCCGTCCTGATTTATCTCATGCTATGAGTGTTGTTAGTAGATATATGGCTAATCCTGGGAAAGAACATTGGAAGGCCGTTCAATGGATTGTTAGGTATATCCGTGGTACTTCTAATGCTTGTTTGCAGTTTGGGAAGACTACAAATGGCCTCATTGGATATGTTGACTCTGATTATGCTGGAGACTTGGACAAGAGAATGTCTCTTACGGGTTGTGTTTTCACCATTGGTGGATGTGCTGTCAGTTGGAAGGCGTCTTTGCAAGCTACTGTGGCCTTGTCTACTACAAAGGCTGAATACATAGCTATCTCTGAGGCATGCAAAAAAGCTACTTGGTTAAGAGGTATGTATACTGAGCTTTGTGGAGTTACATCTTGCATTACTCTATTCTGTGACAGTCAAAGTGCTATATATCTTACAAAGGATCAGATGTTTCATGAAAGAACAAAGCACATTGATGTTAGGTACCATTATGTCCGGGATATTATTACTCAAGGTACCATTAAGATATGCAAGATCAGTACTCATGATAATCCTGCAGATATGATGACAAAGCCAGTTCCTGTTGCTAAGTTTGAACTTTGCTCAAGCTTAGTTGGTGTCACTGTTTAAGCCCTAGTGGTTTTTTTTGTGTAGGCAGTTTTTATTCTCTTTATTTGTTTCAGGGAGTTGTCTACATTGTTCTGGCTACAAGATGGAATTTGTCTCAAGGTGGAATTTGTTGATTGTTGATCCAAATTCAGAGAGAAGGCCAAACTTCTGACGGAGCGTAGCGGAGGCCTGTCGCCAGTAGGCTTGGATCGTTTTTTTGACCTAGATCGCAGCCTCCTATATATATCTCCTCTTGTAAGCCGCACGGGCGATTCGTCCCCTGCGTTTGTAACTCTCCAGACAAAATAGTGAATCTCTGCCGCCAGTGCCCGTGGTTTTTTCCCGAAAGGATTTTCCACGTTAAATCTTGTGTCTCTTGTTCTGTTTGTGGTTTGATCTTCTTCGTGTTTTGTTCGTCATTGATTTAACAGATAGCAGGGTAAGGCGGTTACATAGGTCTGCAGGGAGGTTCTTAGGTTAGATGACTTGTTATTCTGCTGCCATTGCTCGGCGTGGCAGCAGCTCTGGAGCTATTTCTCTGTCGTGGCGCAAATCAGCAAAGAAAGAAATAGCTTCGGCGCCAAATCAGTGCAGCGCAATTAGAGAAAATGACTCTGTGATGAGATGGGCTACAGGTGATACGATGGGCAGTGATGGCGCCGCAAGTGTTGGATTCGATTCACACGACGTCAAGCTGGAATTTTGCGAGATGGTGCTCTGCCGTGGCAGTGATTTCGAATCAAAAAGCTTGCGGTGGCAGCGATCGGCAAGGGCAAGGCAGTGCTTCGGCTGGGGCAGAGATGTTGGTGCTGTTGCTCTGACGCTTTATCAAGTTTTGCCGATGCATTCCCTGACGTGGCAGAACTGAAGCAAATGAAATGGATGGCTTGTTGCTTGCCGTGGCAGCAAGAATCGAGCGGCAATCCTTTGCCTTGACAGCTAATTGACAGAGCCAAAGGGAAGATTAGACAGAGAGCTGACTAAATTCAGGTGAAGAAGACGGCAAGGCCAGGGAAGGTTTTGTGTTGCTGACAGGTGAGGTCATCTACAGGGCAAGCACTGTTTTATTGATAAGAAACAAAACTGCTTATCTTCTCAGGATTTAGGCAATGATTCCGTTCTTTAAATAGGGTCAAATTTTTTGGATAATTTTTATAATTTTTCTCAGTGATCCTTGGATAATGTTGTTTATCCTGTCAAATTTTCAAGCCGAAATAATGTGTGTAGAATTTATATAAATTCTGACAAGGCACTGCATTCAGATTTTTGTATTCAGTTTTTAATTTATCTGGGATTGAATATTCCATTAAAAAAATTTGAAACTATTTTTAGAGGTTAATTATTTTCGTAATAGTCTTTTGTAAAACTTTCAGATTCAGATATTAAATATTTAATTTATAACAGTTCTGAAATTGAGATTTTCAGCTTTCCTTTTTTTGAATTTTAAAAGGCATTAAATATAATTATTAACTTTTTATAATTTTACCAGAGATTAATGCTTTTATGATGAATACATGGTAAATTTTCAGATGAAGATAATTCTCGAAGAGTTTTGCAAAATTCTGACTGAGCACTGTTTGAAGGTCAAAAGGGGTCATTTCAATATTCTAATCATTATCCTTTGCATTAAAATTCATTTGATAGGTGAAATGAGTCACTAGAGTCCTCAGAAAATTTAATACCAATTTTTCAAAATTTTACTTTTACCTTTTTATCTTTTTAGCATTATCCATTCATTAATCCTCTTATTTGATTTTTCATTCGAGCCATAACCCCAAGACATTCCAATAAAAATCAATATTGCCAGATAAAATCAGAAGTGACCAGCCTTGAACAATGTGAGAAGGGAGCCAAGAATATGAAAATAGACATGCGCAGATGCAATGATGCAAGTTAACAGTAATAAAATCAATCACTAAGACATCTTCTATATACTAATTGGAGTCCCTCCTAGAAGCCCCTACATTAATCAGAAAATACTAGAAATTCCCACATTAATCTAAAAAGAAAAAAATTGCTAGAAAATCCCATATTATTCTAAAAAAAGAGATCTTGGTCATCCAATCTCCTTAACCATTTTCATCTACGGCTTAGATCTATTTATCTATTCATAAGGGATAAATCAGAGGAGTATTGTATGGAAGGGACGGCTTATATCTATTTATAGAAATTAATTGCTAATAAAAAAAGAAAAGATGTAAAGATACATGTATGTAGTATCGTGGACTAATACCTCAATGAATTTGAATCGGATGGCTCTCCTTCACGTATCTTGATGAGTTCAAATCAGAAGAGATTGGCTTATCAGATTATTCATCTTTCTGATATGCCATGCCACGATTAGAAGTTGGCTTGCAATTCCATTAATAATGTTCTTTCGCATGGCTATCTCTTGGTTGTATTACCACTTAAAGTGTTGTGAGATGAAATTTAAAGCTAAATACAGTTGTGCCGTCCGATCGATCTATCTATCTATCTATCTATCTATCTATCTATCTATCTATCTATCTATCTATATCTTTATATATACTAATCGGAGGCTCTCTTACAAGCCTTTACGTTGATCCTTGGAGTAAGAAACTAGAAATTCCAACATTAATCAGAGAAAAGAAAAAACAATTCACATTAATCTTAGAAAATACTAAGAGATAAAAAGCTAGAAGTTCCCACATTAATTGAAGAAAAAGTGAAATAGCTAGAAATTCTCACATTAATAGGACAAAAGAAAAAACTTGAGCATCCAACGTTTTTAGGTCGTTGTAATCTACGGTATATATTCAATATAGACATAGTAATCTATGTCTTTTAAAATCCTACCAAACAAAAAAAAAGTTTTAATAGACTACTAAACATAGTTATACTTTGTAAGAAAAAATAATAATGCAATCAACCAGACCGGATACGCGTACATACATGCAAAGGATTCATAGCCTAAAGGTTAGGAGCTTGCGTACAAAATATTCATGATGGGCTTGGAGCTAGCTAGCGTGCACGAATGCATGTAATGGATGCATAGTTAAACACGCATGCACACGTAGGGGATAGATATTAGTATCATACTAAATTACTAATCCCTCTAGAAAATATTAGGTTGTAATTAGATAATGAGTGCTATAATTAACTAAATATATATAAGAAAAAGATTGAAAAGTTAGAGGTTGGCATATTAATAAAAGAAAAAAAATTAATCCCTCTAGAAATATATGAAAAAAGATTGAAAAGCTATGGGTTATCATACTAATTAAAATAGAAGTTCAGTATTAATCAGAGAAATGATGACAACAGGGTATATATTAATCCATAAAATACAGAAATCTGTTTTACGAAGGTAAATATTCACACACCATATCCAAATTAAAGCACAGCTTGGTCAGTTAGGAAGAAAAAGAAAAAGAAATCGTTGCATACTACATGCATATGGAAGAATAAAAAAAACATATCTAAAAGGACATTTCTGTTGTTCATCAGAGGCAATTGTAATTGCATATTGAAATTGGCAACTATTTTTATATATCTGCTGCCTTATGAACATGGCAAGAATTGTAAACAATTTCTGTGAATTGATCATTATAAATTTGCAAAATTTATAGACTTTGGACCAACCCTTATAATAGCTTCCACAAATTAAATCTAACTTTGAATGATTGCTGTGTCCAAATATATATCAATAAAATTTTAATTTAATATGGTATCTCAATATATGTATGTTCTAAAATACAATCACACACTGTGATCGAACTTCAAAATAATTGAAAACTTTTAATTTCTAAATTTTAAATTATTTAAAATTTATTATAGTAGCCCGTGCGATGCACGGGTTGATGACTAGTTAGTATAATCACACCATACTCAAAATGTAATTAAGACTCTAGTACTAACTCACGGTTTTGCTACACTCTACAGGGGAAAATGCAAACCCACTAAAAAATACAATACTATAAAACTATTATGCCAACCGAATGGATATGCGAATTTGGAAACCAACTGAAACCCGGCCCGAAAACAGATCAAAATGCAAATGAGCTTGCATTTGTACCAAAAATCTGACCCAAACTGAGAAATAACCACAAACCCCTTTCGATTGTCTTGAGATGCTGTAATGTCTCACTGCAATAACCACACCACCCTGATCTCCGCCATCATCATGCAGCTTCAACCAATTCTATCATAGTATATTCATAAACCTAATATAAAAGGATGCATATAATTTTCATTTGTCCTATCTAAATATTTAAAAAATATCGGTAGATACAACCTAGAAAGTTTGACTAGTCGTATCCTCAAACACAGTACTTTAGTCACAGGTGTACAGAGGAAAAACCGTTCTTTTTTTTTTTTGAACTTGAGAAGAAAGATGTCATCAAACTTGAACGGTCTAGACTTGTGCGCGCGTGCTGGACTTTCTGCACACATACTGTCATGAGTGACACCATCCGCTTGCTCTTCCATCGTCGTCTATATAAACCGTAGGAGAACACATGCTAATTAACACTCACAAAGAGCCAAAGACCTTACCTCTCAGCTAGCTAGCTCCTGAATTTAACAGAGCTTAAGAAGAGGACACATGGCGGGCGCGGAAGAGGATGTAGCGGTAAGGAACAAGAAGGTGGTGCTGAGGAGGTACGTGAGAGGGTACGTCACGACGGACGACATGGAGGTCATCGACTCCACGGTCCGGTTGGCCGTGCCGCCGGGACTGACGGCCCTGGTGGTCAAGAATCTCTACCTATCCTGCGATCCCTGGATGCGCCTCCGCATGACCAAGCACGACAACGGCCCTGACGTGCCGGCGGAAGACTTCGCCCTCGGAGAGGTACGCAAACATGCATCAAAATTTGATTCATCCATCGGCCGATCGGTCAAGTCGTAAATTTCCTCGAGAGTTTCAGAACTGATCTTGTACTAGCTTGCGTTTCAATTATCAGGCCATGGTAAATTACGGTGTGGGCAAGGTGATCGATTCCACGCACCCGGAGTTCATTGACGGCGACCTCGTGTGGGGAATGAGCGGGTGGGAGGAGTACACTCTCATCACCCAGCCGGAGTCTCTGATCAAGATCAACCATCCCGAGCTCCCACTGTCCTACTACACAGGTGTTCTCGGTGAGTGAGTGAATTCTTGTGTATACATATTCTTAATTAGATTGTGCTGTTCTGCCGCTTCAACACCTCAACCCCCACGCAGGCATGACAGGGCTCACTGCATATGCTGGACTTTTTGAGGTTGGGAAACCGAAGAGAGGAGAATTTTTCTTCGTGTCGGCGGCGGCCGGTGCCGTCGGTCAAGTCGTCGGACAGCTTGCCAAGATTGCCGGTTGCTACGTGGTTGGAAGTGCCGGCTCTGATGAGAAGGTTTGTGCGTCCAAACGACGAAATGATGTACTGCATCTTGATGTTTCGGTGCAGTGCACATAGAACGTTACAGGTCTAATTATTTTTTAGCTCTGTGCATATCGTCTCTTCAGGTCAATATGTTGAAGAGCAAGTTTGGTTTCAACGACGCGTTCAACTACAAGGAGGAGAAGGACCTCGACGCCGCGCTCAAACGGTGTCTCCCGGATGGCATCGACATCTACTTCGACAACGTCGGCGGCGCGGTGCTGGACGCGGCGCTGCTGAACATGCGGCTTGACGGCAGGGTGGTCGTCTGCGGGATGGTCTCGCAGTACAACCTGCCGAAGCGCGACGGCGTGCGCAACCTGATGTGCGTCATCCCAAAGCGCGTCAGGGTGGAGGGGTTCCGCGTCATGGACTACCTTGGAGTGTACGCGAGGTTCGAGGAGGAGATGGCCGGCTACCTCAAGGAAGGGAAGGTGGCTGTCGTAGAGGACACGGTCGAGGGGATTGAGAGGGCACCGGAAGCTCTGATCGGGTTGTTTTCGGGGAGGAATGTGGGGAAACAGCTGGTGGCTACCGCAAGGGAGTGAGCCGGAATTATTAAGGAGTGTTTTCCTACTTAAATAAATAATTCATATGTGGACAGGTCTGGTACAGTGCTTTGCATATTAGTGATGTGACTTTCAATAAATGGTTTCAATTTATTCGAGTTAGCCCCTCGAGGAGCTATGGCCACGAAACAGCTCCATTTGCTAGTTTAAGTCTTCTATTGTCTGTTTTGTTTCCAAGAAGATCTCCTTTTTTTTATTAACAGGTTTATTGGACTCCCATTGTACACCATATCTCACCGATCAATGCAGAGAGAAGTTTGTTCGATCTAGTCATCATGTAAGGTCATGTACAATGATGCGATATTGACTGTCTATATACTTTGTCACGTAATTTGCTAACATGGTGGAGATATAAAGAGCAAAAAGAGTATAGCAATCACTTTTTAAATGTTGATCACTAGGTCTTGTACCTCAGTCAAATGCACGTGGTAAGTCGATGGGGTTCCACTGGTGTTCTTCTGTTTCCACTGTTGTTATTTTATTTAGTGCTTAAGTGTGAGACCTCGTCCATAATGAACAGAAATCTTCATGTGGCTACTGTACTAGTCTCATGATCAGTGGCTAGTACATACATGTTTACAACATCGATACCACATCCAAACACAGATTATATTACAACATAAAATAAGAGTTAATTATACAAAGTTCTTTACATTAAGTAATACAACATAGTAGAAGATAAAATGAAAAACCAAAAGCCCTATAGCACGCCCATCCAACCCGCAGTCATTTGACAAAACAAACCCTAGAAGAAGTCGTTGTCGAAATCCCCGTGACTTGACTGAAAATAGGAATCGTCAGGCATGTCGAATTCTTCTCCTTCTGAGGCAACGATTTAAACAAGTTTGAGTACATTTGTACACTACTGCACAACCCCTTATCACAGACGGTTCGGAACCGTCATCACAGATGGTTTTTCGAACCATCTGTATCAAAATGTCAGTGATGACAAAGAGTCATCTCAGACGGTTTTCCAACCCTCTGTGAAAAATCTTATCATAGACGGTTCCAACTTGGAATTGTCTGTGATGTAGTATCATCTCAGACGGTTCCAGGTTGGAATCGTCTGTGATGAGGGAATTATCCCAGACGGTTCTAAATAAGAACTGTTTGTGAAGATGCCTCATCGCAGACGGTTCCAAAAATTTGAACCATCTGTCATGATCCCCTCATTATAGACAGTTCTTCTTTAGAACCGTATGTGATATTGATTTTCTATGTTTTACTAAATTTTAATTCATTGGCTAGCCTCAAGAAATGATAGCTATGCCCTCTAAAGCAAAAGATAGTGCACAGCATATTATAATGACATACAATTAAAAAATGAATCCAATCACATGTTACACAACATACAGCGCATCCATTTCAGAAATCAACTCGCATATATACTAAGCAATTGGATTCAGAAGTACAAATGATAAATTCATAGCACAAGGCTCACAAATTAATCTAAATGCATGGTAAGTAACAAATTCACAACTCATCGGTTGATCCCTGAGTGGCATCTGCCCTTTGGATCTAAGACCTCATGCACGAAGAAAGCACAAAGGTTTCCTCGAATACTTAGCATGTCACCTTATTCCAACGCAGATTTAGCACATTGCCATGCCTATCGATGAGAAGAGTATAGTCTTACGTGTATATAAATTGATAAGTGGAGACAATTGTTGCAAGATCGACAGACCTGTATGACCTTGGTATTCTATGAACCAACGAGTAGTGCCATGTTGTGGCAAACGTAGAATCCTCATAGGTCAGTGTCCTTTGACTACTGGTGCCACTGCCAAAACATAATAGACTAATTAGTTCCAAAGGTATTATTATGGAGTGGGAATGATTAATGCGTACTATCAGATACCGAAAACTTAAAAGTATGTGTTAAGAGTGGTTGGGTTCTTCTTGTGTGGCCCTCCACAAAATTTGTAGACACCGAACGACGTGTCAAGTAATTTTTTGATAGGCGTCAAGTCGTGGATGCTTCCCTTTTTGGAATCAAGGTAAATTACCCAGTTCTGTCTCAGTATAATTACAAGTAGAACCCAGTGATACCTATACAGGTATGTCGTCATGGTCACTTAACCTAACTTCGAGGTGCGATATATAGTACAAATCAACAAGTATAGCATCTGGATGAAGCACTTACCGTGGGTTGTAAGGTAAAAGTATGAATTTTTTATCCGAATGAGCCAGCATTAGTTTTTCCACATACTCGTGGACGACACGTTTATCTTCGTCCATGGTTTGCTTGGACACCATGTGTGGGTCGACGAAACCCACCGGTTCTTTTCTTACTATTGCTTGCATGATCAAGTATCTACATATACAAAATCAAGGATTATATATATATGACATTTATCAGTGCAGTAGAAATGTAGACAGTGATTGCACACACTTACAGTATCCAGCATCTTATGAGTGAGGCGTCGAGTGCTTTGAGGTTGTATAGATCGAATAAGTCAGAGAATCTGACCACGAAGATGCCGTCTAAAAACTAGTATAAGAAATGCTCCTCCTTGAAGCATATCAAGATACTCGATGTCCGTTGTGCCACTGGCTTGTTGGCTTGTTCCCTGCACCAATCTTGCAATCGTTTGCAGTCCAATGTAAGCGTCTCCTTGCGCTCATCCGGTACGAACGGCTGCCCCAACTCAAATTGCTGCACCAACGGGGCAAACGGAAAGTCACAGGCTGATCTGGTCCCTTTTGATTTGCCCTTGTCTCCGCCTCCCCTTCTACTAAATGTATTCTTCACAGGAGATGAGTGGGCCCGAACTGCAGTAACAGTCTGCGCCTGACGGGACATGGTAGCTAATTGGCGGGCTCCTTCGGTTGATCATATGGCTCTGGTAGTGCTGGTAGCTCTGGCGCATCATGTGACTTCAGTAGTGTTTATAGCTTCGGTGCTCCTAGGTGGGCGTCGAAGGAGATGTCCTTCTTGGGCCACTGAATGACTGTGCCGATGGCATCCCCTAGTGTAAAGATCTCATCGTTTGGAGGCATCCCCAGCGCGACGGTCTTAAAAATTTCATGTACACCATCGACATAGACCTTTGCGTAGCCCAGCTCTAAAGAACGATTGTGAATAAACGCCCCTACGCTGGATGTGTACGCTTGTCCCCAAGCAGCCTATATGGGAACAGAGCCGTTGGCAAGCCTCATTTGTAGATTGCACGGCGTGGGCAACTACATAAGGGTACACAAGTAATTAGCTAACACGTCCAACAGGTCTATCTAAGGATTATTGAAGACATGTTACCTGGGTGTCATCAGGAGGAAATCTGGCTTCATACACGTCCATCTCAGGGGCAGACGCGCAGCTGCTCGGACAGTTGGTTGGGCTGAACTGCACTAGTGCTTCTTAGGCTTCATAGCTGACTATCGAACTCCGACAATCCTCCTTTTTCCCTGAAGAACAACGTGGCGCTGCATGTTGAATGGGTCGATTACGTAGAAGAATTGAATAACTTGGTTAGCGAGAACAAATGGGTCGTCTTGGTATCTGACATGTTCGAGGTCCACAGTTGTGACTCCATACTTGTCAACCTTCACGTGCTGCAGGTTAACCCAACGGCACAAAAATAAAGGGATCTTGGAAAGTACGTAGTAGAGCTCCTAAATTTCTTCAATGAACCCATAGTACGAATTCCTCGTTGATCCAGCGGTATTCATCGCATCAATGCGAACACCGTTATTCTGGTTTGTGCTCTTCATATCCTGATCTCTTATATAAAATGTGTACCCATTTAAGTCGTATCCTTTCCATATTATGACCGTAAATGCTGGCCCTTTTGCCAACCATGTCAGCGTATCACCTGACGGCTTCCAGTAATGGGTTGTTACTCCTTGAACCATCTGTTGAACTGAAGGTTATGCTGTCTAATAATCCAGTACTCTGGCCGCGTCGGATTCTCTTGACGTAGCTAGTTCTTGTCCTCATTGATATACAACGCCACAACAGCCATGTCTTGAAAAACTGTGAAATGGGATTTAGCGCACGCAACTGGATCAGGCGTGATTGCTTTCCTTCCTATGGTCCCGATGCCCTGGAGCCTCCCCTCATGGCTGGATCGAGGCACACCTATCAGTTTGACCTGAACCATGTAGTCCACATAGAATTCGACGACCTCTTCGGTTGCATAACCTTCGATAATGCTACCCACCGATCGAGATCGATTCTGTACGTAGGACTTGAGAACTCCCATGTACCTCTCGAACGGGTACATGCTACATAGGAACACAGGTCCGCACATCTTTATCTCCCTCACAAGGTGAACAATGAGATGGACCATGATATCGAAAAACGACGGAGAGAAATACATCTTAAGATTACATAAAGTCATTACCACCTCGCCCTACAGAGCATCTATTCCTTCGGGATCGTTGACCTTCTGAGCAATTGTGTTAAAGAAATAACATAGCCTTGTGATTGTCTCTCGGACCTTGCTCGGTAAAATACTTCTAATTGCCACAGAGAGCATTTGTGTCATAAGCACATGGCAATCATGGGACTTCATGCCAGTTAAACTCAAATCTTGTATCGAAACAAGTCTCTTCATGTTGGACGAGTAACCGAACGGAACTTTCACACCATGCAATCACTGGCACAATTCGGTTCTCTCGGCCTTGGACAGAGTGTAACAAGCAGGTTCACAGTATGTCCGGCCTTTATCAGTCTCCTTCGGTACTAACTCAGGTCTGATACCCATATCGACCAAGTCAAGCTGTGCGTTGATACCGTCCTTTGTTTTACCCTTAATATTTAGTAAGAGACCAATCAAGCTATCACAGATATTCTTCTCTATGTGCATCACATCGATGCGGTGCCAAACACTTAGGTGCTCCCAATAAGGTAGGTCCCAAAATATTGATCTCTTCTTCCACATGCTCTTATCACGGGTCCTTAATTTATGTCCATTTCCAAACGCAACATCCAAGTTCTTAATCATATCATGAATATATGTCCAGCTTAAAGGCATTGGAGCTAAACCATCTTCGATCGTACCGTCGAATTGTTTTTTCATCTTGCGGTATGGGTGATTCCTCCGAAGGAACCTACGGTGACGCATGTACATGGTTTTGCGCGAGTAATTCAGCCACACACTCGGTATCATCCAAGCAGTGAGTACATGCTTTAGCTCCTTTTGTACTCTGCCCTGATAGGTTAGCAAAGGCAGGATAATCATTTATTGTGTAGAACAATAAGCAGCGCAAAGTGAAGTACTCTCATTTGTGAGCATCCCATACCTGCACCCCAGGAGCCCACAACGTGTTCAGATCTTCCACCAATGGTGTTAGGTACACATCAATATCGTTCCCAGATTGCTTCGGGCCTTGGATGAGTATAGACATCAATATGTACTTCCGCTTCATACACAACTAAGGAGGAAGGTTGTACACACAAAGATTCACTGGCCAAGTGCTACGACGGCTGCTCATATTGCCAAAAGGATTCATTCCATCCATGCTCAATCCGAACCTGATGTTCCTCGAATCTATTGCGAATTCTTCAAACCTCCTATCGATGTTTCTCCACTATGTGGAATCAGTAGGGTGCCTAATCATTCCATCATTTTTACGCTCATCCGAGTGCCACCGAAACAATTTTGCCTCTTTTGAGTTTGCAAACAAACGCTTCAAATGGAAAATTATAGGCAGATACCACGTCATCTTAGCAGGAGGTCCTTTCTTCAACTCCATGCCCTCGTCGTCGTCATCCGACCTATCTTTACGCTTGTACTGGGATGCGTTGCACACCGGACATACATGCAAGCTTGCGTACTCTTTACGGTAGAGGATGCAGTCGTTCAGACAGGCATGTATTCTTTCTACTTCCATTCCCAAGGGACAGAGAACCTTTTTGGCTTTGTAGGTGGTTGTCGGCAACTCGTTTCCCTCCGAAAGCATATCCGCTAACAAACCAAACAGCGCCGTGACACTCTTGTCGGACCAACCGTTGCTTGCCTTTAATTTCAGCAGTTCCAGAACGGATGACAATCTTGTGTATTTGGACTTGCAACCCAGGAACAAAGGTTTCTCCGAGTCATCCATCAAATCTCGGAATTTTACGTACTCCTGCTCATCACGGCTCCCTTCTGCATCCCGTAGCATCTGATCCAGATTGTCATCGTGAAACCTATCCTCATTGAAAGCACAGTCGATATCATCCGGAGTATCATTGACGTCGTTGATGATATCTAGAGTATCGTTGCCTTCATCGACGATGGTAGTACTACTTGGTCTCTGTGTAATCTGCTCTTCACCATGACTGGTCCAATAGGTATACCCCCTTTTGAAACCCCGTAGAATTAAGTGTGCTTCGATCTGCGCTAGGTTTTGAAACATCCTAAGATTCTAGCAGTTAATGTATGGACAAGGCATAAATTCCACCCCCTTGTTCATCATATCTTTCTCTGCAGCTCTTCTAAAAGCAAAGACACCATTAATGTAGTCGACGCTCGCAGGGTTCTTAGCGTACATCTAGCTTCGATCCATCTATGCTACATATGTAATAATAGGTGTTAAATGATGAATTAAGTACCCTAGGAGTGCTTCGATCCATCTATGCTACATTTTAACTTGTCGATTAACTTATATAGCTCCTAACATCAAAAAATAATGAATGGATATATAGCTCTACAACCAAGCTAGATCCAGAAATTAACCAGCTTTATTTCCCTCTTTACCAAGGTAGATCTTACATATATTGCAAATTTCAACCATTTACTACTTTACATCACAGAAAACAAATGAACTACACCTAGATGTAAAACCCAACATCATTTCCCTCTTTTACCAAGGTAGATCTAAAATATAATGCTATTTTGAAGCAATTACTAACCTTAGATGACCTAGAGCGCAAGAATCTACAATTACAACTCCAAATCTAGGGTCTCTTTCATCAAATCGCCTCTCAATTGCAGCCACCTCAAAAATATCTAGGAAACCCTAAAAATACAGAGGAGCTCAAGGCTCTTTGTTCGTATTTATGAAGGTAGATCATCACAGACGTTTGTGGATAAAAACATCTATGTTATTTCGCTCATCACGAACGGTTTTATCCACAAACCGTCTGTGATGTTCCTTCTTCCCAAAATCCTTCCATCTTCCCAAGACAGGGGCGCTCCTTTCATCTTCCCAAACCCTTCCATCTTTCGAGGAATATCGGTTCGTGTTCCGAGGAAGACCTTTCGTCTTCCAAGCGCTTCGTTTCGCCAGCGAAGGTCGTTATTAATTGCACTTCTGCAACCACGCACTATATATGGTAGCGCTGGAGTCCAAAATGTACTCGATCGATCGCATTCCATAGATCATCGCCATGAGCAGCTCATCAACACAACTCCATCCCGGCCTCCTCTGTCGGCTCTGCCACCCCACCACCTCAGACTATGCCGGCTCCACCACCGCCACCGCCACCACCACCGCCACCGCCTTATTGGCCTCCATCGTCGACTTCCCCTCCGCCACTGCCACCGTATTCGCCTCCTCGGCCCCTGCGGCGCCACTACGATGCCATATCCATGAATCCACCGACCACGGCTTATCATCAGCGGTCCCCTTCGTCGGCCACCTCGGGCACCGCTCTTTCTGCCTCAATCGTCGTCCACGGAAAGAAGCATCCGACGTCGACAATACTAATCTCCTCCTCCGACGATGATAGCTACGACTCGTCGGAGGGCTACCGTGATGGCTGAGAGCTGGAGGATCACCTAGATAGAGCGGGTTCGAGCGAGGACCCCGACGGCCGCAGCGACAACTCCAACAACAATGACTCCGACGATGACGAGGAGATCGACTAGGCATAGCTAGTAGCTAGGGATCAAAATTTTTGTATATATGTGATCGATGCATGCATGCAAGCTAGCTAGTTCTTATATATATGGAATTAAGGCATGTTTCCTTCAACCACGCGTTCAGTTCATTTTATAGAGTTCATCATCAGAGACGGTTTGTAAATAAAACCGACTATGAAATTCCCCTAGTCACAGACGGTTTTATCCACAAACCGTCTGCGTGGATAAAACCGTCTGTGATGTATGACTCACGACAAACGGCTTTATCCACAAACTGTCTGCGATGTGCGCAAGTCTCTTCCTAGACGGTTTTCTTAAAAAACAGTCAGTGATGATGTGTCTAATATAACCTCTTTTGTAGTAGTGGTACTCAGCAAGACTTATAGTGGTTCACAAATATAGATATATTACCACATGCAAGCTTTGGCAATGATAAAGCTTCTAAGGTTATTTTGCATTGACGTAAAGAGTTATAAACATATAGTTACTATAAATTGCAAACAGGATTTGTAAAAGCCAATAAATTTTTTATAACCAAAATTAAGTGGATGGTTCTCGCAACACAGTTTATCCAACTGTGAAGTTACACTATGTCGGTCCTTTGACATAAAACAACGGTTGCTAAACAAGTTCTAAGCCAAAACCCATATTTACAAAATACTAAAATCTAACATTGGAACAACTTCACCAAGTGCCCATGAACACGGACACGGCTAATCGATTAGATTTACACTTTGCAGAGGTGTACAACTTTAACCACAAAGAATGATCAGCTCTTTGTGCGGCGCTATTAGCACACTTCCTTTGGTGTGCCGTAGAGAGATCATACATAACCGTTACATTACCTAGGCATAACTTTACACCAGCCCGTGACAATAAACCCCTTTCTATGATGGCAGAAGATATTTGTACATTCATTGTACTCTCAGCAGGCTAAAACCTGATGAGTCCTTACTTCCAGTGAAAGATATTTGTACAATGTTGTACTCTTAACAGTTGGTCCTGTTGAGTCCTCACTTCCCTATTATAGCAAGGCGTACACCGTTGCATTGGTAAGTAGAAACCCCTACAAGCAGACCTAGAAATGAATGTCTGTGCTATCTCCCGCCTTCCATAGTACAAAGCCATACTTAAATAACTTAATAGGTTAAGGCTATCCCATACCAGTCCTCGTGGTTGTACGGATTTCTTGGATCAATAACGACCCATGTTTGATCCTTAATTCGACACGGGCAATACTTCAACCTACACTACGTGCAAATCCATCTGCACATCTGGCTATTGCCAATAATCGTCACGTCAAAATCGTATTTCTAATTTGGGTTTTTAATCAAAATATCCATAACCATTAGTGTCATATCCACCCCTTTCAAATTCTTAGGAAATAATTTTAATCTGATCATCTACTTCGCTGCTAAGAAGCATGGCTAAGCATGATTAATATGTAATCACATATACCCAAGTTGACATTATATATTGTCTAGCCCTATTCTATGGTTATCAAGGTTCAAATATTCATACTTACCAAGGAAGTTACATGAAACAACAGGTATATCTACCAGTACCATAAAATAGCGAATTTACATAAAATAAATGCATGCATAAAATAATTTGATAAACAAAATAAAAATGAAATACTAGAATCAATATGTTCAAAGGGGTGCTTAACTTGCTGATCGTCACCTGCAATATAGTTGGGGTCGTCAATCAAGTCGTCCTCCTCACACACAAGGACATCGGATTCTACACGTCGCATAAGAGAAAATAAATGACAATCAGTAATTTCCAAAAAGGGCAGAAAGAAGACAGACTGCAAAATAACCAGAAACTCACTACAGAGAACAAAAGGTTTATTTTGTAGATTATTCTTTCTTATTTTACAAATTCAAAAGGCAAAAGTTATTTAAACTTGCATTATTATAATCATGTGAACAAACTTTTTAATACGAAACAACATCTTCTTTAATTACGATTCTAATGCAAAGCAATGTATTTGTATGCTTTAGATATTTAAAACCAAGCTTCAGTTCATTATTGTGTGTGTCTACATATATATACTTATATTATTAGTTATATCCATTAATGTTTATTTGAAGAATAGTTCTAAAGCAATTTTTTTAAATTTTCTTAGATCTTCTGGTCCTATACTAGTATTCAAGCTTGGAGGAATAAATTTTATTCAAACCTATACTATTTGGTGCCAACTATACTCATACAACTAATTTATGCATTACAGTTCACGCAAATGATGCAAAACAATTTAAAATATAAATGTTTTTACATATTTTAACTCCTTTCAGCATGAGGATGTTAATAACATTTTTCTTTTTTATTTTTACTTGATTTGTAGAAGTCATATATTAGGTATATTTGAGACCTATGCATGTATTTCCAATATTAAAAATTACATAGTGTATATTTTCAAAATATTTTTGTATATTTTAAAACTACAAGATTTTAGATGATTTTAGAGATTTATTTCACTCAATTTGGAGTTTTGGTTCAAAAGTTATTGCATTGTGAATTGGCTTGGGTTTGAAAAATGAGTTGAAATAGCAAAATACGCCTTCGAAAAACAGAAGGCGGCTTTTGCTTTTGGTGCCGAATAGGGATGGCAATCGGGTGGGTACCTCCGGGTACCACTGTCTGAAACCCAAACCCGAAACACGTGCTGCCCACTCGAACCCGAAAACCTTCACGAGCATAAATCTGTGCCCACGTCCGAACCCGATGGGTACCCGAACCCGATGAGTACTCGAACCCGGACCCTGACCTCCAAAACTCACATGGATTGGTAAACAACAAACTGAGAGCTAACATTGTACTCCTGTGTCACTTCAACCGTCCTATTATTTATATGTTTTGTAAAGCTTACAACATTAAGCCCATTGTCTACTTCTGTGTTTCAAGATACATTTACAAGCCCACAGCTTCATAAATAGAATTTATATTTTTTTCCAGAACAATGTATGTTAAAGCTAATCATCTTCCAGGTTTCAGCCAAAATCCACAGCATCACATCGTTAAGCTAAAAATCCTGTTAGTGCAAAAATATTTTAGACCTGATATACAATTCATGTCTCATATGTAAAACAATTTGATGGTCCACAAATGAAATGAATATCATGTCTTAAATTCAAAATATATATGGGGGATAAAATAGTTGTGCAAATTAACATGTTCATAATGCCATATACTCAAAATAAGCACTTGCAATAAAAGTTGATTTCAATAATTCACCATGAAGCCCTTGTGGAGACAAGTCGTGCAGCATTGCCCCGCATTCTTTAACAAACCCCACTGCTATCTGTCAGACAAGAAACATAAGCACATACTTTAGTGATGACTAAAATAAGTTCTTCACAATATGAGAAGTACATAAGAACCAAGCTATGCACCTCAACACTATCATCAGTTAGATTCTCAATAACTTTTGTAAGAAGCTCCAGCGCCACGAGCTGCGCGGCCACCTGATTAACCAAGTGTGGTATGAACTTGCTTGCTGCAAGCAATTGGGGCTGCAATCAACAAGAGCTGCGGTGGTCATCAGGGAAGGTTCCCCACTTCGAGTTGGGCTCTAGCGGTGGTCATCAGGGAAGGTTCCCCACTTCGAGTTGGGCTCTAGCGGTGGTTTCGGCGGCTGTCACGGTCCTGCCGTCCTGGTTGAGGTCACGCTTGCTGTGGCGGTCGTCCCTCTAAGTCATTAGAAGCCCTAGGGCACCTCCGCCAGCGATCAACCTCCTCGTCATCGAAAACCCTAGAGAACCTCCTTCGGCGGTCACCATCCTCTTCCCCATCAGATACCCTAGTGCGCCGGGGAGGGCAGTCCTCGTCCCTGGCTCCCTGCTAGACTTGGGGAGTTCGTTACCTTCGAAGAGCTTGCAGTCGCGACGGCGATCGCGGTCGCGGTCGGGCGGGGAAGCCCTAGATCTGCTGCGGTAATAGTCGGTGTCGCGGTCGGAGGAGGACGAGGGAGACAAGGACATGCGTGGCTTGTGGTGGTGGTCGCGGCAGCGCGGGCAGTCGTCGTGGTGGCGGCGGCGGAGCTTGGAGGCGGCAGGCGAGACGGAGGCGGAGGTGGCCAGCGCGAAGGGTTTGTGGTGCTCGAAAATTTGGAGGCATGAGAGGCAGGGAAAAGATGGTGGCAGCGGCTTGCGACCGGAATGGAGAGAGCCAGGGATAGGGTTAAGGGAATAAGGAGGAGCGGTCGGGCCGAGCCGGTTGAACTGGGCCAAATGGGCCGACCTGGCCGAGAAAAAAGGAAACCCACCAGGCCAAACAAATTTTAAGTGGGGCCCAAATGTCATAGGATACCCACGGGTACAAATTGGTATCCACACCCATCCTATAACCTTATCGGGTACCTAAACCCGAAACCCATGGGTTTGAAGTGCTACCCATACCCACCCATATCGGGTCGGGTACCCGCGGATACCCAAACCCATGGGTAAAAATGTCATCCTAGTGCCGAATGATTTCAATCCGGCCCGTAGATGCTGACAGCTCGGGACCATGGGTCAATGACCGAGCGCGAACGCCTCAGAGGCTAGTTGCAGTGATTGACAGCCAGGGCCCAGCAACTAGCGACACCAAACAGGGGCTCGCAATTTCTGGCTCGTCGGCGGGGAAATACCATCGAAGAGGGTGAATGGGTTCAACGGCTAGACTCAGTGCATGATTGCGCATCTAAGGGTGTTACCCATTCAACTGGAGATGACCGAGAAATGGGCTGCCATCGTGAGGAGGCAACGGCCACCATGACCGAACGAGCAAAAGCTCATCGGCGGCCACTCTTCCACCAAGCAAGCACGGGATAGGCATCAGCATGCCACTAAGACCCTATTTTACCTAAAAATCTGGTCAGAGAATGACCCAGTTGGGCTACCACCAGTCGCCTGTGCCAAAGAAGAAGTGCGGTGGTGGGGATGCACTGCAAGCAAGGAAGGATGAAAATAGGATTTGATTAGTAAACTAGGATGCATAATGAAGCTCTAGATTCAACCGATTCCATCGATTGTTACCAGGTTTGCTCAAATCGCGGTTTTCCTCCTTTCAGGTTCCGGCGGCAAAACGAAGAAGGAATGGCTTCTGGTTGAGTTGCTTTGCTCAAACGATGGTCAGGAGAGTAGGGGGCTCATTGCGATGCTGGTTGTGTATCTATAGCCTGAGGAGGTCGGTTTCGCCAGTGTGTGAACGGGAGGGGAAGGTTGCGACGGTTCTGTGTCAATTTGGCGAGGTGGCACGGGAGTTTTGCCAGCGCAGATCAACGCGGTATGGCCGGAGTATGGTGCGGGAGTTTCGAGGCTGGACATGGCAGCGGATCAGCGTGGGCAACGCAGAAGCACGGAGGTGAGATGCAATCAACTGGCTTCAGGAGTGAGACAGGGAGAGCAGCGCAACTGTAGAGAGGAAGGAGGAAGGGGGAAACGGGGTTCGATGCCTGACAGGTGGGAGCTAGGGTCCATCGGTCAGTGATTGAATGAGTTCTCAGTTGCTTCCATCGAATGGTGTCGGTACAGTAACTGGATCTACTTGGCAGCGTCAGAGAACGAATAAGGAGATAAGGTTAGGATCAGACAGCTAGTACTTGCAGTAAATAAGCTGTCATTTCGCCGAGTTATTTTTCCAAACTTTTTGACTGTATTCATCATGCAGTTATTATCATCTGGTAAGAATTTTAGGGCAAAATGCTTCACCGAAAAATTACAAAAATTCTGATATTGCCCACTGTCCAGAAATTCCTTTTCGTGTTTTATTTTATTTAAGGATGAAAATAACTTCAATTATTTTTGAAACATTTTTTTCAGAGTTTTGTTTGAGCTAATAGTTCTTCTATAAAAATTTATATTCAAAATATTGTATATTTAATTTATAAAAATTCTGTTATTATGATTTTCAGATTTTCAATGTTTTGGTTTTTGAATTTTAAAAGGTAATAAAAAATCTTATTAATTTTTGATATTTTTACCAATGGTAATTACTGTGATGACGATATGATGGTAAATTTCCCAGATACATATAATGTTCGAAATTGTTATGATAATTCTGACTTAAACTGTTTAGAGGTCAAAGAGTGTCTTTTCAAACATTTATCTATTCATCTTTTGCATAAAAATTCATTTGCCAGCTGAAATATTTCACCAAAGTGTTTAAAGTATTTAATATCAATTTTTCAAGATTTTAATTTTTCCTTTTATCATTTTACCATTTTCAATTAATTAATTCTATTTGTTTAATATTTTTCACACAAGACAAAAATCCAAAAAAATCGAAATAAAAACCAATAATACCAAGAAAACTCAGAAATAACCACATTCAAATTTAAATTATACATTGTCATTGTAGTATATTTTGCAGCTATAGTTCACAAGTCTTTCTAAATGGGAACGTCTGGACGAGTGTCTATTGAAAATTTTCATAGTCAGAAGACCGATACCTATCACTACTATAAAACACCATATCATTGCCGGTTCCAAACTGACATCACTGCCGGATATTGGAACAGGCACTGATTGATCGGCAGTGATAGTGCTATCACTGTCGGTTCTAGAACTGGTAGTGATACCGACATCACTGCCGGTTTGTATGCGAACTGGTAGCGATAGTCCGGTTCATAAATCACTCGGTAAAATCAAAAAAACAATTGTTTGCATCCGGACCGACCAACCCGTATTCTACGCGAATTTCACGCACGTGCGGTTGCTACGACTCGAACTGGTGACCTGCTGCTCCACGCGTGTGCCCCTTACTATCTCACCCATCACTCAATCATCAACTAATATGGGATATATTTTCCTTTTGATCCTCTATCTTCGAAAATTTTGATGATTATTTGGATATCTAAATGACTTCAAATGGAAAGATTGTCAACTACAAAGTTGTAGATATCGTCAAGAGCTACAATTTTCATATAAATTTTATCTCCATCCAACTCCGTATGAAAAAGTTATGATTTTTCGAAAAATGGTTGATAACATTATTACTGCCGGTTGGTAATATGAACCGCCAACCGGCAGTGATACCATTATTTGGGTTTCTAAATTACTTCAAATGAAAAAGTTGTCAACTATAAAGTTGTAGATCTCGTCGAGAACTACAATTTTCATATACATTTTATCTCCATCCGACTCCTACGAAAAAGTTGTGATTTTTCAAAAAAAGATTGATAGCATTATTACTGCCGATTGGTAATACGAGTAGCCAACCGGCAGTGATACCATTATTTGGGTATCTAAATTACTTCAAATAAAAAATTTGTCAACTATCAAGTTGTAGATCTTGTCGAGAGCTACAATTTTCATAAAAAAATTATCTCCATCATTCTCTGTATGAAAAAGTTATGATTTTTCAAAAATATAAGTTCGTGTCGTCCATTATCACTGTCGGTTCTTGTTTCGAACCAGCAGTGATAATATTATTACTGCCGGTTTTTGATGAACCGACAATGATATGGCGGTAAGGATCACTGATTCTGTAGTAGTGTATGTTAGTGAAATGTAAAATAGCTGAACACAAAAGAGGTAGTTGTTGCACTCCACGCTCAAAAAATGTGGACAAATCCTGTGAGTTGCTTTGGCAAAAAGAGTGTCAAATTACTCCATCACAATGACCGATTGCCATTGTGCATTTGTGCTCGGCCTGCGCCATGCCTTCGGAGCTAATTAGCATGTGCCATGCCACCTAGCAAAGCTCTGTTGCATCTAAGATGTGGTGGAATCAACTAATCTCTAGATATTAGTTAATCAACATTGACAAGGACAGATCCCACTAAACAATCAAGCTGCATGCAGATAAAAACAAAGTCAAATGATTAATTAAACAAATGCTCACCTGGTCCCACTCAACCATACTCACGAAAGTGACCAGCCTTGAACAATGTGAGAAGGAAGCCAAGAAAAATGAAAATAGACATGCGCAGAAATTACATGGATGTAATTTCGGATTTAAGGTTTAGGGACCACAAAAAAAGCGCGCAGACGTCCCCCGCCTTGTAATCTCGTAATTTTTGGGGTCTTTGCGGGAAAAAATTCAGAAGCTTCGAGGGTCTTTGCGTATGAGCAGCGTCACGCCACGTAGGCACGCAACGCGTGCGTGAGGGTGAATTTGCATAATTCGTGCGGCCTTTGGTGTTAAAAAACTTAAACGGACTTAGACGTAATCTCGTAATTTTGGGGGGCCTTCGCGGGAAAAAACAGCACAGAAGTTCTAGGGTTTCCATAGAAAAAAAAGGACTAATATGTATTTTTGGAAAGTTTCAGGTGACTTTTCACCAAAAAAACATGTGCCAAAAAATAAATTTTAGAAGTTTCGGGTGCCACCCCAAAAAAATGGACTTCCGACGAAAAATGGATTTATATGTAATTTTAGGAAGTTTCGGGTGACTTTTCGGCAAATACCGCGCACAGAAAAACAAATTTTAGAATCTTCGGGGGTCATTCTGTAAAAAAAAAGGGCAAATATGTATCTTCAGAAAGCTTCGAGCACCTTTTGGGGTCCTTTGTGTGGAAAAAAAAATTAAACGGATCTGGATGTAACATCGTAAAAATGGGCAAATATATATCTTCAGAAAGCTTCGAGCGCCTTTTGGGGTCCTTTGTGTGGAAAAAAATATTAATTGGATCTAGAAGTAACATCGTAATTTCAGGGGGCCTTTGCGGAAAAATAAATTTTGGGAGTTTCGAGTGGCTTCTCGCAAAAGAAGGGCCAATATGTAATTTTGGAGAGCATTGGGCACCTTTTTGCAAAAAATAAGGCGCACCAAAAAACAAATTAAAGAAATTCCAGGGGCCTTCTAGCAAAAATAGATTAATCTGATCTGTATTTTCTAAAAAATTTTGGGCCCCTTTTCGCAAAATACTGAAGTTTTGGGGTCCTTCCCACGAAAAAAATGAGAAAAGGGCTAATATGTAATTTTAGAGAGCTTTGGGCGCCTTTTTGCAAAAACCGGCTGCCAAAAACAAATTAAAGAAGTTTTGGGGGCCTCCCAGAAAAAGGTGGACTAATCTACAATTTTAGAAAATTTAAGACCCCTCCGGGTGGCTCCCCAAAAAAAGAGGCCAATATGTAATTTTGGAGAACTGTGGGCGCCTTTTTGCAAAAAAAACAGCCAGCCAAAAATCAAATTAAAGAAGTTCGGGGGCCTCTCAGAAAAAGTGGACTAATCTATAATTTTAGAAAATTTAAGACCCCTTTTCTCAAAAGAACTGAAGTTTTGGGGTCATATGCAAGAAAATGGAAAAAGGGCCAATATGTAATTTTTGAGAGTTTTGGGCTCCTTTTTGCAAACAATGGTGTGCCAAGAAACAAACTAAAGAAGTTTCGAGGGCCTTCTAGCAAAAATATGGACTAATCTGTAATTTTAGAAAATTTTGGGCCCCTTTTCACAAAAATAGTGAAGTTTCGGGGTTCTTCCCACAAAAAATAGGCTAATCTGTAATTTTAAAAATTTTCAGTCACCTTTTTGCAAAAATTCAAAAGTTCTAGGGCATTCCTGCAAAAAAGGACTACTCTATAATTTTGAGAAATTTTGGGCGCTTTTTTGAAAAAAACGTTCGCTACGCGTTAGCGCCACATGTCTCGCGAGGTGACACAGGCAGGGATCGAACGTACGACCGATGGCGTGAGCATGCGGAGTGTTACCGTTGCGCCACATGGCTGTTGTTGTAATGTTACGGAGCTAAAATATATAACCCGTTTAACTGGCTGAGTTAAGCGGGTGACGCGGTCGCGCGCGGAGCGAACACGTCGGCAAGAAATAGCATGGCGCGCACGAAGGCCGGGAACTCTTGGGGATTTAATACACGGAGTACACAGCTCGTTTCTAAGAAGTGTGTAAGATATTATTATAAAATTGCATTTTGAGAAAGTATATTTTCGCATAATATGTTGTTTAATCATCAAATAATAATATTCTGGATATTAACACATGGTCAAAACAAAGCTTTGATCATCTATTTCTATCATAATATATTCATAAAACGTAATATAAAAGTACATTCCGAGACAAATCTACCTATATAAATTTTATTTGTCCACTCTAAATCTCTACTACTTCTAATTAGGAGTTGGTGGCGGTCCGTTCTCCTCTAGAGCAGTTGATCTGTTGGATCTAGCACGAATAGCTGAGATGGAAGGAGATTGTTACATAGTTTGCAGTTTATCTGGCCAACAAATTTTCAAAATTTTAAATCGGTTTAGTTTAAAATGTTAGCCGCATCGATCTCGACTTGACGTTAGAAAAGAAACTAATAGAATCAATTAGGATGTATGAACGTTTTACCTTGTCGAACTGCTTGAGTTACTGGCGCGATACTGGCAGAAGCTCTGAAACTGATACACGAACTCATCGACTATGTCCCAGAGCCACTGGTTGGGAAGCTGCATATTAACGACGCCAGGGAGGATGACGCTGAAGACGTCGCAGTAGTTGTTCCATGACTCGATCAGCGTGGTGGTTGGTGGTTAGCGGGCATAGGCGCGTGTAGGCATGGCGGTACCAGAGCTCGCGGTAGAGGAGGAGGAAGATGTGGTCGCCATCGCAGTAGGGAGCGATGGCCTCGGCGGAGGGCCAGGGCGCATCGCGAAAGAGGCGATCGGAGAGGCGCTGGAAGCCGCCCTTGTATATCTGGTAGATCTTGTAGATGTTCTTGTCGTGGATGTACCGGTAAAGATGCACAACGAACGTCTTCACCGAGTCCGACATGTAGCTGGGGTCGTACGCGCTGGCCCCGCCATGCGACGGCGGTGCGTCGTCCACCTGGTCGTAGGGCGACGCCATAGTGAGCAGGGGATTGCTTAGGGTTCGGGGGTTGTAGCAGTGGCGTGAGGGTCGGAAGCTGGAAGCATTACGTTCATAGTGGGGTTTTTGCAGGCTGGTGCTTGTGGCCTCGCGAATCTGGGAAAGGGCGGGATAACGATCGGCAGGGCTCTATGGGCTGTGAGATTTCGCATTTTCGGTTGGCTCGTCCAGTGCCGTTTCGGCACGTACCAAACAAACCCGTGTATTTACCCCACACTGGAAAAACGCTAGAGCCAGATTGAGCCGTGCAACCAACTGATCAGAAGCACGCGGACGGTGGCAACTCACCAGTGCGCGAAATTTTTATGATTTAATGAATTGATTTAAACATTCAACCATTGCACATTCAGAGTGAACATTATCATTCAGACATGATTAGTGCTCTTTGCAAATAATTTTTTAGTCTCAAATTGAGTTTTCGTTGCAACGCACGGGCACATGACTAGTATTTAAAAAATATCAATAGGTACAATCAGAAAGTTTGGCTGGTCGTATCTTCAAACACAGTTCTTTCGTGACAGGAGTATAGAAGAAAGGTAGGGAAAAACCGTTCTTTTTTATTTTTATTTATTTATTTGAACTTGAGAAAGAAAGATGTCATCAAAACTTGAAAGGTCTAGACTGGTGCGCGCTTGCTGGACTTTCTGCACACAGCAGTCGTCAGGACGTACGTAGATAAAGGTGCCAGGTTGGTCATACCGTCATGACTGACACCATCATCTTGCTCTTCCATCGTCGTCTATATAAACCGTAGGAGGGCACATGCTAATCAACACTCACAAAGAGTCAAAGACCATACCTCCGAGCCAGGGTGTTTGCACCCAAAATTGGCAGATAGAATCAGAATCGACAGTCTAAGATTAACAAGATACGACCAGGATTTTGATTGAAGATATTTGGAAATAGAACAGGTTGTTAAGGAAAGCACCATTCAAATAGAGGCCGATACGGATTCTACTCCTAACGTGTTGTACCAGGACTCTATCGGCCAATGGGTATAAAAGAGGTTTAGAGGCGATCAGAAAAGCTGCCCAGAGCCAACCAACCAATTCGCGTCTACTTTTCATCTACTTTTCCGTCGACTAGGAGTAGTTCTTGTAATTTAGTCTTTGTAATTCGATCTTGATCAATAAAGTTGCGCATCGCCGATTGTTGATCTTCTTCAAATTACGCCCCAGGTTTGATTTATTCTGATTTTGTTGTGCATCGCCTTCTTCAGAATCGATCTGCCTTTATCCTCTTATTAGCCTTAATCGGCTAATTAGATTTATCTGATACCTTGATCTTGATTGGCTTCAAGCTGATTAATCGTTACAATCGACTTTGAGAGAATTTTATCCTCTGATAAGCCTTAATCGGCTAATTAGATCTATTCTAATACCTTGATCTTGATCGACTTCAAGCTGATTGAGTTTAAGCTAATTGATCGTTACGATCGGCTTTGAGAGAATTTTATCTTCTGATTAACCTTAATTGGCTAATTAGATCTATTCTGATACCTTGATCTTGATCGGCTTCAATCTGATTGAGTTTAAGCTGATTGATCGTTACGATCGGCTTTGAGAGAATTTTATCCTCTGATTAGTCTTAATCGGCTAATTAGATCTATTCTGATACTTTGATCTTGATCGGCTTCAAGCTGATTGAGTCTAAGCC
This sequence comes from Otatea glauca, assembly GCA_036346275.1. Taxonomy (NCBI): domain Eukaryota; kingdom Viridiplantae; phylum Streptophyta; class Magnoliopsida; order Poales; family Poaceae; genus Otatea; species Otatea glauca. The sequence goes on along the minus strand of CM070731.1, from coordinate 15,384,190 downwards.
GATTGATCCCAACGATCGGTTTTGAGTGAACTTTATATCTTTTACCTTGTTGATTATAGGTCAAATCGATTGGCACGCTCTTGAACCAGGTGTTCGTCTGGTGTGCTGCTGTCAGAAACCCTACTTCAAGTTTTTGACGTCAACACACTCTTGGCACGCCCGGTGGGACCATAATGTCTTCATCAGGGAAGTCGATTCCACCATCCGATCTCAACGCTGAAACTATAATCGTCCCGACGATGGACGATTTAACGCCAGAACAACGTAGAGAGATTGAAGATCGGAAAGCCGCTCTTGAAGAGATGATGCTAAGTTGTTACCAGAAAACTAGACGGGGCGTCACTCAAAAAACCGCGTTGCCAACGGTTAACGCCCTTGGCGATGCAGGTGTCACAGATGGTCCGGTAAGTTCATACCTACCCATTCAAGCCGAATTATCGGCTATGATTAATCAATCTATACATCACGCGCTGGTAAACCAATCATCGGCTCTTGTTACAACGCTGAAGCCGATGATTGCGAGTAGTGTGAAGACAATCACTCAAGAATTGGCATCATCTGGGAGTCTGCTTGACCCGATGCAAGCTCTGCCAAGCTATCCTGCTTTTTCAATAGCGCAAAACACGCAGAGTATGTCAGCCGATCTTAAACCATCGGCTATAACTTCACCCCCAACCATGATGCCGACTCAACCTAACGTCATATTAGCGCGAGACTCACGCCCTAGCGGGGTCACACATTATCAGACGTACACTGATGCCGCTAGACTAAACATGTCGGCTACTTTGCCGCCGTCAGCTCCGTTTAATATTTTCCCACAACCGGTATCACAGCCGATTGAATAGATTAGACACCTCCAGTACCAAGAGCCGATTCTGCCCAGGAATCCGGTCCCTCATAAGGTGATAACCTACGCAGAGCCCTTTGTCCCTGTACGAGAACCACCGGTTAGGAGGTACGATGGGTATGATCAAAACCAACAAACTCGCTTACTCGGCCTAATCCGGCACTCGAGTTTTCACTCGGGGGGCAGAATACTAGTCATGATCATTGGTAGAGCCCCGATATCTTGTCGGCTAACAACATTAATTGGGCTGACCAGATTTCTGCCGTGTTGATAGATCAATTCGGCTTACAACCAAATGGTAGAGTCATCGGCTATAGAAAGCCGTATCCGGATTATATAGATCGCATGCAATATCCACATAATTTTAAAGTTCCTGATTTTGCCAAATTTTCTGGGAATGATTCGATCACGACCTTAGAGCACATCGGACGCTTTATCGCTCAGTGTGGCGAGGCAGCTCAGTCCGATGGGCTGAAAATTAGATTATTCCCCTTGTTTTTATCGGGAGCTGCTTTCACTTGGTTTACTAGGTTACCTCCAAATTCAGTTCATTTTTGGAACGATTTGGAAAGCCGATTCCATGAGTACTTTTTCTCTGGCAGTCTGGAACTCCGGATTTCAGATCTAAGTTTTGTCCAACAGAAGACCGGGGAATCGGTAAATGATTATGTTAAGAGATTTAGGGAAGTGAGAAATAGGTGTTTTAGTGTTACCCTGCCTGATAATCAGTTGGCCGATTTAGCTTTCCAGGGGTTGATACCCCCATTAAGAGAAAAATTTGGTGAGCAGGAATTCACCAATTTGAGTCATCTCCTACAACGAGTATCAGCCAAGAAAGTCGTTTCTCCAATGAAAAGGGCTTCAAAGATGAATTTAGGAATAACGAAGACAAGATACAATCAGCTATAGAAGATGACCAATTAAATTTTTCAGAAGAGCCGACGATACAGCTAGACGCTGATCCTTTTCCAATTAACATGGTCCATTGCTCTAAAAAGAAGGAAAAGCCGACACAAGATGCAGAGCCTAAGGATCAAATTCATATATCATCGGCTATAAAAATGACACGTCAAACCGATGTACAATCACATTCTGATGGCAATAAGACGCTCATGATTATTGTTGGCTCTATACAAATAAAAGCCGACCGTGAAGGAAATTTTTTTAAAACAATTACACCAAAAGGTTATCAGGCTGAGAGAGCATTGCCACCACGTAAGCCGATACAGAAGTCGAATCCCATTTTTTTTCCAACTACTAGCAAAATATGAAAGGAGGAATGAAAGGCCACGACGAAGTCCTTCACATCAGCCAGTTAATGAATATCGGCCAAGCGGCCCTGAAAGAGCTCACCAATGGTGCCCTTTTTGGCAATTTTGCTGGGAGAAGGGATTAGCTTTGCCATCACCAAACACATGTTCGATGCAGTATTACCCATGTCGAGGTGATAAAAAGCGATGGTCGGCTAAAGATAGAATTTCTAAGCCGACCATAAGTCAGAAACAAGACTAAGATGAAGGGTCTAGCACTGCGGCTAGTATGGATCTGGTAGGAAAAATATGTAAGTCGATCGAACCAAAGCCGAGATGGTGTCCTCCAGGTTTAAGCCGATCACAAAGAAGAAGGCTTGAGCGGCTAAGGACCCAAGAGATGAGGGAAGCTGAACAAGAAAAACGAAGGGATAAAACTTTTAATGAGCTTCATCCGATTAAGATTGCGAGAAAAGAGTAGAGGAAGAAAAACCGGATTCGCCGATGATTTTGTTCAACGGTTGATCTAGTCTCAAAATCATACCACCCGCACCGAGAGATAGCCGATTTGGTAAGGGATCAACGTGGGATCGTGTAGTGTGCATCGGTTTGTCCAAGGTACTGGTTAGATCTTGATTGGCTAAAACTCAAATACGAATATACGAGTTGGCTGATTACCGACCTGAAAGCCAAATTAACTAGATGCAGTTAAAAATTTGGCTATGATAAGAAAATATATGTTCAAACCGATGATCAAAATTTTTGGAAGATAACATGTTATCTCCCAAAAAATGAGGGGTATATGTTTGCACCCAAAATTGGCAGATAGGGTCAGAATCGGCAGTCCAAGATCAACAAGATACGACCAGGATTCTAATTGAAGATATTTGGAAATAGAACAGATTGTTAAGGAAAGCACCATCCAAATAGAGGCCGATACGGATTCTACTCCTAACGTGTTGTACCAGGACTCTATCGGCCAATGGGTATAAAAGAGGTCTAGAGGCGATCAAAAAAGCTGCCCAGAGCCAACCAACCAATTCGCGTCTACTTTTCATCTACTTTTCCGTCGACTAGGAGTAGTTCTTGTAATTTAGTCTTTGTAATTCGATCTTGATCAATAAAGTTGCGAATCGCCGATTGTTGATCTTCTTCAAATTACGCCTGTGTTTGATTTATTCTGATTTTGTTGCGCATCGCCTTCTTCAGAATCGATCTGCCTTTATCCTCTTATTAGCCTTAATCGGCTAATTAGATTTATCTGATACCTTGATCTTGATCGGCTTCAAACAGATTGAGTTTAAGCTGATTGATCGTTACGATCGGCTTTGAGAGAATTTTATCCTCTGATTAGCCTTAATCGGCTAATTAGATCTATTCTGATACCTTGATCTTGATCGGCTTCAAGCTGATTGAGTTTAAGCTGGTTGATCGTTACGATCGGCTTTGAGAGAATTTTATCCTCTGATTAACCTTAATCGGCTAATTAGATCTATTCTGATACCTTGATCTTGATCGGCTTCAATCTGATTGAGTTTAAGCTGATTGATCGTTACGATCGGCTTTGAGAGAATTTTATCCTCTGATTAGTCTTAATCGGTAATTAGATCTATTCTGATACTTTGATCTTGATCGGCTTCAAGCTGATTGAGTCTAACCCGATTGATCCCAACGATCGGCTTTGAGTGAACTTTATATCTTTTACCTTGTTGATTATAGGTCAAATCGACTGGCACGCTTTTGAACCAGGTGTTCGTCTAGTGTGCTGCTGTCAGAAACCCTACTTCAAGTTTTTAACGTCAACACAGGGTTAGAAATCTCGGCGAGATTTCGCGAGATCTCGCGAGATCTCGCGAGATCTCACCGAGATCTCGTTCTCCGATGCTAGACGAAATTATGTGAGCCGGCTGAGTTCAAAAATTCAAAAAAATTCGTTTTGCTACAGTAATCTCGGATTTTCTCGGCGAGATTTCGCCCTTACCGGCCGGTATCTCATCATTTTTTACCAACATTTGATGTTTGACCACCGTATTTGACCGAAAAATGACTAATAACCCTTAAGAAAGGCATCTTTTATGAAAATTTGTTGAGAAACGGAATATTTGAGACATTTTTTAAAAGCTTTAGAAACAGTGTCAGATTTTTATAAAATTGTATGTGCTTTCTCTTGATCTGAAAACTTTATGGTACCATTATAAGAAGTGTAGAATCATACAGAAAAAGTTTAAAAATAATTGAACTTTATTTGTTATCTTTAAAAAATCAAAAACAGAATGAACATAATTGGGACAGTAACATTGTCAGAATTTTATAAATTTTCTCGTTTATTATCATGATCCAAAATTTTTATGAGAGCTTGATAATTGACTCAGTACCATTATATAATTTTTTTAAAAAAATTCAACTTTTTTGTTTGCTCAATCAAATCTATGTATTTATTGAACTTCATTTGTTATATTTCAAAAATCAAAAACAGAAATAACATAAATGGTACACTCTGCTTGTAAGAATTTTATAAATTCACTGGAGTGTGATCAGGATTCAAAATTTTTATGAGATCTTAATAATTTCCTTATAACCCTTATGCAAAATTGTCAAAAATTTCAAACATTTTTTTGTTGCTAAAGCAAATCTATGTATTGATCATTAGGTTGTTACGAGGACGTAGCACTCTCAGAATTTTTGGAACTCCTTGAAGATTGATCATCAGATAAAAATTTTATAGAAACATTGATGATAAATCAGAACCATTTACAAAAAATTTCAAAATTTTCTAATGTGGTTTGTATCATTTTTCATTTGGTTGAAGTTTGCTGGTAAATCTTTTATCAGCACAGTAGCACTGTCCGAATTTTTAAAAAATCATGAATTTTATAATCATCTGAAAATTTTATGGGAACATTAGTGATACATCACAGCCATGGAAAAAAAATTCAAAATGTTTCTAACTTGGTTTGTTTCTTTTTTTTTCATTCGGTTCAAATTTGTCGGTCAGTGTTTTATCAGGACAGTAGCAATGTTTGAATTTTAAAAAATTACTCATATCTGATAATCATCTGAAATATTTATGGTAACATCACTGATATATCAGGAACCTACAAAAATATTGTCAAAATTTTTCTAAGTCGTTTGATCCATTTTTCGCTCGGTGCAATTTTGCCGAAATCTCGGCAAACCAGCCAAAATTTCAGTTTTCTCGGTAGAAAAAAAACCGGATTTGAATTTTTGTTTTTGTATTTCGTTCGAAATTTGTCCAAAATTTTTAAATCTCGCCGAGATTTCGTTCTTCGGCCATAGAGAAAATTTGAAGCGAAACCGAGATTTTAAACCCTGCTCCCAGATGTTAGCTAGCTCCTGAATTTATCAGAGCTTAAGAAGAGGATACATGGCGGGCGCGGAAGAGGATGTAGCGGTAAGGAACAAGAAGGTGGTGCTGAGGAGGTACGTGACAGGGCACGTCACGACGGACGACGTGGAGGTCATCGCCTGCACGGTTCAGTTGGCCGTGCCGCCGGGACTGACGGCCGTGATGGTCAAGAACCTCTACCTGTCCTGCGATCCCTGGACGCGCCTCCGCATGACCAAGCACGACGACGACGCTGACGTGCCGGTGGAAGACTTCGCCCTCGGAGAGGTACGAAAACATGCATCAAAATTAGATTCATCCATCGCCCGATCGATCAAGTCGTAAATTTCCTCAAGAGTTTCAGAGCTGACCGTGTACGAGCTTCCGTGTCAATTATCAGGCCATGGTAAATTACGGTGTGGGCAAGGTGATCGATTCCACGCACCCGGAGTATATCGACGGCGACCTCGTCTGGGGAATGAGCGGGTGGGAAGAGTACACTCTCATCACCCAGCTGGAGTCTCTGATCAAGATCAACCATCCCGAGCTCCCATTGTCCTACTACACAGGTGTCCTTGGTGAGTTAGTGGATATTCATGTGCATACATATTCTTAATTAGCTCCTGCTGCCGTTCTGCTGCTTACCAGGCCCGTACCGGAGGCATGTACAAGATGAGCAACCGCACAGGCCCCAAATATTAAGGGCCTCATTTTTTTTACCAAATCTACTTCAATTAATAAAGCTTAATCTTGGTATTAATAGTAAACTAGTAAGTGAGTAGCTTTTTTTATTCACTTCTCTGTAAAAATTTCCACCAATTCACATCTACTTTCTCCGTTTCTCTCTCTTTATTTTCTTGTGCTAAACTTTTACTTAAAAAATATTCTTAAGAAAAATATAGGCCAATTGATATTTTAAAGATTGTGAAACAACTATATTATTTCCGTAATTCAATTGTTCCATATATAATTTTGTTGAGTATTCACATGGTTTTTGCATTTGCAAAAGGGAGTTTTTATAAGTTATTTTTTGAAGTCCTACTTCGACTTTACAATGACTCGAGAAAGATCTAATGGATTGAAAAGACTCACGATAACACTACAATGACTAAACGTATGATGATTACAAAGTTATACTAGTTTGGATAGTGAAACATGATCATTTGTTTTTGTAATTAACCCTTTCAAGAGTGTCTAATTTTAAATTCAGCTCAGGGCCTCCAAAATGCTAACTACGGCCCTGCTGCTTACCCATGACCTCAACACAAGAACACCACCCTCAACCCCCCACCCCAACACAACACCACCCTGCGCCCCAATCTCTTATGATGAGGCAATGTTTCTACGCAGGCATGGCAGGGTTCACTGCATATGCTGGACTTGTTGAGGTTGGGAAACCGAAGAGAGTAGAATTTGTCTTAGTGTCGGCTGTTAGAAGTAATCTTGTAATAAGAAAGTTTTCGTTTGGAAAGTTTGTATTAAGAAGTTTAGGATGAGGAGTGAATTAGGACAATGAAGTAGAATCATATTCCGTTCATAAGGGTTGTAGTTTTGGGTATAAATACAGAGGTAGGTCTGAGTTTTATAAGAGAACAGAGCGAAGAAATAAAGAGAAAATTGTCTCAAAAGCTTTTGATGTTCTGTTCCAACAAGTGGTAGTATCAAAGCAAGAAGTAAAGCAAAAGTCTTCCGAAAACAACAATAGTTCAACGCTCGGCGTATTTTGTTTCGCGTCGTGTTTTTTCCATAGTTTCGCAGCACAGGCGTCAGGAGGACACAGAGGTACCAGGTCGGTGCAGCACAGGTGTCAGGAGGACGCAGAGGCACCAGGTGGGTGCGGGTGTAGACGACTCGGGAGAGAACAACGTTGTTTCATGTATGCAGGCAAGACAACATGAAGGAGTTCGCGCACATACGGAACGAGCTGAACAAGTTCTTAGAGATGGGAGAGAAGATCGGCGTGATCAAAGGTATTACAAGATTAGAGGGGAAAATGTTAAAAGTAATCTTGTCATAGGAAAGTTTTAGTTTGGAAAGTTTGTATTAAGAAGTTTAGGATAAGGAGTTGAATTAGGACAATGAAGTAGAAGCCTATTCCATTTGTAAGGCCTACAGTTTTGGGTATAACTATAGATGTAGGTCTGAGTTTTATAAGAGAACAGAGTGAGAAGAAATAAAAAAGAAAATTATCTCAAGAGCTTTTGACGTTCTCAATATCGGCGACGGCCGGCGCCGTTGGCTAAGTCGTCGGACAGCTTGCCAAGATCGCTGGTTGCTACGTGGTTGGAAGTGCTGGATCCGATGAGAAGGTTTGTCCGTTTGTGTCCAAACGATGAAATGATGTACTGCATCTCGATGTTTCGGTGCAGTGCACATATAACGTTACAGGTCCAAATTTTTTTTAGCTCTGTGCTTATTATCTCTTCATGTCAATATGTTGAAGACCAAGTTCTGTTTCAACGATGCGTTCAACTACAAGGAGGAGAAGGACCTCGACGCCGCGCTCAAACGGTGCCTCCCGGATGGCATCGATATCTACTTCGACAACGTCGGCGGCGCGACGCTGGACGCGGCGCTACTGAACATGCGGCTTGACGGCAGGGTGGTCGTCTGCGGGATGGTCTCGCAATACAACCTTCCGGAGCCCGACGGCGTGCGCAACCTGATGTGTGTCCTCCCAAAGCGCGCCAGGGTGGAGGGGTTCCGCTTCATGGATTACCTCGGCGTGTACGTGAGGTTCGAAGAGGAGATGGCCGGCTACCTCAAGAAAGGAAGTTGGCCGTGGTAGAGGACACGGTCGAGGGGATTGAGAGGGCACCGGAAGCTCTGATCGGGTTGTTTTCGGGGAGGAACGTGGGGAAACAGCTGGTGGCTATCGCAAGGGAGTGAGCCGGAATTATTACGGAGTGTTTTCCAACTTAAATAAATAATTCCTGTGTGGACAGGTCTGGTACAGTGCTTTGCATATTAGAGATGTAGCTTAAGGATAGGGTTTCAAAAACCAACGAAAACTGCTCGAAAACCGTGGTTTTCAACCATACCACTACGGTTTGATATTCAAAACCGCTCGATAAATTAGTCTAATTAAAAAAATTAAAAATTAAAAAAAATTATATGTTGAAAAACCGGTCGAGAACCATTGAAAAACCGCGATTTTCGTTAAAAACCATTTTTAAGGAACGTTCAATTGGTCGATTGATTTTCAGTGAAAACTAAGTAGTTTTTCGTGAAAAATCGAACGGTTTTTTTATTTTTTTTCTAATTTTTCTCTAAAATTTTTTATTTCTTAACCCTTCGATTTCTGACGATTTTTGAGCAGTTTTTACGGTTTTCGAACTACAATTTTTGAATCAGTTTTTTATAAACTGTTTTTGAAATCCTGGTCGAGGGGCTATGGCCACGAAACAGCTCCATTGTATGTTATGTTTCCAAGGAGGATCTCCTCTTTTTATAAACAGGTTTATTGGACTCCCATTGTACACCGTATCTCCCCAATCAATGCAGAGAGAAGTTTGTTCGGTCTACTCGTCATTTAAGGTCATGTACAAGGAGGTCTACTCGTCGTTTAAGTTCATGTACAACAATTTGATATCAGCTTTCTATATATTTTATCACAATTTTTTTTCTAATATAGAGAAGATATAAAGAGTAAAAAGAGTATAGCTATCTTTTTTTTAAAGAGATGACACTACTACATATATGATTATATTAGACGCCTCATCACTGACGGTTTCCAAAATCGTCTGTGATAATGAACATCACTGACGGTTCTATAGGGAAACCGTCAGTGACATCATCCCAAACGATTTCTCTTAGGAAACCGTCAGTGATATTACCAACGGTTTTTTATAAAACCGTCAGTGATATATCACTGACGGTTTTATAAAAAAATCGTCAGGATACTATGTTTATCATTGACGGTTTTTTTTAAAACCGTCTGTGATACCTCTCAGCGATATATAATATAGAGACCCGAGCCGCTTGGTGCATTTTAGGGTTTCGGGATCTATTTTTCATTTGGCGCAGCTGTGAGGTGATTTGATAAAAGAAGGCTATTGATTTTGAAGGGTGATTGAGGATCCATTTGATTTTGGTGATCTAAGGTTAGTAATGGTGTCTAATTGCAGTACATTTAAGATCTAGCTTGGTAAGAAGAGAAATTGATGATTTTTTTTATCTACCTTGTAGATTCATGTGTTCTTTTCTATATAAGGGTAGTAATGGGTTTTAATTGCATTATATTCATGGTCTAGCTTGTTAAGGAGAGAATTTGAGGAGATTTTATATAGATCTAGCTTGTAGATCTATGTACTGTTCTTTTCTATATTTAAGGTTAGTAATTTTTCTTGGGTTCTAATTAATTGCTTTATATTCAAGATATTATTTAGAAGAGAAATTTGAAGATTGTTTAGATCTAGCTTGTAGATCCATGTGTGATTTTATTGATCTAAGGTTTAATAATAGGTAATTACATTATATTCAAGATCTAGCTTGATAAGGAGAGAATTTGAAGATTGTTTAGATGTTTAATTAGATATCTAGCTTGTAGATCCATTTGTTTATTTTGTCCGTATAGATGCGTTCAATACCGTTGGGTCAACGAGGAGCTCCTACTATGGGTTCATAGAGGAGATTTAGGAGCTCGACTACGTACTATTCAAGATCCCCTTATTTCGGTGTCGTTAGGTTCACCTACAACACGTGAAGGTTGACAAGTACGGTGTCACTACTATCGACCTCGCACGCGTCGGATATCAAGATGAATCGTTCATACTCGCTAACCAAGCTGTTCAAGTATTCTATGTAATTGACTCATCCAACAAGAAGAGACATGTAGTTCTTCAGGGAAAAAAGAGGATTGTCGGAGTAAAGAATGTAGTAGATGAGAAAGAATATAATCAATTTGACGAGTTGCCTCCTATCGGAAAGAGCATGACAGTCCACGAAGAACAACCCGAGGAAGCTAGATACACACGCGTCGATCATCGTGAAGGGCTAATTTTTATATAAAAGAATAAGCAAGTGGAGTTATGATTTTAAGTGTACTCTCGAAAAAAAATAGAGTTGTTTGTAATTAGATCCTGAAAATTCGAAACAACTTTGTGTATATATGCATCTGATTTATGTAATAAAGTTTCATTTCTTTTACTGATGTATATATGTATATATATTGCTTCATCTACAATTCCATACACTGGTTTTGCTTCATCTACAATTCTATAATAGAAGGCCAAACTCTGGTTTTGTCTTAGAAATGAAGGACTATAGGAAGCCTACGGTTCTATAATAGACCCGTTTGGGATAAAAAATTTCACAGACGGTTCTAATACATAACCGTCTGTGATAGAACACTGTCGCAGACGGTTCTAGACGGTTCTAATGTAGAACCGTATGTGGTAAAATATTATCACAGACGGTTCTATTTAAGAACCGTCTGTGATGTTATTATAACAGACGGTTCTAAACTAGAACCGTCTGTGAAAGGGAGCCCTATAAAAAAGCCACTCCTACAGATCATTCATTCTCCACTCTAGCGCTCAAAACCCTAGCTTTGTCTCTCGAGCCCCGACGCTTCTTCTCCCATTCCGGCCGGCGCCTCCCCCCGACCTCGACGCTGCCCCCTCGTCGGCGCCGTCTCGACGCCGCCCCCTCGCCGACGCCGGTATTGTATATCTCATCGTTTGTTTAGCCTTTGAGTATTTAGCTTTTAAGTCAATTAATAGTGTTTAGTAACTTGCCTTTTTTGCGTTTTTGAGCTATGGTTTATTATTGAATTGTCTGATATACCCATATGATTCTAAAGACCTATTTGCTCACTGTTAAAAATCCCTGTACCTACTATTTTGCGTTTACATCGGTTTGGATTGGAGTACCTACTATTCTGGTAATGGTGAGCAAGGCAGTGTGCACTGTGCACCTAAATCTCCTTTTAATGTTTTGCACTATGAAAACTCGATTTGATTAGAAGATAGGATAGCACAACCAAGAAGTGTGAGTAATTGAGCAAAGGAACCATAGTGCTGCCTGCCGAAAATTTAATAATCCGCACTGTATTTAGCATTTTTATTATCTATTTCAACACAGTATTCGGCGAAATTGAAGTGAATGGTACTTTGTTAACTGTACCATAGAGGGTACTAATCCGCTGGTATCAGAAATAACCCCACACATCTAGTACGTGAATTTTTTTAAAAGACAAATTAGAGAAATATAACTCTGTCGCCATTTCAATTCGGTTCTCACTTTTAATGTTCATATTTAGTTTTTTTAGACAATATTTCATATTTAGTTGCTAGCAGGAAAATTTGCTTTTAGAAAGTAGTCTTCCAATATTAGGGGTAAAATAAAAACTATAAGCATTTGTGTCGTAAAAACTAATATTTAGCACAACACTTACTGGAGAGTGCTAAAAACGCCATTAGCTGGTTACATGTTGATGTTTTAGTACGTAAAATGCTGGGTACATACGCTAGCTCCATATAAGTTTTAATAGTACATACGCAACTCCATGTAAGTGCTACTTTGATTTACTATGCTCGCAAATCTATTCTGTTAATTGACCATGCGACATATCTGTGTAAGTTTTATTGGGTTCTTATTGTAATTCATCCATCCACGAATCGGGTTATTTACCTTGATTCCTTACAGAGTGGCAGCTACGACTTAAAACCTATCGCAAAATTACTCAATAGGTAATTAATCACGTTTCCTCCAAATATAACATGGTCATGTAGGTTGTTCAACGTGTATGTTTCTCCTGGAATAGCTGAGGCTAACCTTTTGCAATCATGTAGGGTGTTCAAAGTGTACAAAGTTTATGGAGGGCCTTCTGGTAAGGACAGGGCGAAGCTGAAGCACAATTTTAAGTTTTCGGTATCCGCTATACACAATAATCCTATATGAACTGTGTAATAATGACTCTGAAACTAACCAATTCTATATTTGCAGTGCCACCAGCAGTGAAAGGGAAATAACCGTTGTGGATTTTACGTTTGCCACAACATGGAACTCCTCGTCACTAAGAAAACGCCTAATCAGGTAACAACTGCGTTGGAAGAGGCCAATCTGGAGCGAATTCGAGGACAGTTTTGTGCCTTCTTGCTCAGTCAGGTCTTAAATGAAAAAGGCGAGTTCCACGCTGCCTTATAACTTCAGGAGTTGTATTTTCTCTAAATTACCATTTGGGTTAATTGTCAAACTTATGATGTGGATTTGTCAATTGTAGTTGTGCATTGAATTAATTGGTTAATGGGATTGAGTTCCATTTGGTTAATATATCTTGAGTTCATTTCTGAAAGAGATGCGTCGTGCAATATTATTTTGAAAATGCCTGTAATCTGAAATGGATGTATGCCTGTAATCTGAAATGGATGTAATGTTTGTAATATGAGTTTAGTTATTCTGTAATCTGCTTTTTCCAGAGAGCATGGCTATCATTTCCTGAGGCTAGCCAATAATAGAAAAATGGTTTTCTACTGATAGTATCATCATAGACGATTTTTAATTTAAAACCATCTGTGATGTATTATGTAGAGACGGTTTGAAAATAAAACCATCTGTGATAGTTTAATATCATAGACGGTTCTAAATAAAAACCGTCTGTGATAGTTTGATATCACAGACGGTTTTTGTTTGAAACCGTCTGTGATGTTTGATATCACAGACGGTTTAGAAATCGACTGTGATATTCCATAACATCACTGACACATGGTTACAGCCGGTTCGGGAAACCGTCTGTGATGACGGTTCCGAACCGTCTGTGATTACCTTTTCTGTAGTAGTGTGACCATGTAGATAACACGAAACACTATTACATGAGTTATTGTCTATAAGAAACATTTTTTCATGTTATAATTAAATAGTTGTTAGACCTTGTAGAGATAAACCTTAAGATACTATCTATCGTAGAAGTTGATTTTAGTTATGTCTTTAGATGAAATGGAGAAGTATATAGAAAATAGCTATCTTTACTATTGTACATGCTCTAATATTGTTCGTGAGTGTGATTGATAATTGGTGACAGGACCTTAATACTCTTAACTTAAATAAGATATTGAGCAAGTTTTTTTTTTTTTACTTTGAGGCCTTGTTTGATTTGAGTCTAAATCCCAACTTATCTACGTGGATGAGCTGAGTCTTTTTTCTCCAAATTCTCGACCTATGCACGCGGATCTAGTCAAAATTTGGCCTCCAAAGAAGCTGGTGAGTTCAAGGCGAGATATTCGCTAGGAAATTATGCCAAAGGTGGGATTTTCTTTGTCAAGTGAAATCCCAGTGGAATTTAATCTCCAGCATTTGGGAGTGTCATTGGGTTAAACCCATTGAAAAATCAAGGAAAAATTGGACGCTGATAGGATAGGACAAATGGCAAAAATATTTCTAAAAAAAGTCCATTAATTAGTGGTTTATCATGTTGTAAAACGTAATCGTTCACTCACAATCAATCAACAGGATCACACGAACAGGAAAAAGGAAGCACAGAGAATATAGGGGTAGAACTCTCTCGCTTTATTTAATTGATCTTTTACATGGGAGAATCCCAATATATAGAGTAAAGCGTAAGAGATGAGTTCGAATTCGCCCATAAATATTAAATAGATGGTAACCAAATCGGTTACAGAAATTTTATCTCATAACATATCAAACTCTTCCGGTCTAACGTTTGTCTCTCATATGTGGTACAGTTTATAATGTTCCCTGAAGTCAAAACCAGGTCAATTAACATACAAGGCAGGTACGGTGGGCAGTCTTTGCCACGTAGACAGGACTCACTCAGCAGTGGGACCCCATATGACAGAAAGAAAGGAAGAGAAAGAAACATCTTCATAGAGACAGAGAAGGAAAGGGCTACAGGGCAGCGCCTCGGCTCCACGGCGACGATGGGGGATTGTCTGTGTGGGCAAGATAAATACCAAAACGGAATGCTTAGGCCATGGGTATTTCAATGGTGCCGGTGGTTTAGGTTTGTGTGCACCGAAGACGAGGTGGCGACAGGCATGGCGACCCTGGCGGTTCGGGTGCCTGTGGGTGAGACGGTACGGTGGATGCAGCAGGAATTTGAGCGCAGCAAAACTTAGAACGCGGCGAGGGTATTCTCGGGTACGAGTTAATTGGTCAAAGACTCATCTGAGATGGCCAACAGCGGCCGCGAAACCCGAACGAAAACGAAGGAGAAGAAACTTGATTACCGGCCATTCTGAGCAAAACAATCAAATTAACTTGGGGGATGGATAGAATGAGAGGTGGAACACAATATGACGCGAACAAATGTGGATGTAACTTAGCAAATTGATAGGTTACTCGGCACATTTTCTGGCGCTCGTCGGTCAGCAATGGCGGCTGAGCTTGGGCTCTCGGGTGATTTCCTTAGAGAAGGTGAGCGCGGGCTAGAAGGCGGAGGGGGAGCCTGTTTTTCTGCTCCAGCGAGAGCTTTATAGGCGGCCACGGTGGGGGAACATGTCCAGCTCAACGTGCTTCTGCTCTGTCTTCATGCATCCATAGTCGGCAACCTGGAGCAGCGGTTGTGACGTGCTAGGGCTGCCAAAAAAAAAAGCTTGAATCAAAATTATTTCAATTATAATAGTTAATTAGTTTAAAATTTAAATGAGACTATTTTCAATGAAAAATGTAAATAAGGTTTAGCTCAACAGTGGCTCATTAGCTCAAATTTAAAATAACCAATTAAAATAATTTTATATTAAATTTTGTCAATTTCTAAACAAGATCCATAATCGCTTGTTAAATCGGGAGAGCAATCGGTACAGTAAGACTTAGGGTCTATTTGTTTTTTATTTTGGATTTTGAATTCTAGCCCTAAAGCAGAATAAAAAACAAACAACTTGATTTTAGGAATCGATTTTCACAATTCAGCCCACCCATGCACATTAGAATCCACAATCCACTTCATATTTGCTTTTACATTCTAGTTTTTAGAGAATCACCTTCTCAATAACTACAATCCAGAATTAGATTTTAGAGAATTCAAACCAAAAACAATCAGGCCATTAGAGTAGCCAGCTGTTTTGGTGGGTGCGTGTGTCCCGACGGAGCTCGGTAAAAGAGAAGTGTAAAGAAAAGAACGGATCTTGGTGACCACGTGACAGCTGATTTGGCAAAGATCGCTTACAGAATAAGGCTAGCGACATAATGTGCACCGATTTTTCCGTTACAGAGCGGGTTTTAGGAACGAGGGATCAAAGTTAAATGAACGGAAGAGTTGAGGACCCAAGATGAATTTTTTTTCATACTACTAACCAAGAAATTAATCAACGTATTATTTCTAACAAAATAATGCTATCCAAAGAATCACGACTTATAGATGATTTACTCCAGCAAAGGTCAGGATAGAGTGTGATGTGAAGAAGACGACGCAGAACAGTTAAAGAAGAGGCACAACAGTTTAAAGGAAGCCGTGAGCACAGAGCTACAGATCGAAAGCAAAAATCAAAGCGTAATTCAATTGGAAATTACCGCGCTAATTATAAATAATACGTACCATTAGAGCCTCACACAATTAACTGAATTCAAACAGTCGGATTTAAACTGTCCTTCCAAATTCATTTACACGTAGACCTGCTACATCATCATGCACGGTTTTGAGGCACAAAAAGAAGTTGCAGCCCTACAGATAATCAGATGCTGAAATTGCCCGCCCATTCACGCGTACACCACGTGCGGGCGATTGATAGCATGGTGAGGTGAGCAAGCAAGTGAGAGCAATTGTTATTCGTTTGCTTGCTTCAACTAGGTAAGACCGACTACACCTTATACATTCTTTTTTTCCTACCTGGACTAGCAATGCGTTTTCCCACCACTTTACATACACAAGTGAGCCTTTAGAATTATTGGAATTTCAATTTTTGGCTTGGGCCCAAAACTAACAAATCCAGCTGTGTCCAGAGGCACGATGAATTCGGCCACAATTCCAAAGTACTGTTAATATACTACTTTTTTTAGTGGAGACCTATTAAGGCTGAGCATCCATCTTGAACCTGAAACTGCACCCACCCGCAGCTACACAGAGGACTAACAAATCCAGCTGTGTCCAGAGGCACGATGAAATCAAAAAACGTTCGGTAAACCGGTCCATTCAAAAAAAAAAAATTAAAATTTTGAAAAAATTTATATGCTCGGTTTTTCGTCAAAAACTGCTCCCAAAACCTTTTTGCGATGAACATTCAATTGGCAACGGTTTTTCACAAAAACCGAGCGGTTTTTATATTTTTTTTGGAATTTTTCAAAAAAATGATTTCTTAACCCTTCGGTTTTTGACGATTTTTGCGGTTTTCGAACCGCGAATTTCGAAATCTAGTTTTGTGAACCTGCTTAGCTACCAATAGGCTACTCCTCAATTAGATCTTATAGAGAGTACTTCCATGTTTCTTTATAAGCTTCTTAGGGATTTTTCATATCTCATGGACTGCAACTGTGGATTGATATAGGTGAGTTCATATATTAGAAGTGGAACTCAATGTGAAATTTTAACTAGATGTGGCTCGTTAAAAAGTAATAATTAGACTCTCATCGTAAGATTCTCATTATAAACCGAAATCCAAATAAAAGAACCATGAATCTAATTAGCTGTGGAGACCAACACGATGAACAATACTGTCCTTGCAAACCATAGCTCTCAAGGAGTAACATAAGACCACGTGTCAAACAAAAAAAACCAATCGCACGCGTGTTAGGGCTTGCAAAACCATCCAGTGGTCTGGGTTTAACATGCATATCTATCTTCTCAACGTGCAAATAAAAACAACCGTAGTTGGTGTTGGGAAACCACATAGCTCATTGAAGGCCCATGTTGGTTCCTTAACCGAAACCCTAGGCGACTACTATATAAGGAGGAGGGGGTCCCCCCGTTGTACAAGAGATCAGAAATCAATAAAGAATTCTGTCATCCCTCTAAACCTGTGTCTCTCTTTCTCTCTCTGTTCTCCAATTCAGATCTGCTCGGGAACCCCGGACTATTCGATAGCGAGGTTCCTCAACACGTTATCAGCACGAAGCTCTACCGGTGAACAGATTGAAAGGTGAGAAAGGTGGGTTTTTCGGCGATTAATCTAATCGCTCCTAGTTTCTATGCATACATCTAACCTACGCAACAGTACCTCGTTGCGTGGCATGAAGCTACAAGCGGTACAATTTACAGTACATGAAGTTACTGTTCATTCATAGCAGAACAAAGAAAAGAAAAAAAATGCCGTCGCACGAAGCGCCGGCCTCGGCCTCGCCGTCGCCGATTCGACCCGCACAGCAAGCACGCTTCCACCTCGGCCGTCATGCCCGTAAACACCGCCGTGATCGCCGCCGGCAACGCCGTCGCGACGCCGTCGCTCGGTTCCTCGCCACGGCCACGCTCGCTCGGCCGGCCGCCCGTCACACGCTCCACAATGGCCGACGATCGGCATGCGCGCCGACGGCGCCACAGCGTGCCTTGAGTCGCCGACCTTGGTCTCCGTGCTCGAAGCCTCGGTCTCGCGCAACACCGCCGAGGCGCTGCCGCCGCTGCGTCGGCTCCACCGGCGCCGGCGCCGTCGACCTCGCCGCCGGCGCCATCTCGCCGACGCGAATGCGCACGGCGCCTCCTCCGTGCGCCGCCGAGCGCCGCGCTCGCTCCGCCATGCGCGCGCGCTCGAGCATCGCCCTCGGCTCGGCTCGGCCACGAACGAAGCGCCACGGTGCCGCGCCCGGTCAACCACGCCGAACCACCGCTGCCGCCGCTTCGCCCGGCCATAGCCGCCGCCCGCTCACCGGCCGGCCAACCGGCGCGCTTGGCTCAGCCACGGCACTCGGCCAGCAGCCGCTCGCGCCGCAGCGATGCGTCGATGCACGCCGTCGCCTCGGCCACGTGCCATCGCCTCGGCCTTCGCGCCGCGCCTTGGACGCGCCGCCGCCGCCGTTACGCCTCGCTCGGTCCACCGTCTCGGCCTCGCCGCCCGCCCGATCAAGACGACTCGGCCTCCCGGCCCGCCTTGCGCCCATCGCCGTCTCGGCCAGCGCCGCCTCGCGACGCAGCGCAAGCGTCGTCGCAACCATCGTCGCCGCCTCGGCCTCGCAACACCGTCGTAGCCGCTCGGTCAGCGGCGCCGCCGCCGCCGCCGGCCGGCCGCCGCCGCTCGCCGCTGCCGCCGCCGCCACCGCCGTCTCGGCCGGAGTCACCGCGCGCGCCAGCGCTGCCGCAGCCATCGCCGCAGCCAGCGTCGCAGACACCGCCCGCCGCTCCGCAAGCCGCAGCTTCGACGTTGCCGGCTTGCGGTTGTCTCGGCCAGCCGCCCTGCCCGACCGCCTCGAACCCAGCGCACACAGCGCGATGGCTCGCAGACGCAGCCGCCGCCGCGCCGGGCCTCGCAAGATGCAACGCCGACGCTCGGCCCAAAAAGCAAAGCCTCCGCGCCGCGGCGCCACCGGCCGCACCCTCCGCCCGCCCCGGCTGCGCCACGGCTCGCACGCCCGCCTCGGCCTTCCCGGCCACAGACGGCGCGCCGATGCTCGCGCGATAAGCGCCGCCCGCGACCACCTCGGCTTTCCCCACTGCTGCCGCCGGCCGAATCGCCGCCTCGGCTTCCTTGGCGGCATCGCGCCGACGCGCCGCCGCGCCCGTGCTCGCGATCGTCGTGGCCCCGGCACCCCGGCGGCACAAGACGGAAGAAGAACTGCGGCGGCTAGGGGTGGGAACCCTAGCCGCGCGTGCGTGGGATGGGCCAAAGAAACTTGGCCGGGAAAGAAAAGGGATGGAAAAGAAAAGAAAAGAAAAGAAAAGGAAAAAGAAAAATAGTAGAAAATTTGAAAAATTGCTAGAAAAATCCAGAAAAAATTATTTGGCTCTGTGTTAATTTTTCTAGATTTATTCTCTGCATTTATGAATATTCTTTATGAATTTTGAATTCATTGCTTTACTTTGTATACTGCAATGCATGGAAATTTATTTTCTGCACTTTTTGTTTTTGCAATCATTTTCTATTAGATTGCATGCAGTAATCTAATGTTGGAATTTTGAAATCATGCAGATATCCGGCATCGTGAATCACATCTTTTTTAGTTTATGGTTGTTAGCAATTTCTTTTGAATAATGAATTGTAAGTTCTTGAAGAGCATACTTCTCTCATGAATAAATATGCAATTTATTCTTTATTCCAGTATTCTTTAATTTGCATGCAATGTTTGAATTATTTTACCTCTATCTGATTAGAATTATATTTCTTTTATCTAGAAATCGTGTAGCGCCCAAATGGAAGAGATATGCATTGTTGATAGTGGCACGACAAATACCATCTTAAGAGAGTCCAAATACTTCCGGTCGATCACGAAGAACGCTGGAAAGATTACTACGTCCGCAGGAAGCGATTCCTATATAATAGGCTTCGGAAGAGCCACAATTATATTACCTATGGGTACAACTTTGGTAATTGAAGAAGCCCTTTTGTACCCCAAATCAACGCGCACTCTCTTAAGTTTCAAAGACATCCGCGCCAATGGTTTTCATGTATAAACCAAATGATGAAAATGGCAAAGAATACTTGTGCATTGTGAAGCACGCGGTATGTGGAAAAATGGTATTAGAAAAATGTCCCTCATATGAATCTGGGTTGTACTACACGAATATTCATGCACCCGAAGTGTATACTTCCTTGAAGACTATTTTTGGAAGCTCTAAGTTATTTTCCTTATGGCATGGTAGATTAGGCCATCCTGGTCTTAGA
The DNA here is from genome assembly GCA_036346275.1 of Otatea glauca. Classification (NCBI taxonomy): domain Eukaryota; kingdom Viridiplantae; phylum Streptophyta; class Magnoliopsida; order Poales; family Poaceae; genus Otatea; species Otatea glauca. The sequence goes on along the minus strand of CM070731.1, from coordinate 15,364,045 downwards.
ATGATGAGGAATATAGTGAACAACTCACAAGGTCATGGCATTAATGTTAAAAATTTCCCGAATCATGAAGATTTTGTGTGCCCTGCATATGCCACCGGAAAATTAATAACTAGACCCTCTATCATGAAAGTGCAAAGTGAAATCGTTGCATTCCTGGAACGCATCCAGGGGGATATTTGTGGCCCAATTCAGCCCTTGTCAGGGTCGTTTCGGTACTTTATGGTGCTCATCGATGCTTCCTCGAAATGGTCGCATGTATGCTTATTGTCAACAAGAAACCATGCTTTTGCAAAGCTGATCTCGCAGATCATAAGAATTAAGAATGCTTTCCCTGATCATCGCGTGAAGTCCATCAGAATGGACAATGTTGGAGAATTTGCTTCAAAGACATTTGATGATTATTGCACTGCAACAGGGATAGCAGTTGAGCACTCTGTACCGCATGTCCATACGCAGAATGGACTAGCTGAAGCACTAATAAAGAGGATTAAATTCATTGCCAGACCGCTTTTGCAGAGTTGTAACTTGCCCAACACTTGTTGGGGACACGCAGTCCTGCACGCAGTAGCTCTCATCAATTACAGACCTTCGGCCTAGAACATCCATTCTCCTATGCAACTTGTGCACGGGATCATCCCGAAAATCTCCCATCTCAGGAATTTTGGGTGTATGGTATATATTCCTATACCACCTCCTCAGCGGACTGCAATGGGTCCTCTCCGCAAGTCTGGGATATACGTTGCTTATGAGAGTGCATCCATAATCAGGTATTTGGAACCCATGACTAGAGACTTGCATACAGCCCGATTCGCTGATTGCATTTTTGACGAGGATCGTTTCCCGTCATTAGGGGGAGGAAATCAACCTTTGGATGAAAAATATCGGGAAATCATATGGCATTCCACTGGGATCCCTGTGCATGACCCCCGCACTAATGAAGCAAATCAAGAAGTCCAGAAGATTATTGATTTACAGAATTTAGCAAATGAACTGCCTGATCATTTTTGTGATCTGAAGGGCGTGATTAATTCGCATGTACCCGCAAGAAATGCACCAGAGAGGGTGAAAATACCAAAGAAAACAGAAGGTATCCCTCATCCTGTTTAGAGGCCTCAAAGAAAAAGAACAGGAAATCTGACTCCTCAAACCCAAAGTACCCGGAGACGTCTGGAGAAAACTGGGCGAGAGGACTTACCACAACCAATCACGAAAATGCCCCAAAGAAAGAAGGGGAGCCAGTTGAGACCTAGCACTAGAAAGAAGCCAACGAAAAAGGCAATTCCAGACTTGAATCCTCCACTGCAGGAAGCCGCCGAAAATAATGTGTGCGCACACATAGGCGATGAAAAGCTAAAGAAACTTGCTCCTGCGATAGGCAATAGCAGCGAAGAGCAAGTAGAAGTGCATGAAGCACCCCATGAAGAAATGGCCATAAACTTTGTAATAACAGAAGAATCCCTTAATAGAGCAACAGCCAATGTGGATGCATACTTTGCAAAGAAGATTGCCTCGATCATTAATCATGATCCCGAGCCTGCATCTCTAGCAGAGTGCAAGAAAAGGCTAGATTGGGAAGAATTGAAGAAGGCAATCACTGCAGAGTTAGTCTCTCTGAACAAGAGAGAGGTGTTTGGGCCCGTATGCCGCACACCTCCCCATATAAACCCAAAGAGGTCACAAATGGGTCTTTGTTCTAAGAGGAATGAAAACAACGGTTGTAAGGTACAAGGCAAGGCTTGTAGCTCAAGGTTTCACTCAACGTCCTGGAGTTGATTATGAAGAAACCTATTCTCCGGTCATGGGAGGAATTACCTTTAGATATTTGGTCTCAATGGCAGTCAACTTGAAGTTGAGAATGAAGCTAATGGATGTTGTCACATCATATTTGTATGGAAACTTGGATTCGGAGATATACATGAAGGTACCGGAAGGAATTCCTATCCCAAACCAAGACAGAGCAAATAGAAACCTGTACAGTGTGAAATTAGAGAAATCACTATATGGGCTAAAACAGTCAGGAAGAATGTGGTACAATCGCTTGAGTGCCTTTCTCTGCAAGAAAGGCTACACAAACAGCGAAGATTGTCCATGCGTTTTATACAATGATCCCGAATGGATTCTCAGATAATCTCCGTCTATGTAGATGACTTGAACATCATTGGGACGGATGAAGAAATTGAAGAAGCATGCTCATACTTGAAGTCTGAGTTTGAAATGAAAGATTTGGGTAAAACCAAGTTTTGTTTAGGCTTGCAGCTTGAGCATGTCCAAGGAGGAATCTTGGTACACCAATCATCCTACACGCAGAAAGTGTTGGAAAGATTTGGCTTTGAAAAGGCATATCCTGCAAAAACTCAAATGGTCGGAAGGTCACTCCAAGCAGACCTAGACCCATACAGACCTAGAGAAGAGGGGGAGGAAGTCCTGGGAGCAGAATTCCCATATCTGAGTGCAGTTGGAGCGCTCATGTACCTTACAAATAGCACCAGGCTGAACATTGCGTTCGCTGTGAATTTGCTAGCTCGGTACAGTGCAAAACCCACCAAAAGGCATTAGAAAGGGATCAAGGACATCTTCCGTTACCTCCAAGGAAGTAAAGATCTCGATTTGTTCTTCAGAAGAAACAATGAACTGAATTTGGTCGGCTACGCCGATGTTGGGTACTTATCAGACCCGCATACTGGCAAGTCCCAAACTGGCTATGTTTTCCTATGTGGAGGAACAACAGTTTCCTGGAAGTCGTCTAAGCAGACTCTCATCTCGACGTCGACAAACCACTCGGAAATCATTGCTTTGTATGAAGCATCTCGTGAATGTGCATGGCTCCGAAGAATGGTTCACCACATCTAGAAGTCATGTGGCTTGAACATTGAACAAACTCCCACGATCATTTATGAAGATAATGCAGCTTGTGTTGCCCAAGCACAGATGGGTTATGTGAAGAGCAATCTCACGAAGCATATCAACCCCAAGTTCTTCTATGCTCACGAATTGCATAAGATGAACGAGATCAAGATATTGCATACTAAGTCATGTGAAAATCTTGCAGATTTGTTCACTAAATCACTCCCAGCATCTACCTTTGAAAGGTGCGTAAAAGGGATTGGGATGATGAGACTTAGAGAAGTGCAGATCTCAGGGGGAGATATTTCACATACTCCCACATAAATCTCGAATATGAATTTTGAGTACCCAACATGAATCTCGAAGATTAGCGGTTGAAGTTTGGGTGAATTGTACTATTTTTCCTTAGCAAGTTTTTCATGAAGTTTTCTTGCATAAGGTTTTAACGAGGCAATTCGTGCAACACAGTAAGCGTATGCTATGTACTCTTTCTCCAAGTATTTTTCCCACTGGGTTTTTCTGGAGTTTTAATGAGGCATATGCATCTCGCGGCAAAGGGCCCAAGGGGGAGTGTTGGGAAACCACATGTCCCATTGAAGGCCCATGTTGGTCCCTTAGCCGAAACCCTAGGCGACTACTATATAAGGAGGAGGGGGGTCCCCCCCATTGTACAAGAGATCAGAAATCAATAAAGAATTCTGTCGTCATCCCCCTAAACCTGTGTCTCTCTTTCTCTCTTTGTTCTCCAATTCAGATCTGTTCGGGAACCCCGGACTATTCGATAGCAAGGTTCCTCAACAGTTGGAATGCATTTTCACACTGTGATCCAGGCATTTACTTTCGAGAAATATTATTCCATAGTGTATCGTTTGAATAGCTTTCAATAGAATAGGTCCTCACCTTTGATCTACCTCCCATAAAAATCCTTAACAACTTATGCCCACATATGTGGAATCTTTGCCAGCCAACCTTTCAATCCTTATCCATCTCTTGAGCTATCCCCTTTCCACTCATTTTCCTTCCAGCAAACTACCTCCCATAAATATCCTTAACAACTTATGCCCACATATGTGGAATCTTTGCCAGCCAACCTTTCAATCCTTATCCATCTCTTGAGCTATCCCCTTTCCACTCATTTTCCTTCCAGCAAACTCTGTGTGTGTGTTTGCTCTCTTCCGCTCTCTACCTCCCTACTCTCTTCCATCTCAAACTCCTGATCTACTCATGAGCCCCAACACGAGACCGCGGGGTTGGCTGGCATGGATGTGCTAGGTGATGCGAAAGGGAGTGGCTACGACAATGGTGGCTACTAGCAGGTGAGGCGGCGCAACGATGACTAGATCAGCCAAAGCAACGCAGCAATGAGCAGATGCGGAGGCAATGGGTGTACATGGGGGCGAGCAAACTGCCACTAGTGAGCGCGGTTGTGGGTGATTGGGCAAGCGGCGACGAATTTGCAGTCAGATTTGATGGTGGTGTGACTCGGCAGCTTAACGACACAGCATGGAGCTCGGGTCACAGCCAAGGAATAGAGAGAGATGGAGGCGCCATTAGTTGGCTCCATGACAGCGGCGGTAGTCGAGACCAAAGCTAAAGGAGAGGGTGCGTTGAGAGTGGACAGTGTCGGGCAGCCCTTAGCGGCATGGTAGCACCATCGTAACCGGGTTAGCTCACCAAAACTAGCCAAAACTTCTAAAAAATTGTTTGAAACCTATTGAAGCTTGTTGAAATTTCTTGAAACTCTTTGTATGAAAGTTGTTGAAACTTCTTGAAACTTTTAGTTGAAACTCGTTGAAAACTCATCGGTTGAAACTTTAGTTTTAAAATCTAAAACTCATTGTTACTTTCACTTGAAATCTTCTAAAAACTTCTAGAAATGCGTGAAAACCCGTTGAAACACAAAAAATTTAAAATGTTCTCTTGAAACTTACTAATACTATATAAAACATATTTCTATACCGCTGCAATGGTGTGCTGTTCTTTAGTCGCTCACTTACTTTTGTATACAGTACGAAATACATAATTCGCAACTTTTTTTTCGAGAGGTAATTCTCAAATTCTTGGCTAGTATGCAGTCTGACATGAGCTTTGATGCAGACAATTGCATGTGCGCGCATAACAGTGGAAAGGCATTGAGATATAACAATCGGATGAACCATAGATGTTTCCCATTAAGTCAATATTGGTAAGAAGACACCTACAGTTTTAGGGGAAACTGTCTTAGCTGAGCAATAACTGAAGCAACGCAACAATCCTAGCAAAACAGGAAAAGAGAATCAGATATTATTACAGTAATTTACTGAGGCACACTGCAGGCGATTGACTCAAATGTCTGAGACATTCCATGAATCATTACACAAGCATGCAGCTCTGACCAGGTGAAAAATAGAAGTGAAATTGGAGTTCACCTCTTTTAACCATCGGGCTGCTCTGCTTCATCTTGATTAGTTATTGGCACATTTTTCCTGATAGAGCAGTGTATGGCAAATAAATCGAGATATTAGCGACGAAAAAATATGGTACTGTATTTATACTGAAAGGAATAACATTTAAACAGAAACAAATGAGTCAATGAGAAAATGAAATCATCTATAACATGACAAATTTCACCACACTAATTTTTTCACCTGTTGCAAACTGTGTGCTATAGTGCGTAAAGCAAATCCTGAGGTACAAAACAAACTGGAACAAAGGGCACAACAATTTCAGGAGGCACCATGGAAGGATTGCTTCCTCAGCCTTAGAAAAAATGGATTGTTCAATTTCAGTTGTGCACGTAATATGTGTATGCAAGCTTTTGAGAGTTTGCTCTACTCAAGAATTTCGTTTTTATTCCAAAATAACACAAAATCGAATACTCCGTGCTGACTGAAAAACCAACTTGGAAGAGCACTACCATGTTAAAAGAAAATTTTCACTAATCAGTAATTTATTGCGCGCCATATGTGAAAATGTAAGAGCACTGTTTTGACACTGCAATTTAGTGATCCACGCATGGCGCAATATCGAATTAGGTAGAGTAGCAAGAAAACAAAAGATCCATATGCATGGAAGCACTACATTACTATCATTATTTTTGAGCTGTCCAAGACATCAAATTCAAATAGCTGACATTACTCCTGAGGTGTCCAAGCCACCAGCCTCAAATAGCTGACCCTCAAATAAGAACAAGGTTAACAAATTGATTGCCGCTCAAAACCATCACCACAATCTAACACAGAACAGAAACAATGAGTGTCTGTAGTTTGGCACATACTGAATAGAAGTTGATCTAAATAGTTTGAAATGCACAGCTTTTCTTCAGAAAACTATGAATACTGGTGACAACTGAAACTCAATACTCCTCTGGACCAATACCATGATAAAACTTAACATATAGGATTACATATACAAAGAATTTTATTTCTCAGGTGTACATCTCTACTTCATATATACCAGCTTGACAAGGGCAACAGGACCCAATAAAGCCCTTCAAAACACTTATGACCCAAAACTAAGAATGATGTAGATAAAAACTTCAGCATCCGAAAAGGTGCCCCTTTGTCATGAGAAGACTTACACTGCCCCTGGTCAAAGAATTGATAACACTAAGCTGAGATGAATACCAACCAACTATGGCTATCACCATGTCCATCTTTGCTTCATGTACAAAGGTCATTAACCAATATCTGGTTGCACAAGCCGAAACAAATAATCCAATTTTTTATATTCACGGGTAATTTTGGCCAAATGGCATTTCAGTGGACCCTAGATTTTTTATTCTCATAACACAATTGTGATGCAACGCATGCTGTTGCAATGCTAATCCCATGGGTTTGTGAAATGAACTCCTTAAATATTTGTACCAAAAATTTTCTACCTGTACGTGGATTTGTTCCAACATGAGAAGTCAGAAAAACAAAAGGACGAATATGTATCAAATATTACTCTGTCCAGTCAAACATGGTAGAATCCATGCAGATAAGATGACAAAATAATAAACTACCTGTTGAGACCCTCCTTTCTGGCATGGAATACCAGAGGGTCTAATGTGAAAATACTGTACTAGTCTCATGATCAATGTCTAGTATGCACATTTACAATATTATCATCACATACATACACAATATCACAAATATATTAATAGATCATAATTTGTACAATATGGCCTATAGAGCATAATAGAGTGCAAAAGATACAAAAAGTCCGGCAGTATACTTTTAACCCAAAATGCGCTACAAGCAATTAAAAAGGATAAGTCTCTAGAAAAACTCGTCATTGTAATTTCCATAACCTGCGGTAAAATAGGAGTTGTCGGTGGCTTCAATTTCTTCACCCATTGAATATCAACAAGCAAGGGTGAGTACATTTATATCCAGGAAGGCTTGCAGTGTTTCACAAAATAAGTAAATGCTTGGCTATGTCAAAGGAAATGGCTATCTTACCAGTTCTTTTACATCAAGCGAGATTTAGTCATGAATAATAAGTAATAAATTGCAAACAGAATTTGAAAGAGCAGTTTGGCGAGTTTAGAAAATATAAGTGAATATATAGCATAAAATAATAGCATCTCACAATCATCCACAATTGTGACCAACGACCAATTTCCTGCCATACCTGGCATAAAATATGAAACAAGGCTACCAGCCAATTTTTCTAATTCAACCCTTTTTACTAAAACATAAATTCTAACTAGTGTTAGTTCACCAAGTATCTCGTAACAGTGAGAATGGCTTTTTGAAAAGTTCTACACTCTGCAGAGGAGTATATCTTTACCCACAAGATATGGCCAACTCGTTTTGCCGTTATTTTTACACTTCCTTTGGTGTATGGGCGAGAGATCATGACAAGAGCCGTTACATCACCTAGCCTAACTTTGTACTAGCCCGGTAGTCTCGTCCTTTCCCCCTATAGCAAGGCATGCACCATTGTATCAGCAAGCGTTTCCTAACACCTCGGTTATGGCACCCCTTTGAGCAAACCTATCCAGATTGCCAGTACTACTATGGCTTTCTAATGTACAAAGCTAGTCCCAAGTAACTTAATAAGCTAAGGCTACCCCATAATAGCATTTGTGGTTGCACAATATATCTTGGATTATACAACACTACGTTTAATCCTTAACTCAACCCAGGCGAGCACTCTCCCCCTATCTACATGCAAGTCCATACACTTCACAATATATATAAAAAACTCACCCTCTTCAAACCATAGTTTTTAGTTTTGGTTTAATAACAAAATACCATAGACCATTTTTCTCATTATTTCAAATTCTCATCTCTGAACAAATAGTGTAAGTGACCATTTTGTTCTCCCATGCCTAAAGCATGCCTAAGGAATTATTTACATAGTCGAGTATACCCAAGTTGTTATTATTTGATTTCTAACCCTGCATTATGAATATCAAATTGACATATACGTATTTATCAATGAATTCCATCCAACAAGTAGGGATATCTACGGTACCCACAATATAGCAGTTTTTACTGAAAATATATACATGTATACATAGATTTGTAAAAAAACAATATAAATTAAGTTAAATTTTAGGATTAACACTATCGAAGGAGGTTCTTTCCTTGCGCATTGAATTTTTGGGTAGTGTCGAGGTCGACGAAGTACATTTTTGGAGCGTCGGTATCTTCAAGCAGTATATCATAAAAGAGAATATAAGAGCCAAACAAATTCAAATAAAAACCAAATCCAAATATGTTTGTAGAAATAAAAATTTCATGATTTAGAAAAATTTAGAAACTAGTTTCACTCAGTTCGGAGTTCATTTGCAAATGTTATGAGTATCTAAATTTTAAGCAAGCTGAAAATCACCTAAAATAGAAAAGTGATGACGTTGAAGGCGTATTCTTGAGATTTTTTGTTTTTTGAAAGAGGAAATGTATTCTATAATGAACTGAAAGCTTATTTTTTAGAATTCTAACTCTATTTAACAGAGGTCGACATGTGGGGCCCGAATGTCAATGTTTTATTATTTTTGAAAATAACTAATATGTGGGGTCCACATGTCTATGGCTTAAGGTTTGATTTAAGTTTTAAATCCATTATTTACCCTTGGGCCAACATATCATAGACTCATCCCTTTAATCCTGGTTTTAAATAAAAATTTGACGAGTGGGGTTGGGTGAGTGCGTGTGTGAGGGGAGGCTGACAGATAGGGCTCACCTATCATAGACCCAAAATAGGGCGTAGCTTGGGTGAGCTCACAGTGGTGAACGACGGGGAGTGGGTGGTCGGTCTAGCTAGAGGGGACCAAGCTAGGGGGATCTAGGACACCCGCCGGCGATGGTCGGAGTTGACAGGAGGTGCCCGGAGGTGTAGCATAGCAGCGACACAAATGGTGGCTAGCCGAGAGAACTTGGTCGCATCGGGGATTCTCCAAAGAGACATGCTGGCTATGACTGGAGTTAGGGAAGCAGGGCGGTGGTGCCTCGACCTGATTGAGCTACACAACAAGGTGCCAATGTACTCAGGGCATTCCAGGGAAGCTTTAGTTGGAAGGGATTGAAGATTTGCTCACCAGAAGAGCTCAATCGAGCTTACGGGCCTTGGAAGATGGGGCGAATTAGGTTGGCATTGGGGTAGGAGAGGAGCTAAGGAGGTGCACAATGCTGTTGGAATAGAACGTCAAAATACTTTGGGACAATTTTCTCTTTATTACTTCTCGCTCTGTTCTCTTACAAAACTGAGATCTACCCATATATTTATACCCAAAACTACAACCCTCATAAGCGGAATATGATTTTACTTCCTTGTCCTAATTCAACTCCTCATCCTAAACTTTCTTAATACAAACTTTCCAATTTAAAACTTTCCTATTACAAAGTTACTTCTAACATTTTCCCTCTAATCTTGAGAATGTTAGAAGTAATCTTGTAATAGGAAAGTTTTAAATTGGAAAGTTTCTATTAAGAAAGTTTAGGATGAGGAGTTGAATTAGGACAAGGAAGTATAATCCTATTCCGCTTATGAGGGTTGTAGTTTTGGGTATAAATATAGGGGTAGATCTCAGTTTTGTAAGAGAACAGAGCGAGAAGTAATAAAGAGAAAATTGTCCCAAAGTATTTTGACGTTCTATTCCAACAATTGGTATCAGAGCTTAGGGTTTTTGATTAAGCCGTCTCCCACGGGAGGATGAGACTCCCAAGGGTGGCCAACTGGGCAGAGATGTGCGGCTGGAACGACCGCACGAGAAAAAAGAAGTAGAAGAAGCACGGTGGCCGCGCTGTAAGAAAAGAAGGAAGAAATCAGAGCTACCCTTCAATCTCGAGTTCGAAGTCAAAATTAATCTCGGCAATCGTTGGATTCGTCGAGTCGACGTCACGGCGAGCTATTCGGAGGAGGTTCGAGCGCGTAGTGCACGTCACGGACAGCACCCCGGGGGGGGGGGGGGGCAAGTTGCCAAGAGGTTTTGATTCCCGAGACGTGAAAAACAATCAAAGCACAGGAGAAGCTACTTCACATGCAGCAGTAACAAGTTGTCATTGGCTGCTGTGCGCAACACAAAGCAAGAAAAAGAAGGTGCACCTGATTTGCTAGTGACGGAGGGAAAAGGAGTTTCTTATGGCTGAAAAAATCAAGTAGGACAAGGCCTTCATCAGGAGATCGGATCTTCAAGCGAGAGCAAGCAAAAGAGGCTTGTTCGTCGCGTGTGCCGCGAAGGAAACGAGCAAAGCAGAGAGCGCCAGGAGGGCGCAGGCGCTAGGCAAAGCTTGCTGATTCAGAGTCACGCGAGCAAAGCAGGAGATTGCGGTGTGACCGAACAGGAACGGCCGTGCGCACGCAGCGATCAGAGTGCAAGAAGCCAATAGAAGCCGGGTTTCAGGGCGACGTCACTCGCGGCGCAAGGAAAAGGCGAAGGAACGTAGCATGCAGCTATAGGGCAAAAAGTAAGTCATCATGTGACCAGCAAACGCAGCAGAAGCTCTAGACGGCCGACCTCGGAGGTGGCTCCGGAGGAAGGTCACGCTGTCGGAGATAGAGGTTTGGCCGGAAGTTGAGATGTCGGCTCGAGGAAAGGCAAGCTCTAGCAAGCCAAGCCAACAAATCATCGTGCGGGTGATGCAAGAAGTAAAACAAAGACTTCCGAAAACAACAATAGTTTAACGTTCGGCGTATTTTGTTTCTCGTCGTGTCTTTTCCGCAGTATCGCAGCACAGGCGTCAGGAGGACGCAGAGGCACCGGGTGGGTGCAGCATAGGCGTTAGGAGGACGCAGAGGCGCCAGGTGGGTGCGGGTGTAGGCGACTCAGGAGAGGACGACGTTGTTTCATGTACACAGGCGAGACAACGCAAAGGAGCTCTCGCACACACGGAATGAGCTGAACAAGTTCTTGGAGATGAGTGAGAAGATCAGTGTAATCAAAAGTATTACAAGATTAGGGGGAAAATGTTAGAAGTAATCTTGTAATAGGAAAGTTTTAAATTGGAAAGTTTGTATTAAGAAAGTTTAGGATGAGGGGTTGAATTAGAACAAGGAAGTAGAATCCTATTCCGCTTACGAGGGTTGTAGTTTTGGGTATAAATATAGGGGTAGATCTCAGTTTTGTAAGAGAATAGAACGAGAAGTAATAAAGAGAAAATTATTTCAAAGTATTTTAACGTTCTGTTTCAATAAATGCTAGGGGTGACCTCGATATGGCTTATATAGCCATGGGGAGGAGCTTGGTGCTTGGGCCCGTGAGTGAGCATCTCGGCCAACGGGGAAGGACAATAGCAAGGGCATCAACATAGGATTTTCTAGCGACTTGACCGAGCATGCGAGGCGAAGAAGACAACAACAGAAGCAAGCCCTGGCATGCACAGGTGGCATGGAAATGGGTAGGACAGCAACGCAAGTTCCTGTAGCCTGTTGTTGCCATGCGGCTTGGCATGAGATGGCATGGCTAGGTCGACGGCAAGGCGGCAGGTTGCACCGGTGATGTGGCAACAAGCTTCTGTGCTTGGGCGTGCGCTGGCGCTGCTTGGGGAGCACACGGCATTGCTTGGTGCATGGTAGAGGACGCTCTGGAATGGGGCAAGAGGCTAGCAGGTGGGCCTAGGCTAGGTGAGCAACTGACGAGCGGGCCTAGCTAGTTAGAGAGAGAGAGAGGAGAGCTAAGTGGGGAAATCATACTTTGGCGGGTTACGCTTCCTCAGCAGAGAATACATCTTTCGGACAAAGACGCTTTCCATTTCGGAATTCTTGGATTTCAATTAGGATTTGAATTTATAGCTAAGAGCTTATAGAATTTTTTTGAGTTAGCAAACTAACTCCAAATTTTATGAACATTTTTGTGCGTGATCCTAAGCTCATGATAAGCACTTCTATAAAGTTTTCAGATCATAAGAAGATTTGTAAATTTCTTGAAAATCCATTTAGTGCTTCTGTTCTAATGAAGGAATCTAATATTCTATTTTTCAGAAGCACCAATTAAATTGACGAATTTGTGAAACTTTTTGAAGAGACTCCTTGGGCTATTTAGAACTTGAAAAAAATTCTTCCAGACTTTGAGATGATTAATTTTGGGATTTGAAAATCAGAAACCATAACTGAATTATTTGAAAAGCATTTTTTTAGCGGAAAAATTTCAGATAATCCAGAAAATTCTGAAAAGTTCACAATAAATCCAGAAAATGACTTGATGTGTTTTTATTTTGTTTGTTGAATTCTGGGATGTTACACCATATGTAAATGCCATCACTCTTGTATAGTCTACAACTGATAAATTATATTTTCATACTGTATACATAATCTTTTTTCGTTTGCAAAGCTACAACGAAAAATCTCTCAGCTAGCATAAAAAAGCGGAATTTCTTATTGAAAAAATATCAAAAGCTGTGTCTACATTGTGGTTTATCGTTCCAATAGAAGTTATAGCTCGCTTACAAATCAATTCAAGTACCTCGTGCATGCAAAGATTAATCAACAAAAAAATGAATCTCTTACAGAAATAATAACTTGTAACGAAATCCACCATAACAGGAACTGCACGCAATCCTGCGTATTGGAACAATATTGGACATGTAATTTTGATAGCACCAGTATCAACTATTTTGTAGGAGATGTGATTCTATTGTCAAAGTGGTACTTTAACCCCAAAAAAAAAGCGAAAAATGAGGTAGATAATTCCAGCGGCTGTTCTTATCAACAACTGATATGAGGAAAATATCAACAACTGATATGAGGAAAACCTGAGATAGCAGGACAAGTTTGCAGGTCCTTGGAGGGCATCCATGAATATATCCAACACAGAATTGTTTACAGCAAAGCACTCAAGCAATAGCATATATAAACTGAAAATATCCACAAGACCCAATTGGTTGGGTCCCAAAGATAAATATGTACTCCCAAAGCCAAACAAAGCCAAAGGAAAAGTAGGTCGATCGTGCGGTTCAAATTTTACCATCTACATCCAAATGGGCAAACCATATGCGAAAACTATCAAATGGGTTATGAACTCCTCATATCAATTAGCCACCTTAAAAACAATCTGATTTTGGTTCTAGGTAATTGGTTGAAGCATACCTAGCTGTGAGCTACATGGGAGCAGAGCAGGAGTATCGAGGTGGTGGAGGTGCATGGAGGCAGGAACAACCGACAGGGAGAACGGTTGGTAGCTAAACGCTTCAGGATGCACTTTGCTGTAACCAAGACAGACAATGAGATAACACAAAGATATAACATAAAATACGAACGATAGGCGTAGAAATTACAAAGATTAACCATGATTGTTTTTATCGACCAACATTACAAAGGAAATAAAAAAAGACAAAAACACGGGTAAAAGCAAGCAAACAATATCCAGAGTACTTCTCATATGAAGCAAGCAACAATGGCACAAAATAAACAGATAAGGCTGTTCTCTCAGAGCAGTACCTTGCTCACAAGCACCCCAGTCTCATCAACTTCCCTAGCCATACGAAAATCTCCTCCCTAGCCATACGAAGCTCTTCAACTCGCTTTGGTAATTTCTTGGTCTATTCTGCTAGAAGCAAATGGTGGTTAGATTTCTCCCAACGGTCATAACATTGTACATCTCCATCTTATTTTGAGAGAGAGGTTCGTCCGAGTCATGGTACAATATTCAGGTTCACGGTTCGTCACTTTTTCTTCCAATTTTCACTGTGAACACGGACCCTATACTCTAAATCGGTTTGAGTTCAACGAATCCGATTCACTATTCATGGGGGTTTAGAGTGAATCTGGTAACTATGGTTACAACTAATGGGCTCAAGTTATGTGAGATCCAAAAAAAACTATTTGACATTTTGATTCCCATGTCTATGTTCGCCTGATTAAGAAAAAAGAGCAGCTGCTGCTGATGTTTCAATGCTTGCAATCGTACTCGACAAAGTTTTTTACATAAAAAGTTGCGGCCTTTGCCTGAGATCCAGAAAAACCATCTGACATTTTGATTGCCATGTCTATGTTCGCCTGATTAAGAAAAAGAGCAGCTGCTGCTGATGTTTCAATGCTTGTAACGTACTTGACAAAGTTTTTGACACAATAAAGTTGTGGCCTTTGCCCATGAACTATTCCTTTTTAGCAGCCATCCTTTGAACATCCCTTCCTAATCAAACTGAATAGCATATTAAACATAATATATTAGGATAGGAAGGGGCTATAGGGGTATAAATCCGCAGCACTTTGTCCAGCTATGAAACCATGAAAGAAATTGTGAGATTTCAGGAAATGCAATAGCTTTTTTTTTATGAAACAGAGCAAAGCTATTAGAGCTCAAATAACAGATGTAATTTTCTCTGAACAGACAATTTGTTGAACTCATACAAAAGTATCTTTCAATCTTTTGCAAGGACTCCTATAGTGGGCACCCATGTAAGTAATAAATAAGCTATCTTTCTTCTTAAACAGACACTAACACTATTCACAAACAAAACAGAACCAAACCTACGCTTCAATTAGATATACTTCTTTGATTCTTTGAAACATATAGATGTCATGCCCTTCCTTACCTGACTAGATGTAACCCTTGCTGCACAAGGGAAAGCAAAAAACATCAGCACTGAATAACATGGCTATGATCTGGAGCTTGAGTTTAGGTGAATGAACAATCTTCGCAGGTACTAATGAAGCTTCAAACTTTGTAATGTATAAAGATAGAAATGTACATGAAATGACTAACGTTTCTAGTTAAAAACTATAGCCCCGATACCACATGCGCCGGTGAGTGGAGATGAGGGAGAGGAGAGAGGCAGGGTCATGTGGGGGAGAAGAACCGTGGACGTTTTTTTAGCTATGCCAATTCTCTCGCTCAGCTGATAATATCCATTCAATTTTGATCTGACGGCTGAAAATATTTCAGTGACGTGGCCACCCTAGCCTTCGCTAGGGCTGGCTATCGAGCTTAACGAGATATCATCGATATTCTTTCAAAATTTACATAGTCCGACATAAAATCATTTAATTATCCTTTAAAGCATTATTTCAAATTCGAGTTAACGAGTCATTATCGAGCTGAGCCTTGTTAACTTTTTTTTCTCTCGAAATAGGCTCATTTCAATTTGAACTATTGTAATCCAAGCAATTTTGATTCGAACGCTCACGAGCTTTTTTGCTAGCTCTAGCCTTAGCTCCTGTGTGCCTCCTGTTAATCGGCACTGGATACTTGCATTTCCTGTTCGAAACGGGAATGCCAGAATTGAGACGCGAACAGTGAAGTGAAGCTGCTCAGCCTTGCCACGCAAAATCAGCTCCTCCTTCCGATTGACTGCAAATGGAATCTCAGTTTCCTCCCGACGTCCACTTGGAATCCCTCCTTTTTCCATATGAAGTTAGCACATATCCTCATATTTCAACGTAACAACACTCTTCAATCAAAGAATATATCCGCGATCTCCATATATATACCGAGTCATCAACTGCATGCTGTCCAACTCTGCGAGAGCAGCGATTAATGATAGGGAGAGCGAAGGAGACAGAGCTTTACTAACACACTGAACGCCGGCTACCGATCGACAACAGCTATTTCTCAGGTTCTTCAATCCCTCCCGTTGGCCCATTGATTGATTTGATGTCTGCTCTTGCATCTCGCCTGATTTTCTGGCTGTACTGGAAGAGATCGATGCCTTGATATGCTTTCTTGTGTATTTGACTATGGCTAGGCTTGGTGTGTATAATTTTACGATTAGGATTGTGGAAGAAAAAAAACTCCTCCACGGTAAGCCCGAGATCCTCTCTTTCTCTCTCTTCTCCGTCACCGGCGAATTGCCCAGGACGATCGAGCAGCCGTCGTTGCACGTGTCGAGCTCGGCGGCGTGTGGTCCCCGTTGGCTTCCCGGAGAAGGTGCCGAGAGGATGTGTAGTTTTCAGGAATTTAGACTAATTGTTTCCATTTTTACTAAAATAAAAAGGAATTTTGGAATCTAGTGCTTCCCTGCTTTCCCTATGGGTAAAAAAAGAGTAAAATCAGGGTTGGTTCCATCTTTCACGCAGAGTCTGTCTGCTGGGTCTACTATCTTAGAGAGGTGCTTCTAAGTATCTCTGCATATTGAAATTGCACAAATATTAAAGCACATCTAAGGTTAATTCTACCAACTTACCTCTTGGATGCATCATCAACTCTAGTTGCTATTTTGATACATATTATGTTTTTAAGGCAGACCTAGCTTGCTGTCTTTTAAGCCTCTAAACTGTTCTTTTTTCAGTTAGGCCTCTGAACTATTTTATCTCTAGTATCGACTAGTTTGAGATTCAAATCAACAAGATAATAATATAGCGGTGCAATGAAATAATTTAACGGATTAGAGTGCAATCTTGCAATGCGAGAATGGTTAAATTTGTTCATGTTATCTGTGATATTAATAGTTCATTTGTACTAACTTTTTTTTCTTCGGGTTATTTGTAGCAAACAACTTGCTATAATTTTTAGTGATCGTTCTAGGATGAATCTGGGTTTCTCATCTGTTGATATACTATCTATGGTAGCATTCGTTATCAAGACATGCATGTTAACCTAAGGAAGTCTACTTTTTTCAGCACCTGAAATACTTTTTTTTTTTGCAAATCTAACCCCTTCTAAATAAATTCCAAAAAATGCTTTCTCCTCGACCACGGAAGGCGGGGCATATGACATGTGTCATTTCTACTGAGGAACCATACTTCGACAAGTTCACTAACTAAGCATCTTGATTATTCGCTTAATTAATCACTTTAATCACTCAATTAAGTCACTAATTAAGTGACTTTGTTTAATTAACATTCTCTAGCTGCCTCCCTAACTTGCTACCAAGCTTTGGTAGCTCGGTACGTCCTTGCTACCAAGATCGTGCTACGTGGATGGTGACCTGCAGTGATAGGATGTGCTGCTATAGTACGGGAGCGTAACAGGGAACACATGTCGCCTGCCGCGTTTTTCATAGTTGAGAAGAAAGATATTTTTATAAATTTATTTGGAAAAGGACCATATTTGCAAAAAAAAACGTATGTTGCGGGGTAAAAGAAAAAATCTAACCAAAGGGCACACAATTGAACAAAATGGAATAGTTTAAATTTGAAGCCACATATGATATGAGCTCAGGGTACCTGCCAAAGACTTGATTCGCTCCTATTTTCAGGCTTTACCTGGAGGGTTCCTGTTTGAATTAGAGAGAAGTTGGATTAAAGCTGGAACCAAAAGCAAGACAAAACATTTAGCGATATAAATTATAGGAATAAGTCCACTTTTTAATCATGAACTCTAGTCTCGGTGCGATTTTCATCGTGAAACTGTGAAACCATTTGGAACAAATCAACAAATAAAGCCAAGAGAGCAGTTCGTTTTGGGCTGACTAGGACGCCACATTGGATCTCGTTATCAAACAAAGCCTCGTCATCGTAAATAAACAAATAAAATTAAAAATAATGGGCCTACATGTCATTCTCTAATTCCCCTTATTTGTCCTCCTCCGTTTCTCTCTCAGCCCCTAGCCTCAAACAAGCAAGCACATAAGAATTATAGCAATGGATCTTCCCCTTGCATTGCCGTCATTCTACTCCTCTCTTCCTCGTGGGGATGACAGCGCTTGCGGGCATGATCCTGGTAAGCATCCCGTCGGCAGTGCACAGCGACCCGGCCCCACCTGTATGTGCTGTTCCTCATGCAGCCGTCTGCAAGTACGCGGCCTACTTTGTTTGCAGTCACACGGTGCCCCACGTCGGCCGGCTCGGCACCGACTTCTGCTACATGTAGGTGGTGGACACGTTGGTCGGCAGCGGCAGCGAGGAGATGTGGCATGGCAAGACCAATAGGACGGCACCAACTTCCTTGAAGACGCTTGAGCTCGTCGACGGGTTAAATCATACGGTGTTAGGTTTCAGATGGAAAAGGGCGTGCATAAAACGGGAGACACAAGATTTACGTTGAAAACCTTGCGAGAAAAAAATTATGGAAGGCGAAAATCCACTATTTTTTTTCAATCTTTACATGTACACAGAGGGTGGCATATATAGCTAACAGAGAATCTGAGATTTGGAAAGATTGATTCTGTTGGTAAGTCAGGATATTGAAGAATCTGAGATTATCTCTAACATATGGGACTAGTTTTGTATCAAGGTTGACCGGTTAAATAGTTCACATATTAGAAATTACAGTGGAGACAAAAAAGAAGAGGCATCAATATCCAGCTAGTATGCCTCAGCACATCCATAGACAACTGACTGGGTACAATCTAGAAAACATCATCTTCGTCACCAAAGCCTGTGATGTAAAAATATCCGCATGATCGGTCTCCATCCATCATTTGATTATGTTCAACAAGCAATATTGAGTACGCAAATCGTACTTCGCAAGACTTCTAAGTAACAAGTATATATAACAAATGAGACTATGATAAGTGATATGGCTATCCTACAATGTCTTCGTTTGCACAAAATGATATTTATTTAACAATAACAAGTAGTATATTGCAAAAGGAATTTGTAAAAGCATTTCACATTTGATAAGCAAGTAATAATAAAGTATAACTATCATAGTACAACAAGTGGCATGCTGTCACAAACATTAAAACTCGATAATGTTCTCTTGCTGGCCATACCGTGCATGGATTCCCTATAACGGCATGTGTTGTCATGTTTAATTGAAAGTAATTGGTAGTGTGTTGTCATCTCAATTAAGAACAACTGGTGGTAGTGTGATGTTCCTATCACCTTACTCTACTCTCCTGTAAGCCTTCTATCGCCATTTCAAATGGTGACAGAGGGCGTGCGGGCCTCTGTCGCCACTTGAAATGGTGACAGCTGCTGATTAACCCACATAGCACTCTGTCGCTGGTTGAAATGACGACATGATTTGTGTCTCTTTTTGAAACAACGATAGCATCTCTGGTGCCATTTGGACTAGCGACATAGTTCTATTTATGTCATTTTTTCTGGGGTATTATTTATATAAAATAATTAAAAAATTGGATTATTTTTCAAAAAATTGTATTAGTTATATACATGTACTGTTTATGGAAAACATAGATACATTTGTTATACAAATATAGCTAACAAGTATAATACACATGATTAATCCAACGCCTTATAATCTAGTCACATCAAACTTAAATATATAAATCTTTCTACTTTTCTCGTGATTAATGAAAGAAGTTTTAGGTTTTTTAAAAAATTATTTTGGGAATTTCTAGCCTCCAAAACGAAGGAGGTGCCTTTAATCTCAATAGTTGTTTATATTTATATAGAATTAACACTCACATTATACCATACCTCCTTTAAAATTGTATTTATGACATGGAAGTCAATTAAAATACTAACTCTCAGATCTTAAATACTTCAGAGATGCTTTGATCAGAAACCTTTTATTTGGATGTGTGGAAGTTTGTGAAAACATATGCTTTATTTGATGAAAAGACATCCTTTCATGGAAAGACACATTTCCATTACCCTCTTCTAAAATAGTCTAGAAATCCTTTCACGAGTGTTGGTAGTAGAAATAAACGTCACCAAGAAACCCACAGCAAAGCACAGGTGATTTCACTAGTCATTTTAGAATTTCTGTTGCTTTCTTAAAGATTTTCCATTTACAATGTAAAGATTCATACCACTTACGTATTCTTTACAGACACATATATATATGTGTGTATATATATATACATATATATATATATATATATATATATACATACATATATATATATATATATATATATATATATATATATATATATATATATACTTAGAGTTTTTAATTTTTATTTCTAATCTAACTTGAATTAAGATTCATGACATAAAAAAATTATCCTAATCCAACATAGGTTCATACTTCTCGAAAATTTTCATGTATGCCCCTTGACCCTTATCAGACATAAATTATCAATGGTAATTCGGTTTTAGAGTCATATGACTAAGGACAAGTTTGAGATAAATTAATTTTATAGGAATTTTGAAGGAATTGTTTTGTTTTTTGCAAATTTCAATATTCAGTGATCCAGTTTTTAGTTCAATTTCATAAAAATACAATGAAAGATATTGATAAAATTTATCCAGTGCATTGCACGGGTTAACGACCAGTTGATCGTAACTTCTACAGATGGAGACAGCTGTACAAAATTCATCAGAAGAAGCACAGATGGACAGAAGGCTCCTGGAAGCAGCCACATCCGGTGATTCGAGATCAATGAAGGAGATGGCTTCACAGAATCCAAGCGTGCTGCTTGGAAAAACTCCAAAGGGGAACACCTGCCTCCACATAGCCTCCATTCATGGTCAGGTGGGATTCTGTAAGGATGTGTTGGTGCTAAACCAGTCTCTTGTCACCTTTGTCAACTCGTCTGGGGAGACACCACTGCTCACCGCCGTGACAAGTGGCCATGACTCTTTGGCAACTGATTTACTCAGAGTCTGCTGTGTCGCACGATTGAGCGAGGCAATCTTGAAACAAGACAACAATGGATGTAATGTGTTGCACCATGCCATTCGCAGTGGCCACCGGGGCCTCGCTTTGGAGTTGATAAAAGCAGAGCCCGCCTTGTCGCAAGCTGTGAACAAATACAATGAGTCGCCCATGTTCATCGCGGCGATGAGAGATTTCACTGATGTTTTCGAGAAACTGTTGGAAATCCCTGATTCTGCCCATGCGGGTGTCAATGGCTTGAATGCTCTGCATGCTGCTGTGAGAAATGGGAATTCAGGTAAGAACCATGGAGTATAGTGGCATCTGGATTGTGAAACTTAAGGTTATCTAGATAATAATTGGTTCTCTAACATATTACTGTACTTACATACCTCCGTTTCGAGACAAAATTTTACATGCCAAAGGCTATCATCACTCCTTTGTTGTTAACCATGGTGCATGCCTTATTTATCTGCAGTTATTGCTACAAGAATCATGGAGGCACGTCCTTGGCTGGCCAAAGAAGAAGACAAGTTTGACAGATGTACTCCAATGCACTGGGCTGTACATCGCGACCAGATTGACGAGCTACGGGTAATACTAGAGCATGATTGGTCATTAGGGCATGTAGTTAGCTCAAGCGGTTTTCCACCCCTTGTTTCTGCCGCATCTCGAGGCCATGTTGGTGCTGCTCGAGAGCTTCTTAACCATTGTCCGGATTCTCACTACTGTATGGAGACAGGTTGGACATGTCTTCATGAAGCTGTGAAGGAAGGTCATTCAGAGTTTGTTGAATTTATCCTGAGGGCACCGCAACTTCGGAAGCTTGTTAACATGCGGGATAAGGACGGAAAACCGCTCTGCATTATGCTGTCAGGAATTGCGATCCTAAAATCGTTGCCGCTTTGTTGTCTGACAAAGACATAGACACCACAATGTATGACGACGGTGGTCGGTCAGCATTTGGCCAAGTATACGGGGCCACGGGTCATGCCAAGACATTAAACTGGGTATGTTACAAGTACCCAAACCTTCGATGATAAGTTGCTTGATACTTTACTTCATTATTTACATCTCAATGTTTGATGCATCATGTGTTATTCCTAGGCTTTTGAGATATCATAACATTTCCTATCTTACTACAGAAATGTTTTAATCATCACATTTTCTAACTTAATTAAAGACACTATTATTCATACAGTAGCTGAGCTTAATAATTACATTACGGTGAGCTTCATTTGTGCCTTTCTTTTATTCGTGCAGAACGAAGTCTCCGTGCTTATATTGAAAGCTAATCCCCAGGCTAAAACTTATCTTCTTCACCTTCACGAGGAGGCCAGGAAGAAAGTAACCGATGAATCAAGGAAGGATGTCAAGTCGCTGACTCAGACATACACAAGCAACACTTCTCTGGTGGCGATCCTCATCGCGACGATCACCTTCGCCGCTGCCTTCACCTTGCCTGGAGGATACAGCAACGATGCCGGAAGCGAGGGGCTTCCCATCATGGCTAGGAAGCTAGCATTCCAGGCATTCTTGATCTCTGACACCTTGGCAATGTGCTCCTCACTCGCTGTTGCCTTCATATGCGTCGTAGCAAGGTGGGGGGATTTTGAGTTCCTGCCCCATTACAGGTCCTCTACCAAGAAACTTATGTGGTTTGCGTTCGTGGCAACCACCCTGGCGTTTGCAACCGGTTTATACACGGTGGTGGCCCCTCGTATCCTGTGGTTGGCTATCGTAATTTGCTGCCTATCAGTTTTGTTGCCGGTTGTAACTATGCTGCTGGGCGAATGGCCTGTTCTGAAGCTTAGATTTCGGTTGGGTCGTGCTTTCAAGCCAGAGCTTCTCGATATGGTCTAGTAACGTCAATTTGTTTCGTTAGTTCTGCCGACTTTCTGTTCTACATTTTTTTTCCTGAATTTATGTATGCTGCTTGCATGTGGAGCCATATTCTAAATTCTGAAATTTCATGTAAAACTGTTGACGTCAAAAACTTGAAGTAGGGTTTCTGACAACAGCACATCAGACGAACACTTGGTTCAGAGCGTGCCAGTCGATTTAACCTGTAATCGACAAAGTAAAAATATGAAATTCACTCAAAGCCGATCGTCAAGATCAACCGGCTTAGATTCAATCAGCTTGAAGCCGATTAAATCGAAATAAAATGGTAAGTCTAACTAGCCGATTAAGGCTAATCAGAGGATAAAGGCAGATTGATTCTGAAGAAGGCGATGCGCAGCAAGATCAGAATAAATCAAACCTGGGGCGTAATTTGAAGAAAATCAACAATCGGCGATGCGCAACTTTATTGATCAAGATCGGATTACAAAGGCTAAATTTCAAGAACTACTCCTAGTCGACAGGAAAAAGTAATGTAGATTGGTGTTTGATTGTGTTGGATTCTTTCACAGCTTGCTTTGGCCCTTCTTTTATAACCGTCGGCCGATCGTGTCTTATTACAACACGTTTACAAAACCTGATCCGTATCGGCCTTATTTCGGATAGCTTTTCCTCAAAGATCTTAGCGTTGCCAAATATCTTCAAATCTTTCCAAATCGTCTGTTAGTTACCGTATGTTGACTTTCTTGCCGATTTTGACTAGACTTACCAAATTCTGGTGCAAACATATGCCCCCCATTTTTTAGAGTCATCTTTCAAAAATTACAACTGTCGGCTTCTTCCCCATCGGCTAGCTGTTAACCTTCACCCAGTAACTACTGCTTTAATTGCGTCGTAATTTTCTGACATGCAGGTAGTTCGTTTTAACTGCTCGCGTCTTTTGAGATTCATTTCCCACTGCTTCAAATTTTCACCGTGCTACAAATATGCACCCCCCACAGATTCATTCCTCACGCGCTCGAGCTCTCGCAGTTATCCGCAATCGGCTTAAGCTTTCTGTTTGACGAATCTCCGAAGCTGTCCTTAGCTCAATCATCCTTCCTGATCGGCTGCAATGGATCCAAGCCAGGTACTCATTCCGATCCAGCATAGCAACGACCAATATTTTTTGGCTCCTTTGGGAAATCTAGATGTCAATACTGTCACAAACCAAGAAATTCCTCGTCTCCTTTTATCGGCTTCTGGTCATAACATAGAAGGTTGGAATAAAAGTTTTAGAGCTTGGCCGACAGCTCTCAAGGGGTGGAGAAATTGGTTTATCAGAGTGGTAGCCAAAAAGAGGGGTGAATGGGAGAAAATGGGCATAGCCGAGTGTGTTCCCCTTTCTTTAGCCGATCCAGAAGCCAATGAGCCCTTGGTGGCCACAACCTGTTATTTTTTGTCGGACTGCTTCAATGCTTTTCTGTTTCATACTAGTCCCATCGGCCCAACTCTTTTGAACGTTGCTCAGTTGTTCTGCCTTCGGCCAGATGGTGAACAAGTGTCGGCTTTTAGCGGTAAACCAAAGTATAAACTTATCCGATCTAAAGGTGAAGGGTGGGCCAAATATATCAGAAATAATAATAAGGTTAATGGCTTGGTATCGGATGAAGAACATGATGCTTTTCTGAACCTTTGGTTATATCACTTTTTGTTCTGCGAGGCATCCCTTGGGCCGACTCAAGTCTATCAAGTAATAGCAGAACAGCTTGTCGAAAGACGTCGGCTAGCATTAGGAAAAACCTTCCTCGGCGCTGTATATCAGATGCTCTATGTGATAAGGAGTCGGCTTTTCACTGGCTTTGAGAATGTTACCGTTGGTAACGTGGGCGGTCCGATGTGGTTTATACAAATATGGTCAGATCGCTTATTCACCGTTCTTTCAACTGATTTAGCCAACAGACTCCTTTCTCGAGAGAAGATACCCCGGAGGGAGCACCTTTCCAGTTCAGGGAATGCTGATCCTTTGGCGAGAGGTTCATAATGTGCTCCAAGAATGAGACAAGGGTTTCACCCATCGGTAGTAGAAAATTCTTGTCCTTCTTGCAATTAGATACTGAAGACTTCAAACAACAAGACTTCTTTAGTTATGGCGCCACAGCCGATTTTCCTTGGCTTTCATTTCTGTATTTGGAAGCCGACAGTTCTTTGATGCCTCAGGAGACCTTGGACTTGTATAGAATCTTCATTTCTCCATGTGTCTTCCATGTCGGCCTTCATACTAGGAATCGGACATTCCAGCCTTCGTGTGAGTTTTACCACCCCTTAGTCTACGCAAGGCAGCTCGGCTTTGGTCAGGTGATTCCAAGCCTACCACTTCTTGATCGACTTCAGCCTAGAGCCAGGGTTCGCAATGCCACTTCAGTCGAGCTAGTTTTGGAGTTAGCCGATGAGCTTCAACTTCGCAGCCTTCCTCACTTCTTCCTGAATGCTCGCCGGGCAGGAGGCTTTACAACATGGTGGTCGGCTATTGCGGAGTGTATATATATGGAGAAGACTTCGTCACTCATAATCAAGGAATTCTTTCCCAATCTGCCAGAGTCATCTTTAGTGTCTAATAGCGATTCTAGCAGTGAAGCTAGTTTATCGGGTTACACTAACACAAGTCTTGTAGATATTGATAAGGTATCGGCTAGAATAATTTTCTTTTATACGTCAGTTCTTTTGCCAGATACATCTTCTAATCACTTTTATTGTCGCACTACAGACTAAGGCTACCGGCAAGAAGCCTGCTTCTGGCCAATCGAGTAGTGGCCAAGTCAAAAGGCCACTCCAGTCGACTGGCCTCACTGGGTACACCTCAGGTACCCTAGGAATTTAGAGTCCGTCATTGTCGGACATCGAGAAAAAACAACCAAGTAAGTATAATACAATCGGCTGTTATTTCTTTTACTCTTTATCCAACTGACCGTTAGCCGATTATAATTTCAGAAAAGAAGAAAACAAAATATACCAAGGCTCCGGCGAAAAGGGGATCTAAGCCCCAGGAGCAAAGTGGCGAGAGCTCGCCACACGCGTCGGCTACTGCAAAGGTAAGCAATATTTTTTATGGATTTAATAAAGTTTTTCCGATGATGTTGGCTTACTCTTTCCATTTTTCTTCATAGCCGACATCTTCAGCACAGGTCGCTGCAATCTTGGCCGACCTCCTTGCTGCTTTTGTAGGAGTCATTTCTGTTAGTGTTATGCCCTTGAGGCAATCATTTAGATGATTGTAACATGACTATGTTTATGAATAATAATATGATTATTGGTCCAATGAATATATATCATTGTATTGATCAACAAGTATGTGACTTGCTTATGAAGCTCTTTACTTAATGATGTAATTCGATAAATATCTCTGATCGGATATCATCGTATAGGACAACGATGAATAGATCAGCACATGTAGTGATCGATGATCATGCTTCATAGATCATGGGATATGGAGATATCATCTATACATTGTGGACGCATGTTGAAGAACATGGGTTAGATAGACCCGCAATGGGACACTGCGAGAATGTTTCATTCTTATGTGTCATCAGTGTATCTCATACCTAGTAGATGTATGATCCTTAGACCGAGATTGTCATATTCCCTACATGTGTAATAGTTTTCCTTGGGGCTATCAAACACTACTTCCTAACCGGATAGTTATAAAGGTAGCTTTCATGTTTACTATGAAACGTGCAGAGGAAGTGCAAATCAAGATGGAATTTGCCACTCCAATGAAATGGAGATATATGACAAGGCCACTCGTGTGATATGATTAAGGAAGTGCATGGCCATGCCGTGATTGAGGAGTCAATCACAACTTATTAATATATCACGGATACGAGAGATGGATTGAATCATCAAAGGATGACATGCTTCTCGCCTTGAGATCAATCTTCATATACTTGGCAAAGGGATTATTACATGAGTACTTTTGATAGGTTCTGTCCGATTTGATCATTGTATGTTTGGGAGTTGGTATACTTTGCAAGAAGCCACTACCAACTATTGGATTGAAAAGGAGTTTTCCGAATCTATATCCAAACGTATGTGAACCTGCAGGGTCACACACTTAATGGGCTGGGACGTATTAATTTGGATTGGATCCGTAATTAATGAACCTCGTGGGCTTAGCACGCTGATGGGCCCTAGTTTAGGGTTTCATCTCGTGGCTATATAAGGAGGGGAGGAGGAGGTGCGGTGTGCTTTCCCACGCTTTAGGAGTGATTCACTCGAAACCCTAGCCTACTCCTCTCGCTGCCCTCGCCGAGCGACTGGTGCTTGCACACCGACGCACGACGTTCCATCTCTGGACGTGTGGACTACTGCGGTGACGCTGCTGCGACTGCGGCGTGGGAGGACGATCCACGGCAAGGCAAGGACGATCCACTACATCGACGCAACGACTGCGGCGAGGACGATCCACTACATCGACGCGCGAAGGATTCCGCAACTGCGCGTCTAGTTGTAATCTTATCTATGATCCCCTTCTTGCGAGTAGCTTTCTGGTTTCGCGGTAGATTTTTTTTGTGCTAGCGTAGCATACCGCGTTCCTCTTCAATTTCTCCTTCATTGCCGACGCCACCAGACACGGCGGCCGAAGCACAGCCAGAAACGTCCGACCCAACCAACCTTCTGGGTTTTACTCTGGCCGATCTTGACGATCCTGAGATCATGTCCACCGATGACTACGATGCAGAGATCAGGAAGATTCTTGAAGTCTCGAAGGAAGCGTCGGCTGCTGTCACCTGTTCTCCTGGAATGCAAGAATGGCCCAACAAACTCTTCGATTTGGTGATGAAGCCACAGTCGAAGAATTTGGCAAACAACCAGCGGATCAGAGATGCCATGGCTACAGTAGAAGCCGATCTGCCTCCAGAAGCCATGGAAGCTCTCCTCAATGTCTGCCACTTAGACGTCTGAAGTGGAGGCAGCTCAGGCAAGGATAGCGCAGCGCGAGGCTCAAGAAGCCGATCAGAAAATTCTGGACGAGCTCGTTGCTGACGCCAAGGCCAAGAAGCAGAAGTTTGATGCCGACATAGAGCTGATAAAAACTACGAAGAGCTCCATCGGCAAGCTCGAATCGACCAAGAAGTTTCTCATGGAAGGATGGCCAAGACAGAGAAGCTAATCATAGAAGGCCAACAAACCCTTGAGAAGACATCGTCGACCATCAAGGACCAAAAGCTAGTCATCGCAATGGCCATGGTCGGCATGAAAAAGTAGATGGAAAAGGTGGTGCCAGTGCCAGGGAGCGCAAAAGAAGACGATCGCATCATTTGACGAAGTTCAATGTGTGATTGCCAAAGCAGCTAGTGCCCTATCGGCTTTAGGTGCGACTCTTCCAGGCTCTGGCATGCAATATAAGCTTTTTACTAGTTGTAAAAACCTTGTCGGCTGTCTTGAAATGCTTGTCCTGATATTTTGTAACTCTTTACTGTTTATAATCGGCTGTTTAACCGATTTATGTTTATCTTTGTGTAATTTTATTTCTCCTAGCCGATTAACAGTACCGTGTTAACTTGGCATTCAACGCAATTCCCAGTCGGCTAGGCTCCAATCCAAACGCTAGGATAGTATCTCTTTAAGTATTTCCCATTAATTGCCTTGGGCAAAACATGCCCTTCTAACGTCTCCAGCATGTACGAATTTCCACCGACTAGACGATTAACATTGTACGGTCCTTCCCACGTAGGTGACCATTTTTCGAATCGGTTATCTTTCGAATCAACAGGCAGTATCGTTTTCCAAACTAAATCGGCTTGATCGAAAGACTTAGGTACGACCTTTTTATTGTATGCTTTTGCAACTCTGACTTTATTCTTTTTAAGCCGATCAAGCGTAGACAAACGTAACTCTGCTAATTCATCTAAGTTATCGATCATCAAATTGTTATATTCCTGAGTGAAGGATCGAGTTGGCCTAGAGGGGGTGAATAGGCAATTTTAACAAGTTCTGAGTTTTTAAACAACTTACAAAATTGAACAGAGAGCAACTCACAGGAAAGTATAAAATAGATTTAAAGCAAATAATGATAACAGTGAAAGCAATAAACGAAATGACACAAGAGAGACAAAGATTTATCCCATGGTTCGAGTCAGACTCTAATCCACGTTGAAGCACTTCTTTCAAAGTTCTTCTTCTCCAAAGCTAGCTTCAGTAGCTCCGGTGACCACTCAGGTAACTCTTTCACTACTCCTGTGAGGTGAGTTCCAAACCTCTCACAAACACAGTGGCCTTCCACAAACACCTTTGGACAGGTCACACTGTTCACTGCCTCTAAGTTGTCTAGAATCACTAAGATCCAAGAGTAATAAACTTTGCACAAGTTCTGTCTCTTGGTTCACTTTGCAATTTACACAACTAGACAGTGGCTTGGAGCTAACACACTTAGAGATGTATGAGAATTTTGGTGTGAAGATGAAGCACAGACTCCTTTTTCATAATGAGAGCTATATATGAATACCAAAGTGTTAGGAGTTCATCTATATGTTTGGTAGATGGCTCAGGAAATGCTTATATAGCCATTTTGAGTTAATATAGCCGTTACACCTGCTACAGTAGCCGTTGAACGTGTCAGATGTCAGGAATACCAGAAATATACACGTACAACAGACTAAGTAACAGTGCCTAGCGATACTGGACATGTGTAGGACGGACCAAATTTGAGCATTCACGACGGACCAAAAAATTTGGTCCGTTGTACATCGGTTTTTCATAGAGATTGGTCTGCCACAAAACTGAGAAAGATACATGTACGTCGGACCAAATTTTTGGTCCGCCATACATAGACTTTTCAAGAGTTTGGTCTGTGCATAGAGACCTATGTACGTCGGACCAAAATTTTTGGTCCGTCATACATGGACTTTTCAAGAGTTAGGTGCAAAAGACCTTTTTCAACAGAGATAAGTTTTACCCAAGCGATTTCTTTAGCAACGACTAAAATTTTAAACAAGAATGATTGGTCCATTGATAAAGTAAAACCCTTTCTAAAAAAAATATTTATTTAAGGTTTCAATAAATAAGACTTCAAGGTTTGGTCCGGCCAAAGGCTTATAAACTGAATGAGTGCTGGACCAAAATATTTGGTCCGCTGTAGATGGGAAAACGGAAAATATTTTGGTCCGTCACAGAGCAGAGACTTTTATATGTATGCCAGACCAAATATTTGGTTCGTCATACATAGGCAAACCCTTAGCTATTAGATGATTTTAAAGGAGGTTTTTACCAAGGATTAAATGATAATAGGACAATAGATTTGATCCGATAATCAGATATTTGATGGGATTTTAGTCATAAGAGAGTTTCAAAGTTTGACCAAAGAATCTTATTTGACTTCCAAGGATATGCTGAGAGTGCAACGGACTGAAGAAGTGGATAGCAGAAATTTGGTCCGTTGTACTCTAAGAAATATGATTTAAAAAGAAATAAGTGTCTTTTGCTCCGAGTAATCTAGTTTTGTCTTTGCCTTATGATCCAATTCACTAGCTT
Source organism: Otatea glauca (assembly GCA_036346275.1). Classification (NCBI taxonomy): domain Eukaryota; kingdom Viridiplantae; phylum Streptophyta; class Magnoliopsida; order Poales; family Poaceae; genus Otatea; species Otatea glauca. The sequence continues at coordinate 15,334,050 of CM070731.1, read as the reverse complement.
GTGCAAAGTCCCCATTTAGACAACAAAAAAGAGAAAAACAATCCTAGCCTTTTGACTTGAATCATCTCCCAAGTCATAAACTAGAACTGAGCACCTTAATCTTGTTCATCCAACTTGCTTCATTTTTGAATACAATGAAAGATATTGATAAAATTTATCCAGTGCATTGCACGGGTTAACGACCAGTTGATCGTAACTTCTACAGATGGAGACAGCTGTACAAAATTCATCAGAAGAAGCACAGATGGACAGAAGGCTCCTGGAAGCAGCCACATCCGGTGATTCGAGATCAATGAAGGAGATGGCTTCACAGAATCCAAGCGTGCTGCTTGGAAAAACTCCAAAGGGGAACACCTGCCTCCACATAGCCTCCATTCATGGTCAGGTGGGATTCTGTAAGGATGTGTTGGTGCTAAACCAGTCTCTTGTCACCTTTGTCAACTCGTCTGGGGAGACACCACTGCTCACCGCCGTGACAAGTGGCCATGACTCTTTGGCAACTGATTTACTCAGAGTCTGCTGTGTCGCACGATTGAGCGAGGCAATCTTGAAACAAGACAACAATGGATGTAATGTGTTGCACCATGCCATTCGCAGTGGCCACCGGGGCCTCGCTTTGGAGTTGATAAAAGCAGAGCCCGCCTTGTCGCAAGCTGTGAACAAATACAATGAGTCGCCCATGTTCATCGCGGCGATGAGAGATTTCACTGATGTTTTCGAGAAACTGTTGGAAATCCCTGATTCTGCCCATGCGGGTGTCAATGGCTTGAATGCTCTGCATGCTGCTGTGAGAAATGGGAATTCAGGTAAGAACCATGGAGTATAGTGGCATCTGGATTGTGAAACTTAAGGTTATCTAGATAATAATTGGTTCTCTAACATATTACTGTACTTACATACCTCCGTTTCGAGACAAAATTTTACATGCCAAAGGCTATCATCACTCCTTTGTTGTTAACCATGGTGCATGCCTTATTTATCTGCAGTTATCGCTACAAGAATCATGGAGGCACGTCCTTGGCTGGCCAAAGAAGAAGACAAGTTTGACAGATGTACTCCAATGCACTGGGCTGTACATCGCGACCAGATTGACGAGCTACGGGTAATACTAGAGCATGATTGGTCATTAGGGCATGTAGTTAGCTCAAGCGGTTTTCCACCCCTTGTTTCTGCCGCATCTCGAGGCCATGTTGGTGCTGCTCGAGAGCTTCTTAACCATTGTCCGGATTCTCACTACTGTATGGAGACAGGTTGGACATGTCTTCATGAAGCTGTGAAGGAAGGTCATTCAGAGTTTGTTGAATTTATCCTGAGGGCACCGCAACTTCGGAAGCTTGTTAACATGCGGGATAAGGACGGAAAACCGCTCTGCATTATGCTGTCAGGAATTGCGATCCTAAAATCGTTGCCGCTTTGTTGTCTGACAAAGACATAGACACCACAATGTATGACGACGGTGGTCGGTCAGCATTTGGCCAAGTATACAGGGCCACGGGTCATGCCAAGACATTAAACTGGGTATGTTACAAGTACCCAAACCTTCGATGATAAGTTGCTTGATACTTTACTTCATTATTTACATCTCAATGTTTGATGCATCATGTGTTATTCCTAGGCTTTTGAGATATCATAACATTTCCTATCTTACTACAGAAATGTTTTAATCATCACATTTTCTAACTTAATTAAAGACACTATTATTCATACAGTAGCTGAGCTTAATAATTACATTACGGTGAGCTTCATTTGTGCCTTTCTTTTATTCGTGCAGAACGAAGTCTCCGTGCTTATATTGAAAGCTAATCCCCAGGCTAAAACTTATCTTCTTCACCTTCACGAGGAGGCCAGGAAGAAAGTAACCGATGAATCAAGGAAGGATGTCAAGTCGCTGACTCAGACATACACAAGCAACACTTCTCTGGTGGCGATCCTCATCGCGACGATCACCTTCGCCGCTGCCTTCACCTTGCCTGGAGGATACAGCAACGATGCCGGAAGCGAGGGGCTTCCCATCATGGCTAGGAAGCTAGCATTCCAGGCATTCTTGATCTCTGACACCTTGGCAATGTGCTCCTCACTCGCTGTTGCCTTCATATGCGTCGTAGCAAGGTGGGGGGATTTTGAGTTCCTGCCCCATTACAGGTCCTCTACCAAGAAACTTATGTGGTTTGCGTTCGTGGCAACCACCCTGGCGTTTGCAACCGGTTTATACACGGTGGTGGCCCCTCGTATCCTGTGGTTGGCTATCGTAATTTGCTGCCTATCAGTTTTGTTGCCGGTTGTAACTATGCTGCTGGGCGAATGGCCTGTTCTGAAGCTTAGATTTCGGTTGGGTCGTGCTTTCAAGCCAGAGCTTCTCGATATGGTCTAGTAACGTCAATTTGTTTCGTTAGTTCTGCCGACTTTCTGTTCTACATTTTTTTTCCTGAATTTATGTATGCTGCTTGCATGTGGAGCCATATTCTAAATTCTGAAATTTCATGTAAAACTGTTGACGTCAAAAACTTGAAGTAGGGTTTCTGACAACAGCACATCAGACGAACACTTGGTTCAGAGCGTGCCAGTCGATTTAACCTGTAATCGACAAAGTAAAAATATGAAATTCACTCAAAGCCGATCGTCAAGATCAACCGGCTTAGATTCAATCAGCTTGAAGCCGATTAAATCGAAATAAAATGGTAAGTCTAACTAGCCGATTAAGGCTAATCAGAGGATAAAGGCAGATTGATTCTGAAGAAGGCGATGCGCAGCAAGATCAGAATAAATCAAACCTGGGGCGTAATTTGAAGAAAATCAACAATCGGCGATGCGCAACTTTATTGATCAAGATCGGATTACAAAGGCTAAATTTCAAGAACTACTCCTAGTCGACAGGAAAAAGTAATGTAGATTGGTGTTTGATTGTGTTGGATTCTTTCACAGCTTGCTTTGGCCCTTCTTTTATAACCGTCGGCCGATCGTGTCTTATTACAACACGTTTACAAAACCTGATCCGTATCGGCCTTATTTCGGATAGCTTTTCCTCAAAGATCTTAGCGTTGCCAAATATCTTCAAATCTTTCCAAATCGTCGTTAGTTACCGTATGTTGACTTTCTTGCCGATTTTGACTAGACTTACCAAATTCGTGCAAACATATGCCCCCATTTTTAGAGTCATCTTTCAAAATTACAACTGCCGGCTTCTTCCCATCGGCTAGTCGTTAACCTTCACCCAAGAATTCATGCTTTAATTGCGCTGTAATTTTCTCGACATGCGGTAGTTCGTTTTAATCGCCGCGTCTTTTGAGATTCATTTCCCATCGCTTCAAATTTTCACGTGCTACAAATATGCACCCCACGATTCATTCCTCACGCTCGAGCTCTCAGCTTATCCGCAATCGGCTTAAGCTTTCGCTTGACGAATCTCCGCCGTCCTTAGCTCAATCATCCTTCCCGATCGGCCGCAATGGATCCAAGCCGTACTCATTCCGATCCAAAGATAGCAACGACCAATATTTTTGGCTCCTTTGGGAAATCTAGATGTCAATATCACACAAACCAAGAAATTCCTCGTCTCCTTTTATCGGCTTCTGGTCATAACATAGAAGGTTGGAATAAAAGTTTTAGAGCTTGGCCGACAGCTCTCAAGGGGTGGAGAAATTGGTTTATCAGAGTGGTAGCCAAAAAGAGGGGTGAATGGGAGAAAATGGGCATAGCCGAGTGTGTTCCCCTTTCTTTAGCCGATCCAGAAGCCAATGAGCCCTTGGTGGCCACAGCCTGTTATTTTTTGTCGGACTGCTTCAATGCTTTTCTGTTTCATACTAGTCCCATCGCCCAACTCTTTGAACGTTGCTCACTTGTTACGCCTTGGCGGATGGTGAACAAGTGTCGGCTTTTAGCGGTAAACCAAAGTATAAACTTATCCGATCTAAAGGTGAAGGGTGGGCCAAATATATCAGAAATAATAATAAGGTTAATGGCTTGGTATCGGATGAAGAACATGATGCTTTTCTGAACCTTTGGTTATATCACTTTTTGTTCTGCGAGGCATCCCTTGGGCCGACTCAAGTCTATCAAGTAATAGCAGAACAGCTTGTCGAAAGACGTCGGCTAGCATTAGGAAAAACCTTCCTCGGCGCTGTATATCAGATGCTCTATGTGATAAGGAGTCGGCTTTTCACTGGCTTTGAGAATGTTACCGTTGGTAACGTGGGCGGTCCGATGTGGTTTATACAAATATGGCTGTACTGCTTATTCAGCCGTTCTTTCAATCTGGATTTAGCCAACAGGACTCCTTTCTCGAGAGAAGATACCCCAGAGGGAGCACCTTTCCAGTTCAGGGAATGCTGATCCTTTGGCGAGAGGTTCATAATGTGCTCCAGTAATGAGACAAGGGTTTCACCCATCGGCCGTAGAAAATTCTTGTCCTTCTTGCAATTAGATACTGAAGACTTCAAACAACAAGACTTCTTTAGTTATGGCGCCACAGCCGATTTTCCTTGGCTTTCATTTCTGTATTTGGAAGCCGACAGTTCTTTGATGCCTCAGGAGACCTTGGACTTGTATAGAATCTTCATTTCTCCATGTGTCTTCCATGTCGGCCTTCATACTAGGAATCGGACATTCCAGCCTTCGTGTGAGTTTTACCACCCCTTAGTCTACGCAAGGCAGCTCGGCTTTGGTCAGGTGATTCCAAGCCTACCACTTCTTGATCGACTTCAGCCTAGAGCCAGGGTTCGCAATGCCACTTCAGTCGAGCTAGTTTTGGAGTTAGCCGATGAGCTTCAACTTCGCAGCCTTCCTCACTTCTTCCTGAATGCTCGCCGGGCAGGAGGCTTTACAACATGGTGGTCGGCTATTGCGGAGTGTATATATATGGAGAAGACTTCGTCACTCATAATCAAGGAATTCTTTCCCAATCTGCCAGAGTCATCTTTAGTGTCTAATAGCGATTCTAGCAGTGAAGCTAGTTTATCGGGTTACACTAACACAAGTCTTGTAGATATTGATAAGGTATCGGCTAGAATAATTTTCTTTTATACGTCAGTTCTTTTGCCAGATACATCTTCTAATCACTTTTATTGTCGCACTACAGACTAAGGCTACCGGCAAGAAGCCTGCTTCTGGCCAATCGAGTAGTGGCCAAGTCAAAAGGCCACTCCAGTCGACTGGCCTCACTGGGTACACCTCAGGTACCCTAGGAATTTAGAGTCCGTCATTGTCGGACATCGAGAAAAAACAACCAAGTAAGTATAATACAATCGGCTGTTATTTCTTTTACTCTTTATCCAACTGACCGTTAGCCGATTATAATTTCAGAAAAGAAGAAAACAAAATATACCAAGGCTCCGGCGAAAAGGGGATCTAAGCCCCAGGAGCAAAGTGGCGAGAGCTCGCCACACGCGTAAACCATCGCAAAGGTAAGCAATATTTTTTATGGATTTAATAAAGTTTTTCCGATGATGTTGGCTTACTCTTTCCATTTTTCTTCATAGCCGACATCTTCAGCACAGGTCGCTGCAATCTTGGCCGACCTCCTTGCTGCTTTTGTAGGAGTCATTTCAGTTAGTGTTATGCCCTTGAGGCAATCATTTAGATGATTGTAACATGACTATGTTTATGAATAATAATATGATTATTGGTCCAATGAATATATATCATTGTATTGATCAACAAGTATGTGACTTGCTTATGAAGCTCTTTACTTAATGATGTAATTCGATAAATATCTCTGATCGGATATCATCGTATAGGACAACGATGAATAGATCAGCACATGTAGTGATCGATGATCATGCTTCATAGATCATGGGATATGGAGATATCATCTATACATTGTGGACGCATGTTGAAGAACATGGGTTAGATAGACCCGCAATGGGACATCGCGAGAATGTTTCATTCTTATGTGTCATCGGTGTATCTCATACCTAGTAGATGTATGATCCTTAGACACGAGATTGTCATATTCCCTACATGTGTAATAGTTTTCCTTGGGGCTATCAAACACTACTTCCTAACCGGATAGTTATAAAGGTAGCTTTCATGTTTACTATGAAACGTGCAGAGGGAAGTAAGCAGTCAAGATGGAATTTGCCACTCCAATGAAATGGAGATATATGACAAGGCCACTCGTGTGATATGATTAAGGAAGTGCATGGCCATGCCGTGATTGAGGAGTCAATCACAACTTATTAATATATCACGGATACGAGAGATGGATTGAATCATCAAAGGATGACATGCTTCTCGCCTTGAGATCAATCTTCATATACTTGGCAAAGGGATTATTACATGAGTACTTTTGATAGGTTCTGTCCGATTTGATCATTGTATGTTTGGGAGTTGGTATACTTTGCAAGAAGCCACTACCAACTATTGGATTGAAAAGGAGTTTTCCGAATCTATATCCAAACGTATGTGAACCTGCAGGGTCACACACTTAATGGGTGGGGACGATTAATTTGGATTGATCCGTAATTAATGAACTCGTGGGCTTAGCACGATGGGCCCTAGTTTAGGTTTCATCTCGTGGCTATATAAGGAGGGAGGAGGAGGGTGCGGGTGTGCTTTCCTACGCTTTAGGAGTGATTCACTCGAAACCCTAGCCTACTCCTCTCGCTCCCTCGCCGAGCGACTGTGTGCTTGCACACCGACGCACGACGCTCCATCTCGGACGTGTGGACTCATCAAGGTGACGCTGCGCGATCGCGGCGTGGGAGGACGATCCACGGCAAGGCAAGGACGATCCACTACATCGACGCAACGATCGCGGCGAGGACGATCCACTACATCGACGCTGAAGGATTCCGCAATCGCGCGTCTAGTTGTAATCTTATCTATGATCCCTTCTTGCGAGTAGCTTTACGGTTTCGCGGTAGATTTTTTTGTGCTAGCGTAGCATACCGCGTTCCTCTTCAATTTCTCCTTCATTGCCGACGCCACGGACCACGGCGGCGAACCACGACGTAAACGTCCGACCCAACCAACCTTCGGGTTTTACTCGCCGATCTTGGCGATCCCGAGATCATGTCCACCGATGACTACGATGCGAGATCGTGAAGATTCTTGAAGTCTCGAAGAAGCGTCGGCCACACACTGTTCTCTGGAATGCAAGAATGGCCCAACAAACTCTTCGATTTGGTGATGAAGCCACAGTCGAAGAATTTGGCAAACAACCAGCGGATCAGAGATGCCATGGCTACAGTAGAAGCCGATCTGCCTCCAGAAGCCATGGAAGCTCTCCTCAATGTCTGCCACTTAGACGTCTGAAGTGGAGGCAGCTCAGGCAAGGATAGCGCAGCGCGAGGCTCAAGAAGCCGATCAGAAAATTCTGGACGAGCTCGTTGCTGACGCCAAGGCCAAGAAGCAGAAGTTTGATGCCGACATAGAGCTGATAAAAACTACGAAGAGCTCCATCGGCAAGCTCGAATCGACCAAGAAGTTTCTCATGGAAGGATGGCCAAGACAGAGAAGCTAATCATAGAAGGCCAACAAACCCTTGAGAAGACATCGTCGACCATCAAGGACCAAAAGCTAGTCATCGCAATGGCCATGGTCGGCATGAAAAAGTAGATGGAAAAGGTGGTGCCAGTGCCAGGGAGCGCAAAAGAAGACGATCGCATCATTTGACGAAGTTCAATGTGTGATTGCCAAAGCAGCTAGTGCCCTATCGGCTTTAGGTGCGACTCTTCCAGGCTCTGGCATGCAATATAAGCTTTTTACTAGTTGTAAAACCTTGTCACTGTCTTGAAATGCTTGTCCCGATATTTTGTAACTCTTATCGCTTATAATCGGTGCTTAACCGATTTATGTTTATCTTTGTGTAATTTTATTTCTCCTAGCCGATTAACGATGCACTGTTAACTTGGCATTCAACGCAATTCCCAGTCGGCTAGGCTCCAATCCAAACGCTAGGATAGTATCTCTTTAAGTATTTCCCATTAATTGCCTTGGGCAAAACATGCCCTTCTAACGTCTCCAGCATGTACGAATTTCCACCGACTAGACGATTAACATTGTACGGTCCTTCCCACGTAGGTGACCATTTTTCGAATCGGTTATCTTTCGAATCAACAGGCAGTATCGTTTTCCAAACTAAATCGGCTTGATCGAAAGACTTAGGTACGACCTTTTTATTGTATGCTTTTGCAACTCTGACTTTATTCTTTTTAAGCCGATCAAGCGTAGACAAACGTAACTCTGCTAATTCATCCAAGTTATCGATCATCAAATTGTTATATTCCTGAGTGAAGGATCGAGTTGGCCTAGAGGGGGGGGGGGTGAATAGGCAATTTTAACAAGTTCTGAGTTTTTAAACAACTTACAAAATTGAACAGAGAGCAACTCACAGGAAAGTATAAAATAGATTTAAAGCAAATAATGATAACAGCGAAAGCAATAAACGAAATGACACAAGAGAGACAAAGATTTATCCCATGGTTCAGAGCCGCACTCCTAATCCACGTTGAAGCACTTCTTTCAAAGTTCTTCTTCTCCAAAGCTAGCTTCAGTAGCTCCGGTGACCACTCAGGTAACTCTTTCACTACTCCTGTGAGGTGAGTTCCAAACCTCTCACAAACACAGTGGCCTTCCACAAACACCTTTGGACAGGTCACACTGTTCACTGCCTCTAAGTTGTCTAGAATCACTAAGATCCAAGAGTAATAAACTTTGCACAAGTTCTGTCTCTTGGTTCACTTTGCAATTTACACAACTAGACAGTGGCTTGGAGCTAACACACTTAGAGATGTATGAGAATTTTGGTGTGAAGATGAAGCACAGACTCCTTTTTCAGAATGAGAGCTATATATGAATACCAAAGTGTTAGGAGTTCATCTATATGTTTGGTAGATGGCTCAGGAAATGCTTATATAGCCATTTTGAGTTAATATAGCCGTTACACCTGCTACAGTAGCCGTTGAACGTGTCAGATGTCAGGAATACCAGAAATATACACGTACAACAGACTAAGTAACAGTGCCTAGCGATACTGGACATGTGTAGGACGGACCAAATTTGAGCATTCACGACGGACCAAAAAATTTGGTCCGTTGTACATCGGTTTTTCATAGAGATTGGTCTGCCACAAAACTGAGAAAGATACATGTACGTCGGACCAAATTTTTGGTCCGCCATACATAGACTTTTCAAGAGTTTGGTGCATGCATAGAGACCTATGTACGTCGGACCAAAATTTTTGGTCCGTCATACATGGACTTTTCAAGAGTTAGGTGCAAAAGACCTTTTCAACAGAGATAAGTTTTACCCAAGCGATTTCTTTAGCAACGACTAAAATTTTAAACAAGAATGATTGGTCCATTGATAAAGTAAAACCCTTTCTAAAAAAATATTTATTTAAGGTTTCAATAAATAAGACTTCAAGGTTTGGTCCGCCAAAGGCTTATAAAGCGAATGAGTCTTTGACCAAAATATTTGGTCCATTGTAGATGGGAAAACGGAAAATATTTTGGTCCGTCACAGAGCAGAGATTTTATATGTATGCGGACCAAATATTTGGTCCGTCATACATAGGCAAACCCTTAGCTATTAGATGATTTTAAAGGAGGTTTTACCAAGGATTAAATGATAATAGGACAATAGATTTGATCCGATAATCGATATTTGATGGGATTTTAGTCATAAGAGAGTTTCAAAGTTTGACCAAAGAATCTTATTTGACTTCAAGGATATGCCGAGAGTGCAACTGATCAAGAAGTGGATAGCGTAAATTTGGTCCGTTGTACTCTAAGAAATATGATTTAAAAAGAAATAAGTGTCTTTTGCTCCGAGTAATCTAGTTTTGTCTTTGCCTTATGATCCAATTCACTAGCTTGTGCAAAGTCCCCATTTAGACAACAAAAAAGAGAAAAACAATCCTAGCCTTTTGACTTGAATCATCTCCCAAGTCATAAACTAGAACTGAGCACCTTAATCTTGTTCATCCAACTTGCTTCATTTTTGAATCCAGCATATGTTCTTCAAAGCTTTGAGTATTATTAACTTGGTCATTAATACCAAAATTATATCAAAACACAGTAATAAAATTTGAGGAGGCCTAGATGCTATCAATCTCCCCTTTTTGGTAATTGATGACAACATACCTTTTTAGTTAATAATATCTCATTCATTCTGCAAAACAGAGTTAGCTAGATAGAATGACTGTAGAAATTATGAATGAATGTAATCCCCCTTAATGAATGTATGCACTGAATTTTGACAAAAAGATATATTGGGACTATTAAGACATTAACAATGCTTATAATAATTTTTGAATACGAAGTAAATATCAAAGCAGTATGAAATAAGTATCGGAGCACAAAACTGGTAAGTATTAAAGAATTAAATCATCAGAGCAAGATATCAGAGCATTAATACCAGAGGAGTATTATAACTTAAAGGGTGTATCAGAGCATATATAAACAAAATGTAAGATCATAAACAGAGATAATAGAGTATTAATGTAGCACACATAAGTCAGATACACATAAGTCTAGCCTACAGAAAAGATCCTAAGAGACTATGGCTATGAAGATTTTCTCCCCATTTGGCATCAATAGCCAAAAAGGGTTCCTACTTGCGCCTAGAAAAGACTCTTTTGAACTGGCCCTGAGCTGAGCTTTTCTTTGGAGGGGAGACTGGTTTGTCATCAGCAGCTTCTTGAGTGTGATCTCCTGGCCCTTGAGACATAGCTTGATCATGCCAGCTTGGATAGTCTGGGTCACCTAGATGAATGGTCAACTGATGAAGATCTGACTGCATTTGGTCCAAAGACTCATTCAGGGTGCGTGTTTCAGCCAGGACCTCACCCACATCATACATGCAATCGTGTGCCAAACGAGTATAGTCAAGCATGGCATCCTCAGTGAAATCTGAAAGATGGTCCAACTGATGTCTCATCCATAACTGGTTACTCGTATGTGATGTGCTTGCAGCTTCAACTTGATTTCTCAATTTCTTGTAATGATCATCTATTTTCTGATTCATGTCATACAGTCTGTTCTTTATCAGATCTTGATTGGTATCAAGCTGTTGGATATGCTGTCTTAGGTTGTCTTGGTTGCTGCTTAGATGATCAAACCTAGACAGGACTTCATTTTGAAATTTCACTTGTTCTTCATATCTCAGAGCAGCTGTAGCTTGATCTTCCAAGTATCTTGCTTGAAATCCTCTTTGATCAGCATAATATTGTTGTTCAAAAGTTGAAAACCAAGCAGGCTGAGGGTCAGAGGCCTGAAAAGTATCTTCTTGTGCTTGCTCAGCATGCCTTTGAGGAGATGAAGTAGGGTATGGATAATCAAAGAGACTCTGCCATCCAGGAAATGTATCCCTCTGATCATGCTCAGGGTGAACTGATGCTGGAGGATAATAGGTTTCAAATTGTTGGGGCATCGCAGATCCTCCTGCCTCATATTCATGGGCTCCTGGTCCGAAGGCTTGTGCTTCCATGAACCTTGATGCACTTCTTGATCGTTGAAGGTTATATAATCGTTGTTCTTCATTTAAAGTTCATCATCCGAGCTCGAGAGAACTTGTGTTGCAAAGATCATCCATGTTCAATGATTCTTTTCCAAGAACCACTTCTGTAGCTTCTGGAGCAGATTCATGATGGCTTACAGCCTTACTCTTGTTGCCACTTTGAGCACTAGGCTCTCTGTCATGTCCACTCCTGGTAGACTCATGATGACTTTCATAAGCCTGATGACTGTCATAGGAGGGCATATGACTTCCAAAGGATTGATGCCAGGAGTCACTGCCTTGTGCCTGTGAATATCCTCTAAAACTGTTTCTGTCAAACTTATTTTCAGCTTCTGCACTTGATTCATTTTCTTCTTCAGCCTGTACTGGTTCTTCTGGTTGATTGGCTTGTGATCTTTGAAGGAACCCAGTGATCCTTAGGTTTTGTCCAGTAGCGATGTGCATGTTGTATTTCTTGGGGAAACACTTGAATTCCCTATTCAGATCATCTTGCGAAATTATCCCCTGTGCCAACACGACTGTAGTGATCAACTGAGCAAAAGGTAGAGGACTTCCAAATTTTCTGTAAATGGCTTCTTCCATTTGTTTCAAAAAGTAATCAGCCAAATCAATAGGTTGTCTTGACAGAATAAGATGCAGTAGCCATGCTTGGACTGAGGTCACACCTTCCTTGTAACCAGACTTAGGATATATTGTGTGCCTGAGTATAAGCAATAGTACTTTAGCCTCTTCAGTTAAACAGGAAACTCTGTTTGGATTGAAGTCTGTGCTGGAGGTATTCCTATAAATGTGCCCAGATATTTGAAGATCCGGCATGTCACCACTTAGTCTCCATCTTTGGTGAGGGTACAGCTTTTCAAATATTCTTGCTCGATTTGTCAAAGGACTTGAGGCTCCAATTGCTGACTCAAACTGAGACGATCTGATTTTTCTGATTTTTCCATTTATAGTGAACACAATATACTTCCTTTGTTTGTTCACTAGTAAGGATGCATAGAATTCCAGAGTTCTTGAAACACTCCATGGTATAGTCTTGTTTGACATTATATCACTCAATCTAGGAGTTGAATTTATGCAGTCATATAATCCAGTTGAGCCAATTATAGAATTTATTTGATCCTAGTTTATATACTGATGAGATGACAGAGCAGATATTGTCTTTCCTTTTCCATCTTTTCTAAGCAGATAGGCATTGTATATATTTTTGTGTAATAGAGACACAAAGTTTTCACCAAGAGCTGGTCTTGACTCAGGAAACCAGATTTTCTCATTTACCAATCGAACTGCTCTCAGTCTTTTGGCACTCAGGTCAGCTAATTCCTCACAGCTAAGGATATCAACTTCAGAAATCACTTCAGTATCTTCTGAGGATGATTCGCTGTTAGGCTCATAGGAATTGTCCTCAGAGGTTGATTCAGAATCAATTACTTGCTTTCCTTTTCTTGGGTGAGAGGTGACTACTTTTCTGTTTGCTCTGGCAGTATTGTGAATATCTTGAATTAGTACAGGTCCTTGAGGTTGTTCAGGTGGATTTGTTTCAGGAGATGACCTAGATACTTTCTGTTTCTTGCTCTTAACTTTATCAATGATCTTTCCAATCAAACCCCTTTTATCTGGATTCTTAGACCTTATTTTGATTTCTGACTAAACACTGACTTTTTGCTCAGACTCAAGGCCAGACCCTTTTCAAGCACAAGACCGAACCTAAACAAAACAGTAAGAACTAAAGTCTAAGAGCTAGGTCTATGGTTTGAGACTAGAGGATAAAAGAAAAGTTTCAAGGAACTTACTGATCTTTGAGAGAGATTCTTGCGCAATAGGGACAGATGAACACCGTTGCCAAGATCCGATTAGGATTTGCTTCGGTGCAGAGGAGAGACTTCTGGCTTAGAGGAGTTTGCGCAAGCAAAGATGTAACAACGAGAGGATTTGATAGAAGAAGTTACTGCATTGAGTGCATATGCGAGAGTAAATAGGCCTTGGAAACTGACACCTTTAACCAGGGTAGTTGGAAAGGAACAGGCGTTCTGGCAAAGGTGGTGGGACCCCTCTTTTGGAATCGGTTTGAGCACAACAGGGAGTCCCAAAAACAAGGTCAGGTTAGCAAAGGATAAGTCCTAAAGCAATAGACAAGATTTTGAACAAATTTTGAAATTTGAGAAAAGAAGAAAAGTTTTATTAAATAGATACAATCCATTTGAATTTGGATGAGAATTAGTCTTAGAAAAATTTGAACACAAGGCAGACTAGATTTGGCAAAGTGATCAGACAGTTTACTAATTGCGCCGGACCAAATTTATTTAAACTCAGACTCGACTAGTTTTTGGTCCGCCGTGGAGGGTTTGGTCATGAATGAAGTCGAGATCAAAACTTCCATGTATGACGGACCAAAACTCTTAGTCCGTTGTGCATTTTTAGATTGGTCCTACCCAAATAGGAACTTGCAATTTTTATTTCAATTTATCTCAGTCTGCAATATGTCTATGTTTCTGAAGGTTTGGAACATAAGGGATATATCTAAGATTAGCAACAAAAACCAACATAACACAAAAATTAAGCTCTCCGGGAATGTTTGAGTCTGATATTCAAATGAGCATAAGTATTTTTCAATTTAAGCTCACCTGAAAAACTCAAGTGTTTAATATAGACATTTTGTTGAAGAAGATAGATGTTGACTTAGTTACTATATCGAGGATTGGACAAGAAAGAGCATAGAAAGGTGAGTCTTATAGCAGCATTTTTGTTATAAAACTTATTCAAAAAGTTATTTTAATCTGAAATCAGCACTTTTGAATTTATCCACACCGTTAGCCGAATCAGAGAGCTATCGCACAAGAGCCACGTAAGATATTAATACGATGGTTGTGCGTCTAGTCGAAGCTGTATTTTGCGACAAACGGATGTGAATATCATTCAGTTTGAGAGAACATGAGAGGCAAGAGAACATTCAAAGAACACTTCAGAACAACATATCTTTATTTATATAACTTCCCAGTTATTATGCCTGGGAAGGACAGTACAGGAGAAGGACCTAAGATTCACCCCTACGACGCGCGCCTAGTGCCTCCACAAGAGCCTCCCTAGCCTCAAGAGGCGGGGGAAGGCTTCAAGGAAAGCGTCTCATGCAAAGACGGTCACGGTCAACCGCCTCTCCTCCGCCACTACGCCAATGCGCAATCGAATTCCCTCCAGAGCTCTGCTAGCTCAGGGTCATCCCGATCGTCCTTGAAAGTTTTTTTCGGCATGAGGAAGGTCGTAGTTTGGAGCAGAAAAGAGAAAAGCTAAGAGAAAGATTACATCTTCAGTGCCCTGGATTCGCCTTTTATAGCCATTTCAGCTAGGATGCGGTAAAAGCATCAGAATCCGAGACGGCTTCGAAGTCAGAGAAGTTTCGAAAAAAATAGGAAGTTACGAAAACGAAAAGGTTTTCAACAGAGAATCACAAACAGAAGGGGCAAGAATTCAAGGGCTATGAGTATCAAGAGATGCATAGCAAACAAACTTGCTCCCCCTAAGTCAGATATTATCGAGCAACATTTGAAAAAGCAATGATGTTTAGTTCATTTCTTAATTTTGAAAATTTGGCCTCATCAAGCGGCTTAGTGAAAATATCAGCGAATTGGTCATCAGTTCTTACATAACTAAGCACAATATTTCCTTTGGCAACATGATCACGAATAAAGTGCTGTCGAATTTCAATATGCTTAGTTCTGGAATGTTGAACCGGATTGTTTGCTATTTTCACTACACTTTCATTGTCACACAGCAGAGGCACTTTATCAAATTTTATCCCAAAATCTAGAAATGTTTGTTTGATGAATAGAATTTGAGCACAACAACTGCCTGCAGCCACATATTCGGCTTCGGTAGTGGATAGTGTTGTAGAATTTTGCTTTTTAGAACACCAAGAAACTAAAGATCTTCCAAGCAAATGACAACCTCATGAGGTGCTCTTACAATCAATCTTGCATCCGACATAACCAGAGTCTGAGTAGCCAAGAAGCTCGAAAGGAGCACCTTTGGGGTACCATAAACCAATATTAGAGGTAAGTTTAAGATATCTAAATATTCTTTTAACAGCACTTAAGTGAATTTCTTTAGGAGCAGCTTGAAATCTAGCATACATACACACACTAAACATGATGTCAGGCCTAGATGCTGTCAAGTATAGTAAAGAGCCTATCATTGATCTAAAAAGCTTTTGATCAACAGACTTACCTCCCACATCTTGATCAAGATGAGTGTTAGTAGTCATGGGAGTCTTTATTGTTTTGCATTCTTCCATTTTGAAGCGCTTGAGGAGATCCTTAGTATACTTCTCTTGTGAGATAAAAGTCCCCTCCTTCAATTGCTTGATTTGGAATCCCAGAAAGAATGACAATTCCCTAATCATAGACATCTCGAACTCTTTGGCCATCATGTCACCAAATTATTTGCAGAGAGAATGATTAGTACAACCAAAGATAATATCATCTACATA
The DNA here is from genome assembly GCA_036346275.1 of Otatea glauca. Classification (NCBI taxonomy): domain Eukaryota; kingdom Viridiplantae; phylum Streptophyta; class Magnoliopsida; order Poales; family Poaceae; genus Otatea; species Otatea glauca. The sequence goes on along the minus strand of CM070731.1, from coordinate 15,318,113 downwards.
TATTTGACAAATCATTAATGTTCCATTGATATCTTTTAGAAACAAGGTTGGATCAACCTTCCCGATTTTGAAGTTCTTATTAAGTAGAAAATCTCTAAGACGCTCATACCATGCTCTAGGAGCTTGTTTTAAACCATAGAGTGCCTTAGATAATTTGTATACGTGATTTGGTAAGTTTGGATCTTCAAAACCATGTGGTTGCTCAATATAAACAATTTCATCAATGAATCCATTAAGAAATGCACTTTTCACATTTATTTGAAACAGAGTGATATTAAAATGAGTAGCAAAGGCAAGAAGAAACCGAATAGCTTCAAGACGTGCCACTGGGGCATAAGTCTCTCCATAGTCCAGTCCTTCCACTTGAGTAAATCCTTGAGCTACAAGTCTGGGTTTATTCCTTATTACCACTCCATTTTCATCTTGCTTGTTTCTGAACACCCATTTTGTACCAATAACATTGTGATCCTTTGGGCGATTTATTAAGCTCCAGACTTTGTTTCTTTCAAAGTTGTTAAGTTCTTCTTCCATAGCAATTATCCAATCAGCATCTTCTACAGCTTCTTCCACTGTCTTAGGTTCAATACAAGAGACAAAAGAGTAATGTTCACAGAAGGAAGCTTGTCTAGAACGAGTTTGAACACCCTTACTGATTTCACCAATGATTTGGTTTGTGGGGTAATCCTTAGCAATGACATGGTGACTTTTGATGAAGACTGGCCAATCTTGTTCTTTTTCTTCCTCTTCTTCTTGGGTTCCATCATTTGGTACCATAGATTGTGTAGGGGGTTCATCCTTGTCTTCCTTAGGTTTAATTTCACATACTTCCATTTTTCTCATTGCTTGTGCCAAACCATCATCTCCTACATCATCTAAATTTTCATGCTCACCTTGTGAGCCATTAGATTCATCAAACTTTACATCATAAGTTTCTTCTACCAGACCAGTTGTATTATTAAATACCCTATAAGCTTTTGACTTAGAAGAATATCCTAGCATGATGCCTGTATCACATCTAGTTTGAAATTTACCCAGATGAGTTCTCTTTTTATAGATATATACTTTACAACCAAATACACGAAAATATGATACATTTGGTCTTCTACCCACCAATAATTCATACGGAGTTTTCTTAAGCAATCTATGAAGATAAAGCCTATTAACAGCATGACAAGCAGCGTTGATTGCTTCAGCCCAAAAGGCATCAAAAGTTTCATATTCATCTAGCATAGATCTAGCCATTTCAATCAAGGTTCGATTCTTTCTTTCAACCACACCATTTTGCTGAGGAGTATATGTAGCAGAGAATTCATGCTTAATTCCTAATTCATCACAGTATTAAATAATATTTGTGTCAACAAACTCAGATCCATTGTCACTTCTTATTTTCTTGATGGGACAATCAAATTCATTTTGAGCCCTTTTAGCAAAAGTTTTGAAGATTTTTCCAACTTCACCTTTATTAGGTAAAAAGAATACCCAAGTGAATCTGGAGAAATCATCAACAATTACCAGACAATATGAGTTACCACTAATGCTGGCATATGAAGTAGGGCCAAATACATCCATATGCAGAAGCTCAAGTGGTCTAGTGGTGGACATGATGCTTTTAATTGGGTGTGAATTAGCTACTTGTTTGCCTGCTTGACAAGCATTGCATAGCTTATTATTTTCAAATTTGACATCTTTCAGACCCACCACTAGCTCATTTTTAAAAAGCTTTTTAAGATTAGACATACCTACATGCCCAAGACGCCTGTGCCAGAGTCATCCAAGAGAAACTTTGGCTAACAGGCAGGTCGAGATGCATGAGGAGTTAGATTTGAAATCTACTAAGTAGAGATTTTGAAATCTGAAACCTTTGAATATAAGCTTTTCATTTTTATCAAACACAGTTACCCTATCAGATGAGAATATACAATGGAATCCAAGATCACATAATTGAGCAACAGATGATAAATTGAAATTTAAGGAATCAACAAGAAGAACATTGCCAATAGAGTGATCATTTGATATAGCAATCTTACCAAGACCTTTTATCTTTCTTTTGCTGTTGTCTCCAAAGGTAATTTTGTGACTTGGATCACTTTCACCTTCAATTGAAGTGAACATTCTTGAGGTATCGGTCATGTGTTGAGTGCAGCCACTGTCAATAACCCAATGTCTGCCTCCACTTTTATAGTTTACCTACAAGTTCATTTCTTCACTTTAGGTACCCAAATGCTTTTGGGTCCTTTGATGTTAGTTATAGCCAGTTTAGGTTTAAAAGGATTTAATAACATGGCCTTAGGTACCCAAACAGCTTTAAGTTTCTTATTAAGATTTGAGGGACCTACATATTTTACATTTGTTTTGCCCCTGAAATCTTTAAATAGCATGTAATGGGCATCTACCATGCAATCCCTTTTGGCATGAGAAACATTCGCAAGATAGCAATTTTTTGATTCATGATTTGATTTGTGACAGTAATAACATTGAGTGCTTTTCTTGACAAAGATCTGTTCAATATGACTTGTTCCACTTTTCTTAGGCAAACTGTTGGGTTTATACCCTAAGCCCTTTTTGTCCAAGTTGGGTTTCTGTTCAACCAGAATTTTGTCAAGAGTAGCACTACCCAGAAAGCATTTTTCTAAGCCTTTATCAAATGTGGCTATCTTAGCTTCTAGTTCTTCAATCTCAGTTTTAAGCTCCTTGGCATAGGAAGCATATTTGCACTTACCATTGCAAGTATCAGAAAAACTGACAGTCATGATTTCTCCTTTAAATAAGTCACATGAGACTAATGCATCACATAGAGAAACATGACTGGATTTGTTGGCTAGCATTTCGTTTTCAATTTCTAGCTCACAATAGTTAGTCTGCAAGTCTTCATGATTCTTAGCAAGCAGAGCATGACTTGTAACTAGATCATTATGAGTTTGTACAGACTTTTCATGTTCATGCATAAGTTTTTCATACTTGTCTGTTAGCAACTTTTGATCATTAAACAAGCCAGTGATAGTCTTCTTAAGAGTTCTAGTTGAATTTGTTTTTATCATGCAGAGCATTATTTAGTTCTTCAACTAGTTCTACTAGCTCATCATAAAAAGGTGAGTCATTTACCTTTTCCTCATCTGATCTTGCCATAAGACACAGAGGAAATGAAGGTGGTGGTGGAGTAGACTCATCTAATGCAAGTCCAGCTAGCCCCTTTGACTTTGAATTTTCATCATCCGAGGATGAGTCTTCACTAGCAGTTTCTTCATCGCTGACCCATTCTCCTATGTGAGCTTCTCCTTTTCCTTTCTTCACAAACTTCCTGGAGTAGCTTTTCTTGAAAAACTTCTTCTTGGGTTTTTCATGAGTCTTCTCCTCATCCTCATCATCCTTGTTCTTATACTTATTTTTCTTCTTGATTTTGTTTGGACATCGAGCAGCTATGTGTCCCTTTTCATTGCACTCAAAACATACAACGTTAGAAAAAGGATTTTTCTTTGAGTAAGAGTTGGACCTTTCTTTGTCTTTGAAATTGACTCTTCTCATGAGTTTGTTAGCTCTTCTCATGAGTAGAGCTAATTTCTTCACATCTTCATCCTCATCCTCACTTGACTCATCATCATCTTCGTCAAATGAGTCTTATATAACTTCCTTGGCTTTGAGTGCGATAGATTTCTTCTTTGGAGTATCTTCGTCAGCCAATGTGAGCTCATGAGCAGATATTTTACCTAGTAGCTCTGTTGGAGTGAGCCTCTTGAGATCACCACTGTTGGACAGATATGTGATCAAACTGTAATATGCCCAAGGAAGCACTCTAATCATCTTCCTGCATACCTCAACATCAGAGATTTTAGTTCCTAGGCCTTTTAGTTCATTGACAATAGGATTTAGCCTAGATAACATGTCATTAGCACTTTCTTGAGAGAGCATTTTGAATTGATCAAATTTTTCTCGGACAACATAATACTTTTCTTCTTTTACATCAGAGGTACCTTCATGAATTTCTTGTAATGTTGTCCATATATCATAAGCAGATGTAAGATTACTTACTCTATCAAAGACTTCTAAGCTAAGACAGGAAAATATGGCATTTCCGGCTTGAGCATCATACTGCATATTTTGAATCTCACCAGGAGTGGGTTCACCATATACAGATTGCCCTTCAGGCATGACACGAGGAGGCAAAGGCTTCTCTGTAACCCTCTACACATCATACCCGACAGCTTCTAAATAGAATCTCATCCTAATTTTCCAATAAGTATAATTTGTGCCATCAAAAACAGGTACTCTACCAATACTAACAGTTGCGGATCTATTTCCCTCGGCCATTACCATAGCTAGTTAAGCTTAAACAAGGTAAAACTAGGCTCTGATACCACTTGAAGGATCGAGTTGTCCTAGAGGGGGGGTGAATAGGCAATTTTAACAAGTTCTGAGTTTTTAAACAACTTACAAAATTGAACAGAGAGCAACTCACAGGAAAGTATAAAATAGATTTAAAGCAAATAATGATAACAGCGAAAGCAATAAACGAAATGACACAAGAGATACAAAGATTTATCCCGTGGTTCAGAGCCGCACTCCTAATCCACGTTGAAGCACTTCTTTCAAAGTTCTTCTTCTCCAAAGCTAGCTTCAGTAGCTCCGGTGACCACTCAGGTAACTCTTTCACTACTCCAGTGAGGTGAGTTCCAAACCTCTCACAAACACAGTGGCCTTCCACAAACACCTTTGGACAGGTCACACTGTTCACTGCCTCTAAGTTGTCTAGAATCACTAAGATCCAAGAGTAATAAACTTTGCACAAGTTCTGTCTCTTGGTTCACTTTGCAATTTACACAACTAGACAGTGGCTTGGAGCTAACACACTTAGAGATGTATGAGAATTTTGGTGTGAAGATGAAGCACAGACTCCTTTTTCAGAATGAGAGCTATATATGAATACCAAAGTGTTAGGAGTTCATCTATATGTTTGGTAGATGGCTCAGGAAATGCTTATATAGCCATTTTGAGTGAATATGGCCGTTACACCTGCTACAGTAGCCGTTGGACGTGTCAGATGTCAGGAATACCAGAAATATACACGTACAATGGACTAAGTAACAGTGCCTAGCGATACAGGACATGTGTATGACGGACCAAATTTGAGCATTCACAACGGACCAAAAAATTTGGTCCGTTGTAAATGGGTTTTTTCATAGAGATTGGTCCGCCACACAACTGAGAAAGATACATGTACGTCGGACCAAATATTTGGTCCGCCATACATAGACTTTTCAAGAGTTTGGTCTGTGCATAGAGACCTATGTACGTCGTACCAAAATTTTTGGTCCGTCATACATGGACTTTTTAAGAGTTAGGTGCAAAAGGCCTTTTTCAACAGAGATAAGTTTTACCCAAGCGATTTTCTTTAGCAACGACTAAAATTTCAAACAAGAATGATTGGTCCATTGATAAAGTAAAACCCTTCTTAAAAAAAGAATATTTATTTAAGGTTTCAATAAATAAGACTTCAAGGTTTGATCTGGCCAAAGGCTTATAAACTGAATGAGTGCCGGACCAAAATATTTGGTCCGCTGTAGATGGGAAAACGGAGAACATTTTGGTCCGTCACAGAGCAGAGACTTTTATATGTATGCCGGACCAAATATTTGGTCCGTCATACATAGGCAAACCCTTAGCTATCAGATGATTTTAAAGGAGGTTTTTACCAAGAATGAAATGATAAGAGGTCAATAGATTTGATCCGATAATCAGATATTTGATGGGAGTTTAGTCATAAGAGAGTTTCAAAGTTTGACCAAAGAATCTTGTTTGACTTCCAAGGATATGCTGAGAGTGCAACGGACTGAAGAAGTGGATAGCAGAAATTTGGTCCGTTGTACTCTAAGAAATATGATTTAAAAAGGACTAAGTTTCTTTTGCTCTGAGTAATCTAGTTTTATCTTTGCCTTATGATCCAATTCACTAGCTTGTCCAAAGTCCCCCTTTAGACAACAAAAAAGAGAAAAACAATCCTAGCCTTTTGACTTGAATCATCTCCCAAGTCATAAACTAGAACTGAGCACCTTAATCTTGTTCGTCCAACTTGCTTCATTTTTGAATCCAGCATATGTTCTTCAAAGCTTTGAGTATTATTAACTTGGTCATTAATACCAAAATTGTAGCAAAACACAATAATAAAATTTGAGGGGGCCTAGATGCTATCACTGAGCTGACAAACCATTTTGACTGGTTACTCGTATAGACTCAGTGTTAATCTCTACGGGCAAAACGGCCTCTTGTCCATATACTAACTGATATGGTGAAAGCTTCGTTGCTCCGTGATAAGCCAGCCGATACGCTCATAGTGACTCCGATAGGGTTGAATGCCAATTCCTTGGTCTTTCATCGATTTTCATTTTGATCAACTTGATTAACGTTTTGTTAGACGACTCGGCTTGTCCATTAGCCCGAGCGTAATACGGAGGTGAATTCAACAATTTGATCCCTATACTTTTCGCGTAATTCTGAAACTCATTAGATATGAACACCGTACCTTGATCGGTCGTGATTGTTTGTGGTATTCCAAACCGATGGACAATATGTTCATTAATAAAACCGATTGCTTCAACACTAGTTACCTTCTTAAGCGGTATAGCTTCAACCCATTTAGAAAAATAATCAGTTGCGACCAAAATAAACTTGTAGCCTTTACTCGAAGAAGGAAATATTTGGCCGATTACATCTATCCCCCAACCTCTGAACGGCCATTGCTTGATAATCGGGTGCAAAGCCGATGCCGGTGCTAGTTGTATGTTGCCAAACTTTTGACAAGTCTGACATCCTTTATAATATTTGAAACAATCCTCCAGCTGCCTGGGATGGGAGCGGCGTGGTTGGGGTGGCGCGCGTAGCGCACGGGATGGGGCGGTGTGGTGGGGGGGACGGCGCAGCATGAGCTTGTTCGGGATGGGGCGCGCGCGCGCGCACTGCCCGGGATGGGGCGATGTGGTGGGCGGCGGCAGCAGCATTCGCCGGATGGAAGCGCGCCAGCACTGCCGATGGGAGCCTGGCGCGCAGCTTGCTCGGGATGGGGCGGCGTGGTGGGGCGGCGACTCGCTGCATTGCCGGGATGGGGGGCGCGGCGCGCGCGCAGCTACTCGATGGGGCGCGCCACGCACTCGGAGGCCGAGGCGTTCGAGACTTCGAGTCTTCGAGAGCTAGGGTTCATTTTGTGTTTCTTCTTGGGCCTTCGCAGCTTGCTTACTGGGTTGGCTTCGGGAGGCCAGAGGCCCAGAGGCATTCAAGAAGTTCGGAATTTCCGAATAGCCTTACACGAAATTTCCGTTCCGTTTCCGATTCCGTTGGAACTGGCTCTCCCGTTTCTGTTTCCGTTTAAGAAAAAAAATTCCGTTTTTCTTCGGAACGGTCGGAAAGTTTCCGTTCCGTTTTCATCCCTAGGTACAGATGCAAAGCCCGAAGCCCCCAAAAGACCGATTTTCATATTTTTGGAATAAAATATTATTTTTTATTTAATCCCAAAACTTCTAAATCTATATTATGTTCCGAAAGCTTCTCATTTGCATTTTTCTTACTTTTTCCAGGATTTTATGGATTTAAGAAAATTATTTTCTCCCCGTCAGTTACTGTCCTAAAATTTTAAAAGTTATTTAAATTTTGTTAGAGCTTGAAAATAATTTATTTGGATTCTAGTTAATCTTAGGAGCCTCTCCAAAAAATTTCATTATTTGAAAAGTTGGTTTGCTAATTTTAGAAATTCAAACTCATTTTCTGCATTTAAATTAACTAGAGAACATTTTGAAAATAGGTTTTGTGTTCGCGGGCAGAATTCTTATCTACCGGCCCAGCCCATCCCTATCCCGGCCCAAGCTAGCCTACGCATGATCCTCTTGCAAGCCACCTTCGCTTCCCGACTCCCTCGCATAAAAACACCCGCTGAACCCACCTTCTCTCCCTCCCTTCCATCGCTCGCTGATAGTGGTGGCCAAATGGATAGCCTGGTCCGGCACTGCATGGCCCGTTTAGGCTTGGCTATTAAACGGGCTGTGCCATGCAGGGTGGCTCCTGGGCCGTGCTAGACCGAGGATGGCCCATTTAGCCCAAAAAAAATCAGATAAATTTAGAAAATCAGATTTTTTTAAAAAAAAGTTAGAAAATTTGAGAAATCGTAAAAGTTTGAAAAAAATGTAGAATTTTTTTTAAAATCATCTAGAATAATTAGAAAAACTCAAAGAAATGTAGAAAAACTTTGAACGTGATATGTCAATGTTGAATATGTCTGCTAGCTATTGATCCTCGGACTAGCACATTATATACTAGGGTTCGAAATGCAAATTTCGGATCCCAACACACACTCTCTCTCTCACATACACACAAACTCTCATCCACCATTTCCTCGCGCCAAATTCATCCTTGTACCATTGGGCAGCGCCACCTTCTTTGATCTTTAGCTCATGTTCTGTGGTGATGGAGGAAAGTGATTTTGTCGACCTTAGTGGCCTGAAGTCTATCCAACTCCTAGCCCTAGACAATCATGAGTAGTACACAGTGGGGAGATGCGCTGGATGAGAATGTGCAAGCAAGGAGTGGGTGTAGCGGCGAAAGGCTTGCTCGAGTAGGCCCAATAACTTTAGAAGATCTTTGTGGTGCCCGAGCAGGCGATGCATCCAATGGAGCGAGACGCGGAATGGTAGTGGCAACGGTGCCAATTGAGGAGCCAGTAGTGGTACGGTTGTGGCCGAAGGAGGAGGATATGACTATCTTCCTCGTCACCGGAGATGGGATCCGTTAGATCCCAGTGACTGTTGCCTACCTCCTCATCTAGGTCACAAAGCGGTTCAATGCCGACTCCGTCCACGTCACCTCATGGCTCAACTTTTCCGCCGCGTGCGTCACAGGTAACTTCGAGCTCTTGCTTAACCTGTTTGGTGAGCAGGGAGTGGAGGCGGTGGTGCTGGTGATTGGCAAAGGCGGGCCGACGGCCGTATGTGAGCGCATGCTAGGATTTTTGCTCTTTTTGTGTTGTTTTTTCTTTTGAAACTTGTTCAAACTTTAGTCGAAACTTAATGAAACTTGTTGAAACATCTAGGTTGAAACTTGCTGAAACTTGTTGTAAACTTTTCGGTTGAAATTTAGTAAAACTTGAGTTCCAAAACTAGAAACTTGTTGAAACTTTAGCTTGGAATCTTCTAAAAATGCGCAAATCTCACTGAAACATGAAACTTTTCAAACATTCACTTGAACTTGCTGAATCTGTATGAAGCTTGTTTCTATACTGTTGCAACGGTATATCGTTCTCTTGTCGCTCCCTTTTGTTATTTAGCTGGGCAATTCTTTCCTTCAGCTGACCCTATCCATTCAATTTTGATCGGATGGCCGAAAATATGTCGGTTACGTGGCCACCCTGCCCTTAGCTCCTTTGTGCCTCCTGTTAATCGACACAGGATACGTGCGTTTCGTGTTCGAAACGGGAATGGCAGAATTGAGACTCGGACAGTGAAGTGTGCTGGAAATTATGTGCGTATCCTCATATGTTTCCAGTGAATTCCATCGCGCTCTCTCGTTTGATCTTCAACTAAACTCTATCTTTAGCTGATCGCTTCCTCGCTGAAGACGTGTGCACATATATGGACCATTCGGCGGCGGCGTCCCATACGGATTCGATCCGAGAATCAAGCAGCGATGTAACGAATCGTTGGGGCGTCATGGGCAACTGAGCCTCTGGTCGAGGCTCCATAGAGAACACAGGGAGACATCCCCGGAGGATAGAGGCCTTCAGGACAGCTTCCGATTGCGTAGATTGTGAATTATAGTCACCTGTCTGGAGAAACGGCTGTCTAAAGAATCTGCTTACTGGAGAATCTGGTTATTCGGTAATCTTGATTGTCTATGCTCATTGTTGATCGGCTTCTGTTACGGATAAGCGGACGAGGTTGGCGGAGGGGCCTTGGGCCAGCAGCGAAAGCTCTCGGGCCTACGGTATCTCGTGGGGAGGCGAAACCCGCATAATATGAGTCAGAATCCGCATAATCGGGTGAGTGACAGCTTCTAATTCTGTGTATAAATTAATTTCTGATTATGGGAGAAACTGTCCAGAAACCTCTTGTTCGCAGACAATCCGCTTTTCTTTTAAACAAAAACTGTGTAGAAACTGTGCCAAACAGGGCTATAGAGAAAAACAGGACTACACTTCATGCTTTGCTTCTTGCGTGCTACTGTGCTAGAGTTTAATATCATGGCTAGCTTACTTGACCTGTGGATAATACTCTTGTTATATTGGTTGATCACGTGTTGTGTTACTGCTACTAGTATGATAGACAATAACTTTGATCTGTGATACTAAATCATGCGTATTGCTAATTTGGAACGTACCAGTTTTAATACATCTGCTACTGTATGTGTTTTTCAACTCGTTAGATGTACTTGGTTCAATTACATTACTGTTACCAAGTGTAATTAATGATATTGAATTAGTGGCAAGGTATGCTTTGAATCTCGTAAAGTGAAGCTGGGCAGCCCTGTCACGCAATCAGCTCCTCGTCGTCCCGGTTGACTGAAAATGAAATCTCAGTTTCCTCCCGACATACGCTTGGAATCCCTCCTTTTTTCCATATTAAATTAGCACATAAATCCTTTTAGCACATACTCTCATCATCCAACATAAGAACAGTCTTCATGCAAGGAACATCTCCTCGATCTCCATACCAAGTCATCGACAGCATGCTGTCCAAGTCTGCAAGAGCGGCGATAAACAACAGGGAGAGCGAAACAGACAGAGCTCTTTACTAACACTCTGAGCGCCGGCCACCGATCGACAACAGCCATTGCTCAGGTTCTTCAATCCCTCCCGTTGGCTCATTGATTGATTTGATGTCTGCTCTTGCATCTCGTCTGATTTTCTGGCTGCACTGTACGAGATCGATGCCTTGATATGCTTGCTTGTGTATTTCACTATGGCTAGGCTTGGTGTGTATACTTTTACGATTAGGATTGTGAAAGAAAAAAACTACTCCACGGTCAGCCCCAGATCCTCTCTCTCTTTCTTCTCCGTCACCGGTGAATTGCCCAGGACGAGCAGCCGTTGTTGCCCGTGGCGTGGTCGGCGGCGTGTGGTCCCCGTTGGCGGCTTCCCGGAGAAGGTGCCGAGAGGATGTGTAGTTCTCTCGGATTTATGTGTTTGGTATAGCTCTAGCTTCATCAGATCTGTGGATCTGGTAGAACTGGGTATTTCTACCTTCACAGATCCGTGGAGCTGGAGATATGATATATTAAGAGTGTTTAGGTGAGTCATCTTATTTACATTTTAGACTAAAAATATAAATTTAATTCAATTTATTTTAGCCTACAAGATTCAGATCTGAGGTAGAGCTGAGATTTAAATCTTTACCAAACAGAACCTAATTGTCTCCATTTTACCAAAATAAAAAGGAATTTTGGAATTTAGTGTTTCCCTGCGAGCTGTTCACTGTTTGCACTTTTGCCGCCTCCCCTGTTTTTTTTTTTCAAAAATAGCACACCCTCGCTACACTCTACAGTGCCTCGGAAGGACTTTTTGTGGTATTGTAGCGTGGAAGGTTGCCCCTCCCGTGCTCAGCATAGAAAAAAAATTTAGAAGAGAGCCATTTTTGTAAAAAGAAATAAAAGGAGGTCAAATCAGTGAACAGTTTCTTCCCCGCTTTCTCTATTGGTAGAAGAAAAAGTAAAATCAGGGTTAGTTCCATCTTTAATGCACAGTCAGTCGGCTGGGTCTACTCTACTCTCTCAGTAGTGAAATTGCACAAATATTGATACACATTTAAGGTTAATTCTACCAACTTGCCCCTTGGATGCATCATCAACTCTAGTTGCTATTTTGATAGTACATATTATGTTTTTAAGGCAGACCTAGCTTCCTGTCTTTTAAGCCTATAAACTGTTCTTTTTAAAATTAGGCCTCTGAACTATTTTATCTCTAGTACCGAATAGTTTGAGATTCAAATCAACAAAATAATAATATAGCGGCGCAAGGAAATAATTTAACGGATTAGAGTGCAATCTTGCAATCCTAGAATGGTTAAATTTGTTCATTTCATCTATGATATTAAAAGTTCATTTGGAAAAACATTTTTTTCTTTGGGTTATTTGTAGTGAGCAACTTGTTATAATTTTTAGTGATCGTTATGGGGTGAATTTGGGTTTCTCATCTGTTAATATACTATTCTATGGTAGCATTTGTTATCAAGACGTGCTAACATAAGGAAGCCTAGCTACTTTTTTCTAGCCCCTCTTAAATACTTTTTTTTGCAAATCTAACCCTCTTTCGAATAAATTTGCAAAAATGACCCCCTCCTTGACTGCAGAACGCACGATGGGTGACACATGTCACCTGCCGTACTATAGGAGTGCAGCAAGTTTTTCTACCGAGGAACCATACCTTGGCAAGTTCACCAACTAAGCACCTTGATTAGTCACTTAATTAAGCACTTTAATCATGCAATCACTTAATTAAGTCGCTAATTAAGTGAATTTGCTTAATTAACATTCTGTGCTGCCTCGGTAACTTGCTACCGAGCTTTGGTAGCTCAGTAGGTCCCCGCTACCAAGCTCGTGCTACGCAGCAGGTGACCTGCCGATGATGGGACATGCTGCCGCGATATGAGAGCGTGGCATGTGACATATCTCACCTGGTGCGCCTTGTGTGGTCAAAAAGAGGGATGTTTTTACAAATTTATTTAAAAAAAAAAAGGCTGAATTTGCAAAAAGAAAAAAGAAAAATAAGTGTGCCAGGAAAAAAAACGGAAAAAATCTAACCTATGGGCATACAATTGAACAAAATAGTATAGTTTTAAGTTTGATGCCGCATATGAGCTCAGGGTTGCTGCCACAGTCAGACTTTATTCGCTGCTTTAGTTAGACAGTAGTTGGATTAAAGCGGGAGTCAAAGCTAGACAAAACATTTAGCGATATAAATTATACGAATAAGTCTACTTTTCAAATCTGAACTCTAGTCTCGGTCCGATTTTTAACCCGGAACTGTGAAACCATTTGGAACAAATCAACAAATGAAGCCAAATTAGAGAATATGGTTTGTTTTGGGCTGACTAGGACGCCACATTGGATCTCGTTATCAAACTTAGCCTCATCATCATAAATCAACAAATAAAATTAAAAAATAATGGCCGACATGTCATTCTCTAATTCCCTTCTATTTCCTACATCTTCTTCCTCCTCCCTCTTATCTCTCTCAGCCCCTAGCCTCAAACAAGCAAGCACACAAGGATTATAGCAATGGATCTCCGCCCTTGCATTGTCATCGTTCTACTCCTCTCTTCCTCCCTCACGGCGGTGACAGCGCTAGCGGGCACAATCGAGCGATTACTAGAGTTCCAAAAATCAACAACAATCACTCAAAAATTGTGATTTTTGACACTATCAAGTTGGCTCGATATTCGAAACTGGTCGATAAATCGGTCCAATTAAATTTAAATTTAAAAAATATCAAATTTTTTGAAAAATTTAGTAAAACGTATTGAAATTTTTTGAAATTTGTTTTGTGAGGTCCTGAGGCAATGTTAATAATTCTATAAAATTTTCACATTATTATCAGACTAGTATATTTTTTTTAAAATTCTGACAGTGCTACTGTCCTTTTTTATGCTCTTCTGTTTTTGATTTTCTAGGGCCGATAAATGAAGTCTAATATTTATGAAATTTTTTGTGTGAGGTCATGAGGAAATGATAATGATTCTATAAAGTTTTTAGATGATGATCAGGCACGTGTATTTTTTTTAATTCTGATAGTGCTACTATCTTTGTATATGATTTTCTATTTTTGATTTTCTAGGGGTACTAAATGAAGTCTAATATTTCTAGAAATGTTACTACATGATCCTTGGGCACTTTTTATGATACCATTAAAATTTCAGACCATGATAAAGTTTGTAATTTTTTATAAAAATGTGACAATGTCTCTATTCCTTTTCATTAATTGCTGTTTTTGATTTTTCAGAAGCACTAAATGAATTAAAAAAGTGTTTAAATTTCTCTGTGGTGTTTATGGATAAATTGGGATTTATTCCGATTTTCTTGAAAAAATTTTAATTTTCCTTGAGTGTGTCGAAAATCGAATAAAATCGGTCGAAAATCCACCAGGAAAGTGACGTCACTTCGCACTCACACCGTGCCCTGCGTCGGCCGGCTCAGCGCCGACTTCTGCTACGTGTAGGTGGTGGACACGTTGGGCGGCAGCGGCAGCGAGGAGGTGTGGCATGGCAAGAGCAATAGGGACGGCACCAGCTTCCTCAAAAGACGCTTGAGCTCGTCGACGAGTATATTATACCAAAGCTAAAACTAGTTTTGTAACAAGACTTGGTCAAATAGTTCGCATATTAAAAATCACAGCGGAAACAAAATAAGAGGTATCAATATCTAGCTAGTATGCCTTAGTCCATCCACAAGAAACTGATTGGGTGCAACATAGAAAACGTCATCTTTGTCACCGAAGCCCACGACGTAAAAGTATCTGCATGATGAGTCTCCATTTCTATCCTTTGAATACGTTCAACAAGCAACATTGAGTACGCGAATCGTACTCCGCAAGGCTTATAAGTAACAAGTATATGTAACAAATGAGGCTATAACGAGTGATATGGCTATCCTACCATATCTCCATTTGCACAAAGCGAGATTTATTTAACAATAACAAGTAGTATATTGCAAACAGAATTTGTAAACGTATTTAACTATTGATAAACAAATAATATAAAGCATAAATATGGTAGACAACAAGTGGTTTGCTACCACAAACATTAAAACTCGACAAGATTTTCTTGCTGACCATACCGTGGATATAACCAAGCGTATTATAAAAATAAAAAACTCTAAAAATAAAAATAATGCTTTACGCGCACACTCCCTATCCAAACACTCCCAAACCAATTATAAAAATAAAAAATTACTTATTGTGGGATATAACCAAGCGATGTCCATGACTGGGGACATGGCTATTCGAATATTACACTCTACATATGTTATACAGTTTTACCCGCAAGATATGATTATCTTTAACTATCCGTCTGACACACTTCTATCGGTGTGTGACTGAGAAATTAATAACAAAGCTTTTGCATGGATGGCCCTAACAACAAACCACCCAATGGTCTGCATCTTGAGGTGCGAAGCGCCCCCAACCTCAAAAGCTCCTACGAATATTGACGTCTTGTCCCATGTCCACACTAGTCCAAACATACCTATTATCTACCACCTGCGGTTGTATCTCTAGAACCCAACAACTTATTATGTTAGGGCCTTCCCATAAAGGCATATGTGGTTGTACAAATATACTTAGGTCTATGGCACAATAGATCGGTCCAAAGTCACCTGGGCGAGACTACCAAAATCCAACCTCTCATGTAACTGTACCAATAGGGATGGCAACGGGTCGGGTCGGGTGCGGATTTGACAAAACCCGATCCGACAGAAAACCCGAATCGGGAAACCCGACCTGAACCCGAATACCATATCGGGTAAAAAATTATACCCGAATCCGGCGGGTACCCGACTGGTTTGTGCATAGGGGTGGCAATAGGTTGGGTCGGGTATGAGTTTTGCAAAACCCGACCCAAGAAAAAACCTGACCCGACAAAAACCCGAGCCGAACCCGGCGGGTACCCGAAACCTGACCCCAAACCCGACGGGTACCTGGAACCCGATGGGTATATGTGGTATTTTGGATACCCAATGGGTACCCACGAGTAAAAAATAGAACCACAACCCGGCCCGAACCCATCTCGGGTACTCGACCCGAAGAACCCGCGGGTAAAAATTAGAACCCGAATCTGACTCGATCGGGTGCCGAATCCGAGGGTACACGAACCCGCGGGTATGATTGCCATCCCTATGTACCAATCTCACCACCACTCGCCCAAGTCTAAAACCTGTTTTTATTTTCTTTATTAACCAAAGTAATAGAGCTATTCCCATTTGGGCCATAACATGTGAATACCCCATTTCAAAACATTTTGATCATGATCTCACTTAGATTTCCTAGTATCGATATGAGTGTTGCTAAGAATCTACCACATAAAGACATCTAAAATTTAACAATTAAAGGTAGGATTAGGGTATCTCATTACTAAGGTGACAACAGTGAGGGTGGAAAAATATAATCAAGGATCTATGAAATAAGTAGGTGTAACTACCGACTAATTCAAAATAGCAAGTTTATCAAAATTAAGCGCATGCATAATGATTTTAAAAAATAATATAAATATAAGAGAAATTATGGGATCAAACATGATCAAGGGGGGGGGGGGGGGTTTCCTTGCTCATTGAACACTTGGTTGTCTTCTAGTTTGAAGATGGAAAGTTTTCGGGACGTCGGCGTCTACACGTATCATATTGAAAAGCATAAATAAGAACCAAGAAAATTCAAACATAAATAAAATACAAATATTTTTTAATATTAAGAAATATCATGATTTTATAAAAAATTAGAAAATCGTTTCACTTAATTTGGAGTTCGGGTGCGAAAGTTATAAGTATTTGAATTTAGCTCAACAAAGAAAATACTGAAAAAAGAGAAAGGGGAATGACGTCAAAAGCGTATTCCCTGGATTACGTCTTTTAAATAAGGCATATTTTATTTAGGTATAAAAGAGTATTTTACATTTAAGGAAAAGGATTTTTTTTCTCGGAGAGACTAATAGGTGGGACCTACACGTCAGATTATTAGTATTTTTCATTGAGGTTGACAGGTGAGGCCCACATGTCAGTGACACATAACTAAATACCAGTTTGAATTATAAAACGGTGTAGTTAACCAAAAAGAGCCCATATGTCATCAACTCATTATACCTAATCTGGTTTAACTAACTTAACTACTATTGTTAACTCTAATCTCTGGGTTCACATGTCATAGAGAGAACCAGAGAGGCAAGCTTAAGCACAGTAGTGTCTCGGGCAAAATGGAAAACCGGTGTCCTTACGCACTTCTAGGAAGTGGCGGCGATCGAAATGGTGGACTAGGGAGAGGAGTCTTAGGTTAGTGGCAAACTCACAGCAGGAGGGCAAAGTGGCTGGATCAGGTAATCGCATGAGCACTAGATGTCCTTGGTGAAGATATGACTATAGGAGTGGCACCCTACGGTCTTCAGAGCAGTGGCGATGACACTTTCTGCAGCGGTGCAATGGATGACAACGATGAAACCTCAGCTCTGGTGCAAAACCTTCCATTCTAACTAGCGCTCTAGCATCTAGGGAATAAGAAGGACTTACCGAATGGTCTGGCAGCGACTAAAGTTGTTAGAGGGTGGTGATAGACACTCTATGGTGCCAATGGGTTGCAGTGAAGAAGGGGCTGCAAGATGGTGCGCTTCAGCTTATATGCATGCCAAGGAGGGCTCCAGAGCAAGTAATTGATGCAGAGCTCACCTGATAAGCTATGACGGTGATAATAGCGCATCAACTTGAAAATAGAGGACAAGCATGTTGACAGTGACTCACTACCAAATCCAAGCAATGGAGTGAGGGTTTTTCAGTAGTAGAGTACGGAACACAAGGTGACGCGAAAAAGTAGGAAAGGAACTCACCAGAAATAAGGTGTCGCAGTGACTCAGATCAGGTACACACGCTGAAGACGTGGAAGATGATGACGTCTTGGTCTCACTCGGCTACAACTGCTTCATTAATGACGAGAAAGGGTAAGGGCGAAGCTCAAGCAAGATAGTGATGCGCATGTTCCCAGAGATCCACAGGACCAACTTTCCTGGCGCTTGGGAGGGATGTTGGGTTGGAGAGCTCAACATGATGACGCGCTCATTGGGACTTATGTAAGGGTGAGAAGCTCGGGGAAGCTCTCAAGTTCTCGTGGCGAGTCAAAGTAATTGCAGCAGCTCGGTGCTCTCCTTCAGCTGGTGATGCATAGAAGAGGAGAGGATAAGTGGGAGGCACTATGCAATGACGGGATGTGTCAGCGGGGCGCTTGGCGTTCACGTGGGCTAGGGCTGGTCGACAGCTTGGTAAGAATAGCGCAGCGTGCTGTACGGTATTGCGAGCATCTTATGGCATCAATGTGGCAGATGGGTCCTACAGCAAGGGCTTGGGGTCCATAGGTTAGTGGCAAGATGAGAGGGCAAGCACAATGGCTCTCCTCACAGGCACGGGCACAGCGCGAGGTGGAAGACGAGTGTTGACCAGTGGGGTCGGCGTGTCAGTGAGAGAGAGAAATAGGGTTAAGAGAGAAGACCTCTCGGTAGAAAAACACTTTCTTGGGGAGGAAACGGATTTTGACTGGCTTCTTTTAGAAAAATAAATTTTAAAGCATTTTCCAAAGGTCTTTAATTGCACATAATCAAGTTTAGATTTTTAGAAAAATCGAACAAAATTTAAAAATTATGAAAATTTTTGGAGAGGTACTTTAGATCATTTATAATTCAAATAAAATATTTCTAGGTCGTATAAAAATTATAAATAATTTTCAAAATTAAGGACATCACCTAGAAATATAAAAGGTAATTTATTTAATGCAAAAAATTCTATAAAAAGCAAGAAAAATGTAGAAAATAATTTTGGAACCTAGAATATACTTTTTAGGGAATTTTGGGATGTTACAATAGCAATCTTTTGCCATTCCAAATAGTGACAGACTTCTATCGCCGATTGAAATGGCGACGGAACTGTGTATGCAAAAAAATATTACCTAGTAGTCCTTATGGTTTTTTGGGGAAAATACTCCGACATTAGCCATCTGTTGAAATAGAGTAATATTTTCCTTTAGGAATGGAGTGTAAAATTAGGCCTTTTTGTCACGTAACCGAGTAATTCGTTTTATGCATGTAATGAGGTGAAGTGATGTTTCTTGTTTAAAAAAACCGGACATAGCATTTTGTAATATAGGTGTGAATTACATGGTGCATAGAGTTTGGTTCAGTGTTTATATTCATCTCGCTACATATATGGTAAAAATGGCGATATTGACGAACTATGGATAGAAACTACATCTAAGATATATTTGCGCCTTTTAGAATTGAAAACAATAGAGGGATGGAAATGAAGTCATGATTGTTGTCATAGACCCCATGTAGCAGGATCCATTGGTGCCCTCCCCCTTTGATTTCCTGAGGGTGTAGGCCTTTCCTTTCTTCCAATTACTCTTGTAGACATCCACCCAAAATTGATCTTCAGGGTCGACATTAGGCTCATCGTGGACTTGCGCCATGTCGACTTGCTCCTTCAGCTTATTATATTGGGCCAAAAACACATCGCTGGCTTTCAAGAAATACGTAGGTTCAGAATGGTAGCCCGGCATATAAAATGTTTAATGGGAAATGTTGCAATGTAAATGCATGGCATATAAAAATGAACACCAATTTCATTACATGATAAAAATGTTTAATGAGAAATGTTGGACATTGCAACTCATATTGAATTAAATTGCTGTAGATTAATCTAGTTGATTTTCATGACCATAACAGAACCTTCAGATCAACCAGAGCCCGTATTTGTGCGAGGCCGAACATTCCGAGTCTATTCCAGGCAAGCTTTTCCGTTGATCATGTTTTATTAAATGATTTTATAGCTTTTACGTAATTACTTGTATCTTCACTACATGAAAAATCTTATTTTCAAATGAAAGGGTTAAATTATAAGTGGTTGGTAAAGTGGGTTGATGTATGGAAATTGGGTTGATGGATGGATAATTGGAGTTTTGTGATGGATTGGTATGTCCAGCTAATGGATGGTTGGTGTATGTTTATTATGGTTGGTAGAGGGCGTCGATGAGAAGGGAATAGCCGGCAGGTCCTCTACATAGGCTATAATATAAGGACAACCAACTACACTCGGGCAATGAGTCGTATCCCAGTATCAGCCATAGTGAGTCAAATCGGTCAGAAAAGGTTGTCCTATGAAAATATTATGATCTCCACATTGGTGGTTAAGTAGTTAACTAGAAGTGTGAAGCTAGGTATGCCGGGAGTTCTAGTGTTGGAAATTAAATCAGTTGCGGTTGATCAGGTGCTATATTTAAAGCCTAGGTGAGTATCAGTGCTGTTGGGCTAGTATGGTACAACTGTATCTGCGCGTTGTGGGGCAGCCTTGGAGGTGTTCCCAACTCGAGTGCAGGGTTGGAGATCTAATACCGGAAATAGGATAAACGTTCTGGGGTCTCATAGGAGGGGGTCGCTATGGCTAAAAATGATATGAACTTGCGAAGGGTTAAAATCATGAATTCATGCCTGTCTCCTAGATTGGAGGCTACGGAAGCTAAGTCTGCATCACATATGAGTGCTAGTAGTTGTTTTCATAATTAAAATAAAAAACCCTTAAAGAAAATCTAATTGCTGTAAAAAAAGGATTTTGAGCGAAGGTGATTCATTAGTTGGAGTTTGGTTGGATTGAGAGAAAAGCATTTACTGCATTTGCTATTAATGCTTGCTGAGTATCTTTGTACTCACTCTTGCTAAATCCTCCTTTTCTAGTGTTTGGCCCCGGTGCTTAAGCGTTTGGTTGGTTTGACGAGGCGGTTTAGTTCTACCAGGTGGGATAGAAGGGATGAGTAGCCGTGCTTCGGCTTCGGCAATCTTTTGGTGTAATTAGTATCTATATAATATCCTTTTGTTGTTCTGGGATCTTACGTAAAATTAATGTAATAGACATATAGCCCTACGTGGTTTGGTTTGTAATATGTTTACATTCAGTCTCTAATTATTATTCTGCTACAATACTCTGAATACGGTGTAGTAACTGATAAAGTATCGGGTTGCTTGATATTTTATTAGCTCCTATGCCAAAGATTCGCGTAATTAACTCAGAAGTAATGGTAGTGTGACTGTCGTTATCCGAGGCTAATTATGCGGATCGCCACAATTGTACTTAAAGTTTTTTTATTTCGAATCTAACTTGAATTAAGATTCTTGACATAAAAAATTATCCTAATCCAACATAGATTCATATTGCTCAAACATTTTCAACTATGCTCCTTTAGTCCTTTCTTACCCCTTATCAGACATAAGTTAATCAATGGTAATTCGGTTTTAGAGTCATATGACTAAGGACATGTTTGAGATAAATTAATTTTATAGGAATTTTGAAGGAATTGTTTTTTTCTGCAAAATTCAATATTCAGTGATCCAGTTTTTAATTCAAATTCATACAAATACAATGAAAGATATTAATAAAATTTATCCAGTGCATCGCATGGGTTAACGACCAGTTGACCTCAACTTCTATAAATTATACTAGATAATTGACGCGGCGTGCCACGCCGCGACCGTTGCTCCCCACGCAAGGAAATCGACAAAACGTGCAACCGAGGAAACACGCGAAACGGCTAAAAGGATAAAAACGTAATCGCTTTTTTTCGCATCTATTTGGCTAAAAAGGACCTTAACGATTTTTTCCCAAGAAAGGACCAAAACGAAAAACTTAAAAATGGGGAAGGACCTAAACGTAATATGTAATTTTTTTCCATAAAAGGACCTAATCGCCTTTTTTTTTCCGGAGAAGGACCTAATTGTAATTTTGAGTTTCCAGAAAAGGACCTTAGCGCGTCTCTTAAAAACGCATAAAGGGCATAAACGCCATATTATTTTCAAAAAGGACCTATCCGTATTTTTTTTCTGAAAAGGACCTATCCGTAATTATTTTTCACGAAAAGGACCCGAACGCAATTTTTTTTACCGGATCAGCTCGAGCCGCGAGCCGAGCCGGCTCCCTCCCGGCTCAAACGCACGGAAGGGCAGGAAACTTGCGGGATATAGTATTGGTATGATCTGTATTTTTTTTCGTGAAAATGATCTATCCGTAATTTTTTTTCGTGAAAAGGACCCGGACGCAAATTTTTTTTACCGGCTCGGCTCGGCTCGAGCCGCGAGCCGAGCCGGCTCCCTCCCGGCTCAACGCACTGGAGGGCAGGAAACTTGCGGGATACAGTATTGGTATGATGATGCGCTATGACATCTCCCGTTGTACATTTATGGGCAGCATTCTCAATTTTGTTCCGGCGGTTAAAAGCAATGTGCTTCCGACGTGAAAGCTCGCATCCAGTTGAAGTATCATCCAAGATATTGAAAAGGAAAGATTAGTATCAGATATTGAAAAGCAAACAGATCAGTATCTACATATCCGATCATAAGCAACAACAAAAGCCCTCCAAGTCCAAAATATATAGCCTGGAGCTATTGTTTCGACTAAAACCATAAGATAAATGGAAGACAGTACAGCTGACACTCGTTCATCAGAAGAAGCACAGATGGACAGAAGGCTCCTGGAAGCAGCCACATCCGGTGATTCGAGCTCAATGAAGGAGATGGCTTCACAGAATCCAAGCGTGCTGCTTGGAACAACTCCAAAGAGGAACACCTGCCTCCACATATCCTCCATTCATGGTCAGGTGGGATTCTGTAAGGATGTGTTGGTGCTAAACCAATCGCTTGTCGCCGTTGTCAACTCGTATGGGGAGACACCACTGCTCACCGCCGTGACAAGTGGCCATGCCTCCTTGGCAACTGATTTACTCAGAGTCTGCTGTTTCGCACGATTGAGCGAGGCAATCTTGAAACAAGACAACAATGGATGTAATGTGTTGCACCATGCCATTCGCAGTGGCAACCGGGGCCTCGCTTTGGAGTTCATAAAAGCAGAGCCCGCCTTGTCGCAAGCTGTGAACAAATACAATGAGTCGCCCATGTTCATCGCGGCGATGAGGGATTTCACTGATGTTTTCGAGAAACTGTTGGAAATTCCAGATTCTGCCGATGCGGGAGCCCATGGCTGGAATGCTCTGCATGCTGCTGTGAGAAATGGGAATTCAGGTAAGGACCATGGAGTATAGTGGCATCAGGATTGTGAAACTTAAGATTATCTTGATCATAATTGGTTGTCTAACATATTACTGTACTTTCTTGTTAACCATGGTGCATGCCTTATTTGTTTGCAGTTATTGCTAAAAGAATCATGGGGACACGTCCTTGGCTGGCCAGGGAAGAAAACGAGGATAAGAGTACTCCAATGCAGCAGGCTGTACTTTGGGACAGGATTGACGTGCTACGGGTATTGTTGGAGCATGATTGGTCATTAGGGCATGTAGTTGGCTCACACGGTTTTCCTCTCCTTGTTACGGCCGCATATCGAGGTCATGTTGGTGCTGCTCGAGAGCTTCTTAACCATTGTCCAGATTCTCAGTACCGTATGGAGACAGGTTCGACATGTCTTCATGCAGCTGTGAGGGAAGGTAATGCAGAGTTCGTTGAATTTATCCTGAGGGCACCGCAGCTTCGGAAGCTTGTTAACATGCGGGATATGAACGGAAAAACTGCTCTGCATTTTGCTGTCAGGAATTGCGATCCTAAAATCGTTGCTGCTTTGTTGTCTGACGAAGACATAGACACCACAATGCTTGACGACGGTGGTCTGCCAGTAATTGACGAACTATACATTCCCACGGGTCATGCCAAGACATTAAACTGGGTATGCTACAAGTCCCGTGAAACCTTCTTTGATAAGTTGCTTGATACTTTACTTCATTATGTACATCTCATTGTTTGTTGCGGTATGGGTTATTCCTAGGCTTTTGACATGTCGTAACATTTCCCAAGTTACTGCAGAAATGTTTTTATCATCACATTTTCTAACTTAATTAAATACACTATTATAAAGGACACAATTAATCATACAGTCTCTGATCTTAATAATTACATTACGGTGAGCTTCATTTGTGCCTTTCTTTTATATATTCGTGCAGAACGAAGTCTCCATGCTTATATTTAAAGCTGATCCCCTGGCTGAAACTTCTATTTACCTTCACGAGGCCAAGAAGAGAGTAACCGATGAATCAAGGAAGGATGTCAAGTCGCTGACTCAGACTTACACAAGCAACACTTCTCTGGTGGCGATCCTCATCGCGACGATCACCTTCGCCGCTGCCTTCACCTTGCCTGGAGGGTACAGCAACGATGCCGGAAGCGAGGGGCTTCCCATCATGGCTAGGAAGCTAGCATTCCAGGCATTCTTGATCTCTGACACCTTGGCAATGTGCTCCTCACTCGCTGTTGCCTTCATATGCGTCGTAGCAAGGTGGGAGGATTTTGAGTTCCTGCTCCATTACAGGTCCTCTACCAAGAAACTTATGTGGTTTGCGTACATGGCAACCACCGTGGCGTTTGCAACCGGTTTATACACGGTGGTGGCCCCTCGTATCCTTTGGTTGGCTATCGGAATTATTTGCCTATCAGTTTTGTTGCCGGTTGTAACTAAGCTGCTTGGCGAATGGCCTGTTCTGAGGCTTAGATTTCGGTTGGGTCGTGCTTTCAAGTCAGAGCTTCTCGGTATGGTCTAGCAACGTCAATTTGTTTAGGTAGTTCTGCCTACTTTCTGTTCTTCATTTTTTTCCTGAATTTTCCTGAATTTATGTATGTTGCTTGCATCTGGGGCCATATTCTAAATTCTGAAATTTCATGTATAACCTAAATTATATGTACATTGAACAATGGCCCTTTTTAAAGAACACGGGTTTTTTACAAGTTGGTTTTGGTCATGGGAATCTGTGCACATGAATACGGAGGGCACCCAAATGAGAAGTAGTATCTCTAGTGGCCACGTGATCTATTTCTATATTTTGTTTGTATTTTATAAAAACTACCACTCAACATGTACTCTCTCCACGCATAAATACATATCGCTTTGGACATCAACATGGTCCTCAAATCACAACTTTTACCACTAATTTTTTTAATATATTTATAAAACACAATAAAATTAAAATAGTGTAAAAGTGTCTTTCGAAACAAATCTATACATATGATTTCCCAAAACAACATATATTTTTTTACTGTAGGGAGTACCATCTATGTTATGGGGAGATATCAAGTACAAATGGCCATTTTTGTGAAAATTATAAAAATACCAATGAAATCGAAGTAAAAGTTCTCAACTATTCTAAAAAATATGTCAAATATAGGTAAGGATGCGGTATAGACATGTCCAAATGTTGGGCCAATTGGGCCTGGAAAAGGCTGACGTGAAATGACCAGGCCTAAGCCTTGCCCGACATATGCTAAGCCCATAGCCCAAAACGGTCCAATTTTCATATTTTTGGAATACAAATATTCTTTTTTTTAACACCCCAAAAACTTTTAAAAGCTATATTATGTTCCAAAATCTTCTCATTTGCATTTTCTTACTTTTTCAAGGATTTTATGGATTTAAGAAAATTGTTTTCATACCTTCGGCTGCTGTCCTCGAATTTTTAAAATTATTTAAAACATGCATGTAGTGTGGAAACTATTTACTTGGGTTATAATTAATGTCAGAAGCCATTCCGGAAATTTTCATACTGTTTGGATGTGACGACCCGAAACTCAGTAAGGTCATCATTTTTGCACAACTGCCTAGAAATTCAGTTGCACACAAAATTATATCTCACCTGCTTACGAGAGCGGAAGGTCACATAAAGTAAAATATGTCCTATTGGTTGTAATTATAAAGAGCATTGTAGGCCACTAGCCCATAGTTGAACTTACAAAACAAGGTATTCAAATCCCACAGGAAAGACGTGAGTGCGATCGTAACCCTAATATGTCAATGTTATTGAAGTCATATTCCTTCGAGAGCATCCCTTCTAATATAGTTCAACAAGCAACAGTTGAATATAAAAATCGTACTTCGTGAGACCTTTAAACAAAGGTATATAATATGCAAGGCTATGCCTAAGGAATAGTTATCCTACCATGTTCTCAAATTTTGCACAAAACAACTTTTCTTTCACAACAACAAATAGTAGGTTGCAAGCAGAATGTTGTAAAAGCATTTGACATTTGATAACAAGTAATAAAAGAGCATATGTAACAAATATAAATGCATGGTATCCTGCCATAAATATTTAACCACTGCAAATTCCTTCTTGCCGAACAATTCGTACAGGGATCCCCCGTCCTTTTACTCCCAATACCATTTTAAAAATGAGAAAGGTACTAAGGATGAGGATTCACAAGTCATCTACAACCGATGACACAGCTATTTGAATAGATTCATACATTATGCAGAGGTTTTACAACTTTACCCACGTGATATAAACATCCCACCTCGTAGACACACATAACACATGATACCATCATACTTGATTTGAGAGCTTATGACAAAGCTTTTACATTGCCGGTTGTAACAATGAACAATCCGTTGATACCCTATTTAAGATAAGGAGTACCCCTCCAACATCTAAAAAGCTCAATAATTATGTTGGGGACATCCCTTTTACCCATCGAGGTCCCTACAAGCAGGAAGTACACCCTTCATGCCTACACAATCCCAATTCCACCTATCAGCTATCACATACGTTTTGTTGCTATACCATGACAACTTATTATGCCAGAGCCTTCTGATAAAATGCACATGTGGTTTGTACATTAGTTCTTGGATCCAACTACACTGTAGACTTGGTCCTTAATGACTCGGGCAAGACAACACATACCCACATCTCATGCACCAGCATTGATCTCCACAACCATTCACCCAATCCTAAAACATGTTTTCCATTTCATTTCTTAGCCAAAATATCAAAGGTACTATCTCTGAACCATAACTTAAATATATCTCATATGAATATTTCAACTATAGTCTAGTGTAGTTTACATGATTTTGGTATAAGTAGGACTAAGCATCTATCATATGTTACTGCAGTTTTCCATAGATAATTATTCTAGTAGTGGATAATAGTTACTGAAAGACCATGTGGAGGTCTAACCATGTTGGAGATGGGTATTTGACTGTATTTGAGTTAGGAATCTGATTTATTTTTAGCAATTGGATGATTATTGTATATCATTTTGTACGTTGTTATGTGATGGGTTTCCTTAGATTTTATGGTTGCAGGATGACGGTGCTAGATCATGGTGAGGCGGAGGATGACCGGGACTAGGCGAGGCGCACTGAGGTCCAAACGGTCGGGGATCGTAGGAGGATGATCAGAGACAAAATTGCTGCGATCCTAGAAAACAAAGGAATGGTTGAGATGCTAGCTTGGAGTTGCTCAGATCAAGGAGATCCATATTAGAGGATAGAATAGCGGTTAAGTTAGCCTACTTTGAGAAGTGTGCAAAACCCGTTATGGCATTGGGTTGTGGGTTAGCTCATGTATGAGTGAGGGAGTGAATCTCAATCCTTGATGAAGTTTCCTAAGTGCTAAGTAGAACTCATCCAAGGGTGGAGGATGACACAATCTCAACACTTGATGGGGTTACTTGAGGGCCAAGTAGAACTCAACCAAAGGTGGAGGATGACTCAAGAGTAGTATAAATAGAGGGGTAGGCGTAGCTCTCCCCTCTTGAAGGTTTTGGTGCTCTTTTGAGATTTGTCCACTTTGTTGTGAGGCTTTGTAAACCTTAATCCCATGAAATAAAATTTTATTACCTTATGATTTTGAATTTAAATTTCGTAATTTAATTTCTTGCAATTTACATTATGTCTTAAATTTAGCATTTAAATTCCGCAATTTAATTTCTTACAATTTGCATTCTCGCAGCGAGACCCTCGTTCTAGCAGCGTCACACATTATCAGGCATACACTCATGCCGCTAAACTGAACGTGTCGGCCAACTTACCACCATCGGCTCCTTTCTATACTTTCCCACAATCGGTCGGGTGGGATTCTGTAAGGATGTGTTGGTGCTAAACCAGTCCCTTGTCGCCGTTGTCAACTCGTATGAGGAGACACCACTGCTCACCGCCGTGACAAGTGGTCATGCCTCTTTGGCAACTGATTTACTCAGAGTCTGCTGTGTCGCACGATTGAGCGAGGCAATCTTGAAACAAGACAACGATGGATGCAATGTGTTGCACCATGCCATTCGCAGCGGCCACCGGGGCCTCGCTTTGGAGTTCATAAAAGCAGAGCCCGCCTTGTCGCAAGCTGTGAACAAATACAATGAGTCGTCCATGTTCATCGCGGCGATGAGAGATTTCACGGATGTTTTCGAGAAACTGTTGGAAATCCCTGATTCTGCCAACGCGGGAGCCCATGGCTATAATTCTCTGCATGCTGCTGTGAGAAATGGGAATTCAGGTAAGAACCATGGAGTATAGTCGCATCAGGATTGTGAAACTTAAAGGTTATCTAGTTAAAAATTGGTTCTCTAGCATATGACTGTACTTACATACCTCCGTTTCAAAACAAAATTTTACATGCCAAAGGCTGTCATCAGTCATCACTCCTTTGTTGTTAACCATGGTGCATGCCTTGTTTGTTTGCAGATATTGCTAAAAGAGTCATGGAGGCACGTCCTTGGCTGGCCAGAGTAGAAAACAAGGATCAGAATACTCCACTGCAGCTGGCTGTACTTTGGGACAGGGTTGACGTGCTACGGGTATTGTTGGAGCATGATTGGTCATTAGGGCATGTAGTTAGCTCAGCCGGTGCTCCTCTCCTTGTTTCGGCCGCATATCGAGGTCATGTTGGTGCTGTTCGACAGCTTCTTAACCATTGTCCAGATTCTCACTACTGTGACGAGATAGGTTTTACATGTCTTCATGAAGCTGTGAAGGGAGGTCATGCAGAGTTTGTTGAATTTATCCTGAGGGCACCGCAACTTCGGAAGCTTGTTAACACTAGCAACTGAGACGCGGCGTGGCGCCACGCCGCGGGAGTTGCTCTCTACACGAGAAAGTTGAGTTTTTTTTTTCGGAAGAAAGGATTAAACGTAATGGTAAAAAAAAGCGAGAAAAAATGTATGTTTTTTTCGGGAAGAAGGATCCGTACGTTTTTTTTTTCACGACGGAAAAGGATCTAAACGTAATTTTGATTCTGTGGAAAAGGACCCGAGCGCGAGCATTAAAAACGCATAAAGGACCTAAGTGTGATATATATTTTTTTGGAAAAAGGACCTATTCGTAACGTAAAAGGACCTAGACGTAATTTTTTTTGTGGAAAAGGACCCGAGCGCAAGCCTTAAAACGCATAAAGGGCCAAAGCGTAATATATATTCTTTTTTTTAGAAAAAGGACATGTTTGTAATTTTTTTACAGACAAAGGCCCGATTGTAATTTTTTTTCTAAAAAATGACCTATCCGTAAATAAAAAAAGGACTCATCTGTTAATATTTTTTTTGCTCGGCTCGCGGCTCGGCTCGGATGACACGTGCAGTAGGGTTATTATTATGCGGGATAAGGACGGAAAAACTGCTCTGCATTTTGCTGTCAGGAATTGCGATCCTAAAATCGTTGCTGCTTTGTTGTCTGACGAAGACAGAGACACCACAATGCTTGACGACGGTGGTCTGCCAGTAATTGACGAACTATACATTCCCACGGGTCATGCCAAGGCATTAAACTGGGTATGCTACAAATACCCAATCTATTTCGATCAATATATAGGTCCCGTGAAACCTTCTTTGATAAGTTGCTTGATACTTTACTTCACTATGTACATTTCATTGTTTGATGCATTATGGGTTATTCCTAGGCTTTTGAGATGTCATAACATTTCCCAACTTAGTACAGAAATGCCGGGACCAAGGGGCTTCCCATCATGGCTAGGAAGCTAGCATTCCAGGCATTCTTGATCTCTGACACCTTGGCAGTGTTCTCCTCACTCTCTGTTGCCTTCATATGCGTTGTAGCAAGGTGGAAGGATTTTGAGTTCCTGCTCCATTACAGGTCCTCTTCCAAGAAACTTATGTGGTTTGCATAGATGGCAACCACCGTGGCGTTTGCAACCGGTTTACACAGTGGTGTCCCCTCGTATCCTTTGGTTGGCTATATTTTGTTTGTATTTTATAAAAATACCACTCAACATATACTTCCTCCAAGCATAAATACATATCATTTTGGACATCGACACGGTCTTCTAATCACAACTTGCATCACTAATTTATTTTGTAATATATTTATAAAACCCAATAAAATTAAAATATTGTAAAAGTATCTTACAAAACGAATCTATACATATGATTTCATATATCCAATCTAAATATTTAAAAACATAACGATTGTCAAAGTTTAAAAAATTTGACTGCACGCAACCCAAAACAACATATATTTGTGAGTGGAGGGAGTATCATCTATGTTATGGGGAGATATATATCAGGTACAAATGGCTACTTTTGTGAAAATTATAAAAATACCAATAAAATCAAAGTAAAATTTCTCAACTATTCTAAAAAAATTGTCAAATATAGGTAAGGATGTGGTATAGACATGTCCAAACGTCGGGCCAACCGGGCCTAGAAAAGGCTGACGTGAAATGGGCAGGCCTGAGCCCTGCCCGACATATGCAAAGCCCATAGCCCAAAACGGTCCGATTTTCATATTTTTGGAATACAAATATTCTTTTTTTGTAACACCCCAAAAACTTTTAAAAGCTATATTATGTTCCAAAATCTTCTCATTTTCATTTTCTTACTTTTTCAAGGATTTTATGGATTTAAGAAAATTGTTTTCATACCTTCGGCTGCTGTCCTTGAATTTTTAAAATTATTTAAAACATGCATGTAGTGTGGAAATTATTTACTTGGGTTATAATTAATGTCAGAAGCCATTTCGGAAATTTTCATATTGTTTGGATGTGACGACCTGAAACTCAACAAGGTCATCATTTTCGCACAACAACCTAGAAATTCAGTTGCACATAGAAATTATATCTCACCTGCTTACGAGAGCGGAAGAAGGACACATAAAGTAAAATATGGCCTATTGACTGTAATTATAAAGAGCATTGTAGGCCACTAGCCCATAGTTTAACTTACAAACCAGGGATTGAAATCCCACAGGAAAGGCCTAAGTGCGGTCGTGGCCCTAACACATCAACGTTGCTAAAGTCATATTCCTTCGGGAGCGTCCCTTCTAATATAGTTCAAAAAGCAACAGTTGAATATAAAAATTGTACTTCGTGAGACTTTTAAACAAAGGTATATAATATGCAAGGCTATTCCAAAGGAATAGTTATCCTACCATGTTCTCAAATTTTTCATAAAGCAACTTTTCTTTCACAATAACAAATAGTAGGTTGCAAGCAGAATGTTGTAAAAGCATTTGACATTTGATAACAACTAATAAAAGAGCATATGTAACAAATATAAATACATGGTGTCCTACCATAAACATTTAACCACGGCAAATTCCTTCTTGCTGAACAATTCATACATGGATCCCCCATCCTTATACTCCCAATACAATTTTAAAAATGAGAAAGCTACTAAGAAGGAGGATTCACCAAGTCATCTACAACCGATGAGACAACTATTTGAATAGATTCATACATTATTCAGAGGCCATACAACTTTACCCACATGACATAAACGTCCCATCTCAGACACATGACACACGATACCATCATACCCGATTTGAGAGCATATGACAAAACTTTTACATTGGCGGTCGTAACAATGAACAAGCCCAACATATCAAGATCTCAAGATCTTTAGGATAAGGAGTACCCCTCCAACATCTCAAGAGCTCAATCATTATGTTGGGGACATCACTTTTACCCAGCGAGGTCCCTACAAGCAGGGAGTACACCCTTCGTGCCTACACAAGCCCAATTCCACCTATCAGCTACGACATGCGCTTTTGTTGCTATACCATGACAACTTATTATGCTAGGGCCCTCCGATAAAATGCACATGTAGTTTGCACATTAGTTCTTGGATCTAACTACACTATTGACTCTGTCCTTAGTGACTCGGGCAAGACAACACATACTCACATCTCGTACACTAACATTGGTCTCCACAACCATTCACCCAATCCTAAAACATGTTTTCCATTTCATTTCTTAGCCAAAATATTAGAGGTACTATCTTTGGATCATAACTTAAATATATCTCATAGGAATATTTCGACCATAGTCTAGTGTAGTGTACATGATTTTGGTATAAGTAGGACTAAGCATCTATCATACATTACGCCAATTTTCCATAGATAATTATTCAAGTAGTGGATAATAGTTACTAAGGTGTCAAGGTGGATTAACAGTTTATCAAGGTAAGGTATATGCAACAATTGGACATATCTACCATTTCCATTAATATAGCCATTTTTATTGAAAATACACGCATGCATAAAATTTTTGAACATAACATACATATTAGTGAAATATTGGATCAACATCATCAAAGGGGTGCTTGCTTTGCTCGTTGAATATTTGGTCTTGCACATGTTGATTGGAATACCAATTACATCATCATAGTCTCAGACCTCTCCTATGGTTCCACGATTCGCGCGCGCACTCCCTTAACATGACATACAAGCAATCAAATCCGAAGTTACTATTCTTAGGATACAAACAATATATATATTAGTATTCCTCAACAGGTTATGCATATGAGAACTATGCTTATGAGAAGGATGCGAGAGCCAACTTCCAACTCCTAGGACCACTCAAAAGAACATGTACCTTGCATGCAAGTCATATCCTTCACTAGATATGATAACATACAAGGGATCCACCAATTTGACATGTATATCTTACAACACAATATCCACCAAGGTTGCTTACTATGCATAATCTCATGAATTATAGATTATAGGATCACCAAATTAATTTGTTTCCTTATTGACCGAACTCATAATATTCCACTTATATAATCCAATAAGTAACTGCACAAAACTCACTAAATTAATTGCATGTGGCTGTGATCAATTCCAACAATCATAATTTATTATACTACTTATGATAGTGCTAACCATCTAGTTGTACCAATCTCACGCAATCTATAATTAATTGTACATACTAAAATTCAACTGATCTAGGGGTTTGTATCCATGCAACACTTAAATGAGACTTCAAAGTTGATCACATACTCCCCATTCAATAGCTCATTGATCACTTATACATGTGCTCACTCTATTGAATTAATCATGAATGTGAATCATAAATTTAGTCATATCTATACCAACATGATTGACCCATAATCATACATTTATAAATTCTAAATTGAGGGTGTAGACCTTCTCCAATGGTGCAAGTCTAATATTTTGGTGCCTACGATTCATCCTCCAATTTGCATGGTGTTCCAATCCAATTGTATAGGGTCAAGTAATCAATCATTGAGTCCTTACATATTCAGCAGATATGACCCTGTAACTATCATTTAAAATATCCAATCCAATTGCATATGCATTGCTCAAATGGCTCACACCCATTGATTGAATATCCGGGTAACATTTTCAAAAAATTAATCTGTATGCTAAGCACTAATTTAGTCATATACACCTTACTAGGATCAATTAACTATAATTAAGTACCATCTAAATTGAGAAGGAAAATTTCACCAATGCAACATAAACGTATAGGTCAACCACCAATTTATATGTCTAGTAAATCCATCTATCGACAATCTTGCAATCACTAAATAGATCTGAGAGGAAAACTCCCATAAATTTAACATGTAATACTTACTAACCAATTTCTAGTTGATTCTAATAATACTAGCCTGGGACCAAGTAATCTACAAAACCAAATAATCCGACATCCACCAACTAACAAACAATATTTCATTACGTCGATCGAATTATTCATGTGAAGTAAAAAGCACTACATATTCATGCACCGAACAATTAAGGCCTAATAGGAGGTTGTATCAGTTGCAAGCTAGCCATCAAACTAATTTTTACAACATACATGCATGGATGTGTCATGGTGAGGATTTATATGCAACATACACAACTAAAATATAGGCATATGAAAATGTGGATGACTATGAAATTTTACCATGAGCGCTGAGAACGAATAAATCCGCCGTAGAAAACTCCTCGACTGCATGTGAACGAAAATCAGATCGATTGCCAGAAGTCCAGCTCGTCCCCCTTTTTCTCTTTTCTTTTCTTTTCTTTTCTTCTCTTCTTTCCTTTTTCTCTGTTCTTTTCTCTTCCTTTCCTTTCCTTTTCTTTTTTATCTTTTTTATCCTTTCTTTCCGTTTTCCTTTTTTCTTTTCCATCCTATTTTCTTTTCTTGCACTTTCCTTCTTTTCTTTTCCTCTTCTCTTCCTGGCCGCATGCTTCCTTCTCCCTTCTACCTTCTTCCTCCTCCATTTTCCTGGATGCCAGCGCCTCTGTTTCCTCCATCCTCCTCTTTTCTTCTTCTTCTTCTTCTTCTTCTTCTTCTTCTTCTTCCTTCTCTTCATTTTCTTTCTTCTCCTCTTTTCCCACCAACCCCGATGTAACATCCCAATTTTTGTCTCTTTTAAGATGTTTTATGCATATTTGCCCTTACAATTTTTTCACAATTTTATTTGTTAATTAAAGATTAATATAGGATTTTGCAAGAAAAAAAGATTTCTTATGATTAATGCTAAAGTGAACAATTGTCAAAATTATTTTATATGGGTTCTATATGTTCTAAAGTATTTTATATAATTTTTTGGAAATTTTTTGAGTGTATTTGTTATTTATTTGGAGCTTATTTGCATTTTATTTATTTGTAAAAGAAAAATAAAATAAAATATTGGAAATATAATTGGGTCGAATCCTAGACCAGTTGGCCCAAGCTTTTAGTCTAGTCAGCCTAGTCAGTAGCCTAGTACTGTGGCGCAGCCTAACCCGCCAGCCCGCATAGTGTGTGTCGCTGACAGGTAGGGACTACTTGTAAGAAACATTGTTCATCGTCTTCGAGTAGGACTCTATCTCCATGTCGTGCACGCGTTCTGACTGTGTTGCGTATCGGGTACTACACGCACAGCTAGGCTGGTATAAAGGGAGCAACGGAATTGCCTAGGTTTCCATGTCCAAAGCCCTAACCCTAGCCATAGAGTTTTGTCGTCGTTGCGCTGGATTTGAGTTTCTCCTTGAGCACCACCGCCGTGGTGTTTGCCAGATCCTACAGTCGATTGTGAGTCCGTGCTGGCTTGGTTTTCAACCCTAGTTTCTCCATACTGTGTTCTACCCGGTGCTTTCCTTCTTGTCGCCAGAGCATTACCAGTGGTCCACGTCGCTGAGGAGCTTGTCACCACCGTCGCCTTCGTAGTCGTCATCGTCGCTAGAGGTCACCGTTTGCTGCAACGTTCACATCATCTTGTATGTCATGTCAAGGTAGTGCTAGCAGCATGACCCGGTAGAGACAAGGAGCTGTCTGTGAAGCTTTGGTGTTCGTCGTGGTTCTTCGTCATGGTTTTGTCGCCGTAGCCACGTCGATGGTGACTGTTGGTCCCCATGCCGGTGTGCTTCTGGTTCGCGAGGGTATCCACATCAGTTTGAACCAAACTGGAGGTGTTGCCATGCAGTGGTTCATCAGTTAGCTGATCGCCAGAGAGAACCTCTACTCACCATCGTCATCCCCAGCATCGGTCGCTGATGTGGCAAGCCACGTCAAAGCCACATCAATGCCACATATGGGTGAGTCAGTAGCCACGCAAGCCAGATCCGATCTAGATAGTCTTAGTTCACTCTGAGCCATGTCTATGACATGTGAGGTCCACATGTTAGAGAGTCAAGGCGTGCATTGTGTCCACCGTGGACTGAACATAGTGTTTCTGGACTTGATCCATAGAGCAAGGGCCCACATGTTAGCCTCTGGTTAATTTTTGAAATTTTGACAATTAATTAGAAAAAAGAAAATCCAGATGTCCTGCAAGTCAGTCCCTCAAAGAGGAATGTTCCTGGAATCTTATCATTTCTCTATCTTTTTCCAAGATTTGTTTGTCTCATGAATCTTTTAGAGTTCTCTTTCATACGATCTCCGATTGAGTCTGTTCAAGTTCCTAAATTCATCTGAAATGAAGCTCTACACACCAGTATATTTTATTTGAGTTGGTTTTATTTCTATTTTGCATTTATTTTATTTTTTGCCATTCGTTTCGCTTAAACATGGAAGTCCCAGGAGCGTTCGACGTTGAAAAGTTATACAAGTTCAAGGTCAAGATCAAGATCAAGTTCAATTAAGGACTTAACCATGTGAGCTATTGAACTGAGCTAAAGCATATAACCATATGTCTGTTATGAGGCAGCCCTATCTTAGTAAATTATCGAGTCTTGACATATGATATCTCAGGTGTAAAACCAAGCTATGTGCTCTGTTAGGGAAGATGTGTTGTAACATTCCAAAATTTTGCTTAAATATTATTTTATTGCTTAAAAGAGCATTTATGATTTTCTGGAATTTATTTGGATTTTTCTGGATTTATTGGAATTAATTTTAAATCAAGTTTATTGCCTTTTGTTCAAATCTATTTAAATTTATGCAAAGTTAAAATGAAGTTTTACCAAAAGTATTTTATTTGAGTCCAGAATATCTCAAAGTATTTTTGAGATTTTTCTTGGATTTGTCCTGATTATTTTATTGCCTAAAACAAACAAAATGAATTTCTGTATTTATTTTAAATAAAAAATCTGTTAAAAAGCCTAGTGAACAGTGTTGGGCCGAGCCCAACACTGTGCGTTGGAAGCCCGCGTCGATGCGGCCCGATCCGGCCATGCGCGCGCAATGAGGCAAACCCTAGATCTTGGCCGTTCGCGTGTGATCCAACCGCCGAGGAATGCCGCGTGTTCGCTCGCGTTTGGCCGTCGGATCGGGACACGCGTCGCGCCGTGGGTTGTCGTCTCCGACGCGAACTTCGAGTCCGCCGCCGTAACGACTCGGACTTCTCCGTCGTGTAGGGCTCGAGCCGAGGCTATAAAGGAGGGTACTCGCCGAGGTTCCTCGTGAGCGACCGCATGTTTTGGTCGGACCCGTTTAGCGAGGAACGTCGTGGTGAGTGCAAGGAAGCTCGTCGGAGTTGAAGTCTGCAGCCGCGCGGTTTTGGCCTTGGATCGTCGCCGATCGTGGCTTTTTGCGTTTGGTCCCGGATTCGAACTTCGTCGGGCGTGCGCATCCACCGCACCACTTCTTCTCGTCGGGGATCGCGGAACGCCGTCGCCAAGTCTTCTTCTTCATCTCGGTGGACCTTCTCGCCGCCGCGCCGCGAGCCGGGTGAGTTCGTGACCGTTAGATCCGGATGAGCGGAGGATCGAGCAGCGTTACGCGCATCGTCGCCGTTCGATCGGATCGGGCCGTGGATGCATGCCGCGTGTCGTGCATCGGCGGGGCGGCGCTGCAACCAATCGGATCAAGACGCATGGCGCTGCAAGTATCGAGGCGTCGTGCGCCGGGTTCACGGTGGACCAGAGGAAGTCCGTGGACCAGGTCTATGCACCGGGGCCACGTGTCGTGCTCTGATTGGCTCGGGTCAGAGATGACGCCAGCGTGACGTCACGCTGACGTCATAAATCGGTTTTCAGAATAAAAATAAATCTGTTAATTTCGAATTTCTGATTTTCTGATTTCAGTATTTATTTCAAACTTCAAAAGGCTATATCTTTTGCAATTTAACTCGGAATTGAGTGATTCCAATTTCTAAAAATTTGTAAAATTGAGATCTATTTAATGGTGGATTTTATTTGATTTTTGGAGTTCAATTGCTCTCTATTTTGACATTTATTTGTTTTTCTTCTTCGGTACGCGTAGACGTTGAATTGTGCGACGCTTCGGAGGAAGATCCAGCAACTCAAGAGCAAGTTCCAGAACCAGATCAGGACCTATTCCAAGGCAAGTTGTGCTTTGATCATGTTGAACCCATGTTTATAAAATTGCTATGTTTGATTTACACTAGTGCATATATTTCAAATATACAATTGTTTCAAATTAGATTGGGCTTAGCTAATATACCAGATTGATCTATACCCTACCTTGTCATTGTATGCCATGATCCATTGTCACCCTAGATTGGTTAAATATAGTTGATTAGTAATTAAGATCAACATTGGAGGATTAGTCCGTATTAGTTGCTTAGTCATGCCACGTCATCACATGTGTCAGAATCATTGATAATTAATCTTGATTAATGGAATATAGAACAATGTTATGAACTTGTGTGTCATGTGGGATCACACGTTGAGATTGAGTTGTTGTGGCGAGTCATGTCACGCA
The DNA here is from genome assembly GCA_036346275.1 of Otatea glauca. Taxonomy (NCBI): domain Eukaryota; kingdom Viridiplantae; phylum Streptophyta; class Magnoliopsida; order Poales; family Poaceae; genus Otatea; species Otatea glauca. The sequence goes on along the minus strand of CM070731.1, from coordinate 15,280,270 downwards.
TAGCGATGTTGAATTGTTGATGGCACGTGGTGCTTGGTAATCAACGGGGTGATAATCATTTAGATTGGGGCAAGTGGCAAGGGGCGAGGAGGCCAAGGTGGGCCCGATGGGCAGATGGTATGTGGATGTCTTGCCTTGATCACACTAAGGACTTAACCTTGCAAGCCTTTGACCTGAGTCAATCATGCAACCACATGTCTGGTATGAGCCAGCCTAGCTGAGTAATTTGCAATGTCTTAATTTTGGTACTATCGTGGTCGGTGTGAGTTCCCGAGTTATGGAGTAATTCACATGGAGCAAGAGGGGGCCCAGTTAAGGTTTTGGACCCACCAGTGTTGAAACCTTAGCGGGTAGTATCCGGTTAAGCCAGCGCATTGTAAAGGCTTTGTTATAATCACTCGCCTTGGTGGTGTTTGGTTGTATCGCGTGGGTAAAGTGCATAACCTCTGCAGAGTGTGAAACTATTCGGATAGCCGTGCTCGCGGTATTGAGCAATGCTCGGGAATTACAGTTAAGGGTTAGCTTAACTAATTGGACAACATGGTTGGGATGGCGGAATGCCATATGGAAGATGAAATTTGACTTAGGATTGGAAACTTGGTTTACTTGAGAAATACTGAAGTTATTTACTATTGCTATTTGTTTTACATTCTTTACAATTTATTTACTGTATTTGTTCCTAAATGCTGCTTATTGCAAAATAGCCATGATAGCCTATCCATTGGAATAAGCTTTACATATAGATACATAGAATTGCATTCTGTGCACAACTTGTTGAGTGCTTTAAGTACTCACCCTTGCCAAACAACAATAATCAACAGTTGAGGAATCTACACCTGTGTTGGAAGATGAAGTCCAGGAAGACACGAGTCATTAGGGTCCGAGCCTTGTCGGTTGCCTGTGGTGAACTGATGAGCTATCTACGTTTTCTACTTTCCACTGCTTAATTATTAGTTTATATTCTCAGTCTTGCCCTGCGTGGCTTAATAATGTAAGTTGGTCATAAGATCATACCTTTAGTTATATCAATGAATGAACTATTATTCTATTATCGTTGAGTATGATGTGATATGTACCAATGTTGAGCTGTGTGCACTAGCGTTGATCCTGGGAATAGTGCGGTAAACACAGTGAGTTCGAATCAGTGGATTCGGGTCCTTACATGTGTGTTGCAGTAGCTCCACATCCTGAACAATGATTGTTCCTAGTCTAACGATAAGTCACTCCTATTCTTCTGCTCTATGTAAGGGTATAATAGTAAAACCAGGCTTGTTAGGAGTGTTTTTGTTCAGATAGAGTTGCTGAAAGGTTTTCTTATGATCTTCTTAGTCGCACGTCGATCGGTACATGTCATATCATGTGTATAAAGTGTATAACCTCTTTAGAGTGTACAACCTATTCGAATAGCCATATCCCTGGTTATAGACAATACTAGGAAATATCACACAAGAGTTAGATTTTATAGAACTAAAATTTGGAAATAAATGCCATGTGCCAATGGAAGTAATGGAATTAGATTAGGCTGTGTGCCGGTTTAACTTGAGAAATATTTGAGAATATTGTTATTATTATTTTTGTTTTATCTTTTATTTCAATATATTAATTGTATTCAAATGAAAATGCTGCATTACTTGTTGAGTGCTTTATATACTCACCCTTGCAACAATAAATCAATCAGTTGAAGATGAGTCAACACCCGCTTTGAAGGAGTTATACGAGGAAGCAAGCTACTGGGAGTAAGTTTTGTCAATCTCTTCGGCCGCTCTAGGCCAGATCCAGCCGTCACACCTTCCGAGGTGTCGTTGCCTCCTGCGCTATCGATCTGAGCCACCGCAAAGGACGGGAGGCTGGGACCATTGTACCAGGTGTGGGTTAAACTCGGCAAAATTTCAAATACAGTCAACTTTGTACTGTATATTATCAATTTTGGGCAACTTTTTTTTGTATTTTCCGAAATGGCGTCAATACCCGGCAACTGACGCGACGGCAGGCCATAGCCGACGCACCACATGCCAGCTATGGCCTAGGCCCGGCCGATCGCGTCGCGCGTCAACTCACCAGCTTTGCACGCCGAAAGTTCTTTTGTTTGCATGCATTTCTTTGCTGATTCTTCGCATGCATGCATGATTTGTTTGCATGCATGTTTGTCTGCTGGTCACTTCGCATGCTTGAGCACAAAATAAATAAAGGGGAGGGGAAGCAGCTGGGAGTGTGCGAGTGAGAGGTGCTTGGCAAGCAGAAGAGAAAGAGGAGCTTGGCAAGCAGAAGAGAAGGAGGCGACCAGCGTTGGTAAGTCATTGTTAGAGTAATTACCTGGTTAGATTAATTAGCGTTGGTAAGTCATTGTTAGAGTAATTACCTGGTTAGATTTATTCATAATTATCTGGTTAGATTAATTAGCGTGGAGACGATACGTAAAGTAGAGATGCTATTATAGTTAGTATATTAATTATTGCCTCATTCATGCATCTCATTCATACCTCATGTACGTAATCTCCGTTAGGAACTTAGTAATTATAGTTGTTTTATTATTTTTACATAGCAGCATACGTTTACTGATGAACGAAAAACCTTTTATTTATAGACTAAAGTAGGAAGAAAAAATCACGAGTAGGATCAAGTATGTGTAGTAGATAAACTAGCACATTTGGTTATGCTATATTGTTAGGTTAATTAGAACTCCCCAATAATTAGGCTTGAACTTAGTTGCATGCACATCACATAGCATGGTTAGTTAGATAAGATAGTCTCTAATTATCTTGTTAAATGTAAATGTTGTAACTGTAATTCATGAGCGTAGTTTGAGTAATTATTCATGAACAAAAAAAAATAATTTGTTCAGTAATTAATTTCAACCCTCGGTATAGTTAACCAGTTGTTAATTTTTGAAATATTTTAGGTACCATATTCCACCTAGCCGTTGCACCATGAATTTTTATATTTACTACGGTGAACGGCCTGTCATATTGCACGAGAGAATAGTCACAGTGCAAAACTGCGAACACACATATAGTTCAAGTGATAGTCCATTAGACTTGGAAGGCCTTAAATCACATGTTATGAGCGTGTTGCGTTTGAGCCAGAAACACATCTGATTTTCTGAGGCGGTGCAACCAAGGGAAGTTCAAACAACAACTTCATTGTGCATACTTTGTTGGATGAGAAATAATAAGGCTTGGTTATTGTATGCACGAAGGCCATAGAGGCGGGTTTCGATGGGTGTTTATGTAAACATATTGCCACTAGAGCGAATGCCGATGCTAGTCCTAGCGGTGAAATTTTAGGCCACCAGGGAGAGGGAGAAGTGGGCCAAGGACATGTGGGGGAGGGTAGTTCGGGTGCAGATGAAGAAGAAGTACTTCCTTATGACGTAGATGCGACATGTATGGATGATGAGGCTGGTGGAAGCGAGGATGAAGAGGGCACTGACAACGATGACCTAGCTCCAACAGTCCAGTACTTCCGTGGTAATGGCCTTCTGGAGTGTGCATTGCTGACTATAATAACTTAGCTATGTGGGGTACGAGCAATGACATCCAGTTGGGAAACGCTTCCCCAACAAGTTAGAGCTAATCCATTTCATCAGCAATTATGCTGTCATCACTAGAAGAGAGCACAAGTTTACCAGGTCGAAGCCCACTCAGTATGAGGTTAGGTGCACCAAGGCCCCTAACTGCCCTTTCTACGTCCGTGTCCACCAGCTGAAACACGAGCACTACTTTGTGGTGAGCCGGAACACACTTCATACATGCACGGAGGAGTCAATCAGAAGCATGAGCCACGTGGTCGACGCTAGAATCATTGCCCAACTAGTCGTGACTCAGGTTTGTTCAGATATTGGACTATCACCGAAATCGATTATGGAGCAAGTGCAGAGTAGAACAGGGATGCACATAAGCTACCTAACCGCGTGGCGAGCAAAGCAGAAGGCGTTGAAGATGCTTTTTGGATCATTCGAAGACTCATACAACTATGCCCCGAGGTTGCTGCAGAAGATATCAATGACCAACCCAGGGACTCAATTCGCAATGGCGGACGAGCCTATTAAGCTTCAAGATGGTTCGTACAGCACCACGGAATGCTACCTGATTAGGGTATTCTGGGCTTTCGAACAATGCATTGAAGCATTCAAGCATTGTAGGCCTGTCATTTGTGTTGATGGCACATTTCTGAGCGGGAAGTACTATGGCACCCTACTGACTGCGATCACGACTGACGCAAACAACCAGATAATTACAATTGCCTACGCATATGTGGAGAGTGAGAACAGAGATAGCTGGTTGTGGTTCCTCACTTTGGTCCGAACGCGTGTTGTGGGGGATAGGCAGAGAGTGTGTGTTGTGTCCGACCGCAATGCAGGTCTTCTCCACACTCTAGAGGTGCTGCATGGCAGCACGAACCCGTCTATAGCATGGGCTGATGTGGAGAGAAGGTGGTGCATGTGACACTTGGGTGCAAACCTATATTCACGATACCATAACAGGTCCCTAGTGAAGAAGTTCAAAGGGTTGTACCTTCAGAACTAGCCTACCAAGTTTCGTGAGATTTGGAGACAGTTGAACGAGACCACAAGGAAAATGATGGAAAATCAGCAATCACAGGAGGAGCAGTTGCAGTCGCAAATGGTGGGAGGGAAAACTGTCATTAATCATGATCATTGCACCTTTAGCCAATGGATAGCAGGGAAGCCAGCGGAGCGTTGGTCCCTTATGCACGACACAGGCGGCATGAGGTTAGTTGCACCTATTAATTTATGAGATTAACTTATTGTAAGAGTGTTGGACCCATTCATGATAAACTTTGCGTGTTTGTCTGTTAGGTACACCATTATGACGACGAATATAGTGTAAGCCTTCAATAATGTCCTTAAGTGCGTTCGTGGGCTTCCGTTATGTGCCATAATAGAGATGACGTTCTCTGAGACATCGACTATTTTGAGATCGTGGTTGTCTTTGCGACCGGTCAAAGACTCAATTCTCAACCAAGGTGGAGGAGATCATCAGTAGTAGGAGGAGCAAATCTCTGTTCCACCGCACGAGGGTGTACGACCTCGGTAACCACATATTTGAGGTAATGTGCCACCGTAGGTACCACTCTGGCTACAACGCCGGTGACACCATCCAGCAATGCACTCTAGGCACAGAGGAGGTGGTGTGCTCGTGCAATAAGCCAGAACTTCATCATATCCCTTGCTCCCATGTATTTGCGGCTTGCAGGGATATGGGAGGGAATGATGCATCTCAATACATATCGTCATACTACACAGTAGAAGCCCTGAGAAACACTTGGCGTCCGAAGATGAGTTCCTTCAATATTGGTACGAGTTACAAGTCGATCGATGGGCCTTTATGGGTACCTTATCTGTTAACACGACGAAAAGAGCCTGGGAGGCCTAGAGGGACAAGAATGCACGGTGATATGGATGCAGCAATGCCGTGCAGGCGCAGAGGAAGTGCAAGATTTGCAAGCAGAGTGGACATGATCGGAGGACATGTCCTAATAAGCAGTAGACGTATTTAGTAATTTTAGTATCGTATGATATTGTATTCAGAACTGGATTTCTTATGTGTTGTATTGCACCGTCTTATTTAACATCTATTGCGTCCCTAATTGTATATGCTATCTTGTTGTTGTACCGATGATTTTTGTTGCACTAACCTATGCAGGTGGTATTTTCAGCATGGCTACCGGTGGTCTTCCCGAGCTTCTTCAGCAGCAGTACGATGAACATCATCGTGGGAGGATGATTTTCACGGGCACGCAGGTTAGCACTCTGATTGATTGGAAGAACGAACTCTGATTGAGGTTAGCACTGTTGTATTTATTGTTTCATATTATGAGTTTACATTGTCCTTTTGTAGATGGGTCCATTGCGTGCGCGAGTCTTCCACAAGATCAAGGCATTAGACCCCCGTTTCTATACGTGCTTAGCACGAGCTGGACTACTCCCATTTGCTCTTTTGATGGATGGGACTACTGAGCCATTACCGCGGGGTGGGGTACGACACACAACTCTCCCCGCAATAGATGTGTCCCTGGTGACTGCCCTGGTAGATCGGTGGCATCCTGAGACGCACACGTTCCACTTTTCCTTTGGAGAGATGACGATAACATTGAAGGATGTGGCTATGATTACTGGGTTGCCAATCAGAGGTTGCCCCTTAGTGACTAGGCGGTCACGAAAGGATCAGTGGAGGGACTATGTGCAACAAAAGTAAACATATATGCTGCTACGTGCGTAATAGTTTTAGCTACGAATTAACCTCACATTCATTTGTTTCTGTTGCAGGTTTGGTCGTTCCTACTCGGGAAAGGACCACGGCCTCTCTTTGAAATGGTTTCATGAATTGCCAGAGTGCGGGCCATGTCCTGAGGGCGCAGACGAGGGCACTATTTCAAGGCACCTGGAGGTGTACCTCTAAGATTTATTTGGAGAGATCATGTTCTGCAATGCAACGGGCGACTATCTGGAGCCACACCTCATCTTGTTAGCCTGTGATCTTGTCACGCAACCGGATGAGGTCCCACAATATAGCTGGGGTTCCGCTATGTTAGCAGCAACCTATAGAGGACTGTGTGATGCTTCCCATCGGGCCACCGCGAAGGGGTCAATCACAGGTTGTTTCCACCTAGTACAGCTGTGGAGCTGAGAGTATCTTCCTATCTCTTGTCCTAGGGTGGAGAAGGCTATGTACCCAAAGAATATCTCCCAAGACGTGCCTGAGACCATGAGGCCCATGATGGGCTATAGGTGGATCCATGCTAGGTTGCGTTGGAGCCACCTCCAGGATCACAGAAGCTACCAATGTGCTGGTAGCGATCTTGACTTCCTGACTTCCGAGCACGTGAGTTGGGATCCGTGGACACAGAGGAGATTTGCCGAGATCGCAACGGGCGCACGCATCTCATCGTTCTGTGTACAGGATGAGCACCTATGGATGACTACATGCTTCATTTTATACCAGAATTCTGTGGAAGTGTACTCCCCTGAGTTTGTACAGCGACAGTTTGCAGGTAGTTCCGGTCCCCCCACCACGAGACGCAGGAAAATCACACTTGTAAGTTTAGTAGAATCATACGACATTTACTACATTATGATCATTCTTCCTTTTGTCAGTTCTAACCCTTCATACTTCTGTGAAGGAGGAGTGCAAAAGGAACGGGAGGCACGTTGGACTGGTCCACCGTCCATCGTGACCATATGCTGCGGTGGAATGAGCAGGCCAAAGCTTCCACCGTAGTCCCTACAGGGCCGTACGATCCTTCCTCCTACTGCGAGTACTTCTTGTGGTACTGTCCTCGCACACGCGCCACTCTACTCAGTGGTCACGTTGAAGATGCACCAAGACCATTTCCCGAGGACCGTTCCCGGCAGCTTCACATCCTTGTTAGTACTTTGATGCATGCAATCCTAAAAATTTCTCATAAACAATACATACTTACACGTGAACCTCGTTTTGTAGTCGCAGGAAGCGTACGAGATGCACACTCTAGTAGACCGCACGATGTGTGACGAAGGCGAGTCCTCCTCGGTTTCGCAACAGGAGCGACCTACAAAGGTACTTCATGAGAGGAGGGTCAAGTATATATTTATATTTCGTGCTATCTACATCAAGTTCTTAATATGAAATACTACAATATATGTTGTCTTATTGCCCAATGCACAAATACTTCAGTAGCAGAGGGTCATGTTTGGTTTCAGCTATCCGTTCTTTTGGTGCATGCGCACCTAGGTCAACTCGCGGGTACGAAGTTCCGGTTATGGATCCTTCACGTGCTTCCCATGCCAGGCACTCGGTGGATTCCCGTTCATCACAGAGTGCTCGTCCCTCCACAGCTCGCCCGTCCACAGCTCGTGCGCACGGCTATCAAGATCCTCACCGCGAAACTCAGGTTCCCGTGACTTACTAAGTTCCATGTATCATTTCGTTTTGTCAATTCAAGGCAACTGTTGTTAAATACTCTACTTTGTAACGTAACTCATTACATTTGTTAACTACAGCATGATTACGACGTCGCTGATTACCCACATATGACGCAACCAACATGTGATGCAAGCCATCACGACGGAGGTGAGCACAACGAAGTTCACCATAGCGGTGGTGATGACGCTTAGGTTGAGGCTGAGCATACGCCACATTGGAGTGAGGATCATGCTTTCAACTGGGCTGGAATGGAGCAAGCGACTTTCACTGAGCTCCTCGATTGTGGACGATGGATGCCTACAGGAGGTGAATCCTCATAGTTGCAGCAGACTGCGCATGAGACTCCAGTCCAGCAGGATCCCACGCAGCACATCCTAGAGTCAACCACTCTTCCTCCAGAGGACCTGTCGACTTTTGTAGTCGGCAATGAATTTATGGGGTAGGCGCTCGATCTCAAACTCGAAGGTCACAGAAGACAAGGGGTTTAGACAGGTTCATGCTCTCGCGGAGGAGATAACACCCTAGTTCTGTGTGCTGGGATTATGCAGATCTCTTGGATCTAAGATTGCTCAAAGCGCAATATGCTCTGGGTGATATGAGGTGTGCTATGCTCTATGGCTTGATTGCTCTATGCTTGGATGATCGGATCCCTATGTTGTTGCCCGCCCTCTCCCTTATATAGCGGGGGTGGGGCGGCTTACAGAGTCCTGATCGGTTAAGAGATTCCGATCGGTTACAAGATTCTAGTCGGTTACAGGATAGAGTTTACATCTTTATCTACCCTATTAACGACTCGGATTACAACCGTATCTATCATATCTAAATATAAGTTCAACTTCCTTTAGGATATGTCCCCTTGCGCACGGCAGCGGGGCCTGACGCGGGGAGTATCTTCTGGGCCTCCCTCTTGGGCCTGTCATGAGGGTACCCGGGTTCTTATATTCCACAGTAGCCCCCGAGTCCTTTGCGATCGAGTTGCCGCCTTCCTGGTTGCAGCCCAACTGAGTCATGCTTCACGCCGAGTGCTTCCAGTTCTTGATGCAGCTTCCCGACTAGTTTTCCTTTACAGCCGAGTGCCCTGTTGTAGGCAAAGAGATCGTGAAGGACTCAATAGAGCTCCACGCGTTAAACTTTCCGAGTGGTTCCTAGCCCCATCATTGGAATTCTGGTAGTCGGCTCATCTTGGGACATACTGTATCCCAAACGATATGCAGAAGTCAAAACGCTTTTCCCGCTCAAGGCAAAATTCAACGCCGCTCCCTTTAAATTCATTAAATCATTGAAGTTCTTGATGTAAATCGTTAAGCGTTGGCTCACACTCGTCGTATCCAAATTTAGTAGCCCTGAAATCATGTATATGCAGAACTTAGGCAATGTAAAAACAATTCACTCGGATGTGATGTCCGACTGGTGTATATATAATTTTAGAGTTTTTTACTCTTTTTCCTTATTGATTTTGAATTCATCCGAGTGGTTTGACTCTTTTTGTTTAAGCACTCTGCCCGACTAGTCTAGCCCCCGAGCATTGGGAGTCGGCTCATGGCTCTTTTTCCCAGGCACGTGTTTTGAGTGACTAAAGTTCGCCGTTCATGGGGTCAGAGCTTCACAACTCGGCGTTATTGCACTCGGATTCACTTGCAATCGTTAAGCAAAAGAAGAAAAATACAACTCAGAAAAAGATGTGTGCATGCGCACACTATTAGGTGTAGCCCCCGACTTACTGCTTAGTTGTGGGTCAACTAAGTAGCAAGTCAGGAAAGTCAACAATTTTATTTATAATGACATAATTGAGTAAAAAGCGACTTAGCTGCTTTATGCTCCATATGTTGCTGAAGATCATGCCATCTTTGCTCGTGGCGCAGGCGTAGGCTTATAGATGAGCTGTAGGTGGCGCTCGGGGCACAGGCGTAGGCTCGTGGCCGTGCCGAAGGTGGCGCGCGGGGCGCAGGCGTGGCTCGTGGCCGTGGCGAAGGTGGCTCTCGGCGCAGTGTGGCTCGTGGCGTCCGAAGGTGGCGCTCGAAGCGCAGCGTGGCTCGTGGTGTCGCGGAAGGTGGCGCTCGGCGCGGCGTGGCTCGTGGCGTCTGCGAAGGTGGCGCTTCGAAGCGCGGCGTGGCTCTTAGCCATGCGAAGGTGGCGCTTCGGCGCAGCGTAGGCTCGTGGCCTGCCGAAGGTGGCGCTCGGCGCAGTGTGGCTCGTGGTTGTCTTGAAGGTGGCGCTCGAAGCGCGGCGTGGCTCGTGGCCATGCGAAGGTGGCGCTGGGGCGCAGCGTAGGCTCGTGGCGTGCGGCAGCGTGGGTGGGCGAGTGCGCTTCACCTACCGGCTTTTCCTGATTTTGCTGAATTGCGGCCGCCATCACCATGGCCTTAATCTGGGCCACGATTGGGGCCGCCGGGCTATCCGATGCAATCATTGGGTCCAGTTTGTCGAGAAACGTCTTGGAGGCGACGACGTTCTGCATTGGCATGTAGAAGACGGCTTGATCTCCCAACCTGGATTGCAGGATGTCCTCGCGGACATTGCGACCGCGAGATCGAAGCGATCGCACCTGCACCTCCTTACCCTTACGAAGACGATCTTCCCCCGCAGCTTCTTGTTCTTCTTGTTAGCATTGGAGATCGGTCTTCTCCTCTTCTATCACGAAGACGCCACGAAGATCGCAGCAATTCCTCGCGACGCAGACTGGTTTGCCGGCCAAGTCAAAGTGACATACCTGAAATGAGTCAGCCTGATCTTTACCAGACTGGATCCAGTTCAAGTCTAGGCGGATAAGTTCTCCGCGCGCATCTGCGACGAAATCTAGGCTCCCAAAACGGAAAGCCTGGCTGGAGATGAAGGTGGTGGTGATTTCGCCGATCACTGCCATCGAGTCTGTAGGAAAAGATTATAGCGCCTCCCTTACCTGGCGCGCCAACTGTCGACTTTTGTAGTCGGCAATGAATTTATGGGGTAGGCGCTTGATCTCAAACTCGAAGGTCACACAAGACAGGGATTTTAGACAGGTTCAGGCTCTCACAGAGGAGATAATACCCTAGTCATGTGTGCTGGGATTATGCAGATCTCTTGGATCTAAGATTGCTCAAAGCGCAATATGCTCTGGGCGATATGAGGTGTGCTATGCTCTATGGCTTGATTGCTCTATGCTTGGATGATCGGATCCCTATGTTGTTGCCCGCCCTCTCCCTTATATAACGGGGGTGGGGCGGCTTACAGAGTCCTGATCGGTTAAGAGATTCCGATCGGTTACAACATTCTAGTCGGTTACATGATAGTGTTTACATCTTTATCTACCCTATTAACGACTCGGATTACAACCGTATCTATCATATCTAAATATAAGTTCAACTTCCTTTAGGATATGTCCCCTTACGCACGGCAGCGGGACCTGACTCGGGGAGTATCTTCTGGGCCTCCCTCTTGGGCCTGTCATGAGGGTACCCGTGTTCTTATATTCCACAGGACCTATTGGCCTGGTACACCCAGGAACGCTTGACCGGTGCTAACTACACCTTCTTCGGGGTCCAATTGACAAGGACACGGGAGAGCGTCCCACGCGGCAAGGCCCCTTACAGGCTGCGGGACTTAGGAGGACGAGGGGGCCTAATTACTACACCCCTGACCAAGTTATACGCCACCGTGGTAGGGGTGGATGAGTGTCTTTATTTTTTTCGTTGCATCTGGTGTTGTTAATAAAATGTAATATAAACTAAGCAGTCTTTCGAGTTGTTATTTGCTCAGACTATGCTTATGTTCTTATGTGTTATCTGCCTTCTCAAGATAATCCAGCACAGTTAGATTCGTCTGCACGCAGCGCTACCACGTGACCCGTCCTCACCATGCCTAAAGCCGAGCAAGCCTTAATCTCGCCAGTGTTATGAAATATGTCCAGTTTGTGGTCATTTAGGGTATTTGTTGTGACAATATTTATATGCAAATGAGGTAAGAAATAAAATAATTTTGCAGATTACGTTAGTACAGATATCAGAGAATATTTTTGAGCTATTCCATGACTATTTCCTCTTTGGACATGGTATTTTATGGGATGCTGTAAAGTCTTATATTACCATGAAAAAGATGCCACGAGTAGTGAAATCTGGCTGAAAAGCTGAAAGCGATGGTACCTAACTGACTTATACATCGTTTAACAAAGCAAAGGATGATATCTGGAAACCTCTTCAATAGACATCCATGACCAACTATGTCTCCTTTGTAGGAAACAAACTACTTCGCAAGAATAGCTACCAGTATAACATGGACAGCCGCACACACAATCTTCTCCAACCATTTGACATTATCTAAAATGCGGTCCATCTTGAACATCAGCATGTTCAGCCTCTGCTCGAGCATAGGGTCCATCCTCTCCTCCATAGTACGATGCATCCTCTGTGGTATTGTGGTTGTTGCACGCTCCACCGAGGTGTCCATGGTGTTCGCCCACTGGAAATATTGGCACCCTCCAGCCTACGTGATGAGGTTAACATGCTTTTAGGCCGTGCAAAGAAATGAGATCTCTCCAAAGAACTACACAAGTCCAACAGGAAGAAGGGAGGAAACAAACTTTTCACTTACGGAGAAAAAAGGGCATTTGTAGAACACCCGACCGGTATTTGCCTCAGTGTTGGAGTAGAACACATTAGCTTGCACACGGCAATTAGGATGAGGATATGTACAAGCGGAGCTGGTATGAAGGCCTACTTATAGAGGCAGTGCATACTCGCTGCCGATAGAGGCGCTACTGTACAGTTGTGTAATCGTCCTTAGAAAGCTGCTCTGGCTATTTTCTCTACGCGTCGCCTAATCGACCAATTTTACAGCCGGCCCGACGTGCCCACACTCCCGCCGGCCGCCACGTGTCCGACTGCGCGCCAACCCCCTGGCCCCACGCCGCTGCGCCCCGGCTCCTGCCTGCCGCCACGCCGCCCTGGTCCCCCTACGCCCGCGCTTCAGACTGGCGATAGGGAATCTCACGGGCGATTTATTGGTACATGTCAAATCACCCATGTGTTGTCCGTCTGCACGCTTTCTCACAGTGGACGATTAGACGATGCACACCAAAGTCTTCGCAATGCGGTGTGGCGACCGCATCGCCGACTTTGTCAAACTGATTCGACAACACTCTGCACACCATGAAGCGACACAGCACTACCCATCTCAGGCCAACAGAGGGTAACAGGTTGTGCAGCTTTTGATTTGTACAAATACATTTACGTAGATATATATTCTTAGGAAAAACAATATATTTTCGGGAATGTAAATGTTTATTACAGATAGATGTAGATGGATATGTACTTTTATGAGTGTAGATTGTTTTTACAGATATAAGTACATATACTCAGTACGCACTAACTCCACACCGCATAGTCCGAAGTGACCACTCACTGCCTACTTCTAACTCTGAAGTGACCCCTTCATGCACAACATATTTGTTAGTATTGACACCTTGCATGCATGACTGCCTTTTCAGCCTGACTTGACTACACACTCCATGGTTTTGCTGTCTGTCTGCACGTTTGAACCTTACGTTCCAACACTTAGTCCACACACCACCCCGTCGAGTCTATAAAAGGCCAAATCGCAAGCACACATACACACCTCCCACTCCTTGTCTTCACCATGGCTGGATCCTCTAGCGGAGCATTCTCGTGGACACCTGATATGAGCAGCGTAGCCCTTCATTACACGTTGAAGGTTACGCGTAATGGGAAGGATGATCCGTTCAAGGAGAAGAACCTAAGTACAGTGGTGTCCAAATTGCAAGAATGGTGTCCGATATTATCGAGGCATAACGTGACAACCACTGGCCTGAACCTTGTGACCTCCGATGACCTCAAGGCGCACTTGCATGGGTGGTGTCAAAGGTATTTCAGGGTGTGCGAACTAGTCGACCACCCTTCTGCTACTGGTTTCTCTACGAGACTTTACAGGGTAATAATGCGGCCCGATCAGTATGCAGAGCATATTAAGGTTAGTTATTTCCCTATTTGTTCACCCTACTAATCTTTTTACCATAATCCATAAGTTCACTTATTTGTATGCTCGACTTGTGTGTTAGTCATTCCCGGAGGATAAAGATTTGCTGAACAAAGATATCCCAGAATTCTTTGCGATGTATATGCTCTTGGCGGGGTGTGATGCAGTTCATGCGAGAAGACGCGAAGAGGATCTAACTTAAGGTGTAGAGGTCGACCCGATCTCGATGCGACATCAAGTTCAAGAGGACGTTCAACCACCACCGGAGCGGGCCTTGCAAATGATGAGGATGATGATGATGACGATTTCGTATCACCTAGACCTCGACGTTCAAGCACTACCACAACAGGCCGTTCAAGTACTAGTACAACAGGACGTTCAAGAAACAATGCAAGAGGACGTTCGACCGGCACTGCAAGAGGGCTACCTCATAACCATAAAAATGAAAATGATGATGACGATTTCATGCCACCTAGCCCACGAACCTTACGTCCTCGGAGTCCTCCAAATCTTGACGATAATATTCCATCAAGCCCTCTCAGGTATCCATACGTAGTACCCCGTCTGCCACCAATATACGATTATCCTTGTTTTGACCGTCTATTGCGACAACCATGGCCATAAAATGAATGGATTTGTCACTTAGTCCTTCACCAGAGGCATATACCTATGGAACACATTGTATCCCGGTTTTATGAATTCTCTAAGGCATGTATACCTATGTTGTATCTCAGTTTTATGAATTCTCTAAGGCATGTACCTATATTGTATCCCTGCACTTCGTAATATCAATGTTGGGTTTTATTCAATAATTTACTATGATTTGTCGTCAAATTTGTCGCACTGAATTACCAAAATTTTGTCTTGACCGTATATTTTCGAAAACAAATTATACGCAGTCTAACGCAAAATATATATATATATTTTTCATATTAGTAACCTACAAAAGCAAAATCGGCCGAAAAAACATCTACAGAAATAAAATTTCATTCTTCGGTCTTCATGCATGCGTCCGATTTCTTCTCTCTGCATGCACCCGGTTTCTCCTCTGTCCGCACGCGCCCATACACAAAAAATTTCAAAATTTTCTAAAGTGGTTTGTACCATTTTTTATTTCGTTCATTTTTGCCGGCTTTGCTTTGCTCAGGGTAGTAGCACTATCTATATTTTAATAAATTCATACAGCTTGTTCATCATCAGAAAATTTTATGGGAATATTAATGATGCATCATAACCATAGACAAAAAATTTTAAAATTTTCTAACATGATTTGTTTCATTTTTCGTTAGGTTAAAATTAACTTGTCAACAGAAATTTTTATGAAAATATCATTGATGTGTCACGAACCTCCACAAATATTTTGGAAAATTTTCAATATCCATGGAGTCCTACAAATTTTTCCCCGCATCACCCTGCCACCCCGTACCCCCACCCCCCAACCACTGCCATCTTTTATTCTTAACACATTTTTTTATTCCCGGTCATGCGAGAAATATGCTAGCTAAGTAAAAGTGGTTCGGTAAACTAAATAATTAAGTGTGTAATCCGTATGACAGTGGTCAACCAGAAACAATTTACTTAATCAAGCCCTGCAACTAGCAGCAATAATTGTTTCTTGCCCTACTCAATTCACGGGAAGTTCAAACGTGCAGACAGACAAGGATTGATGCGATGGGAGGCTTCAGATCAAAGCAAAGCATGCATGCAAACAAAGGAACTGTCGGCATGCAAAGCATCTTCACGCGCAACGCGACCGACGGCATGCAAATCACCTTCACGTGCGACGCGATCGGCCGGGCCAGGCCATAGCTGGCGTGTGGTGCGCCGGCTATGGCATAGCCGGCGTGTGGACGCCGGCTATGCCATAGCCGGTGCACCACACGCCGGCTATGGTCTGCTGTCGCGTCAGATGCCGGGTATTGACGCTATTTCGGAAAATACGAAAAAAGTTGCCCAAAACTGATAATACACGGTACAAAGTTGACTGTATTTGAAATTTTGCCGTTAAACTCCATGTTTTAATAGTTAATATTTAGCTAGGGCAATTCTCTCCTTCAGCTGATCCTATCCATTCAATGCTGACCGGATGGCCGAAAATATTTAGGTGACGTCGCACCCTGGACTTGGTCTCCCTTTGTGCCTCCTGTTAATTGGTACTGGATACATGCATTTCCTGTTCGAAACGGGAATGCCAGAATTGAGACGCGAACAGTGAAAAGAAGCTGCGCAGCCTTGTCACGCAAAATCAGGAAGCCTAAGATTATTTAGCCTGACATATTATTTTTTATTTATTTTTTTCAAATTTGGACCTCACACGAATTCTTTTATAAAAATAACCTCCTCCCGAGCCACAACATAGCGGTAGGAGGATGCTGCCGAGCCTAGGGTGCTCGCCACCTAGCTATTGAGCTAGGGTAGCGCTACAGCAAACCTATCACGGTGAACCTGTTGCCTGTGCTGCGGTCGGCCAGTGTTCCATAAGTCCATGATCTTATCGCAATATACGGGTGTGATAGATGATAGGTATCACTTATTGGTATTTTTATTTTCAAGGAGGCTATTTTTACAAATTATATATGTAAGGAGTTCAGATTTAAAAAAAAAATTGTCCATAGGCCAATTAAGCCAAGGTCCTCCTCCCGACGTACACATGGAATCCCTCCTTTTTGTATATGAAATTAACGCTCGTCTCCTCTATCTCCATACCAAGTCATCAACTGCATGCTGTCCAAGTCTGCAAGAGCATCGACTAGTAACAGGGAGAGCGAAGGAGACAGAACTTTACTAACTCTCTCTCCCCGTCACCGGCGAATTGGCCAGGACGAGCAGCTGTTGTTGGGCGTAGCGAGCTTGGCGGCGTTCAAGATGTGGAGCATAGTGTGCATCGCACAGGTTAACGATCCCAGTTGACCTTAACTTACACAAATTATATGCGCTAACCAGTGCGATGCACTGGATAAATTTATTAATATCTTCCATTGTATTTGTATGAAATTGAATTAAAAACTGGATCACTCAATATTGAATTTTGCAGAAAACAAAACAATTCATTCAAAATTCCTATAAAATCAATTTATCTCAAACATGTCCTTAGTCATATGACTTTAAAATCGAATTACCATTGAAAACTTATGTCTGATAAGGGGTAAGAAGGTGGCATACTCAAAAAATTACGAGCAACATGAACCTATGTCGGTTTAGGATTTTTTTTGTCACGAATCTTAATTCAAGTTAAATTAGAAATAAAAAAACCAAGTACAATATATATAAAAATTCCTAAGTACAATATGAACCCAGAACAAACGCTAAAAATTGTAGAGTTAAGTAAATTCAAAAATTCGTATTTATCTGTGATAATCTTAATTCTTATAGTGTTGTACAAATTTATTTGTCAGTTATTAGTTTTGATTAAAAATTCAAATTTTGTAGTTTGTCATTCTCTTTTCGGTGTGCGACAAGTTTAACGAAAAATTATAGTAAATTATTGAATAAAACCCGACATTGATATTACGTGCGCGAGATACAATATAGGTACATGCCTCATAAAACTAGGGTACATCGCAGTATACATGCCTTAGAAAATTCATAAAACTAGGATCGACGTATTCCATAGTTATCGCCTCAGTGAAGGACTAAGTAACAAATCCATTCATTTTATGGCCATGGTTGTCGAAATAGACGGTCAAAAGTAGGATAATCGTATATTGGTGGCAGACGAGGTCTTACGTATGGATACCCGAGAGGGTGTCGGGACCCGAATTTGCAAATCCGGACCCTCTGTGTATACCGCACTAGTCCAGGATCACGCTAGTGCACACAGGCTCAACATAGATGCTATCATAGTCACACACAAATAAATATAGCATAAACTTCATTAATTAATAATAACTGTTGTCTTACATGAATAATGCCTCACGGGGCTTAAAAAGAGTATCAATGAGAAGCGGCGGAAATAGAATAAGCGCAGATGGCGCTCGATTCGCCACGAGCAACCGACGAGGCTCGGACCCTAAGCATTCGCATCCAAATAATCCTCATCCATGATCGTAGATTCTTCCTCTTACGAAGTTGTTGTTGATGGGGTGAGTACATAAAGCACTCAACAAGTTGTGCAAAATAATGCAAGTCTAATATTCTATATGTTTGGCTTAATCCAAAGGAATGGCTAGTAAGGGTATTTTTGCAATAAAGCGACATTTAACAAGAATACAATAAATAGATTGGAAAGCGATAAAACAAATACAATAATTAATAAATTGATATTTCAAATACACCAAGTTTCCAATCCTAAATTAATTTTCCACTTTCCATGGCACCTTGCCATCCCAACAAGTTTTTGTTTAACAAAAGTCTAACCCTTAATCTGTAATTCCGAGCATTGCCCAATACCGTGAGCACGGCTATTCGAATAGATTGTACACTCTGCAGAGGTTATGCACTTTACCCACACGATACAACCAAACACCACCAAGGCGAGTGATCATAACAAAGCCTTTACAATGCTACACCTAGACCCAGTACTGCTCGCTAAGGTTTCAACACTGAAGGGTTAAACCACCACAACAGGGCCCCCCTCTTGCGCCATGTGAGTTAAACCGTAACCCGAGACTCACTATTCACCATGACAGTACCGAAATCTAGGTTTCACAAATTATTCACTAAGGTGTCCCATTCCGGACATGTGGTTGCAAGAGAGACTCAGTCAAAGGCTTGCAAGGTTAAGTCCTTAAGGTGATTAAGGCAAGACTTCCACATACCCACCAAACTCCGCCCACCTTGGCACACCGCCCTTGCCACTTGCCTCAATCTAAAATCATTACCACCCCAGTTGATTACCAAGCACCACATGCCATCAACATTTCAATCCCGATGTGTGACCTCCTCGCCACGACAACTTGATATCATTGTGTGACAACACATGACACACCAATTCATAAACATTGTTCCATATTCCATTAGTCAAGATTAAGTATCGACATTCGGACACATGTGATGACGTGGCATGGCTAAGCAATCTATGACGATCTAACTAGCCCATGTTGATTATCAACTATAATTCCACATCCTAGGGTGACAAATAGATCATGGCATATAATTGACAAGGTATGGTTTAATTCAAATAGGCATATTATCTAATTCCCAGATTAATTGAAATCATTTATACACATAAAATATCATGCATAAAGTTTAAAAGACAAAATAGTAATTTGGTGAAAATTAGGTGCAACATGATCAAAGCACAACTTGCCTTGGAGTAGGTGCTGGTCTTGATCTGAGCTTGGGTCTTGGGCGACGAATCTTCTTCCTGATCACCGAAAGCGGTTCAACGTCTCACGCTAAACGATGCCAAAATAGCAAATAAACACCAAACCAGAGAGCAACCAAACTCCAAAAATAAAATAAAATTCACCAATAAATAGATCTTGATTTTACAAATTTTTAGAAATTTGAAACACTCAAATCCGAGTTAAAATGCAAAAGATATAGCCTTTTGAAGTTTGAATAAATCTCAAAATACGTAAAATAGAATTTCGATTTTTCGAATTATTTTCTATTGGAAAAGATTTTATTGCGCAACGCGACGTCAGCCGACTCGGACCAATCGGCGCCGACCGTCGCTGCTCGTCCATGGACTCGGTCCACGGAACCGCCTCGTCCACCGTGGGCGCGCCCACGGCGCCTCGCCACGCGCGCCCGACACGTGGCGGCGCGATCGATTGCTGCGACGGCGCCGTGCCGATGCTCGACACGCGGCGCGCGATCTGCGCGACGATCGGACGGCTAACGCTTTCGCGACACGCGCGCGATCTCACCCGAACAACCCCGATCCAACGGTCACGCTTACCCGAGCCGTTTTATCGCAGACGGCGGCGTGGCTCGATCCGGATGGTCCGCCGAGATCCGACGGCCAGCGGGCTTCAGCACGCAGCGATGTCGCGGCGGCGCTGAGTTCCCGAGAGACGAGGACGACGACGACCCAGACGGCGTTACGGCTCCTGCCGGCGACGAAGAGGTAGTTGCTCGGTGCGGCTCGGCGTGGCGAACCGAAACTTGAACCCACACGCCGAACGGCGGCAGCGACGGCGAACGGCGAAAAACGAGCGGCGGCGCTAGAAAACTACGGCGAGCTCTCGGGGCTAAACGGCGGTGACTCAACGGCGAAGGCTAGCATCGCGGATGCGCTGCGGGATGAGGAACCTCGGTGTGCGGGCTGCGGCTTTTATAGCCTCGGCATGCGCGCTAAAACGGCAACCCTAAATCACGCGGCGGCGGCGGCAGCGCGACGGATTCGAAAACCGAATCGAAGATTTATACGATACCGTCCGACGGTAACGAGCGGCGTGATTAGATCCGGTGATACGATCCGATCCGCTCTTTCCAAAATCAACGGCGAGATCTAAACTTACCAAAACAACGCGAAACGATCCCGACCGCTCGATCTCAATCCAACGGCCAAGGCGCTAGGGTTTCGCGAAGGAGACACCGTCCGATCTTCATCCAACGACCACGCCGCGGGCGGCAAATGGCAGCCGATCGGGCCGCACGTCGATGGGCGCTACGCGCGCGATCTTGGGCTTCGCCCGATCTCGCTCACTCGATTTTCAAAAGCTTTTGATTTAAAATAATTCCGAAATTAGATTAATCTACTTTAAGCAATTAAAATATCGGAAAAATCCCGAAAATTCTCATAAATACTTTGAGACATTACGAGCACAAATAAAATATTTTTGGTAAAACTTTATATTAACTTTATCTATATATATTTAGTTTTCACAAAAGGTTCAATATACTTAATTAAATTCAATTCAATTAATTTCTGGAAAAAAAAATCCAATAAATTCAGAAAATCACCAAAAAGCATATGAGCGAAATTATAAGCCAAATTTTGGGATGTTACAAACCTCCTCAATGTAATCTCGACCCGAGATTCAAGGTCGACTAGGAAATAGGTTTGGAAATTCTGACTTCAGATCCTCTTCACGCTCCCAGGTTGCTTCATTCTCAGAATGGTTGCTCCACTGAACTCTGCAAAAGCGAACTGACTTGGTCCTGGTCTTGCGGTCCATAACATCCAGGATTCTGATTGGTTGCTCCTTGTAGGTCGATCTTTCGCAATTCAATCTCTCCCAAAGGCGTCGCTCACTGCACCAAGACACTTCTTGAGTGTGACACATGGAACACATCATGCACGCCGCTAGTGATCATGGCAATTCTAATCGATAAGCAACCTCCTCGACGGCTCAAAATTTTGAGCGGTCCAACATATCTTGGGGCAAGCTTCCCTTTAACGTGGAACCTTTAACTCCTTTCGGAGGGTAACCTAAGATATACGAAATCATCGAGTTCAAGCTCAAATCACGCGTCGATTATCCGTGATAACTTTTTGTCTTGATTGTGCGATTTTCAACCTATCTCTTATCATGGCAACTTGCTCTTCACTTCCTTGAGAATATTAGGGCCAAATATCATACGTTCCCTGTCTCATTCCAATTCAGTGGGTACGCAGCGACGCACCATATAAAGCTTCAATGGCGACATCGCAAACTAGCTCGTAATCGCTTGTTATAATCGAACTCGCATATGGCAAACACTTATCCCATGATGTAGTATAGGCTAATGCACAAGCCCTTAGCATATCCTCCGAATTTGATTTACCCTTTCTGCTTGACCATCGATCATGGATGATATCTTTGTCTTTGAAGTTCAAACGCGTTCCCATAGCTTCATGCAATTTATCCCAAAATCTCGAGGTGAACGGGTACCTCTATCGACACTATTTTCTTTGGTACACCATGCAAACACACGACTGCGGCTATGTATAGTTCTCGCTAACCGGTCTCTGAGTAAGTGGTCTTGATCGGAATGAAGTGAGCAACTTTGGTCAATCGATCCACGATAACCCATATAGAATCATACCCATTTTGAGTTCTTGGCAATCCAAAGGACGAAATCCATACCGATTTCTTCCCACTTCCATTCTCGGGACTTTTAGCGGTTGTAGCAAACCTGCTGGTCTCGATGTATTGCCTTAACTCTCGGCATACATCGCACAAGGCAACGTGCTCGGCGACTTCGCGCTTCATATTCGCCACCAAAACCTCTCCTTTAAGTCCCGTACATCTTAGCGCTTCTGGATGAATTGAATACTTGGAATCATGAGCCTCTTCCAAAATCAATCGCTTAAGTTCTAGTCTGCTTGCACACAAATGCGACCCTTGAACCACATGGTACCTTGGTCGTCCACGGTAAAGTCCTTTGCTAATCCTTCATCCTTTTTAGCCTTGATTCGTTGACTTTCTCATCATCTTTTGTCCTTCCCGAATTTGATCTTGAGCATTGGCTTCACTTCCAAAGCAGCTAGGAATCCTTCTAAAACTACTTCCAATTTTAAATTTTGCAATTCTCCGCATGATTCATTGTCCTTCCCGCACCATCATATTCGCCACGTAGCTCTTGCGACTTAAGGCATCGCCTACCACATTTGCTTTTCCCTGATGGTAATGAATTCCCATGTTATAATCCTTGATTAATTCCAACCATCTCCTTTGCCTCATATTGAGATCTGATTGAGTGAAAATATATTTCAAACTCTTATGGTCCGTATATATCTCACATCTATTTCCAATGAGATAATGACGCCACAATTTCAAGGCATGCACCACGGCACCAATTCCAAGTCATGCGTAGGATAATTTCCTTCATGCGGTCTTAATCGCTTTGACGCATATCGACCACTTTACCCTCTTGCATCAATACGCATCCAAGACCTGCCTTGACGCATCACAAGATATATCGAGCCGCTATTACAACATTAGGCAAAACCAACACTTTGCTGTTGTTAAACGCTTTAATTCCTCAAAACTCTTATCACAATCAAGGCCCATGAAAATTTCTTTTCCTTTTTCAATAATCGAGTAAGAGGTCTAGCAATCGTCGAAAATCCTTCTATGAACCGCGATAATATCCTGCCATTCCCGAAAACTTGGACTTGAGTGATGGACTTTGGTTGCTCCCAATGCAACACCGCTTCCACTTTGCTTGGGTCGACAAAGAACTCCTTCGCAATCATGACATGACCGAGAAATTCCACCTTTTCCTTCCAAAAGTCGATTTCTCGAATTTAGCATACAAATTTTGCTCACGCAGACTTTTCCAACACTAGCCTCGGATGATTTGCGTGCTCGCTTCGGTCTTCGAATATACCAAAATATCATCTATGAACACAACAACAAACTTGTCCAAGTATTCCATGAAAATCTTATTCATCAAGTTCATGAAATAGGTCAGCGCATTGGTCAATCCAAAAGACATGACCGTGAACTCATAATGTCCGTATCTTGAAGAAAATGCGGTTTTGGAACATCTTCCGTCCGAATCTTTAGTTGATGATATCCTAACGAAGGTCTATCTTGGAGAAAACTCCAGCTCCTCTCAAGCGGTCGAATGGATCATCAATCCTTGGCAACGGATACTTATTCTTAATCGTCACTTCATTAAGTGCACGGTAATCAATACACATTCTAAGGCTTCCATCCTTTTCCCGACAAACAAAATCGGCGCTCCCCATGGCGGCGAACTTGGTCTTATAAAACCTTTCTCTAATAACTCGTCGATCTGCTTTCTTCATCTCTACTAACTCATCGGTAGGCATCCGGTAAGGTCTTTTGCTATTGGTGCCGCACGGTACTAACTCAATGACAAACTCGATGTCACGGTGCAGCGGCATTCCCGGCGGATCCTCCGAAATACATCCGATATTCTTTGACCACCGCACGCCCTCAATCCGACGGCTTTCATGCTATTAACCATTAATTGACCCTTGCGAACCGATGTCGCCGAATTCCACCTTTTCTCCCGTAGGGCTCTCAATGGATACAACCCTTCACCACAATCCAATACCGTCTTATGCTTGGTTAACCAATCCATACCAAGGATAACATCTAAAACTTGGGCATCTAGAATAATTAAGTTCGCTAGGAACTCTACCCGTTAATTATCGCCTTTACCCCAAACATCCAATATTAGATCTTAACTCGATCCTCGGGCTTGAACTAGCATCACACACTTGAGATTTTTCATGCTTAAACCATTTTTAGATGCAAAAGCTCGAGAGACAAATGAATGTGAAGCTCTGAATCAAATAATCTTTATTGCAGTGTAATCGAGTTTACCAAAAACTTACCCAAGACGACGCCGATGCTTCACAGGCTCCATCGGCGGTGATGTGGTTGACTCGCCTCGAATAGTAGCTTGAGGCGCCACTCCCGCTGTCCGGCTCCTCGATTCGCTCCGTCATCGGTGCCTTAGCGGTGTCGCTCCAAGGTTGAAACGCCTCGGCGTGATTCCTCCTTTCGGGGACATCTATTAGCATAATGCCCTGACCATTGCAATCTATAGCACCTTCGGCGGTGGATCTGCACTCCCCTTGAGCATTGTTACCTTGGGCGGCCCGATAACCTTGTCACGATGGTCGCGGTGCGGTGTTCTTGGCTTGTTAACGACTTGTGGTTGGAACCTAGCAAACTGCTGCGGGTCATCCTCATTCGTAGGTGGTTAGGCGCCCACCGGTTAGTCATCAAGCGCTTTGCGATTTTCCCAAGCTCCTTGCGCTTATCCTCCGTAATCAAAGCCTTGTTTACCAATTCTTGGAAATCGGAAAAGTGTGGGTAATCACCCCACTTGCGCCTCGAGTTTAGTCCTTTCATGAAGCGGACTGTCTAGCCTTGTCCGTCGCTACATCTTCGTGGAGCATAGCGTGCTAATCGTGTGAATTTGTTCAAGTAATCACCACCGTTGGCCTCCTTGCTTAAGCGCCTGAATTCTTCCTTTTCGGTCCATCATTCCTCTGCACGTGCGTATCGCGAAAGGCCGTTGCGAACTCTTCCCACGTGATTTCCATGGGTGCCTCATGAGTAGCACGATGAGTTCTCCCACCATTCTGCACTGTTCCTCTAGGCGATGGGATGCGTAAAGAACCCTCTCATGCCCTTCACATTGTGTGATGTACAACTTCCTCTCAATGGTTCTCACCAATCATCCGCTTCCAAGGGTTGACGTTGCGAGAATGTTGGCGGTCGGGTCCTCATGAAGTCCGACAACTTGGAGTAAGGACGAGGCCCGCCATTGTTGTTCTCGCTTTCGTGGGTTGTTGATCGCAGCCATATTGGTCATCTGCGCATCATAGTCTCGCATCAACCGAGTTTGCGCAATGAGAAAAGCTCCCAAGTTCTCGCATATCCACCGGCGGTGCTTGCTGCGGTGGTACTCCTTCATTGGGATTGTTGCTCGCGTAGACCACTTCCCAAGCCCCATTGTTGTTTGCGAGTGTTCACCATCCGCTTGATTGCTTCTTGGGTTAGGAAAGATAGATGTAGCATAGATAAGATGCAAGAATTTCTAAGGCGGGAAACAGGTTAAACCCAACTTAAATAATCTTTATTATTATTACTTGGTATGGTTGCTTACAATGCCTAAGGGCTTTGCAACACATATGCACACTCAACAAACAATTAAGAACCAACTAAACATGCAACTTTAACGCCTACTAAAAGGGTAAAGGCTAACTTAAAAATGCGACTCAACACTCAAGTCTCAACACAACTCTAAGATCGACTCTCACTCATCCAACCACCCCGGCCGAGGCCGATCCGGCATACACCGGTGGGTGGGTGGCATGGGTGCGAACCTATCCCGTGACCCTCTGCTGCTCCTCGTGCTCCCACTCACGCTCTTCCGGTCTTCTTCTTCTTCTTGGCGACCTCATCCGGCTCTGGACGACTTGGTCCGCTATTTCTCGGCTACTTGCAAGGCCTCCTCCACCGCCGATGACTCGGCTGCTGCGTCGCGGGTCTTTTGAAGCTCCCGCTGCCACTCTCAACGCCTCACACGCTGTCTCCGCTTCTTGCGCAGTGTCCTCAAGTGATCCTCCGGCGGTGGCGAACTCAAGCAAGGTGTACCGCAGAGCACACTCTCCTTCCACGATCCGTCGACGCCGCACGCCGCACCGTCGGGTGAAGTCGAATACGGTGTTGCGGCTCGAGGCGTAGTCGTGGCGGATCCGTCAGAGAGCAAGTCTAGCGACCTCTGAACTCCACCTCGTAAGTGAACCTCTCGGCGGTGATGTGGATCGGTCTCGTGGTCTCGCCGCACTCTCGAGCGAAGATGATCACTTGCGTAAGAACCCCGATGCACACCGTTGACGCGTTCGCTTGCTTCCTCGGTAGAGCGGACGATCAAAGCCTCCAATCACTTGAAGAACTCTCCACGGCTCCATGGCATAGCCACCTGCCTTGACTCAAGGATCGAAGATCGGCATCTATTCAAAACAAAATTTTGAATAAGATCTCCATTCAAACGGCAACGAAAAGAAGGTAATTTAGCAAGGATGAGAGTAGGAGGATGAGATAAGCCAAGAGTTTCATATTAGTCAATTTTACTGCTTTCTTTAGAAAATAATTTTGGACACTCCTAAGAGATACCAACTACCTAGGGCCAAGACCTATAGTCGATGGCTCGATACCACCTCTGTCGGGACCCGAATTTGCAAATCCGACCCTCTGTGTATACCGCACTAGTCCAGATCACGCTAGTGCACACAGCTCAACATAGATGCTATCATAGTCACACACAAATAAATATAGCATAAACTTCATTAATTAATAATAATGTTGTCTTACATGAATAATGCCTCACAGGGCTTAAAAAGAGTATCAATGAGAAGCAATGAAATAGAATAAACGCAGTGGCGCTCCATTCGCCACAGCAACCGACGAGGCTCTGACCTAAGCATTCGTGATCCAAATAATCCTCATCCATGATCGGCGAGATTCTTCCTCTTCGAAGTTGTTGTTGATGGGGTGAGTACATAAAGCACTCAACAAGTTGTGCAAAATAATGCAAGTCTAATATTCTATATGTTTGGCTTAATCCAAAGGAATGGCTAGTAAGGGTATTTTTGCAATAAAGCACATTTAACAAGAATACAATAAATAGATTGGAAAGCAAGAAACAAATACAAGAATTAATAAATTCAGATTTCAAATACACCAAGTTTCCAATCCTAAATTAATTTTCCACTTTCCATGGCACCTTGCCATCCCAACAAGTTTTTGTTTAACAAAAGTCTAACCCTTAATCAGTAATTCCAGCATTGCCCAATACCGTGAGCACGGCTATTCGAATAGATTGTACACTCTGCAGAGGTTATGCACTTTACCCACACGATACAACCAAACACCACCAAGGCGAGTGATCATAACAAAGCCTTTACAATGCTACACCTAGACCCAAGATCGCTCGCTAAGGTTTCAACATCAAGGGTTAAACCACCACAACAGGCCCCCTCTTGCGCCATGTGAGTTAAACCGTAACCCGAGACTCACTATTCACCATGACAAGATCAAATCTAGGTTTCACAAATTATTCAAATAGGTCATCCCATTCCGCACATGTGGTTGCAAGAGAGACTCAGTCAAAGGCTTGCAAGGTTAAGTCCTTAAGGTGATTAAGGCAAGACTTCCACATACCCCGCCAAACCTGGCCCACCTTGGCACACCGCCTTGCCACTTCCTCAATCTAAAATCATTACCACCCCAGCTTGATTACCAAGCACCACATGCCATCAACATTTCAATCCCGATGTGTGACCTCCTCGCCACGACAACTTGATATCATTGTGTGACAACACATGACACACCAATTCATAAACATTGTTCCATATTCCATTAGTCAAGATTAAGTATCGACATTCTGACACATGTGATGACGTGGCATGGCTAAGCAATCTATGACGATCTAACTAGCCCATGTTGATTATCAACTATAATTCCACATCCTAGGGTGACAAATAGATCATGGCATATAATTGACAAGGTATGGTTTAATTCAAATAGGCATATTATCTAATTCCCAGATTAATTGAAATCATTTATACACATAAAATATCATGCATAAAGTTTAAAAGACAAAATAGTAATTTGGTGAAAATTAGGTGCAACATGATCAAAGCACAACTTGCCTTGGAGTAGGTGCTGGTCTTGATCTGAGCTTGGGTCTTGGAGCGACGAATCTTCTTCCGGATCACCGAGCGGTTCAACGCTCTACGCTAAACGATGCCAAAATAGCAAATAAACACCAAACCAGAGAGCAACCAAACTCCAAAAATAAAATAAAATTCACCAATAAATAGATCTTGATTTTACAAATTTTTAGAAATTTGAAACACTCAAATCCGAGTTAAAATGCAAAAGATATAGCCTTTTGAAGTTTGAATAACATCAAAATACGAAAATAGAATTTCGATTTTTCCGAATTATTTTTCTATTGAAAAGATTTTATTGCGCAACGCCGACGCCAGCCGACTCGACCAATCAGCGCCGACACGTCGCTCGTCCATGGACTCGGTCCACGGAATCGCCTCGTCCACCGTGGGCGCGCCCACGGCGCCGCCTGCACCACGCCGCCGACACGCGGCGCGCATCGATTGGCGCGACGCCGCCCGCCGATGCTCGACACGCGGCGGCGCATCTGCGTGACGATCCGACGGCTAACGCTCATCGCACACGCGCGATCTCACCCGAACAACCCCGATCCAACGGCCACGCTTACCCGAAGCCGCTTTATCGCAGACGGCGATGTGGCTCGACTGGATGGTCCGCCGAGATCCGACGGCCGTCGCGGCTCGGCACGGCGATGTCGCGGGCGCTGAAGTTCCGGAGACGAGGACGACGACGACCAGACGGCGTTCGCTCTGCCGGCGACGAAGAGGTAGTCGCTCGGTGCGGCTCGACGTGGCGAACCGAACTTGAACCCACACGCCGAACGGCGGCTTGACGACGGCGAACGGCGAAAACGAAGCGGCGGCGCTAGAAAACTACGGCGAGCTCTCGGGGCTAAACGGCGGTGACTCAACGGCGAAGGCTAGCATCGGCGGATGCGCTCGGATGAGGAACCTCGGTGCAGCGGGCTGCGGCTTTTATAGCCTCGGCATGCGCTAAAACGGCAACCCTAAATCACGCGGCGGCGGCGACAAAGCGGCGACGGATTCGAAAACCGAATCGAGGCGAAGGTCGATACCGTCCGACGGTAAACGAGCGCCGAGATTAGATCCGGCGATACGATCCGATCCGCTCTTTCCAAAATCAACGGCGAGATCTAAACTTACCAAAACAACGCTAAACGATCCCGACCGCCGATCTCAATCCAACGGCCAAGGCGCTAGGGTTTCGCGAAGGAGACAAACCGTCCGATCTTCATCCAACGCCACGCCACGAGGCGGCAGCGGCAGCGGCCGATCGGGCCGCACGCCGATGGGCAAGACACGCACAATCTCGGGCTTCGCCCGATCGTTTCACTCGATTTTCAAAAGCTTTTGATTTAAAATAATTCCCGAAATTAGATTAATCTACTTTAAGCAATTAAAATATCGGGAAAAATCCTTAAAATTCTCATAAATACTTTGAGACATTCTGAGCACAAATAAAATATTTTTGGTAAAACTTTATATTAACTTTATCTATATATATTTAGTTTTCACAAAAGGTTCAATATACTTAATTAAATTCAATTCAATTAATTTCTGGAAAAAAATCCAATAAATTCAGAAAATCACCAAAAAGCATATGAGCGAAATTATAAGCCAAATTTTTGGGATGTTACAGAGGGCTTGATGGAATATCGTCGTCCGGATTTGGAGGACTCCGAGGACGTAAGGTTCGTGGGCTAGGTGGCATGAAATCGTCATCATCATCGTCATTTATATGGTTTTGAGCTAGACCTCTTGCGGTGGTGGTTGAACGTCCTCTTGCATTGTTTCTTGAACAGCCTCTTGTAGTAGCACTTGAACGGCTTGTTGTGGTAGTTCTTGAATGTCGAGGTCTAGGTGATACGAAATCGTCGTCATCATCGTCATCATCATTTGCATAGTCAGGAGCAAGCCCCCTGTGGTGGTGGTTGAACGTCCTCTTGCATGGTTTCTTGAACATCCTGTTGTAGTAGCACTTGAACGGCCTTTTGTGGTAGTTCCAGAACATCGAGGTCTAGGCGATACGAAATCATCGTCATCATCATTTGCATAGTCAGGAGCAAGCCCCCCTGTGGTGGTGGTTGAACGTCCTCTTGCATGGTTTCTTGAACATCCTGTTGTAGTAGCACTTGAACGGCCTGTTGTGGTAGTTCCTGAACGTGGAGGTCTAGGCGATACGAAATCGTCGTCATCATCATTTGCATAGCCAGGGGCAAGCCCCCCTGCGGTGGCGGTTGAACGTCCTCTTGACCTCAAGTTAGATCGTCTTCTGCGTCTTCTGCGTGAACCGGGCATCACACCCCCGCCGAAGAGCATGTACATAGCAAAGAATTCTAGGATATCTTTGTTCAGCAAATCTTTATCCTCCGAGAATGACTATCACACAAGACGAGCATGCAAATTAGTTAACTTACAGATAATGGTAAAAAGACTTGTTGGGTGAACAAAGCTAAAATATCTAACCTTAATATGCTCTGCATACTGATCGGGGAGCATCATTACCCTGTAATGTCTCGTAGAGAAACCAAGAGCAGAAGGGTGGTTGGCTAGTTCGCACACCCTGAAATATGTTTGACGCCACTCTTGCAAGTGCGCCTTGAGGTTGTCGGCGTTCACAAGGTTAAGGGCGGAGGTTGTCACGTTATTCCTCGATAATGTCGGATGGCACTCTTGCAATTTGGACAGCACCTTACTTAGGTTCTCCTCCTCGAATGGATCATCCTTCCCATTATGCGTAGCCTTCAACGTGTGATGTAGGGCTAAGCTGCTCATTTGAGGTGTCCACGGGAAAGCTCTGCTAGAGGATCCAGCCATGGAGGATTCTGAGTGGGAGCTGTGTGTGTGTGCCTGGGGTTTGGCCTTTTGTAGACTCGACGGGGTGGTGTATGGACTTATTGTTGGAAGTGTCTAGTCAAGTTGGGCTGAAAAAGCCTGGAGTGTGTAGTCAAGTCGGGCTGAAAAAGCCTGGAGCGTGTAGTGATCAGCATTACAATAACTTAGAAGTCTTGGCAACATTACAATAACATAGTAAGTCTTAGGAACATGCATAAGCATTACAATAACTTAACAAGGCTTAACATTATAACAGGACTAGTTTTTTCCCGAACCATCACTATCAATGTCGATACCCTCATCTTCACAATACTGCCAATCATCACGCTTACCCTCGCCATCGCTTTCAGAGTCGTAAGGAAGACATGATCGTGGTCTACATCCCCTTCAGGCTCCGCATCCTCTTTCGGCTCTACTTCATCTCGTTCCATCGATTCACGTGACTGTATGGCAACTTGCTCAAGGCTGCGAGCTATAGCTTCGATATCAATCACAAAACCATTGTATGCATTGCCACATGGACATGTGTCAGGACTAAAATTGTCTTGGGCAATTTTGTTTAGGTTAGATGCGATGCACTCTATTTGTTCCACTGTCCATGCCAATCCTTTGATGAGCTTCTCCGAATCCTTGTCCATCTGCAAGTATTACAAGTGTGTAATTAACAAACCTAAGTCTTTGCTCACCGCGTAGGGGCTTGTTCGAGCGCAAGCCCCATTACATTGCAAGTCCGAGTTTAGGTCGATGCGATGCACTCATACCTTGCGGATCCGGTCGATCCCGCGGCACCAGAGGTCGAAGAGGTCGATGGCGAGGCAAATCTGGTCGACAACGAAGCCGACGACGCCTCCACGCCGGATTTGCGATGGAGCGCTGGAGCGATTGCCTCCTTGCAGGTTCGTCGCGGGTGTGGGAGGCAACGATCCTTGTATGCAATGAGCAGGGAGAAGCGATGGGGAATCTCTCTCCATCCTTGCAAAGATGGGGAGGTGTTTGGGGAGTCTGATGGAGACGCACCGGATAAGTAAGCTATTTAAAGTGATTCATCATAGCTGCATGATCTGTCACCCACCATTAAAGCTGCACGACCTGTCATTACACATCATCAAAGCTGCATGACCTGTCACCCATCATTAAAGCTACTTTCTCTACGCGTCGGGCAGTCGACCAATTTTCAAACCGGCCCAACGTGCCCAAGCTCCCCGAGGGCCGCCACGCGTCCGACTCTGCGCCCCACCCCCACCGGACCCACGCGCCACGCGCTGGCTCCCGCTTGCCGCCACGTACTACGCAATACTCTAGTTTGGTGGACATATATTATGGAAGCAACATACCATATTGACATAATAAGAAGGATTATCAT
Organism: Otatea glauca; assembly: GCA_036346275.1. Taxonomy (NCBI): domain Eukaryota; kingdom Viridiplantae; phylum Streptophyta; class Magnoliopsida; order Poales; family Poaceae; genus Otatea; species Otatea glauca. Next base: position 15,248,160 of record CM070731.1, on the reverse strand, counting down.
TCTTAAAGCAGTACGAATTGGCCGACATCAATTACATATACGCACTTTAGTACAAAGAATAGAACCGTCGTGACTCGTAGCTCAACTCGGATCTGCTCCCGCCATGCGACGACGGAGTTGGTCTTCCGGGAACGTGAACCGGTCAAAGCGCGTGTGTCGTGCTCCGTAAGTCGTCTTGTGTTTCTTGCGGCGATGGCATGTGTGGCGTGGCCAACATGTTCCGACCCACCCAGAGGTCAGTATTGCAAAGTTATGTTAGTGCCGTGCTCAACGGTGAATGAGTGCGATAGGTACCTCAGAGTACACGTAAGACTTACCGATCTGGTCGCTTCGGTCGTGGAGTGTTGTGCCCACTGAGAGAACTCGTCCCTGGAAACCTGCACCCACGTATTGTTAGCACGGCTCTGCGTTGGAGTTCTATACAACTGGAGAAACATACCCCCCATGTCGGCCGCACAGATGATGAACCTGCACCATATTTGTCGGTGTAGTACGGGGCGTAGTTCTGGCCCAACCAAGTTTGCTGAGGAGGGTGCTGTGGTAAGCGTGGTGGCGCGAAGCCACCCCAAGCCGAGCTTGCTGGAGGCAGGTATTGAGCTGGCGTGTCCACCTCGGCTTGCAAAATAGCATGATATGAATGGAAATGTTAGGTAACTCAGAAAAATATAGGTTCAATACGAAGTGATGACTTCAACGAAATATAATGTACCTCACGTGCCGACTGCGTAGACCAACTGTGCCTGCCTTGGGGGGTGTAGGTCTGCCCGAATGCAGCATCATGAGGTAGACGGGCGACGCGGATGCACCCTCCGTGAACTTGCCGGAGGCAAGTCCCGATCGAGCGAGTCCGGTCCGAGCATGTGCTTACCTCGGCAGTGGAGCAGTAATTCATGTTGTCACCGAGATGACGATGGCGTAAGCAGTGTTCTCCCACTGGGCGCTGCGAAAAATACATGCCATGGCGAATAAAATTACATTGCGTAAGTATTACGAAGTTTTGAACGAAAGTTAGATGTTATACCCGCGTGTCGACCAAGACGCGAGCAAAGCTCGATCGTCTTCCGGCAACGCTCGGTCGCGACGATCTAGGAGAAGGAGGTTGCGCCCCTGCGCGAGCACCCCGGACGGCGACGACGCTATCACGGCCGCACGTAAAAGTCTTTACGATGCCCTTGACATCATCCAACACCGAACGGAGTACCCCTAGTAGGCCGGGAACTGTGTTGCGTTTCCCTTCTCGTATTGCAATAGAAGCCTCGTCAACTATACGACTGGCACGCTCTAACTGCACGAGCAAGGAAAATATTAGTTAGGCGTTAATACAAATATTAATGTCACGTACCTTCCGCTCGTACCGTGTCGTCCTGCTGTGATGCGCGGTGCAGAGGGTGGCCGAGGCCCAACTGGTCCTCGTGTGTGACCTCCTCGGGCCTCGGTGGAGCGGGTCCAGTAAGTCTACCACGCGTACGTGGCACGTACCACTCCAGATACGCTACGTACGACTCAGGGTCGTAGGGCCGATTCTCGGCCACTACGTGCGCTGTGGCGGACTCCTCCCACGCAGTGGTCCACGGTAACTGTGTGAGGCGCCAGTCATCGCTCTGTTGGCCCTTCCGAGATTGCCTAGAAACAACAAAATTTGTAAGTTATGAACTCGGATTGCATCCGACAGGCAAGTAGACTATTGTACAAATTGAATAGTACGAATTTCACTTACCTGTGCACTTTTTGTGGTAGAGGTAGGCCAATTAGAGGGGGGATTTCCTGATGAAGGCCGAACTGCCGCATCACTCTGGCAGGGCAATGCGGTTCGACCATGTGACAAAACACCATGTGGCATGTTGTCAACCAGTAGTAAATATCCTTGCCACATTGTTGTGACAATCCGTGCGGCGCCGTAGTGAACAAAAAATGCGAAGTCCATGGTTGCCATATGATGTCGTCCTCGTGTAGGGTCTCGAAGTAATTATGATACTCAGGATAGGCTCGACGAGGCCTCTCCCTAGCCCATCCCAACCGACTGGCCGTCCACCGCGTACCCATGGTAGGCCGGTCGACCGGGTCCCCAGCCTCACCGTAGAATGGAGCCTCCGATGGATACGGGTGCACGGGCTGCTTAAAGTACGGCCGCCCCACAGGGAAGTGCTCCCAGGACCAAATCTGAAGCAGATAGTAACAAACTGCAAGCACGGGCACATCTCCCGTAGTCTTCAGGCATGCTTCGCACAATCCACGTATGTCGCGCAGCACCACGATCCGGTTAAACCGTGGCACGTTGTCCACCAAGCGCCGGCCAATGCCTCGACGATGTGGATCAAGCTAGGGTACACGGAGTCTCCTTGTGTGGAAGGAAACAACATCCAGCCGAACAAAAACAACAGGTACGCCACAAGGTGACTCCGTACTACATACACCGGCGCGTCAGCAGGACATTCCATGTACCGCTAAAGCCAGGACTGTGGAACCCCCCAAATATTCTCTGGGACCGCATGACCGAATCGGTGCTGCAACCTAACCCTCCAATCAGGCCACTTCGGTGGCGGGACGATCGGCCTGCCCCTGATAGGCAAACCGGTAATAATGGCAACATCCTGCAGGGTCACCGTCATCTCCCCCCAGCGGAAGTGGAACGTGTGGGTCTCCGTCCTCCAACGATCGACGAGGGCAGACAGTAGAGCCCCATCTAAAGAGAAGCAGCGACCAATGTCCATCATCCGTGCGAACGGCAACAGACCCGCCTGCCGTAGAAGAGGGACGTAGCACGGATCCAAGGGCTAGTGGATGCTCGGACCCCTGAGAACGAACGGCGGTGGACCGTCCGCCGTGAGCCAGGCACTGCTATGATGTTTCCCATCGTACGATGGGTCAAGGAGAGTCTGTGCGTGTCCAGCCATAACCTGCAGTGAGACAATAAATGACATGAGTTAGATGTACGAGTAGTGACATAGAGCAGTAAACGTTAAAACATGAAAATCAACAAACCACATAACATCATAGTACATAACCTTAAGGTACATGGCATTAGCTTGCACGTCGTATTACATAACGTGCATTTACATTGGTGAACCAAGAATAAAATGACATGCTAGTACTGCAATCACAAGTCGTAATACATTATCACATGTTACTACGGACAACTCGATTTAACCCGCTTTATTAGGGAAGTTCTCATCAGATGACTCCATCGCTCGCACAACCGCACCTCCGTGCGGTAGGTGCGCTCATACCGACTAGCGCCCATGTCGTTACGGATTCGCTGCGTGACTTCCAAATGCCACGACCACTCCTCTTCAAACTATCATTCTGGCACCAAGTCACTTGGCCTGGCCACAGCTCCCTGTAATGCATGTCCATCCGTAGGAGTTGAACTCCGAACTCCATGTCCCGAGCAGATGGTCGGTGCTAAAGTACTCCGATATGTAGGGCGCGGATGACTGACGGAGAACCGCGCACGCTGCATATACATGGGAGCACGGTTTGTGCAGCAGTTTTGGCTTGTTGCACGTGCGTCGCTACATCGCGACAGTACACTTGTTTACGAGCCTCGCAGGTGGCCATCCACGAACTTCTCCCGCAGAGCGAACTTCAAATTTTCGCCTAACCCCATCCATGGTGTGCGCAATGTGCGACCGCCCTTCTCAATCTTCTTCTCCATGTAGGCGTGCATACGCCCGAGAACCGCTTCCCCTCATCCAGTGCCTCTTAGCATTGATTCCTCTATTCACGAAGTATCCAACGGTTCTGCTCTGTGTCTCTCCACGATGGCACCGATTGGGAGGACCGACACCCTTCGTAACACCGCTGTAAACCTCGACATGTTTGTTGTCATTATTCCGCACCTTGCGCTCGCCGGTGTCATGGAGCAGGACCACTTCTCCACTCGAGCATGGAATTGCACCCATCGCGAGAAGTTGTTGATCCGGGCCTCTGCTTGTCTCCGTCGGTGCTTCGAGGTCTCCTCATCCAAAACTCTCCAAATTGCCTTGAACTCCGCCTTTGGTTTTGCATGGAGAGCCTCTTGAATGTCTTCATGACTTCCTTGCTGCGGAATGACCTGTGCAAGTTCGCCGCGAGATGCCTCATGCACCATCGATTGATGACATCATTCCATTGGTATGGTGGTCAGGTACCTCCTTGCATGGTGCCGATGGTCGACAATAGCCCAAAGATGCCTATCGTGATGAGGCACACGTCGGGCGGTCCCGCACAACCGATCGCTTGACATTGGCAAGAAACCACAACCACTAGTCGTGTTCTCGCTTCCACAATCGCATAGGCCACCGGAGTAGCTGGTCGTTGGCATCGGCGGCGACCACCATCGATATGGTGCCCTTGTACTTGCCGATAGGAAAGTACCGCCCATGGTAAGAACAGTCGGCAGATTTAAACCCCGAATGGTGGTCCGAATGCCCGTAACACACGGTCCAGATGAAACAGCCGGACCCTTCGTGGGGTGTGGTCTCTCCATCTTGTTGATGTAGGTCCCCGATTGGCTTCGCAATCCGGTGAAGTATCCGTGGGACAAGGTTGTACGCCTCTTCGCACGAGCCGCACATCATCTCTATTACTTTCTTCTTCGCCGCCACACCTTGTCAGTAGCTAACGGATATCCCACCATGTTAACCACGCCGCCTTCAGTAGCTTCGGGGAAACGGTGACGTCCGCCGTGACCAAGTGAGAAATCAGGCTGGCCACATACGAGGACGTCACATTTCTGTGCTTGTGTAATGGCTCAGCAAGCACACAACTGTGATCCGTCAGGACGGTTATTCTGAAGCCCGAACTTACGGCCTTCAGTCTCTGCGCACGGATCTTGCCAGGACACTCAGGATCCAGGCACTTTACAATGTACGATCCGGTTTGACCTATACACTGATCGTGCGGTGATGTTAACCGCATATCTTGCAATTGCTTGTCTGGCGCACTCTTCGTAGGGAATAGTTGCCCTACGAGTAGAGTATGATGGTCGAAGGCCCAACCATGGTCGTCTTCGTGCGCAACACGAGGAAGACATCGCCAAATCATCGAGGCGTGAAGACACATAATCGACATCGCGGGACACAATGCCACCGATGGGAGCCGCATCGCCATCTTCATCGCTATCCGTGTGGACGCCATCATCATCGCCGGATGTTTCTACGTCCTCCAAGTCTTCTATTTGCTCGTGGCAGTCAATGCGGGCGGACCACCACTGCCCGATGTCTTTATTTGGGTGAAATTCATTGGCAGTAATGTCCTCTCGCACGCTACCACGAGGACTAGAGGTTTCTCCTCTATCCACAAAGCGCACATAAACCATCGGGCGACGGTGTATCTGCACCTGAGGGTTCATCACAATTTGCATATATTGCCCCCACTATGAGCTGCCCGCGATCTTGCAAAGCGCCCACAAATAGTCCGTCGAACCAGCCACAACTCTGGCATGTAGGGCTTCGATTACAAGCTTCTTTTGGCAGGTCTCCTCGTCGAATGCGCTCCGCACGCACCTATGGAGCTCGCCCAGGTCCATCTCCATCAGACCCGGAGCCCGGATCACCTTCCGTTCGCAGTTCGAAAGGTCCACCCCACATGGACCATCTCGAACAACGCCGTCGCCATAAAACACGAACAAATCATGCATATCTGCCATTTAGTACCTACCATAACAAATGGCTCACGCCCATTATATCCTATCCAAACGTATAGTTCGTCAATTTGTAAAAACTAGTACGATGGAAAATCTGGCCATCATTGATTTTCACGTCATACTGTTAGCGTAATTGTTACAATTATGCATACATTGTGCACTATTACTACTATTGTACGTAGTACTAAAAATATCATATTCTGCTGGTACTACACTAATATAACCATATTCGTAATACTAGTTTTTTCGCTAAATTATGTCATTATTTACGTCATGAATAATTGTTTTACGGGCTCCTAAATATAATATTATTCACCTCACATGTACAAATGCCGGTATGCCATGTATTATTAATTCTAATAAAATCACAATAAATACACACCATTATTTACGCCGGGTATCATCAGATTTATGTTAATGTTCTAGCCAGCGAGATAATTATTTTTGCGACTAGCATGAATCGACAAACTTTAAAAAGCGGCCGTTATACGAGGGGCGGGAGCGGGATATTTTTGATTCAATTTGAAGGTCTTGATCCGCTGGACATAATTTTTAACTTTTATTCTGGATTTGTGGACCCGACCATCGTTTTTTCATCCGGGAAAAATGTGCACAATAATTTCCAGCGGTTCGGAACGCCGCATTCCGTGAGGGATTCCAAATTTTTTTGTGGAAATTTTGGAATCCCTTACTGAATGCAGCGCCCAAACCACTGAAATTATTGTGCACGTTTCCCAGATGAAAAACAATGGCCGGGTCCACTAAACCGAATAAAAGTTAAAATTATGTCCAATGGATCAAGACCGCCAAATTGAATCAAAAATATCCCGCGCCCCCGCCCCCGGATTCCACCGCATAACGGCCGCTTTTTAAAGTTTGTCGCTTCTATGCTAGTCGCAAGAAAATAATTATCTTGCCGGCTAGAACATTAACAAAATCGCCTAATCTCCATTAACTACAATTTTACAATACATCAACATAGTCATTTCATACGATTGCTACTTGCACTATCATCACACCAACTTGTCCCATTTCACGTGCTTACAAAATAATCTACTATCACATACCATGTCATATTATGTACGCAATTTTTCTCAACACTGACGCTATTTTAACTTTCTAAAAACTTTCTCATTTCATCTAACGCTTGTTGTAGTGATATTGAGATCTCAAGTACTGGTACTTACACTAATTTCGTACTAATTATGCTAATATTCCAATATTATTATAATACTATCCTCAAGAATTCATACTAACCTTCCGAAGGTGTGCTCAAGATCACTAAAGCCCAAACAACAGACAAGATAATCTTCATACACAATACCGCAAAATAAAATACTGTAATCAAATACTACGTAACAATATTACTCCAAACATAAATGCCAAAGAAATTTCATATTCTCGCTTCTTCTTCTTTTTCTGACCCTTCTTCCCCGCCTCTCCTCCTTGCGCCATGCGGTTGGAGGAACTCCTCAAAACTCTCGAACTACCTCGCCTAGCATCGGTTTCTTACTCTCGCCGATCCGCTAATGCAAACCATCGATCAGTCCTCTTAAGTAGCCGGAGAATTGAGACATGCGCTATCTGCTGCATCAATTGCGGACGCCGGTCGATGCTTTCGGTGCATGGAGAAGACAGATGGAAGTGATTTAAAGCGGAATCCGATGCTATATTCTCCGGGGTCCTGTGTTTGGAGCTTGACTCGTGGCTGAGGGGGCCGAGCAGGGAGGTTGCCGCTGAGGCGCGTGGAAAGAAGTCTTCCGTAAGGCCGCACGGGCGGGGGCTCGGGAGCGCGACCGCCGAGCGGCAAGGCGGGCCCCGCCGCACAACTCTACAGTGGCAGCCGCACCTCCAGGTCGCGGCTCGGCGGGCCCCATGGCGCAGGCGCACTTTGGCCGGGAGCAGCTCGCCCAGGAAGTGGCTTGGTGGGCCCGGCGGGGAAAAAAGGGAGCGGCTTGGTGGGCCCGACAGGGGAAAAAATCCGGAGATAATTATGCCGCTGCTCCAAGTCGCTGCACGCGTGGGCCAGGGGGCCATTTCTGCAATTTTGTCGCTTTGGTGGCTATTTTCAAAAATACGGATGAACAGGGAGCTAATACAGCAAATTTTTCTCAATGAGAAGTCAAAGTTTACTGCACGCAACCCAAAATAACATATATTTGTGACTAGAAGGAGTACTATCTATATTACTAGGGAGATATTTGGTACAAATGAGCACTTTTATGAAAATTATGCAAATACCAATAAAATCAAACGTAAAAGTTCTCAACGATTCTAAAAATTTTGTCAAATATAGGCAAGGGTATGGTACAGACCGATCCAAACGTCTAGCCAGCCCAATCCCTGTCCGACATATTCAAAGCTCAAAGGCAAAAAATCCCGATTTTCATATTTTTGGAATACAAATATTATTATTTATAACATCCCAAAAACATCCAAAAGCTATATTATGTTCGGAAAGCTTCTCATTTGCATTTTGTTACTTTTTCTCGGATTTTATGAATTTAAGAAAATTGTTTTCATACCTCCGGCGCTGTCCTTAATTTAAAAATTATTTAAAACTTGGATGGAGGTTGGAAGTAATTTATTTGGGTTATAATTAATCTCACGAGCCTCTCAAAAATTTTTCATACTGTTTGGATGTGACGACCCGAAACTCGGCAAGGTCATCATTTTTGCAAAACGGGCCAGGAATTCAGATGCAAATAGAAATCGTATCTAACCTGTTTACGATAGTAGAAGAATGTTAGATAAAGTAAAATATGTCCTATTGCCTATAATTATAAAGAGTATTGTAAGCCACTAGCCTATAGTTTAATTTGCAAACCAACAATTGAAAACCCATAAGAAAGGCCTAAGTATGGTCATGACCCTAATACTTCAACATTGCTAAAGTCATATTCCTTCAGGAGTGTCCCTTCTGATATAGTTCAATAAGCAACGGTTGAGTACGAAAATCGTACTTTGTAAGATTATTAAACAAAGGTATATAATATACAAGGCAACGCCAAAAGAATAGCTATCCTACCATGTTCTCAAATTTTTCAGAAAGCAATTTTTCTTTCACAATAACGAACAATAGATTGCAAACAAAAAGTTGTAAAAGCATTTGCTTTTTTATAACAAGTAATAATAGAGCATATGTAACAAATATACATACATGGCGTTATGCCATAAAGATTTAACCACAGCAAAGTCCCCCTTGCCAAATAATTCATACATAGATTCCCCATCCACATACTTTCAATAGTATTTTAAAAATGAGAAAGCTACTGTATTGGAGGATTCACCAAGTCATCCATAACTAGGGTGAATAGATTCATACACCCTACAGAGGCCGTACAACTTTAAAAACATATCACGTGATACCATAGGTATCTGATTTGAGAGCTTATGATAACATATCATGTGATACCATCGGTATCCGATTTGAGAGCTTATGATAAAGCTTTTACATTATCAGTCCTAAAAACAAACAGTCTGTTGATACCCTCTTTAGGATAAGGAGTACTCCTCTAACATCCTAAGAGCTCAAACAACGTGTTGCCCCAGCATCGCACCGCCCGTCACCACTGGTGTCAGCTTGTCTAACATCAGTGCTAACGTCGGGCATAGGAACTGAGGCGCCATAGACCTAGTTCATGGTAAACTAGGGTAGATCTGTGGACTAGGTCCATAGACTGAAGCCATGTGTCGGTTTCTGATTGGTCTAGATTAGATGCTGACGCAATAAATCGGATTTTCAATATAAAATAATTCAGTAAATTCGGTATTTAGTATTTTCTGATTTTCTTATTTATTCAAATCTTTCGAGAGGCTGTTCTCCTTCATTTTAGCTCCGATTGAGGCGATTCAAGTTTTTAAAAATTTATAAAATTGAGATCTATTTAATGGTGAATTTTATTTGATTTTAAAAGTTTGTTTACTATCTGTTTTAGTATTTATTTGGTGTTTTCTCTCGTTACACGTAGACATCGAAGTGCTCAGAGCGTTCTAGGGTGAATCGTTGATCCAAGACCAAGGTTTAGAGCAAGAGAAAGACCTTTTCCAAAGCAAGTTGTGCTTTGATCATGTTGAACCAAGTTTTACAAAGTTGCTATGATGATTTAAATTATGCATGATATTTTATGCGTAGAACTGATTTGAAAATAGTTTGAGATCTTAGTTATTCAACCCAATTGGAATATACCTACCTTGTCATTTGTATGTCATGATTATTTGCCACCCTAGGATGGTTCATTATTAGTTGATTGCTAATAAATGCCAACATGGGTTGGTTAGACTGTGTATACTATGCTTAGCTATGCCACCTACAACTCATGTATTTTGGAAATATCAAACTTAATCTTGATTAAGGGAATATGGAACATGTTTATGAAAGGTATGTTAGGTGTTGTCACACGATGATGTTGAGATATGGTAACGTCATGTCTCACAACGATGTTGACTTGTTGTGGCTTTCAGTTAGCCGATATCTTCACCAAGCCTTTAGATAGCTCCAGATCTGTTGCCTTTAGGAGTGAGCTTGGAGTCGTGAGCCCTTACGGCCTATCGTGAGGGGGAGCTGGCTTGTATATTATGTTCTCGTCCAGTTTTTCTCTTCTTTGTGTTTCTTCTGGGTGATTTTGGGTTTGTTTTCCTGAGTTGAGTTCACTCACTTAGAATTTTGTCATGCTTTGCATAGACCTCTTATCTTGTTCTTTAGGTTGCTATCATGCGTGATTAGCTGTTCTCTCTTCTCTCTAGGTGAGTTCCCTCACAGTCTTATAAGTCTAGCAGGTGTTGGACCTCCTGGGTAGACAGGGTCTGTGTGCATTCCTTAGTTGGGATCTAGAGTCAGCTTCCCTATGTCAGTCACTGGGGAAGATTAGAGCGAGTCTGAGCCGTAGTGAGTTTCTTCTATCTTTTCTATGCTCAATAGCCATCCAGTTTTGCAGTTTCTCGACTTCTTCTCCTCATTCTGTTTTTCTAGTTGTTGTTGAGTTCATTTGGGTTTTCTTTATGCCCAATCTTGATAATAACTCAATTTTAACCAGATTTGAGCTTAAAATTGATTCATTTGTTGATGGGGAGTTTGAGAATCTGTTCATGCATTGCATTTAGACTGCATTTTATGTTTTATGAGCTTTGTCTATTATGCAATTAACTTAAGCTTCATGAAATACATCATGCTATATATTTTGAAGAAAATCACTAGCTTAGATATGTCCAAGTCCATTTATCATGATAAGTTTATTAAAATCTGAAAATTTTGAAAGCTTTAAATGGAAACTTGATGAAACATGTTGCTTTTTCTTGCTAAAGTTTCCTCTCTAGGGGTATTTATCATGATTTGTGAAATTTTGGAGTTCTCTAGAGTCCCTATAGCAACTTGGGTGAAACTTGTTTGATCCATATTTGAGTCCTTCAAAAGTGCTCATATGTGCTAAACTGAAATCAAAATTTTGACTCTTTTGTGCAAAATTGATCTCAACAATTTATATTCACGAGACTGCTTCCCATAGCACTTGGGATGAACTTGGAATATATTGTATATGACCAAGATCATTCTCTTAAGAGCTACTCTTGAGATGATTGAAAATGGCTTGAGTCAATCCTTAAAAATAATGCAAATAACAAATACATAAGTGTGTAAAGAATGCAAATAATGTCAAACATTTGCACCCCGCTATGTCTTTCAAAGTCTTAAAATTTTTTTGCATTAATTGAAAAATGAGCTCAAGGACCTTATATGCACTTCAAGATTCCCAAAGTGTTGAGTAGGTTGAACTCTAGGTTTTCCAATTGATCCTATGAATGGTTTTGCTTCTAGCCTTAAAACTTTTGCTAAGTTTTGCACGTGTCAAATCTTGCTAAAATAAAATATTGTAAACTAAGCTTCTTCACAAAATGTTTTGGTCTTGGACATGTCTTAGTTTAGTCATATTCTGAAATTGACAAGCTTGGTGTAATAACTTTCCATCATGTTCAATTGGATAATCTTCAAAGCTCTTTAGATTGCATTTCATGCATACATAAAAAATTGATGCCTATATTGCCAAAAGGGGGAGAAAACGTAGAAAAGGCATCTTATAGGGAAGAAAATTTAAATAAAAATGCTTTATCATGATCATGTTGAGCAATTGTCCTTGCATTTGGATCATGAGTAATATTGAGCTTTTTAAGAGATTTCTTGGTTTTTGGAGCTCTTATCGAAAAATTGTTCTTTCTTGTGTTGAGCTCTAAAAACCTTCTCATCTACTTGGTCATGGACTTGCTTTCTCTTTAAATTGGACCAAGTATGATTTTTTCAATCAAATTGCTTTTCTTCTTTTATTTTCAAAACTCGGATTTATGCCTTTTGTGTGGTTTGTCAATATACTCATCAAGGGGGAGATTGAAGGACCATGTGGAGGTTCATCCATGTTTGTGATGAGTATTTGATTTTATTTGAGCAAGGTATGCTCAGGTTTGAGTTTGATAGTACCGGCCAGGATGAACAAAAATAAATTTTAATTTGTGGGCTGTGATGAATCTATTTCATATCATTGTGGGCATTGCTATGTGAGGTTTTTCCTTGTTTTTGATAGTTGCAGGTCGACGATGCTAGATCATGGTGAGGCGAAGGATGACCGGACTAGGCGAGGAGCGTCGTAGGTCCAGACAGTCGGGGATCGCCGAAAGATGATCGGAGACGGAGTCATGGCAAGCTGTGAAGACAAGGAATGGTTGAGATGCTAGCTAGGTGCTGCATGGATCAATGATGGCCATTGGATCTTGGTCTAGTTGATAGGTCAGCGGGTCTAGCTAGTGTGCTTTGAGAACCGTGCATGAAAACCCATTATGTGTTGTGGGTTTTGGGTGAACCCTTGCATGGCTGGTTGAGTGGGTAAATCTTAGCCCTTGATGGATGCTCTAGGGTTTAGAGGCTCATCCAAGGGCGATAGGTGGCCCAAGAGTAGTATAAATAGGGGTGGAGGGGTAGCCTTCCCCCCTTGAAGCTTTGAGTTGCTCCTTTGAGTTTTGCCCACATCAAGTGAGGCTTTGTAAACCTTCCATCCAGAAAATAAAAAAAATTTATTTACCTTATTGTGAATTTAAATTCCGCATTTACATTATGTCTTTACTTTACGCAATTTAAATTCAACATCTACTTTTCAGCATTTACATTCTCGCAATTTGGATTTGCCTCCCCTCCTAAATTATGTTCTTCTAGGATGTCTTGAGTGTGTTCATTTGGTTTTACATCTTTCTTGCATCCTAGGATAGACTAGAGATTAAGTTTTTATCGAATTGCAAATCTGTCCGTAACTTGTTCTTCGTGATAGCAATCAGTCTTTGATTTTTATAAAAATATAGGGAACTCCTTTTTAAGTGATTCTTCTTGGAGAAGGTGCAGGACTCATATATCCATCCCTAGAAAAAGTTTGGAGTCCACTGTGGTACCGTTTGAGAGCTATAAAGTGAAAACCGAGCCTCAAACATTCTGGTCGAAGTTCCTAACTGTCTGTAATTATTGATTTTTCATGCTTATTATACAAAGCTTTTTGAGGTGATTTTTGGTGGACTATTTCATGACTCAACTTCTCACAGGGAGAAAAATTCTCAAGAACTTTAGAGCAACAGAAACTCACCAACCACCTGCTCCAATTGAGGATAATTCTTGGAAAATCTGCTTTTACTTTTCTGGAAAGAGACTTTGGTGTTTTAGCTTTTTCTCTTTTAGAAAAGTAGTCTTTGTATTGATTCCTCTTTGTTTGGACACTTGACAACCAGTATTATGATTACAAATCCCTCACATGATTCATGGTTCTCATCCATGCAAGCTAGGGGTACACATAGTTGTCTAATTGTTCGGGTTTTGGAGGGTGTGCGAATCTGAGAAACACTAGTTTGAAGGAAAATATTTGGGTGTTCCAGATTTTTATTGTGAGATTGTTTAGAGTACTTTGAGTGGGGGAAAATTTTATTTGGGATCATTCACCCCCCTCTGATTGCCATTTCGGTCCTTCAGAACTTTTGAGCGTTCTTGGTCGCTCGGACTCGCTTGTTGCATGAAATGATGTAGCAAATGCGTAATATGACTAGTCAAGCCAATGCCAACAATGCATCTCAAGCTATTGTCAATGATCCTATTACTACTCAAGGTTATCGACCATAAGGGCTCATCCGCCGTGATTTTCTAGAAATGTTTCACCTTTGAAAGTAGATGAGTGGCTTAAAACCATCGAGAGGAAGTTACACGTTGATCAATGCGAAGGTTATGAGAAGGTTCGTTATGTTTCTCACAAGTTGGAAGGGATTACTGTTGAATGGAGGAAGAAATATTGTGCTGCCCATGAAACCCTGCAGAATATCTCTTGGTATGAGTTCGTTACTACTTTTCGTCGTCTCTTTACCCCACCAGATGATAGTGTGATCACAGTGAATTCAGAGAACAATACTACCCCTGCACCCTATACCATATCTGGATGTTGTTCTTTGAAGTGCTATCATCCAAACAAGTAAAAAGATCATGTGTGCATTCATTGTAGAGAAATAGGACATACCATTGATGAGCATGCAATCAATTGCTCCAGCTGTGAAGGAAGTCATTCTCTTGGAGATTGTCCCACGAGCAATATCACAAGCTACCTTTGTGAAGGTCGAGATCTTTGCCCAGATCAATGTCGGGACCCGAATATGCAAATTCGGACCCTCTGTGTATTCATCACTAGTCCAGGATCACGCTAGTGCACACAGTCTCAATATAGATAAAATATCACAATCATACACAGCGGAATAATAAATAAAGAATTCATCTATTAATATAAAACTATTGAGCGACCTTAAGGTCAAACTTACACTTGTAAGGCCTTGGTGGCTTCAACTCAAAATAAATAAACAAAGAAATTAATGAAGAACGCCGATGAATCCCATCAATATGCCACAGTAACCGACAAGGTTCAACTCCTAGATATTCACCTCCTCGTGGAACTTCTCCTCCTTCAAAGTTGTAGTCTTCTTCTCAACTGATGATTTTGTGTGTTGCAAGGGGTGAGTACATAAAGCACTCAACAAGTTGTGCACAGAATGCAAGTCTAGTATTATATATGCATGGCTTAGTACAAAGGTATAGCTATCATGGCTATTTTGCAGTGAAGCAGCATTTATAAAAGAATACCGTAAATAGATTGAAATTGCAGTAAAACAAATAATAATAATAGATAGATTCAACATTTGACAAGTAAACCAAGTTTCCAATCCTAAGTCAATTTCCACTTTCCATGGCATCCTGCCATCCCAATAAGTTTTGTTTAACAAAAGTCTAATCCTTAACTGTAATTCCCAAGCATTGCTCAATACCGCGACCACGGCTATTCGAATAGATTTTACACTCTGCAGAGGTTATGCAGTTTACCCATATGACATGATCGTCCCATGTTGCCAAGCTATTAGCACACTTCCTTTGGTGTGCCGGCAGGGTAATCATGATAAAGCCTTTACAATGCTTTGTCTAGACCCTGTACTGCTCGCTGAGGTTTTAACACGGAAGGGACTGATTACCACACTCCGGGCCCCCTCTTGCGCCATGTGAGTCTACCCGTACACCCGAAACTCACTATACACCACAGCAGTACCGAAATCTAGACATCACAAATTAGTCGGCTAGGCTGTCCCATTCCAAACGTGTGGTTGCAAATAAGACTCAGGTCAAAGGCTTGCAAGGTTAAGTCCTTAGGGTGACTAGGGCAATACTTCCACATACCCTCTGCCAAATCTGGCCCACCTTGGCACACTGCACCTCCCCACTTGCCCCAATCTAAATCATTACCACCCCAGTTGATTACCAAGCACCACATGTTATCAACAAATCAACCTCGCTATGTGACATCCACTGCCGCCACAACGCAATCTCATTGTGTGACCACACATGACACACAAGTTCATAACATTGTTCCATATTCCATTAGTCAATATTAATCAGTGATGATTCAACACATGTGATGACATGGCATGGCTAAGCAATCTACGACGGTCTAACCAGCCCATGTTGATTATCAATATTAACCAACTATTAATTAAGCATCCTAGGGTGACAATTAGATCATGGCATACAATGGCAAGGTAGGGTATAGATCAATTTGGTAGATTAACTAGATCCCAATTTAATGTGAAACAGTATATACTTGAAATAATATGCAATAGGTAAAACAATATAACATCTTTATAAACATGGGTTCAACATGATCAAAGCACAACTTGCCCGACTTTGCGATTTTTATCGTTTCTTTACTCTTTATCATTGATTCTTGATCTTTGATCTTCAATCTTTACCTTCTTGATCTTCAGCTCCTTAGAACAACTTTCGGATGATGCGTCTAACGATTAAAGAAGAAGCAAATACAAATCAACTCAAAAGATAAATCAAATAAAATCCAAATTGAGAACGGATAGTATTGATCACAAAGGCTTAGATGAATTTAGGAACTTGAATGGATAAGATTAGAGATTAGACAAAAGAGAACGAGCTTTCGGAATACACCGAAAAGGAAAAGACTGATAACTGAGAAAGAAAGAATAATATTCCAAAAATATGTCTTCTAAAGTTATTATCTTGATTGGATAGACAATGACATATGGGCTCTCGATCTATAAACCAGTTCCATAAAGATACGTTAGTTCGCAATGAACTAAACTGATGCTCAATGATGACTTTTGTTGACTAAACAGATACACAGTTAAACAAAAGAAAGATAGACTAATAGATTAGATATGGCACAAGGATATGACATATGGCCAATGGTTTATCGACCAAGTCCACAAATGACTTCTAGGTCAATGGAAGATTAGATTTTCAAGAATAGGACATGGACAAGTGGGGTCGACATTCATGCGATTCGATCTACGGGTTGCGAGATTTACATGACATGATACATCGTCAACGACAGATTGGACCCAAGGTTAAGTTAGGGTTTGAGAGGAACGACTCGCGGATATATCCACTTTGCATAGGGATAGGATAGGTAGGGTTGGCTCTACGATAAAAGATTACCAAGGGTGGCTAACCGAAACAAGATCCGATAATGAAAGGGACTAGATCGAAGACGACGGGTAGATTCTAGAATATGGCATTGATGGCAACCGAAGACCAAATGAACTCTAAAGATGGACAAACCAGAGAATGATGGCCTACTGGACATGACGACACGACCAAGGCGAACTAAGATGGTTAGCGGCAAAAGACGGCGCGCGGCACTGACGAAAGGCGACGACTAACGAATATTAAAATTTTTGATTGATGGAACAGCAAAGGGGAAGTAAGCACCACGTAGAACGCGGAGAGATGAGCTCAACGGTATAAGTGGATTTGGCTAAAACCCAATGGACAGATCACAAACTACCAATGAACGGCTGTTAAAGCTAATAGATCAAACGGTCATAACTATTAAAATAATGGATGAAACCTAACCAAATTTTACAGAGAGCTATCTGGAACCCTAAGGCACAATATGACGTGAAAGGATCGGATTTTTACCTTCTGGATCAACAGGGACGCACGAGGAAATTTTCAGCTGTACGTACGGAGTCTTATCGGGGAAGATTGAATTTTCTGCAGAAATCCCGCAGACAAAACCTTGAGTTAGGGTGAGTACCATGTAGAAGACATCAAGATGAGTCTACAGTAAAAAGGGTATGGTCAAATTCGCAAAAAAGAAGGAGAACGGACGACGACAACATTAGAGATTGGAACGGCCTTAACTTTTGATTTTGCGGATGAAACTTTACCAAATTTGGTGGAGAGGTAGATTAGACCATAAGGCACGAGATGACGCAAGTGGATTTCAGAAAAATTCATAGGAACGATGGGGAACGTGACGCCAATTTCGGCCGACGAGGGCGGTGCACCGGAAGAGGTACGACTGCGATTTTTAGGGTTTGGGAGGTGCTCTGGGGATTAGGAGTGCGGGGGAGGGGTCTTAGAACACTTATATAGGCTTGGGAGTCGTGCCGTGCAAGGAAACACGATAAAAAACCGGATTTGGATCGAACACCTGGTGCGCAATAAACAGTAAATGATGACGTGGCGCATTGTGGTGCTTCGGATGGGGATCGGAGGGCCGCGGCTGAGCGGCGACGTGGCTGGCTCAGGAGCTGACACGTGGAGGTGTCGGAATTGAGGAAGGATTGGGCCCCAGAAATTCCGGATTTAATCCAATTCCTGAATTAAAATAATTCCAAAAATTAAAATAATTCGTTTAGAGCAATATATATCCAAAAAAATTCTAAAAAAATTCTAGAAAATATTTTAAGACCTTTGGAGCTCAAATAAAATATTTTTAACCAAACTTGATTTAAAATTTTGCAGTATTTAATTAAATTTAACAAAAGGCTTAATTTAAATTAATTCCAAATAAATCCAAATGAATAGCAAACGAACTCTGACAAATCTCAAAAAATTACAGAAAATTCCTTGAAGCACAATGAACTCAAATAAAACTAAATTTATTTCAATTGAAGCTTATATTAGTTAAATTAAATTGTTTTAGCATTAGAAAATCCCAGATTAAGCTTTATTAAAGCGAGAAAATCATATGGGATTTTTGGAAAGATGAACTAAACAAAAGATTTTTGAAAACCCAAATTTTGGGATGTTACAATCAATGTCCCTTGGATTCGATAGTTACCGCTGCGACTCAAGCAAGAGAATTTCTGAGCCTCAGTTGTTCAAGGTTTGTCGAAAGGATGTGTAATTTCAGTTGTACGTGCTAAGTCACGTGAAGAGTTAAAGAAGCAGTACTCTGATCCTGTCAACCTTCTCAGGAAAGCGTTCAATGGTCATCACCAACAGCATGTTTCTTGTGTGGTGAAGGTCACTGGGCCAAGGAGTACCCTAAGAAACGACAAGTTGGGATTTATAGGGAGAGCAACATTGTGCCTGAAATTACACCCACAAGGCACAACGATACAAACATTTGTGCTACAACTGTCGTGAGAAAGACCATTATGTTAATCAATGCCCACAAAAAGGTCAAGCATTTCCTACAACCGTGGTCATACCAAAAGTCACCTCAATCAAGTACATAACACGAAGAGTGAATGGTGAAGTTGCAAGAACAATCTGCTTAGAGAATCAGCTGAAGAAGTGGCGTTTGAACAAAGACACTACCCCAATCAACAATGCTCAAGGAGGAAGTTTGCCCTATAGAATTTGCTATATCTGTCATAAGCCCGGGCATTTTGCTAACAACTGCCCTCAGAAGAAAGCGATCACCCCGGTTCACTTCAATCTCAACTCCACCCCTGCCAAGACCCAAAGATCAAAGCTAAATCAAGGAGTACTCAAGATGCCAGTCAAGCCGAGGAGCAACTCAATCCATCTTGAGAGGTCGATCAATTTTGTCACCAAAGAAGGGGCCTTTGATTGCCGATGATGTATTGGGTAAGTTCCTGAGAGCATGCCTGAGGTACCATAAAAAAAATTCGGATCATGTTCAAGCTTTAGCGATTTTTAAAAATTTTAACAATTTGGGTTTTTTGAGGTGTTCTCAAAAAAGATTTTTTTTCTCTGTTAGAATAACTGTCTGTATTAGCGCTTCCTTCCGCTCGCAACAACGCGTGGATCCGTTGCGCATCTAGTTACTAAAGGAGCTCAACCACAGCTGGGAGGAGCACAATATCGGGTCCAAGGAAGAGTTTGGCGGTGACTAACAGAAGCAGAGGGTGACACCAGCGTTCTCAGCCACAGAGATGGGATTGCAACAAAAGGATGGGGGAAGGTGTCCCTATGCAAATAAAAGGAATATAAGAAACCTCAACAAAAACAGGTGCAGATAGCAACGATAATAGTAAATTGACATGAATATTCTTGGTACGATATAACTAGCATATTTATTGTTTCAATCCCTTTATTTTTCTCATTGCTTATAAGTAATCAGTACTTCAGTTATATAGTAGTACTAGTAACCTATAGGAAACAAATTCTACTCGGAAACGAATATGTTCTTTATTCATACAAGATTAATTTTAACATCTACTCCCTTAATCTTGTAACATCAACTAGCTCTAATTTCTGACACTACTCTATTTTGCTAAGGCAGACGATATCAACTACGATTTACCCAACTTTTACTCGATATAGGACGACGAACACATCTACTCAACATCTTAGACTCAACCTCGAGTGACGAACCGGCCCAACTTCAACATACACTGCACACTCACACAATCTGCTGGACGGCATTCATAGCTTTTTCAACATCCTAGACAACTACTGCATACGCACACATAGCTAGGATAGCGGCTACAACTCAAACTTTAAGTCAATACGACTTATACTCTTTAATCTTAACATATCTCTAACTCGTTAAAGCAAATGGTCTCAACTATGACTTACCTAACTTTTGCTCGACACAAGACGATGAACACATCTTCTCAACATCCTGGACTCAACCTCGTGTAGCAAGCGAGCTCAACTTCAACTTGCACTGCACAAACATACAATATCCAGGATGGCATCCACAACTCTCATACTAATTGTTAGTTTTAGCCCTAGATCATGAAGACACGTACACGAATACAAGGAAGAACACAATAGCGCATAGAAAAGAATATTTGTGGTATGGCACAACTAGCATATTCTGTTGTTTCGTTTCTCTTATTTTTCTCAAAGCTTACATGCAACCAGTGCATTGGTTATATAGCAGTACTATTAACGAACCTACTAGCAAACAAATTTTACACAAGAAACAAATATGTTTTCTACTCGTATAAGA
This sequence comes from Otatea glauca, assembly GCA_036346275.1. Classification (NCBI taxonomy): domain Eukaryota; kingdom Viridiplantae; phylum Streptophyta; class Magnoliopsida; order Poales; family Poaceae; genus Otatea; species Otatea glauca. Next base: position 15,227,799 of record CM070731.1, on the reverse strand, counting down.
TTAATTCTAACAAAAGTAACCATGGGGTGTCGAAAACAGATGGTGGCAAAATTGGTGAGGGTCAGGAAGAAGCAAAGGGGCAAGGTAAAGCACAAGTCACCGACCATGATGGCTTCGACCGCAGCAATATCAAAGGCGGCTTGGTAGCGTCCGCAATGAGGATCCAAGACGCAGTAGGTTGATCCTAAAATAGTATGTGGAATTGAGGTTCCCATTGGAGTGAAGAAACGGCTGGATCAAAAGAGAGAGTCAACATTCGAAGCAACAAGAAGCATCAACAGTACCATAGAAACAAAAACAAAGCAGTCCATCTGCGGTTGTTTCTTTCTTTGAATTTTTCTACTGCTTGAGGAGTGAATGTTAATTTTCAGAGAGCAGTAGGCGAATGAAGATCAGATGGATGCATGTTTTGTGGATCATGCACGCACCTATTGTGCACGTTGCAATCTTTGTTTTTTTTTTTGTGTGCACGTTGCAATCTTTGTTTTTTTTTTTGTGTGCACGTTGCAATCTTCACAAGTGGATAGTTGAGGTGTCGAAACGATGCCATCGATCTCGCACGATACCTTCAGTCCTGCCGCGCACTATCATCTTGGCCGCTTCAGTAGAGCAGTTGTTATTGTTGTCGCGCAACCTATGTGGCTAGAATAGGTGCCGGTCAAATATTAATAATTAAGACAGAGTTATAGGAATAAGCAAGTCTCTACATGTAGATAAAAAAATCTTGGTAAAGGCCAATCACGCTTTTCTATATATTCCTTTTAATTTAATCCAATTATACCATCTACCACGGCCAAACATCCCATGCAACAATTTGAACCAGGCGCAGGGTCGATGAAACCATTGAAATTCGTGCGAAAACCGATGTTCTCTGAGGCGGTTCGGCAAGAAAACCAGATCGGCAAACCGGGAAGATTCAAATTTGAATTCAAAATTTTAAAAAAATTTGAAACAATTTATCCAAAAGGTCCCTAAAATCAGTATTAATAGTGTTTTAACCTCTGAGATGAAAATGAGTTGAAAAATCGAATTTATTAGCTGGTTTTGCACCAAAATCGAATTTGCAAAAATTGAAAATGCGAAAAAAATGGATAACGGCTCTGTGAAGTCCAGGTCCAACAAGCCCAGCCGGCCCACTACCCATTTGTCTCGGTTGTGCTGGCTGGGAGTCCTTCGACCGCATTATTGCGCAGCCACGGAATTCCCAGCACGCCCCGAGCAGAAACTAAGAGGGAGAGTCCAGATCCGGTCGCCAGCGAGCAGAAATCAAGTTTCGAGCTCGAAAATCGAGCGGTAAGCCGCAAAAGCTGAGCGGCTCGCGAGCGAAATCGACTAGGCCTACTGGTTCTTCCGGGTACGGTGATTTTCGAGCAAATCCAAGCGGTTTTTGAACCAAATTGGGCGATTTTCGACAGAAGCCGAGTGGGTTTCATCGAGGCAGACAAGTGCTAGTTTTGACTGAGTTCTTAGCTCATTCTTTGATTGATTAGCTAGGGTTCCTAGTTTTCACTGAGTTCGTTCATGGAGGCAAGTTGTTCACTCATGTTTATAGGGTTTAGTTGAGATACACTAGGAAAACCGACGTATAATTGATATTAGTGATCAAAACTAATTAGGCTATGCAGAGTTTGTAACTACTTTGGTGCAATGTATACATCCTTATTGGTTGTTACAAGACATCAGCTGCTAGTAGTACTGATGGATTGGTGCTTTTCTATAGAGAACAAAAGAGGACATATATGATTGCATTACTTGCACAAATTGAATGCAATCTTCTTCCTTGTAGCCTCTAATGTCATGTAACTAATACTTGATTTTTGTTGCTATAGCTAGCTAGGTGCAGTACCGCTTTGTATGATTTTGTTGCTATAGCTTCTTCAAGTTATTATTTTCTAGAGTAATTACACATGTACGATAAGATTTGCATCTTACTTGTTAATATTTTGTATTAGCAGATGGCAGACCAGGACGATATTGTGTGGGAGCACGACGAGAGGGTGGGTGCCGGATTTTGATGCAAGTATCACACAAAAGAAGAAAGGAGGCGGTGCAACCCGATCAAGCACCACTTGGCGTATGTGGTACGAATGTCGATATTGCGCTAAGTTCAAGGAGGTTCGCTAATACTTTCAGCGCGACCTAGACAGGACGAAGGATAAAAAGAAGGGACAAAGGGAGGAGAGGCTTAAAAAGGAATTAGCAGCTACATATTCCCCCTGAGAAGAAGAGCATATGAAGACTACACGGGTGATGCTGATGAGGAGGAACAACTACAGCACGTTGTAGCTGCCTTTAGGGCGGAGGCAAAATTTGTCAGCCAGGCAGGTGGTAGGTATGAGCACAGTGCTGACAGTGGCACCTCTAGAGATGTTGGAGCAGGGGGCGGCGGTCTGTTGCCAAGGATGTTACGGAGTTCATCACAATGGAACAGACCGACCGTGGTGGATTACCACCTTGGTACAGCCCGTGGTCCTATGCAACCAATGATTAACACTGGGAGCTGGACACAAAAGGGAAGGAATGCGAAGTAGGTGATTGGCTCGGTATGGGACAAATTTTTCCACACGGCTGGTATCGTAGGGAGGAAAGTAGATAATTCGTACTTCGTTAGTGCCATCAGAGAAACTAAAAAATAGGGTAAGTGAGTTTTCAAATTTTCGTTGAGTTATACGTCCAATAGTAGCTCACATGGTTATCCTATATTTCATTTGCAAGAGAGGGTATCCCGTCTCCTAGTGGGAGAGACATAGATGGCAAATATTTAGTCGACAACAAAGTGGATATACGGGAAAAGATGAAGAAGTTCAAGGTGGAATGGCCTACGTATGGTGTAACCATAATATGCGATTCTTGGACTGGGCCGACACGCATGAGCATTATCAACTTCATGCTATACTGCAATAGCACAATGTTCTTCCACAAGTTCGTGAATCCGACAGGCAAAAGTCAGGATTAGTCGTACTTGCACAAGGTAGCTATACTCTTATTGCTCCTGTTCTGAAATCAAGTACATGATGTAATGGAGGTTTTCATAGTGTTTGTTGATGCAGAAAATTGCCTCAGTGATCGATAAGGTGGGTCCTCACAATGTTTCGCAAATTGTCACGGACAATAATGCCAACTACAAGAAGGCATGCAGTCTCATTGCACGTGAGCACCGCAACATGGTGATGCGAGGCCTTCACGAGGCTGCACTTTTAAGAAGATGGGTTGGATCGTTCTCGACTGCGCTAGCTGAGAGGATGGCACATGATCCCAAAACTACTGCTAGTATTTTCCTTATGTCATATTAAATATAGTGCCACTCTCATATTCCCACATCGTAATTATTGTTGTCTTCGTTGACTTGAAGCACACTGGTGGGGTGTGTTTGGTTCGGACACACCCATGCTCCGGCAGTTGGCTCAGCTCATCTTTTCGCATTGCGCTTCTTTCAGCGGATGTGAGCGCAATTGGAGCACGTTCGAGTTTCTCCACACCAAAATTCACAACCGTCTATCATACAAAAAGCTTCAGAATCTTGGTTTATGTGAACTACAACTTGTGGCTCAGAATTCAAGAACAAAAAGTGACAAGAAAGAGATCGATGCCATGATATGCTTGCTTGTGTAGTTGACTCCAGCTAGGCTTGGTGTGTTTACTTTACAAGTGGATAGTTGAGGTGTCTCCAAACGATATCGTCTTGCCGCGCACTATCATCTTGTCGCCGTATCCGTACATGGTTAGAAACAAAACAAAGCAGTCCATCTGCGTTTGTTTCTTTCTTTGAATTTTACTACTGCTTGCGGGTTGAATATTAATTTTCAGAGAGCTGTAGGCGAATGAAGATCAGATATGGATGCATGGTTTGTGGATCATGCACGCACCTATTGTGTGCATGCTGCGTATGGTATTGTTAATGTTGAGAAACCAGGTGATCCAATGAAAGCTCACGATGATCCCTTAGCCGAAATCCTAGGCGACTACTATATAAGGAGGAGGGGGTTCCCCCTATGTACAAGCAATCAGAATAGCAATAAAGAATTCAATCGTTGTTCTCCTAAACTTGTGTGTCTCTCTTCTCTCTGCTCTCCAATTCAGATCCGCTTGGGAACCCTGACTATTCGATAGCGAGGTTCCTTAACACGTTATCGCACGAAGCTCTCACCGCTAATAGATTGAAAAGGTGAGAAGAGGTGGGTTTCGTGATTGAATCTAATCGCTTGGTCGATCCTATGCATGCATCTATCCTACGATCCAGATTTTGTGTTCGCCGTGTGGCAAGAAGCTACAACGACATGGATCTACGATTTTACCGCTCATCATCACGTAAAAAGGGGAAATCGAGACGCCTCGGTATGCATGCTTGAAGCGCCGCCGCCGTTGGCCGCCAGCGATGCCGCTTCTACTTGCTCGCCGGTCCGCACCGCCGTGCTCGCAGCGCCGCCGCCGCCAAGACGGCCCGGCCCGGCCGCCGCGCAACGCCAGATCGGCTCACCCTACCCGCAGCCATGCACCGCGCTTCTCGGCGGCGTGTTCGCCGCCGCCTACCGCAGACGGGCGCGCGCGCTCGCCGCCGCCGCCGCCGTGGTGCGCTTGAAGCGCCGCTGCCGCGCCGCGACGCCGCTCGCCCGCCCGCCGCCCGCGCCACCATGGCCCGGCACTGCGACGCCGCACGCCGCTGCCGCCGCGCGTGCAGGCGCTTGAAGCGCCGCCGCCATCACCGCGACGCCGCTCAGCCAGTCGCACGCCGCTGCGTTCCCGCCGGCCGTGCCACCGCACCCGACGCCGCTTGGCTTCGTCACAGGGAAGGATCGCGGCTAGGGTCGAAAACCCTAGCTGCCTTGCTTATATGGGCTGCGTGGGGCATGGCCCAAAGGCTGTTTCAGCCAGGAAATAAAGAGAAAAGAAAAGGGAAGGAAAAGAAAAGGAAGAAAATAAAGAAAAAAGAAGAGAAAATAGCAGAAAATTTTTGAAAAATTGCCAGAAAATCCAGAAAAATTATCTGGCTCTGTTTTTAATTTTTCTAGCTTTATTTCTCTGGTTTTATAAATATTCTTTATGTCTTTGAATTCATTGCTTTATTTTGTATACTGCAATGCATGCCTATTTATTTTCTGCACTTTATGCTTTTGCAACCATTTTCTATTATATTATACGCAGTAATCTAATGTCGGAATTTTGATATCATGCATATGTCTGGCATCGTGAATCATGAGTTTGAAGAACTGGCCCCGCACGGTCAGAACTACCTCACTTGGGCATCGGATGTGAAGATCGTTCTTGGGGGCAAGAATCTTCGTGCAGCGATTGGTCTAGGGTGCTCGCAAGACGCGAAACCTACCGCAGAGCAGAACGATCAAGCCTTGCACTTCCTGAGGCACCACCTCTCAGCCACTCTAAAAAATGAATATATGGCTGAGGAGAGTGCACTTGAGCATTGGACTGCACTTCAGAAGCGGTTCGAGAAGCTCAAGTACACCATCTTGCCCCAAGCACAGTAAGATTGGGTCCGCCTGAGGTTTGCATACTACAAAACAGTGGTCGAGTACAATTCTGTCTTGCACAGAATTTGTACCAATCTCTCTCTATGTGGCAAGAAGATGACTGATGAGGAGAAGATTGAGAAAACTCTCTCTACCTTTCACCCAAATGCTATCCGGAGTGCACGCAGCTATCGTCAGGACGCATACAAAGAGTATAGCGAACTGATTGATGTAATGCAAGTTGTGGAATCGCAAGACAATGTTCTACACAAGAACTATGTCTCGCAGCCACCTGGAAGGGGCACTGGCACAGAAGTCAATGCCAATAGCTATAAGGTGAGAAAGCCCATTCATAGAAAGAAGGGCAAGCAGGGTGGAAAAGAGAGGTCTCAGACCAAAGGAAAGTCCAAAGCCCCAGTGAAGAAGGATGACAAGAAAAGGCGACGCTGTCCGTATGGACAGCAGAACCAAACGTGCTTCAGGTGTGACACATGGGGACACTGGTCGAAGATATGTCGGGAATCCAAGGAAGTGATCAACGCATATCAGGCTAAGAGAAAGGCAAAAGAAAATGCCCCAGCAGAGGCGCACTTCGCCAAGATTGGTGATGATGATGCTATGGATGAAGATACCCCACTTGTCTCATCCTCACAGAATAGCCTGGACATCGATGCCGCAGCCAATATTATGGCAAATGAAGAGAAAACTTCTGTCGATGACATAGAAGCAGAAATTAATGCATATTTTACAGATTCTGTTTAATGCATATTTTTTAGATTATAGTTGTTAGCATTTTCTTTTGAATAATGGTTTGTAAGCTCTAGAAGAGCATACTTCACACATGAATAAATATGCAATTTATTCTTTATTCCAGCAATCTTTAATTTGCAAGCAATGTTTGGATTATTTTTGCCTCTATCTTATTAGAATTATATTTCTTTTATCTAGAAATCGTGTAGCACCGAAATGGAAGAGATATGCATTGTTGATAGTGGCACAACAAATACCATCTTAAGAGAGTCTAAATACTTCCAATCGATCACGAAGAACGCTAGAAAGATAACTACGATCGCAGGAAGCGATTCATATGTAATAGGCTCAAGAAGAGCCACTATTATATTGCATATGGGTACAACTTTGGTAATTGAAGAAGCCCTTTTGTAGCCCGAATCAACACGCACTCTCTTAAGCTTCAAAGACATCCGCGACAATGGTTTTCATGTAGAAACCAATGAAGAAAATGGCAAAGAATACTTGTGCATTGTGAAGCACGCGGTATGTGGAAAAATGGTATTAGAAAAATGTCCCTCATATGAATCTGGGTTGTACTACACGAATATTCATGCACCCGAAGTGTATACTTCCTTGAAGACTGTTTTTAGAAGCTCTAAGTTATTTTTTATGGCATGGTAGATTAGGCCATCCTGGTCTTAGAACGACGAGGAATATAGTGAATAACTCACAAGGTAATGGCATTAATGTTAAAAAATTTCCGAATCATGAAGATTTCGTGTGCCCTGCATGTGCCACCGGGAAATTAATAACCAGACCCTCTGTTATGAAAGTGCAAAGTGAAATTCTTGCATTCCTGCAACGCATCCAGGGGGATATTTGCAGCCTGATTCAGCCCTTGTTAGGGCTGTTTCGATACTTTATGGTGCTCATCGATGCTTCCTCGAAATGGTCGCATGTATGCTTATTGTCAACAAGAAACCATGCTTTTGCAAAGCTAATCTCGCAGATCATAAGAATTAAGAATGCTTTCCCTGATCATCGCGTGAAGTCCATTAGAATGGACAATGCTGGAGAATTTACTTTAAAGGCATTTGATGATTATTGCACTGCAACAGGGATAGCAGTTGAACACTCTGTACCGCATGTCCATACGCAGAATGGACTAGCTGAAGCACTAATAAAGAGGATTAAATTCATTGCCAGACCGCTTTTGCAGAGTTGTAACTTGCCCAACACTTGTTGGGGACACGCAATCCTGCACGCAGCAGCACTCATCAATTTCAGACCTTCGGCCTACAACATCCGTTCTCCTATGCAGCTTGTGCACGGGATAATCCTGAAAATCTCCCATCTCAGGAAATTTGGGTGTATGGTATATGTTCCTATACCACCCCCTCAGCAGACTGCAATGGGCCCTCTCCGTAAGTCTAGGATATACGTTAGTTATGAGAGTGCATCCATAATCAGGTATTTGGAAACCATGACTGGAGACTTGCATACAGCCCGATTCGCTGATTGCATTTTTGATGAGGATCGTTTCCCATCATTAGGGGGAGGAAATCAACCTTTAGATGAAAAATACCGGAAAATCATATGGCATTCCACAGGGATGCCCGCGCATGACCCCCGCACTAATGAAGCAAATCAAGAAGTCCAGAAGATAATTGATTTGCAGAATTTAGCAAATGAACTGCCTGATCATTTTTGTGATCTGAAGGGCGTGGTTAAGTTACATGTACCCGCAAGGAATGCACCAGAGAGGGTCGAAATACCAAACAAAATAGAAGGTATCCCTCATCCTGTTCAGAGGCCTCAAAGAAAAGAATGTAAAACTGCCTCAAACCCAAAGTACCCGGAGACGTCTGGAGAAAACTGGGCGAGAGGAATTACCACAACCACTCACGAAAATACCCCATGGAAAGAAGGGGAGCCAATTGAGACCTGGCACTGGAAAGAAACCAACGAAAAAGGTAATTCCAGATTTGAATCTTCCACTTCAGGAAGCCGCCGGAAATAATGTGTGCGCAAACATAGGCGATGAAAAGCTAAAGGAACTTACTCCTGCGATAGGGAATAGCAGCGAAGAGCAAGTAGAAGTGCATGAAGCACCCCATGAAGAAATGGCCATAAACTTTGTAATAACAGGAGATCCCTGAATAGAGCAATAGCCAACATTGATGCATACTTTGCAAAGAAGATTGCCTCGATCATTGATCATGATCCCGAGACTGCATCTCTAGCAGAGTGCAAGAAAAGGCTAGATTGGGAAGAATGGATGTCGGGACCCGAATCTGCAAATCCGGACCCTCTGTGTATTCTCGTGCTACCCAGATCACGCTAGCACACACAACCATACAGGTTGCACATCACGCATATTCACAAGGATATAAGAATAAATAGTGCAAACATGTATATAAAACGAGTTGTACAACCTTATGGTCTCCTTACAGATAAGTCACCACGCAGGCTTACATTATTCAAAACAAAGAAATAGCAATGAACATAAAAAGTCGTGGAAGCCTCCATCTTGCCACAGCAACCGATCGGGCTTGCCCCTAGTTGCTCGTGTCCTCGACGCACTCTCCTCCCATACCGTGTAGTCTCTCCACCGATGTTGGGGTTGATAAGCAAGGTGGGGTGAGTACACAAGGCACTCAACAAGTAATGCATGTAATGCAAGACTATTACTATATGCAAAGCTTATTCCAATGGATTGGCTTAATTGATTCTTTTTGCATCAAGCAAAGATTTTTAAACTAGTATCTTGTTTAGATTAAATCAAAGGAAATGTATATAAGTAATACTAATTTCAAATGGTTTTTCTTCAAGATTCTCGCACACACTTTATCAGCTCATTTCCAACACCGCACACACCACCCTTCCATGTTTTGTTTATGAAAACTACCCTTAATCAGAATCCCGAGCAATGCTCAATACCGTGAGCACGGCTATTCAATAGTTTTGACACTCGCAGAGGTTGTACACTTTACCCACAAGATACAAATTACCACCACACAGTGATTGTCCGCAACAAAGCTTTTCAGAACTTCTACCTTAACTAAAGAACCTCTCCAGTATTGCCTTCACTATCACTTCCTCACACAGAGCCAAGTATAGGACCGCCAATCACCGCTGGATGGGCACCAAGCCGTAGCACAGTGCGCCCCCCATACAGATACACCCCGTACCGTCACCCCGAGGTATCGAGGAAAGATATCGTAACCCTAGTCAACTAGGTCTGCCCCATGTCGACATGTGGTTGTACGGTTGACTCGATCAAAGGCTTGCAAGGTGAAGTCCTTAATCACCAAGGCAAGACTTTCAACACTCAACAAGGGCACACACCCAATGTGGCACACAGACTCACATCACACAACCCAATGCCACACAGCCCACCTGCACACACCTCTGCCACTTGCCCCGCCTAAAACATTTTCCACCCAGCTTGATTATTGTGCAACACATGCCAAGAATAACTCAATATCGGCACGGAACCACACAAAGTTGTCAGACTCAATCTCCACATGTGGCATCATCACACCACTTTTCAAAATACATTCAATATGTCTTTAATCAATATTGTAGCATTTTTCCAAAGATCATTCATGATTCGCTGCAAGGCTAAGCATCTACTCACTGCCTAGCCTCCCGTGTTGGCACAATATTAACATCCAACTAATATAATCAAAACTTAGGTGACAATGATCTAGGCATACAATTAATAATTCAAGGTGGCATAACAAAATGGGTTGATTAACTACATTATCCCAAATTAATTTAAATTCATTTTAAATAATTAGCATGCATAGTTTCAAAGCATAAATTACATTTTAAAATCTGGGATCAAAATGATCAAAGCATCACTTGCCTTCAAAGAGCTGCGGTCGTGTTCAAGCTTGGTCTTGAGCGACTAATTCTTCTTCAAACCTTCCAGAAATTTGTGTCTACGCTGCTCAAATAAAATATGCAATAAATAGCTAATACAGACGACTAGATAATCTCAAAATTCAAATAAAATTCATCATTAAATAGATCACAATTTTATGAATTTTTAGAAATTTGAATCACCCAAATCGAAGTTAAAATGCAAAAGTTATAGTCATTTGAAGTTTTGAATAAAATCTAAAAATACTGAAATTAGAGAATCCGATTTTTCCAAATTATTTTTATACTTGAAATTGCATTTATGACGTCAGCATGCCTCATGATGACGTCAGCACCGAAATGAATTTTCGTCAAATATTTTTATATATGAAAATATTTATGACGCCGATGACGCCAAGACGACACGCGGCACGCCTGCAGGCCGCCACGCCGCTCGGTCTATGGACCGGTTCACGGCTCGGCTCTAGTCTAGCGTGGACTTGGTTCACGTAATGCTGCGTACACGCGCGCAAAATCCGCATCGCTCGCTAAAACCGACGGTCGATCCTCACGCCGCACCGCAATAAGACCGAGATGCGTGCGACACGCTGTCGCAAGATCCAATGGTCACCACGCATCCAACGCGCGACGCTCGCCCACGCCCACGCTGCCGCACATCCAATGGTCACCTAAATCCAACGGTTGTTCCGACCGACGCGGCGACGCCGATTTACTCAGAGCCACGCGCACGACGCAGCGCGCGCCAAAGCAACGGCCGGATCCGTCTCGCTCGTCAGCAACCACGCCGCCACGAGATTGATGAAGGTGCGGCGCTACCACCGCCAAGACGCTCAAATCGAACGGCGGATCCTAGGGCAAAACCAGATCCAACTCAACCGCTTATATCCGATCCGACGGCCAAAGTTACGGAGTCGCTTACTATTCACGCTTGACGGGCTCAATCCTATGCATACACTAACGATCCAACTACCGAGATGAAACCAAGTTACAGAGACTAGATCTAATCTCTACCGCTCAACCCGCATCTAACGGCCAAGATCTACTAATAGCCCTAATGTCCGATCTAATCTACGCCGCACATTACGCATCTAACGCTCTATAATTTAATCCAAACGTAAACAGAGAAGTGGATACGTGGACTCACCAAACCGAGCGATGAGGATCGGACGGCCGCGAAGTTGGCGAGGTCAACGACGGCGCGAAGGAACAGTCGCGGAGTCGAGGAAGACGAGGACGCCGGGCGGCGCTGGCGGGCGCTTCCGACGTGAAGAAGTGGCGCTGCTCGACGCTGCCTCGACGAGATCGGTACCCGTGACCTCAACAACGGCGAAGTGGACCGCGGCGACGCAAACGACGGAGAACAAAGGCGCAGCAGGGAACAACTACGGCGAGCTCGCTCAGCGCTAGAGAGGGTCTTGGCGTGCGCGCAAGGTGTCAAAAGACGCGCGAGAAGAGTTCGCCAGACGCGCTACTCGGCACTTTAAGGGGCCTCGACGCGTGCGCCACAGTGGCGAACAAGCGTAACGGCCGGCGGCGTTAGCTCCGTGATCTCGCCAGACGATCGACGGGCGCAATCTCGACGTCCGCGCGATTGATCGATGGCTCGCGATCGCTAAACGACGTGGCACACGCGCAAGCCGCTCGATCAAGATCGAACGGTTCACCGGGCGCGCTTAGGTTTCGGCGCGATGGGTCGGCGACGCGACAAGAATGGGCTCGCCCATTATCGCTCATAGCCATTTTTAAAACCTTTTCAATAAAAATAATTCTAGAAATTCATTTAATTCATTTGGGACTTTTAAAATAGCGTAAAATTCTAGAAAATTCCGAAAATACCTTGAGATATTTGGAACTCAAATAAAATATTTTCAATAAAACTTTGCTAGAACTTATACATTATTTAATTGTTTTCAAGGAAGGCTAGTTTTGAGTAATTCCAAATAAATTTCGATAAATTCTCAAGAATTCACAAAAATCAAAAATACTCTCAAAATTTAAACTAGAGCAAAAATTAGGTGTTACAAACCTCCCTTTAATGTAATCTCGCCCCGAGATTCGTGGTTGTCTATAGGAATAGGTTAGGAACTCCTTCTTCAGATCTTCTTCACGCTCCCACGCCGCTTCACTTTCCGAATGGTTGCTCCATCGAACTCGCAGAAACGTGTTGACTTGTTCCTTGTCTCTCCGCCCATTATGTCCGTAATCTTCATCTGATGTTCTTTGTAAGTCGATCTTCTTGCACCAATTGTCTCTAACGGTGTTTGCTCTTCCTGCATCAAGACACTTCTTCGCTTGAGACACATGGAATACGCTATGCACTCGCCAAAGACGGCAGAACTCTAATCGACACGCAACTTCACCTTGCGCTCAAGATTTTGAATGGTCCGACATACCGGGTGTAAGCTTCCTTTGCATGGAACCTTCGACTTTTTGAGTGGTGTTACTCTAAGATACACAAAATCTTCTGTTCAAAGCTTAGTTCCTCATGACGGTTGTCAAGATAACTCTTTTGCTCGGATTGTGCAATCTTCAATCTTTCCCCGACTGTGGTGATCTGTGCTTCCGCTTCTTGAAGAATGTCCGTCCAAAACATGTCGTCACCTGCCTCATTCCAATTCAATGGTGTTCGACAGATCTACTATACAGAGCTTCAAATGGAGACATTTGTAAGCTCGCTTGATAATCGTTGTTGTAACTAAACTCAAGATAAGGCAAACACTTGTCCCATGAAGTGGAATATGCTAAGGCACATGCCCTCAACATATCCTCCAATATCCGATTGACTCTCTCGCTTGTCCATCCGTCTCATGATGGTATGTCAGATCAAGTTCAAACGAGTCCCCATTGCTTCATGAAGCTTACCCTGTAACTGAGGTAAATTGGGTACCTCTCTCCGACACTATCTTTTCGCACTCCATGTAAAATGCATACCCGACATATAAAGTTCGCTAACCGGTCTCCTAATAAGTGGTCTTTATCGTATGAAATGTGCCACCTTAGTTAAACGATCTACTATGACCCATATGGAATCATATCCACTTTATGCTCGGGCAATCCGTTATAAAATCCATACCAATTTCTCCCATTTCCATTCGTATCTTTAAGGGTTGTAATAGCCTCACTGCCTTTGGTGCATAGCTTTGACCATTTGGCATATGTCACATAATGCAACGATTCGCGACTTCTCGCTTCATGCTTGGCCACCAAAATTTTTCCTTCAAATCTTGATACATTTTCGCACTTCCCGGATGAATTGAGTACTTGAGTCATGGGCCTCTCCTGCATTAATCGCTTAACTCTTTTTGTTCTAAGACACAAATGCGCCTTTAAACCACATAGTACCTTGTTCATCCAGCTTTAAAATCTTTTGCTTTGCCTTCATCCATTTTGCCCTTAATTCTTTTGATCTTATCATCATCTTTCCGCCTTCCCCGATCCGATCTTCCAGTAGGTCTTACTTCCAAGGTTACTAGGAATCCTTTTGGTACCATTTCCAATTCTAGTTTCGAAATCCTTACACAATTCTCGCTCGACTTGTTTCAACAAAGATATTTACACTGTGGTTCTTTCGCGCACAAGCCCGCCACCACGCTGGCTTTCCCCGTGGTAGTGAATTCTACATTATAATCCTTGATTAACTCTAACCATCTTCTTTGCCTCATATTTAGGTCACTTGTGTGAAAATATACTTAAGGCTTTTATGATCGTGATATACTTCACATCTATTTCGATGAGATGATGACGCCATATTTTTAGTGCATGCACTACGGCAGCTAATTCTAAATCATGAGTCGGATAGTTCTCTCATGTGGTCTCAATTGCCTCGATGCATAGGCAATTACCTTCCTATTTTGCATCAACACGCATCCCAATCCTCGACGCGATGCATCACAATAGATGTCAAAGTCTTGGTGAACGCCTGTAAAACTAATACAAAGCCGATGTTAACCTCCTTTTCAATTCCCAAAATTCTTCTCACACTCAGTGTCCATAAAATTTCTTTTCTTTTTCAATAATTGCGTAAGAGGTCTCGCAATCGAGAGAATCCTTCAATGAATCGACGGTAATACCCCGCCATTCCAAGGAAACTACGGATTTGGGTTACCGCCTTCTACTGCTCCCAATGTAAAACCGCTTTCCACTTTCTTTGGATCTACAAAGAACTCCTTCACGCCATTATGTGTCCAAGAAATTCCACCTTATCTTTCCGTAAATCACATTTGCTAAATTTCGCAAACAACCGTTGTTCCTCAACTTTTCAAGGACTAACCTCAAGTGCTCTGCATGCTCTTCTCTCGCCTTGGAATAGATAAGGATGTCATCTATGAATACGACGACTAACTTATCCAAGTTTTCCATAAAACCTTATTCATTAAGTTCATGAAATATGCCGTGCATTTGTCGCACTAAAAGGCATCATCAGAACTCAGAGTGTCCATATCTTGACGAAAATGCGCCTTCTAATATCCTCCGATCGGATCTTCACCGATGGTATCCTCGATCAAGATCAATTTTGAGAATACTCCCGCTCTCTCAATCGGTCAAACAAATCATCGATCCCGGTAGCGGATACTTATTCTTTATCGTCACATCATTGAGTGCACGATAGTCTATACACATCCCGAAACTTCCGCCCTTCTTCTTAACGAATAAGACAGTGCTCCCCATGGCGATGAACTAGGTCTTATAAATCCTTTTCCAAATAGCTTCTTCAATTTGCTTCTTCATTTCCACCAATTCCTCTATGGACATCCCGTAAGGTCTCTTAGCTATTGAGCTGTCCTCGACTAGTTCTATCACGAACTCGATATCTCTATCCGCGCATTCCGTAAATCTCCGGGAAAACATCCGATATTCATTGACTATGGAGACTTCTCTGTCGATGCCTTCATGCCGTTGACCATCAATTGTCCATCTCGCATCGTTTCGCTTCAAACTCAATTTTCTTTCCATCCGGCTCTCGACCGATATGACTCTTTTTCCGCAGTCCAATATCGCTTTGTGATCGGTTAACCAATCCATTCCTGTGATAACATCCAAGGTGTGGGTATTAAGGACGATTAAGTTCGCTAGGAACTCAACTCCATTAATTATTATTCCTACCCCGTAACATCCTACTTTAGATTCGATCCAGGATTGACTATGAGCACACATTTAAGATTCACTATTTCCATATCATTTTGAACAGCAAAATCTCGGAAATAAAAGAATGCGAAGCTCGAATCAAATAAAACAAGAGCGGTAATCGAAGTTTACTAGAACTTACCCAAGACAACGCCCGAGGCGCTCGACTTCATCCGCCGTGATGTGGTTGACTCGCCGCGCGCTCCTTGGGATGGAGTCGCCGTTGATGCCCCGCGTTCATGATTGGTGCGGAGTCCTTGCCGTGTGTTCCCGTGTTAAAGCGAACCGGGTGACACCTCCTTCTTAGGGCGCTTGTTGGCAAATGCCCCATTTCATTGCAATGATAGCAACGCCTTCCCACGGCCTAAGAGGTTCCTCCACCGCGCTATAGTTCGGCCGAGTTCAACATTTTGACCCATCGGGCGATTTGCCGCAGCGGTGCCTCGCCATTGCCTCTAGGCCGGTACCGAATGAGCCGTTGGGGTGCCGCCCTTCGCTCTCACGCCCCGACGACTCTCCTTGTTGCGCCATTCTCGCGCTCTGTCATCCAACTCTCGGCGCTTGTCCTCTAAGATCGTGGCTTTGTTAACTAACTCTTGAAAGTCGTGGAATGTGTGGGTGATCGGCCCCACTGCAACCCTCGCATTCAATCCTTCATGAAGCAGATTGTCCGCCTTATCCGTAGCCACGCCTCTCCGTGCGTAGCGCGCCGCTTGGGTGAACTTGTTCGTAATCGCCATCGATCGCCGCTTTGCTTGAGGCTTCGAACTCCTCCTTTTAAGATCCATGATACCCTGTACATGGTAATCGACGAAAGGCCGAGGTGAATTCTCCCATGTGATACTCGGGTCCTCATGAGTCGCGCAGGTTTTCCCACCATTCTCGCGCAGCCCTTCGAGTTGATGAGAGGCATAGAGTACCTCTCATGTCTTACACATTGGGTAATGTGCAGCTTCCTTTCAATTGTCCTTAGCCAATCGTCCGCCTCAAAGGATTGGCGTACCCGAGAAAGTGGGTGGACGAGTTCTCATAAACTCCGGCTAACTGGAGTAGGGTGTGGTCCATGGTTGCCCCTGTGTTGAACATTCGCAGCAGCCTTGATTGATATCCGCGCATGGTTTGAACCATCGTGGTCATGAGTTGAGTCCGGCCACAAAAAGGCTCCTGTGTTCTCGTGATATCGACCGCGTGGTTGAGGAATCGCTCTTCATTCCGTTGTCCGTCTGTTAGCTCCACTCACTGCTCCAACATTTCCACGAGTCCTCACCATCTGCTGCAAGCTTCAATGGTTAAGAAAAGAAGAAAGCATAGACAAGTAAAACAACTTATGTGGGGAAACAGTGTAACTTAAATTATTTAGCCACTTTATTGATATAATATAAAGCAAGATGGTTGCTCACAAGTGCCTAAGGGCAATGCAACACATACGTGACACTCACAACCAAAAGCAAGTAAGCAAACATAGGAATCCATGACAACTCACACCTAAGGGTAACTCAAACAAAGACGCGACTCGATATTCGAGTCTCGACACTACACTCTACTAGACTCGATCACCATCGAGCCAACCCGGCCGCGCTTCCCGAGCGCATACCGCGGTGCTGTGGCATTGGGGCGAATCGTCCTCGTGACTCATCGCGCGGGTGCAAAAGACCCCATCGACTGGCCGTCCCGGCCGCTCGCTTCTCGTGATCGGCGCCTCGCCCGGGCCCCGGATCCGATCATGTAACTCAGGATCGTTCGCTCGGGTCCATACAAAGCCATCTCCAACTCCCGGATCTTCAGATGGCATGAGCTAAGTTCTCCTGTTGGGTTCTTGCCTCTATAACCTCGTCGCGGGTCCTCTCGCAACTCCCGGATCGTCTCGCCCAAGGCGCCCTCCTGGCGATGACGCATCTTGCCGTGGGTGATAGTGGCGCCCTCCTCCACAAGCTCCATCCTGTCCAAACGATTGTCTCGACGCGATGGTGGCGAAGACGGTGCCTCTAACTCGCGAATAAGGCGCGGCACCGCCGCATCGCTCGACGCGACGCCTCCCGAATCCCGCCCGAAGAAGACCTCCGGCAAGGATGTAGATAGGACGACTCGCCTCGCCCTCTCCCGAGCATACATCGTGGATCTTGACGCCCCAGCGACGCCAAGTCCTCGCCTGCACTCACCAAGTCCTCGCATGCTGGTCGGTCAAAACCTCCAAGCAATCGCATCATACGCCATAACTCCGCGCGATCCTCCGGCGCCTCCATAGGTATGGATCATCCTCATCCGCCAAAACAAACCTTGTTTAAATTAAATAGAGAATAATAAAATTCAAAGATAGGTATGAATAAGGAGAAGAGATAAGTCGAGATTTCTTTGACATTCTTGCTCAAGTTGATTAGGTCTTTAGAAAATAGTTTTCACCCTCCTAGGCACAACCAAACTAAGGTCAAGGCCTACAACACCGCTCGATACCACCTCTGCCGAGACCCGACCGCAAACCGACCTCTGTATTCTCGTGCTACCCAGATCACGCTTAGCACACACAAATATACAGGTTGCACATCACGCATATTCACAAGGATATAAGAATAAATAGTGCAAACATGTATATAAAACGAGTTGTACAACCTTATGGTCTCCTTACAGATAAGTCACCACGCAGGCTTACATTATTCAAAACAAAGAAATAGCAATGAACATAAAAAGTCGTGGAAGCCTCCATCTTGCCACAGTGCAACCGATCGGGCTTGCCCCTAGTTGCTCGTGTCCTCGACGCATTCTCCTCCCATACCGTGTAGTCTCCTCCACCGATGTTGGGGTTGATAAGGGTGGGGTGAGTACACAAGGCACTCAACAAGTAATGCATGCAATGCAAGACTATTACTATATGCAAAGCTTATTCCAATGGATTGGCTTAATTGATTCTTTTTGCATCAAGCAAGATTTTTAAACTAGTATCTTGTTTAGATTAAATCAAGGAAATGTATATAAGTAATACTAATTTCAAATGGTTTTTCTTCAAGATTCTCGCACACACTTTATCAGCTCATTTCCAACACCGCACACAGCCACCCTTCCATGTTTTGTTTATGAAAACTACCCTTGATCTGTAATCCCGAGCAATGCTCAATACCGTGAGCACGGCTATTCAATAGTTTTGACACTGCAGAGGTTGTACACTTTACCCACAAGATACACCGCCACCACATAGGTGATTGTCCGCAACAAAGCTTTTCAGAACTTCTACCTTAACTAAAGAACCTCTCCCAGATTGCCTTCACTATCACTTCCTCACACAGAGCCAAGTATAGGACCGCCAATCACCGCTGGATGGGCACCAAGCCGTAGCACGTACGCCCCCATACAGATACACCCCGTATCACACCCCGAGGTATCGAGGAAAGATATCGTAACCCTAGTCAACTAGGTCTGTCCCATGTCGATATGTGGTTGTACGGTTGACTCGCATCAAAGGCTTGCAAGGTGAAGTCCTTAATCGACTCAAGGCAAGACTTTCAACACTCAACAAAGGGCACACACCCAATGTGGCACACAGACTCACATCACTCAACAACCCAATGCCACACAGCCCACCGCACACACCTCTTGCCACTTGCCCCACCTAAAACATTTTCCACCCAGCTTGATTATTGTGCAACACATGCCAAGAATAACTCAATATCGGACGGAACCACACAAAGTTGTCAGACTCAATCTCCACATGTGGCATCATCACACCACTTTTCAAAATACATTCAATATGTCTTTAATCAATATTGTAGCATTTTTCCGAAAGATCATTCATGATTCGCTGTAAGGCTAAGCATCTACTCACTGCCTAGCCTCCCGTGTTGGCACAATATTAACATCCAACTAATATAATCAAAACTTAGGTGACAATGATCTAGGCATACAATTAATAATTCAAGGTGGCATAACAAAATGGGTTGATTAACTACATTATCCCAAATTAATTTAAATTCATTTTAAATAATTAGCATGCATAGTTTCAAAGCATAAATTACATTTTAAAATCTGGGATCAAAATGATCAAAGCATCACTTGCCTTCAAAGAGCTGCGGTCGTGTTCAAGCTTGGTCTTGAGCGACTAATTCTTCTTCAAACCTTCCAGAAATTTGTGTCTACGCTGCTCAAATAAAATATGCAATAAATAGCTAATACAGACGACTAGATAATCTCAAAATTCAAATAAAATTCATCATTAAATAGATCACAATTTTATGAATTTTTAGAAATTTGAATCACCTAAACCGAGTTAAAATGCAAAAGTTATAGTCATTTGAAGTTTTGAATAAAATCAAAATATCAAATTAGAGAATCCGATTTTTCCAAATTATTTTTATACTTGAAATTGCATTTATGACGTCAGCATGCCTCATGATGACGCCAGCACCGAAATGAATTTCCGCCGAAATATTTTTATATATGAAAATATTTATGACGCCGATGACGCCAAGACGACACGCGGCACGCCCGCAGGCCGCCACGCCGCCCGGGTCTATGGACCGGGTTCACGGCTCGGCTCGTCTAGCGTGGACTTGGTTCACGTAATGCTGCGTACACGCGCAAAATCCGCACGCTCGCTAAAACCGACGGTCGATCCTCACGCCGCACCGCAATAAGACCGAGATGCGCGCGACACGCTGCCGCAAGATCCAATGGCACCACGATCCAACCGGGCGACGCTGCCCACGCCCACGCTGCCGCACATCCAATGGCCACCCTAAATCCAACGGTTGTTCCGCACCGACGCGGCGACGCCGATTTACTCAGAGCCACGCGCACGATCGCAGCCGGGCGCGCCCAAAGCAACGGCCGGATCCGTCTCTCGCTCGTCAGCAACCACGCCACGCCACGAGATTGATGAAGGTGCGCGCTATCACCGCCGCACGCTCAAATCGAACGGCGCGATCCTAGGGCAAAACCAGATCCAACTCAACCGCTTATATCCGATCCGACGGCCAGTTACGGAGTCGCATACTATTCACGCTTGACGTGGCTCAATCCTATGCATACACTAACGATCCAACTACCGAGATGAAACCAAGTTACGAGACTAGATCTAATCTCTACCGCTCAACCCGATCTAACGGCCAAGATCTACTAATAGCCCTAATGTCCGATCTAATCTACGCCGCATTAATACGCATCTAACGCCTATAATTTAATCCAAACGTAAACAGAGAAGTGGATACGTGATTCACCAAAACCGAGCGATGAGGATCTGACGGCCGCGAAAAGTTGGCGAGGTCAACGACGCGCGAAGGAACAGTCGCCGAGTCGAGGAAGACGAGGACGCCGGGCGGCGCTATGGGCGCTTCCGACGTGAAGAAGTGGCGCTGCTCGACGCGCCTCGACGAGATCGGTACCCCGTGACCTCAACAACGGCGGAAGTGGACCGCGCGACGCAAACGACGGAGAACAAAGGCGCAGCAGGGGAACAACTACGGCGAGCCTGCTCAGCGCTAGAGAGGGTCTTGGCGTATGCGGCAAGGTGTCAAAAGACGCGGCGAGAAGAGTTCGCCAGACGCGCTACTCGGCACTTTAAGGGGCTTCGACGCGCGCACTACAGTGGCGAAACAAGCGTAACGGCCGGCGGCGTTAGCTCCGTGATCTCGCCAGACGATCGACGTGGCGCAATCCTCGACGCCCGCGCGATTGATCGGATGGCTCGTGATCGCGAAACGACGTGGCACACGCGCAAGCCGCTCGATCAAGATCGAACGGTTCACCGGGCGCGCTAGGTTTCGGCGCGATGGGTCGGCGACGCACAAAGAATGGGCTCGCCCATTATCGCTCATAGCCATTTTTAAAACCTTTTCAATAAAAATAATTCTAGAAATTCGCTTAATTCATTTGGGACTTTTAAAATAGCGTAAAAATTCTAGAAAAATTCCAAAATACCTTGAGATATTTGGAACTCAAATAAAATATTTTCAATAAAACTTTGCTAGAACTTATACATTATTTAATTGTTTTCAAGGAAGGCTAGTTTTGAGTAATTCCAAATAAATTTCGATAAATTCTCAAGAATTCACAAAAATCAAAAATACTCTCAAAATTTAAACTAGAGCAAAAATTAGGGTGTTACAATGGAAGAAGGCAATCACTACAGAGTTAGTCTCTCTGAATAAGAGAAAGGTGTTTGGGCCCGTGCCGCACACCTCCCCATATAAACCCTGTAGGTCACAAATGGGTCTTTGTTTGGAAGAGGAATGAAAACAACGAAGTTGTAAGGTACAAGGCAAGGCTTGTAGCTCAAGGTTTCACTCAACGTCCTGGAGTTGATTATGAAGAAACCTATTCTCCGGCCATGGGAGGAATTACCTTTAGATATTTGATCTCAATGGCACTGTTGAAGTTGAGAATGAAGCTAATGGATGTTGTCACAAAGATATTTGTATGGAAACTTGGATTCGAGATATACATGAAGGTACCTGAAGGTATTCCTATCCCGAACCAAGACGGAGCAAATAGAAACCTGTACAGTGTAAAATTGGAGAAATCATTGTATAGGCTAAAATAGTCAAGAAGAATGTGGTACAATCGCTGAGCGACTTTCTCCGCAAGAAAGGCTACACAAATGTAAAAGATTGTCCATGCGTATTTATACAATGATCCCCGAATGGATTCTCAGATAATCTCCGCCTCATGTAGATGACTTGAACATCATTGGGACGGATGAAGAAATTGAGAAGCATGCTCATACTTGAAGTCCGAGTTTGAAATGAAGGATTTGGGTAAAACCAAGTTTTGTTTAGGCTTGCAGCTTTAGCATGTCCAAGGAGGAATCTTGGTACATCAATCAACCTACACGCAGTAAAGTGTTGGAAAGGTTTGGCTTTGAAAAGGCATATCCCGCAAAGACTCCAATGGCTCAAGGTCACTCCAAGCGTGTCTAGACCCATACTGCACCTAGAGAAGAGGGGAGGAAGTCCTAGGAGCAGAATTCCATATCCGAGTGCGCTTGGAGCGCTATATACCTTGCGAATAGCACTAGGCCTAACATTGCGTCATAGAATTTGCTAGCCCTAAGATGCTGGCGTAACCCACCAAAAGGCATTGAAAGGATCAAGGACATCTTCCGTTACCTCCAAGGAAGCAAAGATCTCGCTTGTTTTTCAAGAAACAATGAATCAAATTTTGTCGGCTATGCCGATGTCGATACTTATCGCACTCCGCATATTGGCAAGTCCCAAATCGGCTATGTTTTCCTATGTGGAGGAACAACAGCTTCTAGAAGTCATCTAAGTAGACTCGCCTCGACGCCGACAAACCACTCAAAATCATTGCTTTGTATGAAGCATCTCGTGAATGTGCATGGCTCCAAAGAATGGTTCACCACATCCAGAAGTCATGTGGCTTGAACATTGAGCAAACTCCCACGATCATATATGAAGATAATGCAGCTTGTGTTGCTCAAGCACAGATGGGTTATGTGAAGAGCAATCTCACGAAACATATCAACCCCAAGTTCTTCTATGCTCACGAATTGCATAAGATGAACGAGATCAAGATATTGCATACTAAGTCATGTGAAAATCTCGCAGATTTGTTCACTAAATCACTCCCAGCATCTACCTTTGAAAGGTGAGTAAAAGGGATTGGGATGATGAGACTTAGAGAAGTGCAGATTTCAGAGGGAGATATTTCACATACTCCCACATAAATTTCGAATATGAATTTTGAGTACCCAACATGAATCTCGAAGATTAGCGGTTGAAGTTTGGGTGAATTGTACTCTTTTTCCTTAGCAAGTTTTTCATGAAGTTTTCTTGCATAAGATTTTGACGAGGCAATTCGTGCAACATAGTGAGCGTATGCTATGTACTCTTTCTCCAAGTATTTTTCCCACTGGGTTTTTCTGGAGTTTTAATGAGGCATATGCATCTCGCGGCAAAGGGCCCAAGGGGGAGTGTTGGGAAACCACGTGGCCCAATGAAAGCCCACGATGGTCCCTTAGCCGAAACCCTAGGCGACTACTATATAAGGAGGAGGGGGTCCCCATATGTACAAGCAATCAGAATAGCAATAAAGAATTCAGTCGTTGTTCTCCCTAAACTTGTGTGTCTCTCTTTCTCTCTCTGTTCTCCAATTCAGATCTATTCGGGAACCCCGGACTATCACTACTACAGAAAGGGGTATATTAGACGCCTCAGCACAGACGGTTCTGGGGAACCGTCTGTGACAAATAATATCACTGACGGTTTTATACTTTAACCATTAGTGAAATTATCACATTTGTACTTACAAAAACCGCTGCTGATATACATCCATGTCACGATTTAGTTTAATTAAAACCGTCGAATATATCATGCATTTGTTCTTTCATAAAACCGCTCGTAATATCACATATTATCCTGCACGGTTTTGTAATAAAACCGTCATTATATATCACGCACGGTTTTATTATAAAACCGTCTGTACTTCTATGTTTATCATTGACGGGTTTTCTATAAAACCGTATGAGATTTCTATCGGCTGTATAAAATACAGAGGCCCGAGGCACTTGGTGCATTTTTAGGATTTCGGGATCTATTTTCATTTGGCTGCGGCTGTGCGGCTGTGAGGTGATTTGGTAAAAGAAGACCGTTGATTTCGAAAGGTGATTGAGGATCCATTTGATTTTGGTGATCTAAGGTTAGTAACGGTGTCTAATTGCAGTATATTCAAGATCTACCTTATTAAGAATGGAATTTGATGATTTTTTAGATTTAGCTTGTATATATTCATGTGTTCTTTCTTTGTAAGGGTAGTAATGGGTTTTAATTGCATTAACACTAAGTGTTGTATTGCTTGGCGAGATGGACCAAGATGGATGTACACTAAGAACCGTGGTGAGTGCCGAGTACATGAATGGCGCTCCGCTTTTAGAAGAGCCAGAAGAGGATATGTTTAATAAGGGGGCGCTTTATGTCTTGTCCGCATTGATCGTGAGAATCAAGATGTTTCAAACTTTGCGCAGATCGGGCACACTTGATTATAAGGGGTTTCAAACGGGTATACATGTTGGACCAACACGGTGAAGAGCAGGAGATACAGAACCGTGTATTAACATGGTCGACGGTCAATGATATGTCTGATGGTCATATCGATTGTGGTTCCGGCGAGGATAGGTTGCGTGAAGATAATCAATCGATGTCGCGTGATGTAGAAGGCAAGCGTGATGATAGAGAATATGGTAAATTCCGGTCTTGATGGAGGACTCGAGAAACCTTTGTTCACAGTCGCAAGTCGAAATACACAGGTTGTCATCCGTGCTTGAACTGCTGAAATTGAAAGCAAGCAACGGTTGGTCCGATAAGAGTTTCACAAATAATGTTACGCTTATTGGCGACATGCTTCCCGAGGGAAACGAGTTGCCGACAACCACCTACAAAGCTAAGAAGGTTCTTTGTCCCTTGGGAATGGATGTAGAAAGAATATATGCATGTCCGAACGATCGATCCTCAGACCGCCAAGAGTACGCGAACTTGCACATATGTCCTGTGTGCAATGCATCCCGGTACAAGCGTAAGAGTCATTCTGATGATGACAAAGTGAGGGCACCTGTGTGATGAAAGGACCTCTCGCTAAGGTGGCATGGTATCCGCCTATAATTCCTCGCTTGAAGCGCTTGTTTGCGAACCCAAATGAGGCAAAATCATGCGCTGGCACTGAGGAGCGTAAGAACGATGGAATGCTAAGGCACCTCGCGATTCCATCCAATGGAGAAACATCGATAGGAGGTTTCAAGAATTCGTGAGGATCCGAGGAATATAAGGTTTGGATTGAGTACAGATGGAATGAATCCTTTCGTAACATGAGTAGCCGATAGCACTTGGCCCGTGAATCTCTCAGATCTACAACCTTCCTCCTTGGTTGTGTATGAAGCGAAGTACATTTTGTTGTCTCAGATTTATCCAAGGACCAAACAACCTGGGAACGATATTGATGTGTACCTAGCACCATTGGTGGAAGATCCAAAACACTATGGGTTTCCGAGTACGTATGGGATGCGCATAAACAAGAGAACTTCACTTTGCACCGCTTTTGTTCTCGCACCATAAATGATTACCCCGCCTTGGTAACCTATCGTGCCGAGTACAAAGGGACCAAAGCCTCGCACTCACCGCTAGACAATACCGAGAGTGTGTGGTCAATCACTCACGCAAAATCGCTTACATGCATCACCGTGAGGTTCTTCTGAGGAATCACCCATACCGCAAAATAAAAACAATTTGATGGAACGAACGAAGACGGTTTAGCTCCAAAGCCTTTAAGTGGGATAGATATCCATGATATGGTTAAGAACTTGATGTTGCGCTTGGAAAGGGGCGAATCGAGGTCCCGTGAGAAGAGCACGGGAAGAAGAGATCAATATTTTGGGACCTACCTTATTGGGAGCACCTAGAAGTTCGCATCGATCGACATGATGCACGTGGAGAAGAATGTCCGTGATAGCTTGATTGGTCTCTTATTGAATATTAAAGGCAAATCAAAGGACATGATCAATGCACGCCTTGACTTGGTTGATATGGGCATAAGACCTGAGTTAGCATCGAAAGAGACAGATACAGCCAACATATTGCGAACTCGCTTGTTACACTTTGTCTAAGGCCGAGAAAATCGAATGTACTAGCTGCTTGCATGGTGTGAAAGTTCCGTCCGCTACTCCTCTAACATGAAGAGACTTGTTTTGATGCAAGATTTGAAATTAGTTGGCATGAAGTCTCATGATTGTCATGTGCTGATGACACAAATGCTCTCTGTGGCAATTAGAAGTATTTTGCTAGTCAAGGTTCGGAGACAATCACGAGGTCAGTTATTTCTTTAACACAATTGCTCGTAAGGTAATCGATCCCAAGCACTAGATGCACCGCAGTCGAGGTGGTGATGACTCTATGTAATCTTGAGATGTATTTCTCCGCTGCTTTTCGATATCATGGTCCATCTCGTTGTTCACCTTGTGACAGATAAAGATATGCGGCCCGTGTTCCTACGTAGCATGTACCCATTCGAGAGGTATATGGGGATTCTCAAGTCCTACGCACGTAAATCGATCTCACGAGGGTAGCATTGTCGAAGGTTATGCAACCGAAGAAGTCGAGAGTTCTCGCCGATTACATGGCTCAGTCGAACCAATAGGTGTGCCTCGATCTCGCCATGAGGGGAGACTCCAGTGGCTTCGGACCATCTAAGGAAAGCAATCACGCCCGATCCGGCTTCCTATGCTCAAGCTCATTTCACGGTTTTGCAACACATGGCTGTAGTGTCCCCGCACATCGACGAGCATAAGCACCGGTCATGCAAGAGAATCGACACGGCAAGAGCCTTGGATCACGAGACAAAGATAACCTTCGCTTTAACAGATGGTCAAGGAGCGACCCATCACCGGGACCTCTTCAGTGATACGCTCACATGGTTGGCAAAAGGGCCAACATTTACAGCTTGTAACATGGAAAGGATACGACTTAAATGGGTACACATTTTACACGAGAGATCGTGACATGAAGAGCACAAACTGTAACTACGGTGCACGATAGATGCGCTCAACACCGCTGGTCAACGAGGAGCTCCTACTATGGGTTCATAGAGGATATTTGGGAGCTTGACTATGTACTATTCAAGATCCCCTTATTTAGGTGTCGCGGTCCACCTCCATCACGTGAAGGTTGACAAGCACGGTGTCACTATCGTTGACCTCGCACGCTTCGGATACCAAGATGAACCATTCATACTCGCTAACCAAGTCGTTCAAGTATTCTATGTAATCGACCGCCCAACAAGAAGAGACATGTAGTTCTTCAGGGAAAAGGAGGATTGTCGAGTAGAGAATGTAGTAGATGATGAAGAATATAATCAATTCAAGAGTTGCCTCCATCTAACGAGCATCACAAATTCAGAAGAACAACCCGGAAGCTAGCTACGCACGCTACGCCGATCATCATGAAAGGCTAATTTTTATACAAAAGAATAAGCAAGTGGAGTTATGATTTTAAGTGTACTCTAGAAGATAATATAGTTGTTTGTAATGAGATGCTTGAAATTAAAATAACTTTGTGTATATATGCATCCGATTTATGTAATATAGTTTTCTTTCCTTTATCGATATTGCTTCATCTACAATTCCATATACAGATACATTATGTCAAGAAGGCCAAACTTTTGGATTTACCATAGCAATGAGTCTGTTTAATTATCACGCACGGTTCTAATATAGAACCGCTCAGGATAATTATCACGCACGGTTCTATTTACGAACCGTCTCGTGATATTTTATATCGACGGTTCTTATGTAGAACCGCTCGTGATATGGGTGACCTATAAAATGCGCACTCGCAGATCCGCTATTCTCCACTCTTCCACTCACGCGCTAAAACCCTAGTATTCGCTCTCCGCCTCGCCGACGCCCCCATCGCCGACGCCGCCTCGCCGCCGACGCCCCATCTCCGACTTCGCCGCTGACGCCCCCCATCGCCGACGCCGCCCGCTGCCGACGCCCCCATCGCCGACGCCGCTTCGCTGCCGACGCCCCATCGCCGACTCTCCCATCTCCGATCTCGCCCCCGCCGCAAAGACCATCGCCGACGCTCCCATCGCCGACGCCGCCGCCACGACGCTCCCCATCGCCGACTCTCCTCGTCGAACCTGGTATGGATGAATTGAAATTTAATTGTTGAATCGTGGTGGTTTATGATTTGATTATGTCTATTTAGGTGTACTTCGACAAGATTGTTTAGGACCTAGGAGATATACTAATCGCATCATTGCCATGAATGTAATGTGCAATGCCACCAAATTTTATTTATTATCCTGTTGTGAGTAATCTATTTGTGTATGCATTTGTGCTGGCCTTTTTTTCAATCCTGTTGTTGACCAATTGGATATGTAGCTGAATGGCTTCATTTGTGTCAATTTCGATGGAGATATTTTCAGGATTTCTGAAAATGGTGCTCTAATGACGTTGGCTATTACATGTTTATTTTATTCTATTGCATACTGAGATGCTTAGGGAAGCAAATATCAAGAAGGTGCATGAAAATCTTTTGAGGTTGTGAAGAAAAGAAATTATGTTCCTATTATGAATGTAACTTTTACATTTACCTCTTGTTTCATAGCCTTTAATGCACTTATGTGCCGCATGTGCTCTAATGGGTGTATACATAATTGTCTGCACGAAGATCCACTTTTAGTGAAGGTGAATAAGGCAAAAAAAAATTTGCCGGATTAAGGGAAAATGCCAAAAAAAAAGCAGAACAACGATGCTTCTCTCAACTTACCTTCTTACCTTCTTTGAACTACCATTGTACCCATTAAATAAAAGCAGCCATCAATTGGTAGCCTTCCATTTTTGTTTACATGTCTTTCCTGTTGTGCCACGACATCCAACCTAGATTGCAAGATGGTGTCCCCTCGTTCGCCGTCTGAAGGATGTGATGAGTCATCCAAAAGAAAACCTCCTCGAGGTCCAAGAGGAGCAAATAAAAGGCCCACGGAACGATATACCATCACGGCGTTGATCGAAGGATGGGGCCCCACCGAACCAAGAAAGGCGGTGAATGCATTTAGGACATTGTGCCGATAGTCGCACGAACGGGTCCCCATCACTTGTCCATCCCGAAGTCACGATCGATGAGAGCCGCAACGACTTGGTGATGTAAATTATGTCCTCGCTCGATATCCCGTAAGACTTTGTGATCTTAATGCGACGGTATGCAATCGCTAGTGGCGGAAAGGCGTGAAGAATTTCAAGAGCACGCTTGTCAAGGAATATGTCAATATGACAGGACTCTTCTAAGTACGGGTTTATTATCGAGAACGTGTGGCAAAATTTTGTTGAGGCAAAGACGACGATGAATTCGCAAGGCCAAAGTGAAGCCCACAAGGCCCGCAGCAGTAAGGAGCACCCACCCCACAGACTTGGCACCGCTGGTACGCGGGAAGAGGGACCAATGGGAGACGGAGGACGAGGAGGCCTATGCGCCATTTGCAAGTATCGTTGACCGACGCGCCGAGACCGCTCGAGCAAGGTCAAGTGCCACGCCTTCCAAGACCGCCTCCTTTACAAACCTCGCGACGAGGAAGTCTCGCCAACGATCGTAAGATATTGACTTCCACCTGCACGTAATTTGTCCATAATTTCGTAAGTGAATTAACTTTTGGGGTCTTGCAGTAGCGTTGAGTACACAATCTTCCGAGGGCACTTTTTGCCGACAGGAGAAAGATGTACTTCCACACTTTGGGAAACAAGGAACACTGTCGCACGCGAGGCGCTGGGGTTTTGTTCCTAGAAGTCCGGATTTCCGCGCACTGCATAAATACCGAGTAGGAAGAGAACAAAAGCAGAGCGAGAGGAACGATCGTACAAAGGATTGAGGAAAGACTAAGAGAAGAATTCAACAATAAGATAAAAAGCCTCGAGGAAAGGTTCGATAATCACCGCGCAAGTCCTGTAATTATGTGCACAAATCACCCACTACCAAAAGAGCACTGTATGTCCGCCACTCCCACAAACAACATGGGAAATCTCCCGTCTGTGAAATCAAGGTACTTATATATATGTCTTGAATGCTCCATACAAATAGTCGTTGGACGCAGAGCTAAGTCTCAGATCATTATGTAGGTGGCCACGCGTGCACTCTCCAATTGAGACTTGTCTGTGGGGCCATTCTTATTCCGGCCGCTTCGGGGTCGCGATCCGCTTATTGAAGGGGCGCAGCACGGCACCTTTGTGGCAACAGGATTCACGGGTTAGTGTGGACGTGTAAACGATAATTTCAAGATCGCCCCACTACCGATGCCCCCAAACGATGAGATTGTGACACTGGGGACGCCATTCATACTTTTATCCAAAGGCCCAAAGAATGACATCTTCCCGACGCCCGCCCTCCATCACCGAGCTTCCCAACTGCTCGAGTCATGTGTCGCACCTTAGAGGGCACCAAATCGCTCGTGCCCTCGCATTAAAAGACATTGTGCGGATGGTGCCCACTGCCTCCCATGCGCACTACTTATGACGTAAAAAGTCAAGGGCAAATCAAGCGCATCACGAAGAAATTGACTATCCAATTGCCTCACCGCCCGAGTATACCAAAGAGAGCCTTTTGTAACCGGAGAGCGCATGAAGAACCTTTCTATGGCTTGCGTAGATTGCGTAATTGGTGCATGGAACATGCTAAAAGCCATTGCAAGATCGCATAACGAGTATCTCGATCGCTTCAAGCCCGAGCATCTATTCAACGAGTCATCGGGGGATTCTTCACACCGACTTCAAGGACCTTTTGACATATTTAACCTCGACGCCTCGACGCCAAGGCTCTTGAGATGCCGACATTGTAAGTGTGTGCATTCACAAGGTACATTCGTAATATCGATAAAAGTAATATATATATGACTCAATGTTTTCAGATATTTAGATACATGATCCGAAGCGAGATGTAACAAACAACCGGTGGGTTTCTTGACCCACACATAGTCTCCAAGCAAACAATGGACAGAGATTACGGATTTGTCGATAACACGCTTGAGAGGCCTTGGCGGCTCAAAAGATAAAGAGTTCATACTTATACCCCACAACCTGTGGTAAGTGCTAGTTTGATTTGCACTATGCTCACAACTCGCTCGTTAATTGACCATGCGACATACCGTGTTGGTTTCACTGGTACTCATTGTAATTCATCCATCGACGAAGTCGGGTCATTTACCTTGATTCCTTACAGAGTGGCAGCCACGACTTACAACCTATCGCAAAATTAATCACCGTGTAATTAATCACGCTTCCTCCAAAGATAACATGCTCATGTAGGTTGTTCAAACATGTATGTTTCTCCGGAATAGCCGAGGCTAACCTCTTGCAATCATGTAGCGCTCAAAGTGTACAAAGCTTATGGAGGGCCTTCTGTAAGGACAGGCGGTCAATCACGATTTTAAGTTTCCTAGATCCGCTATACACAATAATCCTATGTAAACTATGTAATAATGAGTTTGGAACTAACTAAATCTATATTTGCAAGGCACCAAGAGGACAGGGAATAACTGCTGTGGATTTTACGCTTGCTACAACATGGAACTCCTTGTCACTAAGAAAACGGCTAATCGGGTAACAATCGCTGGAAGAGGCGATCCGGAGCGAATTCGAGGACAACTTTGTGCCTTCTTGCTCACCAAGTTATAAACAAAGAGGGCGAGTTCCACGCCGCCGATAACTTGAGGAGTCGATTTTTCTCAATTACTATTTGGGTTAATTATCAAACTTGTGTTGTGGATTTGTAAATTGTAGTTGTGTATTCTATTAATTGGTTAATGCTATTGATTTAAATTTGATTAATATATCCGAGTTCATTTATGAAAGAGATGTGCCGTGCAATATTAATCTATATGTAATATGCTTCACACGTGATGGAATCTAATCATTGATTGATGAATTGGACATAATAATGCCCGTAGTCAAAATGGTTGTAATGTTTTTGTTACATGAGTTTAGTTATTCTCGTAGTCCGCTTTTTCCAGAGGGCGTGGCTAGCATTTCCGAGGCTAGCCAATAAATAAAAATGGTTGTCTCATTGAAGTTTTATCACGCATGCTTTTAATTAAAACCACCGTGATATAATATTTAATGTGACGGTTTTTAACTAAAACCGTCTGTGATGTAATGTTTTAACAGACGGTTTCAAACAAAACCGCTCAGGATATGATAATATCACATACGGTTTTTTAGAAACCGCTCAGAATGTGAAATATCACAGCATGCTTTTGAACCGTCGTGATATGGCGTGACATCATCGACACATGGTTACGCATTTGCCCGGGAAACTGCTTGTGATGACGGTTCCAAACCGCCTATGATAAACTTTTCTCGTAGTAGTGTATTCGATAGCGAGGTTCTTTAACAGCTATACATGCAGCGCTTTGCTTTACTTCTCGATCTTCTATTTGTTTTCCTAGGTAAACTGCCATAACTTCAAATTGATACGTAAACTTCGGTTTTTTTTATGTGCACGTTGCCATCTTCACAAGTGGATAGTTGAGGTGTCCACACGACGCCATCGATCTCGAACGATACCTTCAGTCCTGCCGCGCACTATCATCTTGGCCGCTTCAGTAGAGCAGTTGTTACTGTTGTCGCGCAACCTATGTGGCTAGAATAGGTGCCGGTCAAATATTATTAATTAAGACATGACAGTGAGTTATAGGAATAAGCAAGTCTCTACGTGTAGATAACAAAATCTTGGTAAAGGCCAATCACGTTTTTCTATATATTTCCTTTTAATTTAATCCAATCTGTACCATCTACCACGGCCAAACATCCCATGCAACCATTTGAACCAGGCGCATCCATCCCCTCCTACGAAGTACGAACTCCAATGTAAAATTCCTAAATAGCTTTAAAATAAATACAAAATGGATATTAGCAATTCGATTTGTTGACGATTCTCAATCTAAAGCTGAAAACTCTACGACAATTACAATAAAAAAAACTTAGTAATTTGATTTCTGTAGGGACTCCAAAGTTTTAAAAAATCATAATTAACTATAAATTCAGAAAACGAATTTAAAAAAATAGCGATCATACGAACAAGTAACTTTTTTCTACCATATCCTCTCCAGTGGTGCTTAAAAAAGTATAAAAGCATCTCTCCTCTCTCAACGGTGCTTTGGTATCTTTCATGTCGTGAGTTAAAGCTGTAATGGTTTGTTGTATAGCAATTAGTTAATTACGAGCACTTTTAATTAGAAGTTAAAGTTAAAATAAATAGATGGTACTTTTTAATCTTCATATCTCTTACATTAAGTACTATTTTTATAATCTAAAATCTCAAAATTTTATCTTTTTATATGGAAACTAAATACTTTTTCTAAAAATCCCGCCAGTATGAATACACGGATCGTTGACTAGTCTATGGGTCTGTTAGGGGGAGTTGTAGCTTTCCTAAAAAGTTGTTTTTTTATTTTCTTGGCTGAAAAGTAGCTGTAGTTTTTTTTATAAGAGACTGTTTGATAAATAGTTAATTTTTCTAAGTAATAAGCTACAAAAATAGGTCGAACTCAACTTTCAGCTTTTGGCTTTTACTAATTATATATGGTTTCTAGCTTTTGCCAAAAAAACCGCTTAAAAATTGTGCAATTTGGAGGCCTATCGACTTTTTATAAGTCAAGTTGATTTAAAGCGCAAAACAAAGTCTATATAATTCATGATGAGTTGAAGACCGGCAGTAATTAAATTAAATGCGATTGTTGTATCTCTATTAAAGACTTAGGGTCTATTTGTTTTTATTTTGAATTCTCTAAAACTGATTCTAGATTGTGGTCGAGAGAAGCCGATTCTCCAAAAACTGAAATCCAAAAGCACATATGAATTGCATTGTGAATTCTAGTGTATATGGATAGGATTGTGAGAATCGATTTTTAAAATCAAACCGCTTATTTTTATTTTACTTTTGGGACCAGAATCGCAAATCAAAAGCAAAAATAAAGAAACCCTTAAGTAAGTGGCAATGACTTTAGTGGCGGTCACCGCGAGGCAAGTCGATCAGGCAAGGACTGCCTCGTCCTCGCGCGCAATCGATTCTCTCCTCTATCTCCATACCAGTCATCAACTGCAGGGAGAGCGAAGGAGACAGCTTTACTAATACTCTCAGGGACTGCAACGAGTACTGCGCCGGCTACCGATCGACAACAGCCATTTCTCAGGTTCTTCAATCCCTCCCGTTGTTCCATTAATTGATTTGATGTCTAATCTTGAATCTTGTTTGATTTTCTGGCTGTACTGTAAGAGATCGATGCCTTGATATGCTTGCTTGTGTAGTTGACTCCAGCTAGGCTTGGTGTGTTTACTTTTACGATTAGGATTGTGAAAGGAAAACTACTCCACGGTAACATCCTCTCTCTCTCTCTCTGCGCGCGCATCTCCATCACCGGCGAATTGGCCAGGACGAGCAGCTGTTGTTGGGCGTGGCGAGCTCGGCGAGTCGGCGGCGTGTGGTCCCCGTTGGCTTCCCGGGGAGGTACAGAGAGGATGTGTAGTTTTACGAAATTAAGACTAGTTGTCTCCATTTTTCCTAAATAAAAAAGGAATTTTGAAAGAGCAGTGCTTCAATGCTTTCCTTTCTAATACAAGTTACATAAATCTTGAAGCAAACGAAGGGGTAAATAATCTTTATCTATTCTTCAATCATGCTTTAATATTTGTGTAACTGTAAAAAAGAAAAGTGTTGAACCACCTCTCATTTTGGAATATAGTGCTTTCCAGGTTTTCCTTTTGGTAAAAATAAATCAGGGTTGGTTCAATCTTTCAAGCGCTGTCAGTCTGCTGGGTCTACCTTAGAGAGGTGCTTCAACGTATCATTGCATAGTGAAATTGCAGAAATATTAATGCACAACAAGGGTTGATTCTGCTGACTTACCTCTTGGATGCATCATCAACTCTGGTTGTTATTGTGATACATATTATCGTAGGATTGAAAAAGCGACTGGATAAGGATGAATAGGAGCAAAATAAAATTTTCTCTCAAAATTCAAACCACCAAAAGAACCGATCAAAAGAATTATACGATTCAACCAGGTGGTCGATGAATAGTATTTGGTAAATAGTAAAACTACAACCGGTCGAGTGAACAGAGAATAGCAAACCGCTCGGATCAACAATAACTTTGAGATGGTTGGGAGCATCGGTCGATGAATGTGTTTGGATGAACAGACAATCGAAATGGTCGGAGCAACGGTTGATAAATAGTATTTAGATGAACAGATCGCACGATCTCAATACTAAAAATCGATTACCTTTTGATCGCCAATCCAAAAGTCGTGAAACTTTACATGCACCTTCCTATAGATATCGTGAACCTATTTTAATCTTCAATTGCAAGGATTGACGCTAAAGTTCGATGTTTTTCAGTTTAGTGAAGGTTGAACCAAAACTAGGTCAAACACAAAAACTTCACCTTTATCTTGCTCGTGGGGATTTGATGATCAAAATGATCTTAGATAATCTCCTACATATCACAACAAGCAAAAACAATAGGCAAACAACCCTCAAACAAATAGAAACACGATTTATCAAGAATCTTTCCTCTCTTAAGCAAAAGGCCGGTTTCTTTCAAGTAAATAGAAGAGGGAGTTGCACCTGGCCTAGATCATTGGAATATGATATATAGAAGATTCATCCATCAATCTTTCATCCTTGGCACCAAAAGAACAGGAGAGATCAAGAAATAAAGAAGATAAAAAACTCAAGAGAGAAGGGCAACCATAACTTTAGCAAAACTTGATTTTTTATTTCAGTTGAGAGGAATGGTTACAAAGCCTCACTACCACGTGGGCAAAGCTCAATAGAGCATAAAGAAACCAAAATCCTTCTCACAACTACAACTAAAACCCTTGGGTGGAGGCATCCTCTACCCTCTACTTATTTGGAGCAACCTCCACCCTTAGATGACCATTTGGCCCTCAAGAAACCTCATCAAGGGCTGAGATTTACTCCCTCACACATATATGGGCTAACCCGCAACCCAACAACTTAACAGGTTTTATCCACATACACACTAACTTAACCACTATTCCACCCGCGAACCTATGATCCAAATATCCTTCTTCGCTTGAGTAGGACTCAAGTTAGCATCTCATCCATCCACTTGTCATCTCGGCTTGTAGCCACTCCTAACCTCAGTCATCCTCCCGCGACACCTTGACTGTCTGGACCTCAGCTCTCCCAGCCTAGTCCCGATCTCCTCTGTCTCACCATGACCTATGTCTGATGTCCTAGAACCATCACATACAAAGGAAACACATCACATAGCATTGCTCAAAATAATATGCAAACAGTAATCAACTAACTGATCACACATCAAAGGATCCAACTTAGGCTACAACCAATCAAGTCCACGACCACTTAAAATTCCAATCTATCAAGGCCCGACCTCTCAAGACTCTGACCTATTAAAGCCCGACCTCTCATGAATTCGACCTGTCAAGGCTTGACCTCTCAAGTCTCCGATCACTGGTCATGGACAACTCACGGCAACTCAAATTGCTCAAGACCAAACCAAACACACTTCAAACTCAAACTTGAGTATCATAAGCTTAAATATAGTCAATTACTCATCACACACATCGGTAGACCTCCACATGGTCTTTCCATCTCCCCCTTGATGAGCATATTGACAAACATCGAAAAGACATAAATTTAAGTTTGAAAAGATAGAAGAAGGCAATTTGATTGCAAAGCCACACTTGGTCCAAATGCAAGAGAAAGCAAAGATCATGACCAAGTTGGCAAAATAAAATTTTGAGCAAAACAAGAAAAAGAACAAGTTTTCCCCAAATACTCTAAAAATCAAGAAAATCAACAAAAGCTTAATTTTGCTCATGATCCAAAGAAAAGAACAATTTTTCACCATGATCACGAGAAGGCAATATTTTCACATTTCTCACAATTAAAGATTTAAATATG
Organism: Otatea glauca; assembly: GCA_036346275.1. Classification (NCBI taxonomy): domain Eukaryota; kingdom Viridiplantae; phylum Streptophyta; class Magnoliopsida; order Poales; family Poaceae; genus Otatea; species Otatea glauca. Next base: position 15,191,160 of record CM070731.1, on the reverse strand, counting down.
CCTTTTCCACAATTCTCCCTTTGGCAATTTAGGCATTAAAATGAAAATGTATGCATAAAATGCATCCTAGAGAAGCTTTGAAGATTATCCAAGTGACCACAAGAACAAAGTATGACACCAAGCTACTTAAATTCATATTATGCTAGACTAAGGCATATCCATGTGCATATTTCATAATCCTTGCTAGCAAGCAAAAAGGGAATTATGCTGTTTTTGCATGATTTCAACAAGACCAACACTTAGCATAATTTCCAAAATAGAGGCAAAGCCATACCATGGATCAAAAGGATAATCTAGAGTTCAACCTAGTCAACACTTTATGGAGCTACAAGTGTATAAGAGAACCCTCTTGCTTAAGCATCTTTTTGTAAACGCAAATTTCAGATTTTAACACACACACAATGTGGTTTAGTGAGCTTGTCATAGCAAAGCACATCCTCGACTAGGAGCCATCGACAAATATTATCTAGACTTCACTCACTTCCTCATTTTTTATTTTATTTGCATTTCTCAATTTTGATTGACTCATGCCATAATCGATCATCTCAAGTGTGACACATAAAAGAGTGGTCTTGGTCATACACAATACATCCCAAGTGCAATAGGAAGCAGCCTCTGAATGTAGAGTGTTGAGATCAATTTTAGTACACACAAGTCAATATTTCATCACTTTTAGCACTTAGATTCATGAGCACTTGAAGTATTCACGTATGAAACAAACTAGCTCCAACTAAGTTACTCTAGGGACTCTAGTAGAAATCCAGATTTCACAAAGCATGGCATAAACACCTAGTGAAGAAATATAGAAAGTAAAAGCTACAAGAATTAAGATTTCATTAAAGCCCAAATATTAGTCTTTAGCAAGCTTAGCATGATGAAACAATATGAACTTAGGCATGACTAAACTAGCAATGATCCATAGAAAAGTAGCAAGGTGCATAACATGAATGACAAGTCAGTTGCATAATAGGCAAAACTCATGACGACAGAAAATAAAGTCTACATGCAACGATGATGCAAGAAAAGCGCCCCAAAACTCCCCTCAACAAGTGAGTCAAATTTTAAGTACAATTCTTGGTTCAAGTTGAGTTATGGTAGAATTAGATGCAGAAGAACTCCAATTGAACTCTACTGAAACCAAGAAACACATAATGAGGAGAGGTAGCCGAGAAACCGAAAACTGGGTAAACTATAGAACAGAAAAGATAGTAGAGAACACTATAGCTCAAACTTGCTCTCATATTCGCCATATAACTGACATAGGAAAGCTGACTCTACAAACCATAGCTTGGGAGTACAAATGCACTCTGCCTACTCAGGGGCCCAACACCTACTAGACTTACAAGACTATGAGGGAACTCAACCTAGAGAGAAGAGAGACAACTAATTAAGCATGATAGCAACCTATAGCATAAGATGAGAGGTCCATGCAAAGCATGCTAAAAGTCTAAGTGAAGTGAACTCAGATTGAAGCACTAAATCAATGCACCTGTAAAATGTAAAGAAAAGAAAATGTTGAGAGGAAATATATAGTACATTATATACAAAACCAGTCCCCTCAAGTGATGTCGTAAGGGCTCACGACTCCAAGCTCTCCTCCAAGGATACAAACCTAGAGCTATCCAAAATCTTGGTAAAGATATCGCTATCCGTGGTTACTCTCCACAAACTAGAGCACTATATCACTCTTCTTCACATGGTCTCTAAGGAAGTGATATCTAATGTCTATATGTCCGGTCCTAGAGTGCTGCATTGGGTTCTTGGCAATATGAATGGCAGAAGTGTTATCATAGAAGAGTAGAACACTATCTATGTCTAACCCAAAGTCTCACAAGGTCGACCTCATCCAAAGCATCCGACTATAGCAACTAGTATCCGTAATGTACTCTGACTTAGCAGTAAACCTGCAACCTGCATCGCTTCCTAGAGGACCAAGGGACAAGAAAAGTGCCAATAAATTAATAAGTGCCGAAGTGCTCTTCCTATCTATCCAACAGCTAGCAAAGTCTCAAGGCTCAAAAGGCTCTACGGGATGCATAAGAAGAGGAAGAGTACCAAATACTATAGTTAATGGTAGCTCGAAGTACTCAAGATGCGCTTCACCGCCTAACAAAGTGAGAGGCACGAGGAGAAGCTTGAAATCGAGCATACTGACACATAGCAAAGTGTATATCCGCCTAGAGGTAGTGAGGTACAAGAGGAAGCCGATCATGCCCCTGAACTCCTTCTGATCAACTGGCTCACCATCCTCATCAGGCTCAAAGACTGCAGTGGTGGCCATAAGAATTATCACCGGCTTCCCGTCAGACATGTCAAAGCATCTCAGGAGATCAGAAAATACTTGTCCCGATGCAAGAAAACACCTCTCGAGTCCGCTTGATCTCGAAGCCGAGGAAGTAGCTCAACTCGCCCATCGTGCTCATCTCAAATTCTCTGCACATCACATTTGAGAATTGAGAGAAGTGCATGCGAGGAGCCACCAAAGATAATGTCATCCACATATATCTGGACGAGGAGAATGTCCAAGTCTACATGTCTGACAAATAAGGTCTTGTCTACTATACCCATCTCGAAACCATGACTAAGGAGGTAGGACTTAAGCCTCTCATATCAAGCTCTAGGGGCCTATTTAAGTCTATACAAGGCCTTTGAAAGTTTGTAGACATGGTTCAGGTATATGGGGTTCTCAAATCTTAGAGGTAGCTTGACATAAACCTCTTACTCAATGTACTTATTGAGGAATGCACTCTTGAAATCCATTTGATAAAGTTTGAAGCCCTTGGATGTTGAAAATGCAAGCAGGATCCTAATGGCCTCTAGTATAGCTACATGGGCAAATGTCTCCTTAAAGTCAAGACACTCAACCTGAGTGAATCCCTGAGCGACTAGCCTAGCCTTATTCTTGATGACTACCCCATCCTCACTTTGCTTGTTCTTGAACACCAACTTAGTCCCAATGACATTATAACCAGATGGTGGCTCAACAAGTTGCCACACCATGTTTCTCTCAAACTTTGAGTTCCTTATGAATAGCATTAATCCAAGACTCATATGTCAATGTATGAGAAATATCCTTCTACCAAAAGTAGTGACAAAGGTAGAGTCAAGACAAAAGAGAGAACGCTTAACTTTGAGCATGTGACATGCTCAAACAGATCTCCAATCATCCGTCAGAGGACGACGCCTCAATGTGATGGGAGGTCCGTACATAAATGATCAATACCTCGCACATAAAAGGAAGGAACAAAGCCACTAGCTGCAGAAGAGTCTAAAGGTAAGGGCCGATCTCCCGAGGTGCAAGTGGTAGAAGCATGAGGCACCTCAAAAGAGGGACTATATCGTGCAGTGGTACCGTCATCTCCATCGCCCTCATCCTCTATAAAGATGGTCTTGAAGAGGGTAGAAGGACCCGATATATCCGGTCTAGTTCTTGGACTAGCTTCATCAAAGGTCACTTCACAAGTCTCTACAATCCTATTCGCCTCACAACTCGAATTCTATAATTACACGAAGAAGTTGAGTACCTAGAAAGATACCATTAGTAGATCGTGACTCAACTTATCTAGGTTTCTAGAATTTAGAAAGAAGAACTTGCATCCAAAGACACAAAATGAGCAACACTTGACTTTCGCCCATACCTCAACTCATAATAAGTGTGGTGCAAATGTGCTATCAAGAAAACCCGATTGGACACATGGCAAGAAATAGCTATAGCCTCAACACAAAACTTCCTAGAAGTACTGTACTCATCTAGCACGTTCTGGCCATCTCGACCAAGGTCCTGTTCTTCCTCTCCACTACGCCTTTCTGTTGAGGGACATATGGAGAAGAGAACTGATGCTCAATACCTGACTCGCAGAAACTCTTAAAGTATGAGTTCATGAACTCCGTACATTATCATCACAGATAGCTTGTAAGGTACCTAGAGATCAATAGACAACCTATAAACCAAACCTCTTATGTGGGTAAAAGACTCATCCTTCGAGGCCATGAAGAACACCCAATAATACCTCAAAAATCATCAACAATGACAAGAATATACCACTTTCCACCCTCTCACTACACTCTAGCTAGACCAACAATGTTCATATGTAAAAGCTGTTACAGTGAAATGATAATAATTTAACAGATCATAGTGCAATCTTGAAATCCTAGAATGATTAAATTTGTTTATGTTATCTGTGATATTAATAGTTTATTTGTAAAACTTTTTTTCTTTGAGTTATTTGTATTGAACAACTTGCTATAATTTTTAGCGATATTTCTGGGGTTCATATTGTACTTAGAGTTTTTTTTTATATATATTGTACTTGGAGTTTTTTTATATCTAATCTAACTTGAATTAAGATTCATGACATAAAACTATTATCCTAATCCGACTAAGGTTCATATTGGTCAAAAATTTTTGAGGGCGCCCCTTTCTTACCCCTTATCACACAAAAGTTTTCAATGGTAATTCGGTTTTAGAGTCATATGACTAAGGACATGTTTGAGATAAGTTAACTTTATAGGAATTTGAAGGAATTGTTTTGTTTTCTGCAAAATTCAATATTGAGTGATCCAGTTTTTAATTCAATTTCATACAAATACAGTGAAAGATATTAATAAATTTTATCCAGTGCATCGCACGGGTTACCGACCAGTTGACCTCAACTTCTACAAATTATATGCGCTATCACATCTCCTGTTGTACATTTTGGGCAGCTTTCAATTATGTTCCGGTGGTTAAAAGCAAACAGATCGGTATCTACATATCCTGTTGGAGTTTCATCCAAGAAAAGAGATTAGTACCAGATATTGAAAAGCAAACAGATCAGTATCTACATATCCGATCAAAAGCGACAACAAAAGCCCTCCAAGTCCAAAATATATATAGCCTGGAGCTATTGTTTCGACTAAAACCATAAGATAAATGGAAGGCAGTACTGCTGGCACTCGTTCATCAGAAGCACAGATGGACAGAAAGCTCCTGGAAGCAGCCACATCCGGTGATTCGAGATCAATGAAGGAGATGGCTTCACAGAATCCGAGCGTGCTGATTGGAACAACTCAAAAGGGGAACACCTGCTCCACATAGCTTCCATTCATGGTCAGCTTGGATTCTGTAAGGATGTGTTGAGCTAAACCAGTCTCTTGTCGCCGTTGTCAACTCGTATGGGGAGACACCACTGCTCACCGCCGTGACAAGTGGCCATGCCTCTTTGGCAACTGATTTACTCAGAGTCTGCTGTGTCGCACGATTGAGCGAGGCAATCTTGAAACAAGACAACTATGGATGTAATTGAGCGCCATGTACCTTGCGAATTGAGCGCCATGTACCTTGCGAATAGCACTAGACCGGATATTGCGTCACGTGAATTTGCTAGCTCGGTACAGTGCAGAACCCACCAAAAGGCATTGGAAAGGGATCAAGGACATCTTCCGTTACCTCCAAGGAAGCAAAGACCTTGGTCTGTTCTTTAGAAGAAATAATGAATTGAATTTGGTTGGCTATGCCGATGCTGGGTATTTATCAGACCCGCATACTGGCAAGTCCCAAACTGGCTATGTTTTCCTATGTGGAGGAACAGCAATTTCTTGAAGTCGCCTAAGCGCACTTTGTCTCGACGCCGACAAACCACTCGTAAATCATCGCTTGTATGAAGCATCACGTGAATGTGCATGGCTCAGAAGAATGGTTCACCACATCCAGAAGTCATGTGGTTTGAACATTGAGCAAACTCCCACGATAATCTATGAAGATAATGCAGCTTGTGTTGCCCAAGCACAGATGGGTTATGTGAAGAGCAATCTCACGAAGCATATCAACCCCAAGTTCTTCTATGCTCATGAATTGCATAAGATGAACGAGATTAAGATATTGCATACTAAGTCATGTGAAAATCTTGCAGATTTGTTCACTAAATCACTCCCAGCATCTACCTTTGAAAGGTGCGTGAAAGGAATTGGGATGATGAGACTTAGAGAAGTGCAGATTTCAGGGGGAGATATGTCACATACTCCCGCATGAATCCTGAACATGAATTATGAATACCCAACATAAATCTCGAAGATTAGCAATTGAAGTTGGGAGAATTGTACTCTTTTTCCTTAGCAAGTTTTTCCTCAAGTTTTCATGTAAGGTTTTAACGAGGCAATTGCAACATAGTAAGCATATGCTATGTACTCTTTCTCCAAGTATTTTTCCCATCGGGTTTTTCTCGAGTTTTTGAGGCATATGCATCTCAAGGCAAAGGGCCCAAGGGGGAGTGTTAAGAAACCCTAATAGCCCATTGAAGGCCCATGTGGTCCCTTAGCCAAAACCCTAGAGAGCGCTTATAAAGGAGGAGGGGTCCCCATGTACCGTAATTCATTAGCAATAAAGAATTTCCGCCGCTCTCCCTAAACACGCCTCTCTCTCTCTCTGCGTTCTCCACTTCAGATCTGTTCGGGAACCCTGACTATTCGATAGCGAGGTTCCTTAACACGTTATCGCACGAATTGCTCTACGGAGATCGATTGAAAAGGTGAGAAAAGGTGGATTAGCGCTTGAATCTAATCGCTCTTTTCTATGCATGCATCTATCCTACGTGGCACGGTTACACGAAGAACGCCGCCGCCTCGCACGGCCACATTACATGAATTCACTGCTCATCACAAAAACATCACGCTGCCTCGGTTCGGCGGCACGCCGGCTTGAAGCCCGCCAGCCGCCGCCTCGCACTGCGGCGCTGAACGCACGGCCGCCGCTGGCACGGTTGCCTCGCCTCGCAGACGCCATCGCTTCGCAAATAAGACGGCGCCGCGCGACTGCGGCTCGCCGGTTCGCTCTCAAAGCCGCCCGCCACTGTCGCCGCAGACGCTCCGCTTTGGCGCTGGGCCACGACACAGCTCGGGTCCACACCGAGCACTCGCCGCCAAGCCGCTGGCGCCCATCTCCGCACGGCCGCAGCGCTGCATACCTCGGACGGGCGCGCCACCACGCACGACGCCGCTGCGCTGATGAATCGCCGGCTGCGCCGCCCGCACGCAGCCGCGCCGCCATCCGTGGCCGGCACGCAGCCGCCGCCTGCCGCCAGACCGCCTGGGCCGCCGCCGCCGCTTGGCTCGGTCCATGTGCACGGCACCGCGACGGCGCCGCCAAGACGCATCGCAGCCCGCCCCGCTCCGCTGCCGCTCCGCTGCAAGCCGCCGCAGCGCTCGCGACGCCTCGCTGCCGCTTCGCCGCTTCATCTCGCCAGGCGCACGCAAGCGCTGAGGAAGACGACCATGGCCCGGCCCGATCGGTCGCTGCCGCAGACGGCGGCCGCTCGCCCCACGCCTGCCGCGACGAACCGACCGCTCGGCCTCCGCGCTTCGCCGGCCGCCACGACGCAGCCACGCCAGAGCCACGTGCACGCCATCGCCATCGGCCTCGCTGAGCGCCGCACCGCTGCCTCCGAAGCGCGCGCCACTGCCACTTCGCAGCGCGCCGTGACGGCATCACCCACGCCGCCAGGTTGCCGGCCCCGCGCTCCTCGACCTTGTGTCGGCGCTCGCCTTGTGCCGCACTGCCTTGTGCCGGCGCACAGGGGAGGCGGCGCGGCAAGAAAGGAGGCGCGGGACAAGAAGAAGTGGCGTGGCAAAGAAGGGAGGCGGCGCGACTAGAGAGGCGCGCGGGGAAACCCTAGGCAAGGCAAGTATGGGCTGGCAAGGCCCATTTAAGCCGGTTCGCCGTAAAAAAAAAAAAAAAAAGGAAAGAAAAGGGCAAGGAAAAAAAGAAAAAATTGCGTAAAATTTTGAAAAATTGCCGTAAAATCAAGAAGATTCATTTGGCTCGCTTTTAATTTTTCTTGCTCTATTTCTCTGCTTTATGAATTTTCTTTATGAATTTTGAATCCGCTGCTTTATTTAATATATTGCAATGCATATGAATTTATTTTTTCTGCACTTTATGCTTTTGCAACCATTTTCTATTAGATTACACGCAGAATCTAATGTCGAAATTTTGAAATCATGCGATGTCCGCATTGTGAATCGTGAGTTTGAAGAACTGCCCCGCACGGTCGTAACTACTCACTTGGGCATCGGACGAAGATTGTTCTTGGGGCAAGAAGTCTGCTCAATGATTGGTCTAGGGTCCTCGCAGACGCAAAACCTACCGCCGAGCGTAACGATCAAGCTCGTGATTTTCTCGCATCATCTCTCACCACTCTAAAGAATGAATATATGGTCGAGGAGAGTGCACTTGAGCTTTGACCGCACTTCGCGGTTCAAAAGCTCAAGTACACCATCTTGCCCCAAGCACAAAGAAAATTGGGTACGCCGAGGTTTGCGTGACTTCGTATCAGTTGGTCGAGTACAATTCGCTTGCATGTAATTTGTACCAATCTTTCTATGTGGCAAGAAGATCACCGATGAAAAGAAGATTGAGAAAACTCTCTACCTTCCACCCTAATGCTATCCAGAGTGCACGCAATATCGTCCGACGCATACAAGGAGTATAGCGAATCGATTGATGTAATGCAAGTTATGAATCGCAAGACGATGTTCTACGCAAGAACTATGTCTCGCAGCCACCGACGAGGCAATCGCATCAAGTCAATGCCAACAGCTACAAGGTGAGAAAGCCCACTCATAGAAAGAAGGGCAAGCGTGGTGGAAAAGAGAGACCCTGTGTCAAAGGAAAGTCCAAAGCCCCGTGAAGAGGGATGACAAAGAAAAGACGACGCCAAGCCGTATGGACAGCAGAACTGACGTGCTTCAAGTGTGGCACTTGGGGACATTGGTCAAGATATATCGAGAATCCAAGGAAGCGATCAACGATATCGTGCAAGAAGAAGGCAAAGGAAAACGCCTCACAGAGGCGCACTTCGCCAACATCGGTGAAGATGATGTCATGGATGTAGACACCCCACTTGCCTCATCCTCACGTAATAGCCCGACATCGATGTCGCAGCCATGATTATGGCAAATGAAGAGAAAACTTCGCAGATGATATAGAAGCGTAAATTAATGCATATTTTATGATTCTATTTAATGCATTTCTTTTAGATTATGGTTGTTAGCTTTTTCTTTGAATAAAGGATTGTAAGCTCTGTAAGAGCATACTTCTTCATGAATAAATACGCAATTTATTCTTTATTCCAAGATTCTTCAATTTTGCAAGTAATATTTGGATTGTTTTTGCCTCTATCCGATTAGAATTATATTTCTTTTATCTAGAAATCGTAGCGCCTAAATGGAAGAGATATGCATTGTTGATAGTGGCACAACAAATACCATCTTAAGAGAGTCTAAGTATTTCCAATGATCACGAAGAACGCCGAAAGATTACTACGATCGCAGAAGCGACTCATATGTAATCGCTCGTGAAGAGCCACTATTATATTGCCTATGGGTACAACTTTGTAATTGAAGAAGCCCTTTGTACCTCGAATCAACACGCATCTCTTAAGCTTTAAAGACATCCGCGCCAATGGTTTTCATGTAGAAACCAATGAAGAAATGGCAAAGAATACTTGTGCATTGTGAAGCACGCAGATGTGGAAAATGGTATTAGAAAATGTCCTCATATGAATCGGGTTGTACTACACGAATATTCATGCACCAAGTGTATACTTCCTTGAAGACTGCTTTTAGAAGCTCGAGTTATTTTCTTTATGGCATGGTAGATTAGGTCATCCTGGTCTTAGAATGATGAGAAATATAGTAAACAACTCACAAGGTCATGGCATTAATGTTAAAAATTTCCAATCATGAAGATTTTGTGTGCTCGCATGTGCCACCGGAAATTAATAACTAGACCTCTCACATGAAAGTGCAAAGTGAAATCCTGCATTCCCGAACGCATCCAGGGGATATTTGCGTCCGATTCAGCCCCGCTGTGGCCGCTTCGATACTTTATGGTGCTCATCGATGCTTCTCGAAATGGTCGCATGTATGCTTTTGTCAACAAGAAACCATGCTTTTGCAAAGTCGATCTCGCAGATCATAAGAATTAAGAATGCTTTCCGATCATCGCGTGAAGTCCATTAGAATGGACAATGCCGAGAATTTACTTCAAAGGCATTTGATGATTATTGCACAAAGAACAGGATAGCAGCTTGAGCACTGCATCGCACGCTCATACGCAGAATCGGACCAGCGTAAGCACTAATAAAGAGGATCAAGTTCATTGCCGCACCGCTTTTGCAGAGTTGTAACTTGCCCAACACTTGTTGGGGACACGCAGCCTCGCACGCAGCAGCTCTTATCAATTTCGCACCGCCGCCTACAACATCCATTCTCCTATGCACTTGTGCACGGATCATCCCAAGATCTCCCATCTTAGAAAATTTGGGTGTATGGTATATGTACCTATACCACCCTCAATGGATCGCAATGGGCCTCACCGCAAGTCCGAGATATACGCTGGTTATGAGAGTGCATCCATAATCGTATTTGGAACCCATGATCGAGACTTGCATACAGCCCGATTCACGATTGCATCTTTGACGAGGATCGCTTCTCGTCATTAGGGGAGGAAATCAACCTTTGATGAAAAATGCCGAAATCATATGGCATTCCACCGATCCCGCACATGACCCCGAACTAATGAAGCAAATCAAGAAGTCCGTAAGATAATTGATTTGCGAATTTAGCAAATGAACCGCCTGATCATTTTTGTGATCTCAAGGGCGGGTTAAGTCGCATGTACCCGCAAGGAATGCACCGTAGAGGGTGGAAATACCAAAGAAAATAGAAGGTATCCCTCAACCTGCTCAGAGGCCTCAAAGAAAAGAGCAGCTATCCGCTCCTCAAACCCAAAGTACCCGAGACGCCTGAGAAAATCAAGCAGAGGACTTACCACAACCAATCACGAAAATGCCCTAAGGAAAGAAGGGGAGCCGCTTGAGACTGCACCGAAAGAAGCCAACAGAAAGGCAATTCCAGCACTTGAATCTTCCATCAAGGAAGTCGCCGGAATAATGTGTGCGCACACATAGGCGATGAAAGCTAAAGGAACTTGCTCTCGCGATAGGGAATAGCAATAAGAGCAAGTAGAAGTGCATGAAGCACCCCATGAAGAAATGGCCATAAACTTTGTAATAACAGAGAATCCTCAATAGAGCAACACCAACGTTGATGCATACTTCGCAAAGAAGATTGCCTCGATCATTGATCATGATCCCGAGCCCGCATCTTCGCAGAGTGCAAGAAAAGGCTAGATTGGGAAGAATGGAAGAAGGCAATCATCGCAGAGTTAGTCTCTCCGAACAAGAGAGAGGTGTTTGCTCAGATGCCGCACACCTCCCATATAAGCCCTCTAGGTCACAAATGGGTCTTTGTTCTAAGAGAAATGAAAACAACGGTTGTAAGGTACAAAGCAAGGCTTGTAGCTCAAGGTTTCACTCAACGCCCGGAGTTGATTATGAAGAAACCTATTCTCCGGTCATGGAGGAATTACCTTTAGATATTTGATCTCAATGGCACCAACTTGAAGTTGAGAATGAAGCTAATGGATGTTGTCACAAAGATATTTAGATGGAAACTTGATTCGAGATATACATGAAAGTACCTAAGGAATTCCTATCCCAACCAAGATGGAGCAAATAGAAACCTATACAAAGGTGAAATTGGAGAAATCACCGTATAATAAGCAACAGAAGAATGTGGTACAATCGCTGAGTGACTTTCTCGCAAGAAAGGCTACACAAACAAATAAGATTGTCCATGTGTGTTTATACAATGATCCTCGAATGGATTCTCAGATAATCTCCGCCTATGTAGATGACTTGAACATCATTGGGACGGATGAAGAAATTGAAGAGGCATGCTCATACTTGAAGTCCGAGTTTGAAATGAAAGATTTGGGTAAAACCAAGTTTTGTTTAGGCTTGCACTTGAACATGTCCAAGGAGGAATCTTGGTACATCAATCAACCTACACACGTAAAGTGTTGGAAAGGTTTGGATTTGAAAAGCATATCCTCGCGAAGACTCCAATGGCTCAAGGTCACTCCAAGCGCACCTAGACCCATGCAGACTCTAGAGAAGAGGGAGGAAGTCCCGGGAGCAGAATCTATATCCGAGTGCAATTGAGCGCCTATGTACCTTATGAATAGCACTAGACCTGACATTGCGCTCGCCGTGAATTTGCTAGCTCTGCATGCTGCGTAACCCACCAAAAGGCATTGGAAAGGGATCAAGGACATCTTCCGCTACCTCCAAGGAAGCAAAGACCTTGGTCTGTCTTTAGAAGAAATAATGAATTGAATTTGTTGGCTATGCCAATGCTAGGTATTTATTAGACCCAGATACCGGCAAGTCCCAAACCGCTATGTTTTCCTATGTGGAGGAACAGCATTTCTTGGAAGTCGCTCTAAGGCACTTTGTCTCGACGCCGACAAACCACTCGTAAATCATCGCTTGTATGAAGCATCACGTGAATGTGCATGGCTCAAGAATGGTTCACCACATCCGTAAGTCATGTGGTTTGAACATTGAGCAAACTCCCACGATAATCTATGAAGATAATGCAGCTTGTGTTGCCCAAGCACGATGGGTTATGTGAAGAGCAATCTCAATGAAGCATATCAACCCCAAGTTCTTCTATGCTCATGAATTGCATAAGATGAACGAGATTAAGATATTGCATACTAAGTCATGTGAAAATCTTGCAGATTTGTTCACTAAATCACCCCAAAGATCTACCTTTGAAAGGTGCGTGAAAGGAATTGGGATGATGAGACTTAGAGAAGTGCAGATTTCGGGGAGATATGTCACATACTCCCGCATGAATCTGAACATGAATTATGAATACCCAACATAAATCTCAAGATTAGCAATTGAAGTTGGGAGAATTGTACTCTTTTTCCTTAGCAAGTTTTTCCTGAAGTTTTCTTGCGTAAGGTTTTAACGAGGCAATTCGTGCAACATAGTAAGCATATGCTATGTACTCTTTCTCCAAGTATTTTTCCCACTCGGGTTTTTCCGAGTTTTTGAGGTATATGCATCTCGCGCAAAGGGCACAAGGGGAGTGTTAAGAAACCCTAATAGCCTATTGAAGGCCCATGTGGTCTCTTAGCCAAAACCCTAGAGAGCGCTTATAAAGGAGGAGGGGTCCCCATGTACCGTAATTCATTAGCAATAAAGAATTTCCGCCGCCTCCCTAAACACGCTCTCTCTCTTCTGTTCTCCACTTCAGATCTGTTCGAACCCCGGACTATTCGAGCAGCGAGGTTCCTTAACAGTCAACTCGTATGGGGAGACACCACTGCTCACCGCCGTGACAAGTGGCCATGCCTCTTTGGCAACTGATTTACTCAGAGTCTGCTGTGTCGCACGATTGAGCGAGGCAATCTTGAAACAAGACAACTATGGATGTAATGTGTTGCACCATGCCATTCGCAGTGGCCACCGGGGCCTCGCTTTGGAGTTCATAAAAGCAGAGCCCGCCTTGTCGCAAGCTGTGAACAAATACAATGAGTCGCCCATGTTCATCGCGGCGATGAGAGATTTCACTGATGTTTTCGAGAAACTGTTGAAATTTCTGATTCTGCCGATGCGGAGGCCATAGCGGGAATGCTCTGCATGCTGCTGTGAGAAATGGGAATTCAGGTAAGAACCATGGAGTATAGTGGCATCAGGATTGTGGAACTTAAGATTATCTAGATCATAATTGGTTCTCTAACATATTACTGTACTTACATACCTCCGTTTCAAAAAATTACATGCCGAAGGCTATCATCACTACTTTGTTGTTAACCATGGTGCATGCCTTTTTGTTTGCAGTTATTGCTAAAAGAATCATGGAGGCACGTCCTTGGCTGGCTAGAGAAGAAGACAAGTCTACGAATACTCCAATGCAGCTGGCTGTATTTTGGGACAAGATTGACGTGCTACGGGTATTGTTGGAGAATGATTTGTCATTAGGGCATGTAGTTAGCTCAAGAGGTTGTCCTGTCCTTGTTACGGCCGCATCTCGAGGCCATGTTGGTGCTGCTCGAGAGCTTCTTAACCATTGTCCGGATTCTCACTATTGTTACGAGAAAGGTTGGACATGTCTTCATGCAGCTGTAAAGGAAGGTCATGCAGAGTTCGTTGAATTTATCCTGAGGGCACCGCAACTTCGGAAGCTTGTTAACATGAGGGATCAGCGCGGAAAAACTGCTCTGCAATATGCTGTCAGGAATTGCGATCCTAAAATCGTTGCTGCTTTGTTGTCTGACAAAGACATAGACACCACAATACTTGACGACCGTGGTCTGCCAGTAATTGAGGAACTATACAATCCCACGGGTCGTGCCAAGACATTAAACTGGGTATGCTACAAGTACCTTACCTTACTTCATTATGTACATCTTATTGTTTGATGCATTATGTTTACCTTCACGAGGCCAAGAAGAGAGTAACCAATGAATCAAGGAAGGATGTCAAGTCGCTGACTCAGACTTACACAAGCAACACTTCTCTGGTGGCGATCCTCATCGCGACGATCCCCTTTGCCGCTGGATTCACCTTGCCTGGAGGATACAGCAACGATGCCGGGACCAAGGGGCTTCCCATCATGGCTAGGAAGCTAGCATTCCAGGCATTCTTGATCTCTGACACCTTGGCAATGTGCTCCTCACTCTCTGTTGCCTTCATATGCATCGTAGCAAGGTGGGAGGATTTTGAGTTCCTGCTCCATTACAGGTCCTCTACCAAGAAACTTATGTGGTTTGCGTACATGGCAACCACCGTGGCGTTTGCAACCGGTTTATACACAGTGGTGGCCCCTCGTATCCATTGGTTGGCGATCGGAATTTGTTGCCTATCAGTTTTGTTGCCGGTTGTAACTATATGTACTTTGAACAATGGCCCTTTTTAAAGAACTTGGGTTTTTTACAAGTTGGTTTTGCTTATGGGAATCTGTGCACAAGAATACGGAGGGCACTCAAATGAGAAGGAGTGTCTCTACTGGCCACGTGATCTATTTTTATATTTTGTTTGTATTTTATAAAAATACCACTCAACATATACTCCCTCCACGCATAAATACATATCGCTTGACATCAACATGAACCGCAAATCGTAACTTTTAGCACTAATTTATTTTGTAATATATTTATAAAATGCAATAAAATTAAAATATTGTAAAAGTATCTTTCGAAACGAATCTATACATATGATTTCATATATCCAACCCAAATATTTCAAAACATATCGATTATCAAAGTTTCAAAATTTGATCAGCACACAACCCAAAACAACATATATTTGTGACTGGAGGAGTACCATCTATGTTATGGGGAGATATTTACTTTTGTGAAAAATATAAAAATACGAATAAAATCAAGTAAAAGTTCTCAACTATTCTATAAAATTTGTCAAATATAGGTAAGGATGCGATATAGACATGTCCAAATGTCGGGCCAACTGGCCTGGAAAAGCTGACGTCTGCAAACACCGAAGCCCAAAAAGTTTGATTTTCATATTTTGGAATACAAATATTCTTAAGTGTAACAACCCAAAACTTTTAAAAGCTATATCATGTTCCGAAATCTTCTCATTTGCATTTTCTTACTTTTTCAATGATTTTATGGATTTAAGAAAATTGTTTTCATACATTCGGCTTCTGTCCTCTAATTTTTAAAAATATAAAACATGCGGAGTGTGGAAATTATTTACTTGGGTTATAATTATCTCAAAAGCCACTCCTGAAATTTTCATACTGTTTGGATGTGACGACCAAACTTAGCAAGGTCATCATTTTCGCACAATTGCCTAGAAATTCAGTTGCAGCATAAAATTATATCTCACCCGCTATGAGAGCAGAAGGAGGTTACATAAAGTAAAATATGGCCAATTGGCTGCAATAATAAAGAGCATTGTAGGCCACTAGCCTATAGTTTAACATACAAACTAGGGATTGAAATCCCACAGAAAGGCCTCGAGTGTGATCGTGACCCTAATACGTCAACATTGCTAAAGTAATATTCCTTCGAGCGCCCTTCTAATATTATTCAACAAGCAACAGTTGAATATAAAAATCATACTTTGTGATACTTTTAAACAAAGGTCTATAATATGCAAGGTGCAAGGCTATGCCAGAGGAATAGTTATCCTACCATGTTCTCAAATTTTGCACAAAGCAACTTTTCTTTCACAATAACAAATAGTAGGTTGCAAGTGTAATGTTGTAAAAGCATTTGACATTTGATAACAAGTAATAAAAGAGCATATGTAACAAATATAAATACATGGTGTCCTGCCATAAACATTTAAACACAAAGAAATTCCTTCTTGCCGAACAATCAGACATGGATCCCCATCCTTATACTCCCAATTCCATTTTAAAAATGAGAAAGCTACTAAGGAGGAGGATTCACCAAGTCATCTACAACCGATGACACAACTATTTGAATAGATTCATACATTATGCAGAGGCCGCATAACTTTACCCACATGACATAAACGCCCCACCTCAGAGACACATAACACACGGTACCATCATACCCGATTTGAGAGCTTATGACAAAGCTTTTACATTGCTGGTCGTGATCAATGAACAAACCGCTGATACTCTCTTCAGGATTAGGAGTACCCCTCCAACATCTCAAAAGCTCAATCATTATGTTGGGGACATCACTTTTACCCAAAGAAGGTCCCTACAAGTGGAGTACACCTTCATGCCTACACAAGCCCAATTCCACCTATTAGCTACCACATGCGGTTTTGTTGCTATACCATGACAACATATTATGCTAGGGCCTTCCGATAAAATGCACATGTGGTTTGTACAATAGTTCTTGGATATAACTACACTATAGACTTGGTCCTTAGTGACTCACTAAGACAACACATACCCACATCTCAGACACCAAAGATTGGTCTCCACAACCATTCACCCAATCCTAACAAATGTTTTCCATTTAATTTCTTAGCCAAAATATAACAGGTACTATCTCTCTGACCATAACTTAAATATATTTCATATGAATATTTCACCATAGTCTAGTGTAGTGTACATGATTTTGGTATAAGTAGGACTAAGCATGTATCATGCTACTCTAGTTTTCCATAGAAAATTATTCGAGTAGTGGGTAATAGTTACTAAGGTGTCAACAGTGGATTAACAGCTTATCAAGGTAAGGTATATGTAACAATTGGACATATCTACCATTTCCATTAATATAGCCATTTTTATCAAAAATACAAGCATGCATAAACTTTTTAAACATAACGATATAAAAGTGAAATATGGGATCAACATCATCAAAAGGGTGCTTGCCTTGCTCGTTGAACACTTGGTCTTGCATGTGTTGATCGGAATACCAATTACATCATCATAGTTCCGAACCTCTCCTATGGTTCCACGATTCGCGCCCACACTCCCAAGTTAACATGACATACAAGCAATCAAACCAAGTTACTATTATTAGGATACAAACAATATATATACAAGTATTACACAATGGGTTATGCATATGAGAACTATGCTTATGAGAAGAATGCAGAGCCAACTTCCAACTTCTAGGACAACCACTAAAAGAACATGCACCTTGCATGCAAGTCATATCCTTCACTTGATGTGGTAACATACAAGTGATCCACCAATTTGACATGTATAGCTTACAACACAATATCCACCAAGGTTGCTTACTATGCATAATCTCATGAATTATAGATTATAGGATCACTAAAATAATTTGTTTCCTTATTGACCGAACTCATAATATTTCACTTATATAATCCAACAAGTAATCAGATAAAAACTCACTAAATTAATTGCATGTGGTGTGATCAATTCCAACAATCATAATTTACTATACTACTTATGCTAGTACTAACTATCTAGTTGTACCAATCTCATGCAATCTATAATTGTACATACTAAAATTCAATTGATCTAGGGGTATGTATCCATGCAACACTTAAATGAGATTTCAATGTTGATCACATACCCCCTTCAATAGCTCATTGATGATTTGTACATCAGCTCACTCTATTAAATTAATCATGCATGTGAATCATCAATTTAGTCATATCTATACCACTTTGATTGACCCATGATCATACATTTAGAAATTCTAAATTGAGGGTGTAGACCTTCTCCAATGGTGCAAGTCTAATATTTGGTACCTACGATTCATCCTCCAAGTTGCATGGTGTTCCAATCCAATTGTATAGGGTCAAGTAATCAATCAATGAGTCCTTATATATTCAGCAGATATGACCCATCTAACTATCATTTAAAATATCCAATCTAATTGCATATGCGTTGCTCTAATGGGTCACACCCATTAATTGAATATGCAGGTCCCATTTTCATAAAATTAATCTTGTATGCTAAGTACTAATTTAATATACACCTTACTAGGATCAATTAACTATAATTAAGTACCATCTAAATTGAGAAGGAAAATTCCACTGATGCAACATAAACGTATAGGTCAACCACCAATTTATATGTGTAGTAAATCCATCTATCGACAATCTTGCAACCACTTCATCGATTTTAGAGGAAAACTCCCACAAATTTAACATGTAATACTTACTAACCAATTTCTAGTTGATTCCAATAATACTAGCCTGTGACCAAGTAATCTACAAAACCAAATAATCCGACATCCACCAACTAACAAACAAAATTTCACTACGTCGATTGAATTATTCATGTCAAGTAAAAAGCACTACATATTCATGCACCTAACAATTAAGGCCTAAAGGAGGTTGTATCAGTTGCAAGCCTTCAAACTAATTTTTACTACATACATGCATGGATGTGTCATGGTCAGGATTTATATGCAACATACATAACTAAAATCTAGACATATGAAAATGTGTATGAGTATGAAATTTTACCATGAGCACCGAGAACTAATAAATCCGCCGAGAGAACTCCTCGATGTCATGTGAACGAAAATCGGATTGATCGCCGTAAGTCCAGCCTCCTTTTTTTTTTTCTTTTCTTTTGTCTTCTTTCCTTTTTTCTATTCTTTTCTCTTCCTTTCCTTTTCTTTTCTTTTTCTCCTTTCTTTCCAATTTTCTTTTTTTTCTTTCCATCCTTCTTTCTTTTCTTGCCCTTTCCTTCTTTTCTTTTCCTCTTCTCTTCCTGGCTGCAAGCTTTCTTCTCCTTCTACCTTCTTCCTCTCTTCTTGCTCCTCCCTTCTCCGGATGTCGCCTGCTTCTCCACCTTCCCCTTTCTTCTTCTTCTTCTTCTTCTTCTTCTTCTTTCTTTCTTATATGTTCTAAAGTATTTTATAGAATTTTTTAGAAATTTTTTGAGTGTATTTGTTATTTATTTGAAGCTTATTTGCATTCTTTTATTTTGTAAAAGAAAAAATAAATAAAATACAGGAAATATAATTGGGCTGAATACTAGACCAGTCGGCTGTAACATCCCAAAATTTGCCTAAATATTATTTTATTGTTATTTGTGTATTTTATGTTTTTTGGAATTTATTGGATTTTCTGGATTTATTTGAGTTAATTTTAAATTATGTATATTGGTATTTTTGAGAAAACTAATTACATTTATCCAAAGTTAAAATAATGTTTTGCTAAAAATATTTTATTTAAGTTCATTAGGTCTCAAAGTATTTTTGAGAATTTTCTTGGATTTTTCCTGATATTTCTGTTGCTTAAAACAATATTTTCTATAATTATTTTAATTAAGAAAACCCGTGAAAATCATCTAACAGTGTTGGGTCGAAGCCCACATCGTTTTTTGTGTTGCCCTGTCGGCGTGGCCCATCCGTCTGCTCGATTAGGGTTACGTCACCGCCCGATCTTTGATCGCGGCCGGAGCGTAGAAGATGACCTTTCCTATTTGAGCCGCCTGATGGCCGCTGGATCAAGATCATGTGGCTGTGGTTGTCGCATCGGCTCGCCTCTCCTCTCGATCCGGGCCGCTGCGGAAAGCGCGGGTGGTTAGGATCATGTCGCCGAAGTTCTTCGTGGCCGTTGATCGCCATCGAACGGCGCCGCATCATCGCTCGCAGACTTGGAGCCGTGGTCCGTGGACTCCGGTCCAATCGCCACCAGAGGGGTAGCGGAGCTAGTAAATGGGGCACCCGTTCTTTCATGCCGTAGATCCAAGCCCTATGTTAGCCTCTCGGAAGCACCGCCGCTCGCCTTGAATTGGTGAAGTTCGGCCGAGTACCGCCGCAGCGAAGAAGTCATCGATTCCGGCCCGCTGTGGCCGCAAGGATCGGGACCAGCCGATCTACTTCGCCGTTGTCCGAGCATCTCGCGGCGCTGATCCATCCCACCGTGAGCGCTGGCGGAGAAGCGTATCACCGCGAGGGCCGCCATCGCTGGAGAAGAGAACCTCGCCGCCGCC